>OZ024741.1:97199501-97304501 GCA_964016885.1 Eledone cirrhosa
TAGAGAGAGAAAAAAAGGGGAGGATAGGTGATACATATAATTATTTGCCAAGTAGCGTATGCCAAAGGTGCTCGATACTAGTGCCGGCATATATATTTAGTGGGCTAGAGAGTTAGCAGAGCGTAAGCACGTGGGAAAGTAAGAAATCGGAGAATAGACCATTAAAACATGTTTATTTAAAGCACCACCTACGTACGTTTGGCCCAGTTGGGCTTCTCAAGGGCATAAAGAACCAAAATTGTTCCTTACATTGCTCGAAAATAATTTTTGGGGTTAAATTCACGTCAAGGTTCGTTGCTCGCAAAAATAGCTTGTTTTGATTTTGCAGCAGGTCAAGGGAGGTAACTCTGGCCGGTGTTAGGGCAGTCTTTCCCGGGCAAATTTTTATCCGCTACAAGTTGAGGTTACAACCTTACCATTGTCGATACGCACAGGGTCATGTAACCAACGTTTATTTTCAGACGTCTGTTTTTCCGCATCTGTTTGTCTGAGTCGTTTGAGGCTGGGTCTGGTATGCAAGCTTAGTTTCCTGGGTGTTATTTTGAAGCGCCTGCCAGCCGGGGTGTTAAGACTTGTTGCAGGGTGATCCAGTGCACGGTTTCACTCCTCATCCTTAACCCATCTGAAGAAGGATATTTTTAAGCGATGTGTACAACTTATCGCTGATTCAGCTCTGCTGTTGATGAGCTCGTGGTGTGCAGTTATGATGTGGTAGAGCTCCATGAGGCAAAGATCGCATTTCCTCTTGAAGTTGTACCATGCAGCCCTGCCGACAATATCCCAGAGCGCGGAGAAGCTGATGTTTAAGTCCTTAAGTGATGTGATGTAGTCCGCGAACGAAGTGGAGTGTCTTAGTTTTTTATTTGTGAAAGAGTGGAGATGTGTTAGAAACCTAATTTTGAACGGGCCGGAGGTAGACCCTATATAATGTTTAACGCTATTGTGGCTAGTTACAGTGCATCTATATATAACCCTATCAGTCAAGCAGTATCCTCTAACGTGGCAGCGTCCTCTATCGCGGCAGTTGCAGTTTCTGTCGCGGTTCCATCTATTTCCCACGGTAAGTCTATCATTGTTGCTGCCTACGTTCTTACCTACGCTCCCGCAGCTGTCCTTAGCACCATTACTACCCACAGCACACGGGGTGGTGCGATTGTTATTCCGCACGTCATGTCCTGCATGTTCCCCAGTCATTTCGCGGTTATGCTGGTTGCATCTGCGAAGGCCGTTGCCAGCACTATTGGATGCTGCTAGGGAGTTGTTAAGGCCGATATAGTTATTGTCAGGTGTAGGTGCATCTGTGTCGAGGTGCTGTGTCTTGGTGATCTTACTGTGGTTCGTTGTTCCTATGATGTCTGCTAGGTTAGGAGTAGTAGAGAAGGATAATTTTATATTGTTCCTATTAAGAATTTTTCTATACCTATGGTTGGGCGGGAAGTTCTTCTCTAAGGCTTCGAAGAACATCCGGGATATGTTGGAGGCCAGAATCCGAGAGTAGGGAGGGGGTAGAACCATAGGACGTTACGGTGGCGATTACGTGTCCTTGTACGTTTGATACGGGTGGTTCCATCTAGGTGACCGCTCTTATGTGTGTTAATGCGCCGTAACTCGTTAGGTGCACCTTTCACTTTATGCTCGGGTGCACTCTTCTTCCCTCTTCCATGTTTATGTACAGGAAGGTGTTGGTTGGAAGGCGTTGGTAGTAGGGCGTCGCCTTTGTTGGTTTTGTAATAGGGGAATAGTTTGAGTAATCTACAGTGGTCACCGTCGCCGGGGTCGTGATCTTTAGTGCGATTATCTATTCTATTATATCCGACTTCAACGAGGTCGGCGCGTGATCGGTTATAGGTATGGCTTACTATAACATTCGTTTTATGAGGGGGGTGGTTTCCAGAGCTAGCGTTAGGGATGTAGGACATTCCTCGGTTAAAGCCGGCGCTTATCAAGGCCCTATTGTAGTAATCTGCTGCTTGGTTGAAGATATCCTCATTGGCGGATAGCCTCGAGATTCTATGTGAGATACTGTAGACTATGGAGTTGAGAGTCTGCTTAGGGTGGTTGTCGGCATAATTAATATAAGAGAGGCAGTCTCCAGGCTTATGGTATGGCTTGCATAAGCAGACTCTCAACTCCATAGTCTATAGTATCTCACATAGAATCTCGAGGCTATCCGCCAATGAGGATATCTTCAACCAAGCTGCAGATTACTACAATAGGGCCTTGATAAGCGCCGGCTTTAACCGAGGAATTTCCTTCATCCCTAACGCTAGCTCTGGAAACCACCCCCCTCATAAAACGAACGTTATAGTAAGCCATACCTATAACCGATCACGCGGTGACCTCGTTGAAGTCGGATATATTAGAATAGATAACCGCACTAAAGATCACGACCCCGGCGACGGTGACCACTCTAGATTACGCGAACTATTCCCCTATTACAAAACCAACAAAGGCGACGGCCTACTACCAGCGCCTTCCAACCAACACCTTCCTGTACATAAACATGGTAGAGGGAAGAAGAGTGCACTCGAGCATAAAGTGAAAGGGGCACCTAACGGGCTACGGCGCATTAACACACATAAGAGCGGTCACCTAGATGGAACCACTCGTAGCAAACGTACAAGGACACGTAATCGCCACCGTAACGTCCTATGGTTCCCCCCCCCCCCTACCCTCGGAGTGTGGCCTCCAACATACCCCGGATGTTCTTCGAAGCCTTAGAGAAGAACTTCCCGCCCAACCATAGATATAGAAAAATTCTTAATAGGAACAATATAAAATGATCTTTCTCTACTACTCCTAACCTAGCAGACATCATAGGAACAACTAACCACAGTAAGTTAACCAAGACACAGCACCTCGACACAGACACACCTACACCTGACAATAACTATATCGGCCTTAACAGCTCTCTAGCAGCATCCAATAGTGCTGGCAACAGCCTCCGCAGACGCAACCAGCATAACTGCGAAATGACTGGGGAACATGCAGGACATGACGTGCGGAATAACAATCGCACCACCCCGTGTACTGTGGGTTGTAATGGTGCTAAGGACAGCTGCGGGAGCGTAGGTAAGAACGTAGGCAGCAACAATGATAGACTTACCGTGGGAAATAGATGGAACCGCGACAGAAACTGCAACTGCCGCGATAGAGGACGCTGCCGCGTTAGAGGATACTGCTTGACTGATAGGGTTATATATAGATGCACTGTAACTAGCCACAATAGCTTTAAACATTATATAGGGTCTACCTCCGGCCCGTTCAAAATTAGGTTTCTAACACATCTCCACTCTTTCACAAATAAAAAACTAAGACACCCCACTTCGTTCGCGGACTACTTCACATCACTAAAGGACTTAAACATCAGCTTCTCCGCGCTCTGGGATATTGTCGGCAAGGCTGCATGGTACAACTTCAAGAGGAAATGCGATCTTTGCCTCATGGAGCTCTACCACATCCTAACTGCACCCCACGAGCTCATCAACAGCAGAGCTGAAACAGCGATAAGCTGTACACATCGCTTAAAAATTTCCCTCTTCAGATGGGTTAAGGATGAGGAGTGAAACCGTGCACCGGATCTCCCTGCAACAAGTCTTAACACCCCGGCGGGCAGGCGCTGCAAAATAACACCCAGGAAACTAACTTTGCATACCAGACCCAATCTCAAATGATTCAGACAAACAGATGCGGAAAAACAAACGTCTCAAAATAAGCGTTAGTTATATGACCCTGTGCGTATCGACAATGGTAAGGTTGTAACCTCATCTTATAGCGGATAAAAATTTGTCCGGGAAAGACTGCCCTATCACCGACCAAAGTTACCTCCCTTGACCTGCTGCAAAATCAAAACAAGCTATTTTTGCGAGCAATGAACCTTGACGTGTATTTAACCCCAAAAATTCTTTCCGAGCAATGTAAGGAACAATTTTGGTTATTTATGTCCTTGAGAAGCCCAACCAGGCGAAACGTACGTAGGTGCTGTTTTATACAAACATGTTTTAACGGTCTATTCTCCGATTTCTTACTTTCCCGCGTGTATATATATATATATATATATATGCCACACATAGGCATAGACATTCCTCGCTTACATATAGCCTTAATTGATAATGGATGTCATCGGAAATGTAGGGACTAATACTATTTTGAAGATAAGATCATCTCTGATTCTCTTCGTCTTTCTCCACATTTTGAGGTTTTAATATTTACAATCTGATTTGCATCGTTGAATGTTCTAAATCATAACCAATATGTATATCAAGGCATAATCACTAAGTCCAATTGCCTTACAAAGAAAATTTGCAACGTGCCGAAACTCAGTACAGGTATTTCATTAGTTCTTTTGTTTTGAAATATTGATTTAAACATCGCATAATTACATTTCCTGTGACACTTATAGCCGTACAGTGGTTGCAACACATCACGATACCTATGAATGTAGTCTCTCGACTGGATTACCTCACGAAACATAAAATACTCTGATGTAATATTGCATTACAGAGTGTCAGGCGAATAACATTGGTCGAATAAATACATCGGTAGATTTACTTCTTTTGTCATGTGTAGTGAACTATATTGAAAAAGAATCTTCCAGATGTTAACACTGATTGTGGTAACTTTGATTTTTGGACCATATATCTGTATAATTCTCTAAGCGGTGATAATATAATTTTCTGTCATTTGCTTCACGATTATCGATTATCTTTCATTTGGACCAATGAGAAGAGTCACACAACATTCCAATGCATTCTCAAAACACGAGATTGCTAATATTTATCGATTCTAAAAATCCTTAGACACTACCATTTGTAAATGTTTCTAAACAATTCCATTTTCTTTGAAATTACTTCCTGTAATACTTTGAAGCTTGTAGTGCTACTGTCGCTGTTCCTTCGTCGATACTACTACTACTACTACTACTACTACTACTACTACTACTACTACTACTACTACTACTACTACTACTACTATAAATATAAAATCTTCTAATGATACTATAAAGACAAATACATTACTACTATTATTTTACGAATAAACTACCTCGATTAAATCCCTTATAATTTCTGCTGCTACCAAAATATCACCACTAAGCAAATTGTCAGTGCGCTGCTTATGATGATGCGTCAGCTGTTCGTTGAACCTGTTACGGCAGCTGCATTCTTTTGCCAGCTTAATTTGAAAGGAAATGTTAAGTCGTGGATTCAAAGCAGAATCGAACTTATTCATTGTACAGGAATGAAATGGATCAGGATTCCAGGTTATTTGGGTCACTGTGACATACTGGGTCAAAGTGATATTTCCGCTAATGGAATAACGGTATTTTAATCTCTTGGTTGCATTTAAGTTATCAATAGGAATCTGCGTATCATATACAAATAATATATAATTATATATATAAAATATATACATATATATATATATATATATATATATATATATATATATATATATATATATATATGTGTGTGTGTGTGTGTGTGTGTGTGTGTGTGTGTGTGTGTGTGTAGACAGATTGATATATAGATAGATAGATAGGTAGGTAGATACATACGCACAAATATATATATTTATACATGTGTATGAGAGTAGGTCTGTGTATGAGTATGTGTTTGTGAGAGAGAGAGAGTTAGTCAATAGTTAAGTGTGTAATTACAGTTACAGGCATTTTGCGTTCGATATTTGATGAGATTTCGAGAGAGTCTGGCCCCGTTCATTATAACTGTCATCTGAGTGGATCCATATTTAAACGTTTGTAATATTCCAACAATGTTTATGCTGCAACAGTGTCTTCTATCCTTCTTACTTATATATATATATATATATATATATATGTGTGTGTGTGTGTGTGTGTGTGTGTGCGCGTGTGTGTGTGTGTGTGTGTGCGTGTGTGTGTGTGTGTGTGTGTGTGTGTGTATGTGTGTGTGTGTGTGTGTGTGTGTGTGTGTGTGTGTGTGTGTGTGTGTCGTGAGAGTCAGTGGTTATGCGTGCCTGTATGTGAGTATCTGTTTCTTGATTATGTCAACATTTATAAAACACACTTTGGATTTTAACTGATGAAAGCGTACCAAAGTGTTGGTACTCTTGAAATATATATAATAGAATAAATATGGTTTTATAAATATAGTTTCCATTTATTTAATATCATTGAATATTATATTCCAGAAATATTTGTCGAGTGCTCTGAATCAGTTATAAACATTTATATTTGCTGAATTACCAACAAATTGAATATCCCTTTTGATTATATATATATATATATATATATATATATATATACGTAGGTCCCGGGTTGAGTCGGGGATAACCACAGTAAGTAAGTTCCTGAAGATTTCATCTGAATGAAACAGTACTAGTCCTGTAGAAGCTCCTTCTATTAAATAAATATATATATATATTTGAAAGTCTGGAATCCTAAATGAGAAATATAAGTGTAGCAACAGTCGGTCGCTTGAAATAACAGAGATGAAAATCAATTAATAACTCAGAGTGACAGAAAAATGTGGTCAGCAGCCGTTACATAGAATCTAAATGTGTATTCCACGAATGCCAGGCAAGTTCGAAATCCAGCCTACCACGAATGCCAGCCTACCACGAAATCCATTATAATTAAGTGCTATATTAAACAGCTTTTGGCTAGAAATTTCTCTGGAAGGGACTGGTCTGTTGGATTTCGAAGGATGTCCAGAGCATCACCGAAAATGACGAGCTGCAGAAAGACCCGTGTGACAAATGGCAACACTAACTGTTCACCGTTTTGGAGGTTGGTGTGATGGTGTATCTTCCGACTACGTTTGGGTTGGGTATCCTCAACAACGACATGCCCAGCTCCCCACGTAGATGGTGCTAGTATCAGTTTGAAACCTGTTCCTTCCTCAAGAAGTTGAAATGCATGTGCTCCAATTTGGTGAGGCTTGAATGGGTCAATGCACGACAGACAGACAGAAACAGATGGTGGAGGCAGTCACCGCCTGATCTTTCGGAGATAGCTCGCTCTCGGTAAAGTTCTGGGTGAGATTGGCCATCCTGCTTTTCATCCCTGTTCTCATACACCTGGAGATCTGATGTTATACACCAGATCCCGAACAAATTCACAGGTCTGTTCTTCCAGCGGCAGTTGACGCTATTGAGTTGCTTATATTTCTTTTTGTCTTGATGACGGCGTCTAGGTATTGATGTTCGACGCTATCGAAAGCTTTCGAATTATGCTAATTGAACATGATCCAGCGAAGCGTGGTTTACACCCTATACTGTGGTGTATCGCATGGGAGGGAGGCTCGATGTTTGTTATCGGCTTTACGCGGCACTAAAAAGCAGTTGCCGAGAGTCGACGAAAGAAATGAAATATGCCACCATATCTGCCACCCCTTTCTCCCCGAAGATTCGTGCAAAGTGCTGGCGGAAAGACGCTTACATCTGCTTGGAATCCATCAGCGTAAGCCTGTCTCTGTCATCAAAGACCGAATCGATGTTTTGTTGCCTCGCTGCAGCTTTGCGCCCCGGGCCCATCGAATATCTTTCGTTCCCTCGTTTCTTAAGGCTTGCGCTTTAGCTCTAGCATTACAACCTTCTTGTTTCGCATTGAAGATATGATCTAGTGCAATTATCGCAGCTATTGCAATGCGACTCTGTTGTTTCTTTTACTTTTACTACTTCCTCCTAAATACAATTAATTCTACTTTACTTGCTCTCGTGAGATCGTGCCTCCAGCCCCTGTTATCAACTGCCATTGACAACTTCTGTTTCACTAATATACTAATCAGGTCGCTGCAAACTAAGCGTTGAGGACAACGCATTAATCTTCCATTATCCGTGTTCATGTCTAAGTGTTCTATCCTGGTCAACCATGCAGATTCCGAATTGTAGTTTGCATAGGAGGCTGTTTGGAATTATGGATACACTATGCTATGCACATCTATTGATCTAATTCATATATACGAGATATGTAACCCTATGCGCGTGGTCCAGGTCCAAAGTGGTGCATTTGGAAAATTTGGTCAATATCTGTCAGATAGTTGAAATGCTTGCTCAGGTTCTCGAGGCTTTTGCACTATTCACTTCTATTAGCTACTCCCACACAGTTCAATCCATCATGCGTCGAAGATGCCATTCCGCTCCCGCACTATCAGTAAAGTGTGAGACGTTGCTAGAAAGTCTTCCAGACGCATGAATATATTCGGACGTCCTGCACATGAGGGCGCGTAGACGTCCATCAGTCTAAAGGCACCACCTTCACTGTTGCTTGAATCCAAGACCAAATACCGTCTGGGTTCAGTTAGATCGACCGTATCTTGAGATCCAAGCCTATCTTCAACAGCAATGCCATCCGCCATCCATTCCTGGTCGACTAATAGATACGGAAATCTCATAGCCATAAAATATTAAGGTTAGTGCGCCAGCGTCGGAAAGCCCTGTCTCACAGGTGGCAGTCACATCTAAAGCTAGCGACATCCAGAACGACTCTAGATCGCTCCAGTCCACGAACATTTATACATCCTACTCGTATAATAGCCATGTTGACTGGTTAGTTGAGCATAACAGTGGTGGGATATATACCCTCCCGTTGTTGCTGGAGATCGGCAAGTTCAATCTCTAAATATCGTGTGGTTTCCTTTAGGAACCCTTTAAAAGACTACTGGTCATTCATGTATTGGTGGTTCACAACTTATCCGGAAATCTATCCCTAAAGCCTATGTTGGCACTTAATGACCATTCTTTCTCAATATCTTTTCTTCGTGCTATTAGGGCCATCAGACTTTCGTAGGCCCTTCCTACTAGCACGAAGGTTTGTGTATGTCGTGTTGTTTGCTGTTGATTTTGTTTCTTTTCGTTTAGTTCTGGCTGGTTGTGTTCGTTGTAGGGATGATGGTGGTTTCGATAGAGGTTGTGTCGTCGGTTGATGTGCTGGTGTAGGTGCAGTTGTTGCAGATGTGTTTGTGTTTGTTGTGGGTTTATGCAGGGAGATTTTTCTGATTTTTTGAGTGTACTTATTTTAGTTTTTGAGGTTTGTCTATTTCCTCTTCTCCATCACTTCGTTATGTAGGCTTTTTTCCGGAATTTTCCCACCTTTGCACAAGTTCATGAATTTAAAGTTCATATATTTGGGCCTTGGGCCTAAATACTCTTGGGAGTCACTTCTTGAGGGCAAAGATTCAGGTCCTATGCTCTCTTTATAACAACATGTTTAAACCCAAAACAATATAGATGGATGTACGCAAACAAAACTTACGGAGCGTAAAATTCCGTGGCGTATAGTTCAGAAACAAACAATAATTATATAATTATTATAATGATAATAATACAAATCCAACAACAGAAGAAAAACAATAATAAACAAAACAAATAAATAATAATTTTGAGGCTTCTTAAAATAATTCCTTCAAACAAACTATCGTTTTTAGTTTCTTAGATCAATGAATTACTTTATTCTGATGTATTATTGACATTCCATCTTTTTATAAATGTCTGATTATCTTTTTTATCCTGCATTTATTCTTCACTTTCAGATATTTCTAGACATTATATTGTTTTTATAGTTTTCCCTGTCATTTATACACTAGTTGTGGTATTGAAATATCAAGGAAAGCAAAACGTTTATAAAATAGTGAGCTATACGAAACAAAACAAAAATGAACTAAACTAAATTAACAGTAAAAATTGATTGTCGATTCTAAGACTAATATGACTATCAACAATTTATTATTACAGCCATGAATCCAACACATCGTACAAAACCAAAATAATATTTTATTTCTTTTGACAGACGAGGTGTTCAGAACCCGTATCATTCACTAATATATGAGCATATGGAATCGCGTTCTCATCTTGGTTGTTCTTTTCACAATGTGAATAGCATTGTTCCTATTGACTAACCTTCACAAAATTAAAAACCAAAATATTTATTGATTCCTCGTGTGTCGATTATGATGCTCATTCGTCTCTCCACATGAAGCTAAATATATATTTAGACATGCTGGCCCATATGGTTGAACTCACGCCTACCTTGTAAACTGCAACACTTAACACCTGACACTTCATGAAAGATTATACGTTCGATGAGATAGAAATTAGCAATTCAATTATCAATAAAAGAAAATATATGTTGTGTTCTTTCTCTTTACGGTAGGCCTACACAGTCGAGCATATGCGTGATTCGTTCTATTAATATGCATATAAATAAGTTCCGTTATGCGGAAGTTTAATACAGACACATATGCGTGTGTATACCTTTGAAATGTAAGCAAGATATATATTTGTGTGCCGTAGTATACGAAAACCTGAAATTATTCGTCTGTATAATAAAGAATTATACGGTGTTCAATTATATATGTTATGCAAACGTAGGGACCCCAAAAAAAACCACAAAAAACTTCATATATATTAAAATATTTATTGAAGAATGGTTTATTAAATATTCATGAACATAATACATATATTACAAGAGGGATTTCGAAAAAAAGAGAAACAGAAAGAGAGAGAGGAAGCGATATAGAGGGAAGTGAGATGGAAAGAAGAGAGATAATTTAGAAGTAGATAGAACTTGAAATAGTCATATTTTGGGATGATATTATCTTATAAAATCTACGTCTGAATAAAAAAAGACAGGATTATCATCGTTTAAAAATATCTAGAGGACATCGAAAACAAATCATCAGTAAATACTAAAGCAAGCCCCACTCCCAAGCATATACACAACATTTGGTTAAAATATATTTAAAGGCAATTACTATCAACGACACTCCAACTGATTCAGGGAAACAAACAGCTTGAACAGAGAAATAAAGTGGTTATTATTATATGTCATAGAGCAGCGGAATGGCAGCATCGGTAGAGTGTCGGACAACATAATAAGTGGCATAGAAGTACAGCCATTTATATTCTGAATTCAAATCACGCCGAGGTTAGCTTTGCCTTTCATCATAAAATAAAGTACCAGTAATGCAATTGAATCAATTTAATCTACTTTCCCGTTGCTCCAAAATTGATGGCCTTGTGCAGAAGCTATTATTATGTGTCATATACATATCCCAATGTAATACTTTATACTATTCGAACTGAAAGTCAGTGGCATGGCATCCAAAGGAACGAGTTGTGATTGTGAACATAATGATTTTCAGTAATTTGTGGGGAGGGAAAAGTCGAATAAATCGATCCCATCATGTTACAGTGCTCTGTTTTATCGACCCCGTAGGGATGAAAGGCAAAGTTAACCGCGACGGGATTTGAACTCAGACCATAAAGGGCCGTAACTCTATGCTGCAAACATGGCGTTCAACCCTCTACCAATACTGCCAATCCACCGCCGTTTGTGATTGTGAATACAATACAAACAATATCTAGAATAAATAGTGTGGCATTTATATGAGTTTCGTAATGTATTATAACGCTCATCGGTAATCAAGTGGATCGTTTTCATGAAAACACGAGGAAGCTCCTCCCACTTATTTTTTCTTTTAATTTCTACCACTAAATTATGGGATCAAGTGAAATATCGGTAATATTTTTTCTGATATATCTTACCCTTAAATAATTCTTTTATTCATGAATTTCAGAATCGATTAACTGCATTAATATCATTGTTGTTATCATAGTTATTTTTGCTCCAGTCACTATTATTGCAGTGTCTGTTGATCTGTGAGTTGTTTTTGGTTTTATTTAAAATATCCTGCTAGCTATGAACTGCCTTCTTTACAACGTGCTTTCTCTCTCTCTCTCTCTCCCTCCCCCCCTCTCTCTCTCTCTCTCTCTCTCTCTCTCTCTCTCTGTCTCTTTCTCTCTCATATAATATATATATATACATGTGTGTGTGTGCTGTGTGTGCATGTATCTATATGTTTGTATATATACATGTATGCGACACAAACAGACACACACACACACACACACACACACACACACACACAGTCACACACACACATGTATATATATATATATATATAAATATGTGTGTGGCGGTGTCTGTTGGTGTCGCATACATGTATATATATACAAACATATATATACATGCCCACACACACACACGCATATATATCATATTTTTTTAGTTGTTTGACCCGAATTACTTGGTCGTTTCTATGGTTGTGCGGATAATGGTTTAACCATCGTCTGGCCTTTGTTTGGCCTTTTAACGTATGTTGTAGCTCTGGTTCGTTAGAATTATTGAGCGCTTGCCACATATCTCGGAAGTTGTTTTTCCAAAGCCGAAATACGATTCTCGGTAATTTATTATTGTATATATATATATATATATATATATATATATATATAGCCAGACAAATAAGGATAAGAGTTTAGCTTGAGCGTGCTTCACACTCACGATAACACCCTGAGCTATCACTTAATATATTTCTCTGACTTGTCCCCCCCCACACACACACACACACACTCACATATCATCTCTCATTCTTGGAAATTTTATTGTCTTATTTTTCTTTTCTATTTTTTCTTATAAATTTCCTTCTCTATTTTACACTCGCCTTTTCTCCCTGTATCTCTCCCTTCTCTCTCTCTCTCTCTCTCTCTCTCTCTCTCTCTCTCTCGCTGTCTCTCCCTCTCTCTCTCTCTGCACACACACATATATATATATATAATATATATATATAATATATATACATTATATATATATAATATATATATATATACATTATATATATATAATATATATATATATTATATATATATAATATATATATATGTATATATATATATATATATGTATATGTATATATATATATATATATATATATATATATATAAATAAAATATAAAATATATATATAGATATCGATATATATATATATATAATATATATATACATAAATATATATGTATATATATATATATAAATATATATATTATATATATCTATATATATAAGTGCAGAGAGAGAGGGGGGTGAGAGAGACAGGGAGAGATAGAGGGAGAAAAGACTGCAAGTGTAAAATAGAGTGTATATATATATATATATATATATATAGAGAGAGAGAGAGATATGTATATATATATATATAGAGAGAGAGAGAGATATGTATATATATATATATATATATATATATATATATATATATATATATATTTTTATATATGTATGCATATGTATGTATATATATATACATGTATACATGTATATATATATATGTATATATATATATATTTGTATATATATATATATATATATATATATATATATATATATATATATATATTATTTAGCTATTTATTAGATTCATTACAACCCCCCCCCCCCCACACACACCCACCTTCAATTCCTGAAGAAGAAAAGATTGCAAAATTTACAAAGAAAGAAAATGAGATTATACAAAAACCTAAAAACAGATATCTGAAATATCGCCTGCTTTTAATCAATTTAATTCCAGCTGTTTCTATTGAAGACCTGCATGTTGAATAGAAAACTGATAGTTGTAAAACTATAAAGTGTTAATCGAATGCCAAATGCTATTATTAGAATTGCTGACATGCAGTCGTGCGAATTGTATATTATCGACAATCTGATCTCATTACAGGTTGTTTAGTTGATTGCTTCTCTGGATGGTTGAATTCCGGGAAGGTTTCTAATTTGTTGTGTTTTTTTCTATGACTGAGACTCAGACTCATACTTTATAACTTATTGGAAGGCCGCAGTCTGGGATGCGATCTAATTTGAGATCTATAACTGCAACTTTATAAGGGCTCTAAACGGATCTATAAATGAATAACGTGGCTGGAGATTGAAAGCATTATAGGGATGTGAGTCATGGATAGAAAATTAATCCCGAAAATCAATTACTATATTTTGAGATCAAAGACCCAAAAATAGGGCACGTTCATTTTTAGGGATTGGTTCAATAATTTTTTGCATACAATATTGTCTATATTCAGTGAAAATATTGTGAATGTTATTTGTGATTAGGGCGTTAGGCTAGTCATTTTTTTGTTTGTTTGTTTGTTTCTAACTACTTCAGCACGTGTTGAATTTTTCTGCTTTCCTTTTATAGAAAATTGCAGGTTTTCGTATGCGAAATTGTATATAAAGGTTTATTTGAATACTATCATTGTAAGTTGCGAGTTTGCTTTTTTTTTTTTATTTATCATATTACATTGTCAAGATTGTATGTATTACCTTAATTCACTAATAAAAAATGCAGCATTCACATAACGATCTCTGCCCGATTCCACCTTTTCTTCTCAACTGTAGCTAGCATAACAATATTTTCATCCTAGAGATTTTAGGTGGACACTTTGCCCATAATTGCAGTCATATTTTTTTAACATGAATAACCCACATGTAAAAGAAAGAAAGGATGCAATAAA
Source organism: Eledone cirrhosa (assembly GCA_964016885.1). Classification (NCBI taxonomy): domain Eukaryota; kingdom Metazoa; phylum Mollusca; class Cephalopoda; order Octopoda; family Eledonidae; genus Eledone; species Eledone cirrhosa. The sequence continues at coordinate 97,213,812 of OZ024741.1, forward strand.
AGTGTGTGGTATATATATATATATACATATATATATATATATATATATATATATAGATATATATATCCAGGGGGTGTAATGTGGAGTTACTGTAGGCTCACCCAGGCGAGCACTCGATATTTAGGTTCACGTGGGTATCGAGGTGTAGAGCTAGACAGAGTGTAGTATAATAAAACAAAGACGAATGTTAACTCCTTCATTACCCTTATTGGTTTGTGACGTGCGTTTCGCTATTGATCAGCTCAAAGTTCGATCTGTAACGACCCAGCCGACTCTGTAATCAATGGCTCGTCGGACCTCTGTTTTAGCACCACAGAGGACCGACGCGCATCACCAACTAATAAACGTAATGAAGGAGTAACCATTCGTCCTTGTTTTATTATTATTTTTATTACATATATATAGATATACATATACAATAAGATAGCCATGGCTAATATGCCAAAGGTTTGCACATTAAAGGTTGACGTGAGGCTAAACAGTTACAACATTTGTACACGAACTGATGGTTTTGGAATAAATGAATCATGCCTTGACCGATAGGCTGCACTCCAATAATTGCGTGTGAGATGTATTCAGCATATTATTTATTTGACTGAGATTTGCTTAATAATTCCTAATTTTCATAACAAAAATATGTCTGATTGACCAAGAAATGACGCACAAAATGACCACAAAGCTTCTCTTCTACAAAACCAAATGACCAGGCAATCCAGGGTAAGGCAATAGAGAGGATGAAATCACTCACCCCTTGTACTCGACCCTTCATGAGTAAATTCCTTTCAATCCATTTCACGAAATTGTCTGTCCCCTCAGCTTATCGCATCATCCCAATCCACCTCGAAATCTGGACCACTTACGCTGGTCACCGAGTAAACGTCACGAACATTGCAGCGCTCCAGCCAGAAGACGGGGCGGAGATGGGTTGCCTATTGTAGAGTCATTAAGTAGTGATGATAGACCTTATGTAAAGGTTTTAAATTATTTACCTTTATCTGTGCCATTTTCATACGCATCATTTTTATGATGCAATGCATAAGATTGAGGTTACTCTGGATAGATTTCTTCGGGATGGCGCATGATGCGTGTTTCTGGTCAGAGCGGCGAAGGCAAACGACAATCCTGTGGCTAAAATCATGGTCAAAATCCTAATTTCTGCATGTAGCAGATTTCTGGGCCGATAATTGTCGGAGAGTCCTCCCTATGCGGGTAATTTCTCAGCAGTGCCAACGCTTATCGGCCCCCAGACTTGGGGATTGCCTTGTTCCATTGAGAGGTGAGGTAGACTGTTGATCAGAGTAGCATAGAAGCATCAAAAACGTAGTGCAGACCATTTAAGCCAGCTGATGTTCTCCATTGCAGCCAGCCTTTATCTCCTGTATTTCTGTGGCAGTTATCGAATTTTCCTTACCTTTATTTCATTTCCGTTCAATCTGATGAATATTTGCTACTCATTATATATTTTCAACACCTCAGATTTGCCTGATGTCCCTTTAAATTTGATCCATTCATGCCCTCCTGTGCATCTAGCATTTCGTCATTATGCACCTGTCTAATGTTTTATTCTGTGTCCTGGAGATTATGTTCCGCCACAGGTTATCACATACTTTGGTCGACTTTTGATATGGAACACATGGCAACAGTTTCTTCGAATTTCATGTAATATATCTAGTCTCTCTCTAGTCTCCTTGACAAAAGATACATCTGTCATCAGTGTACTGTTAATGATTTCGTTATCAGCTGTGGTAGCGTCCTCTATTCTAATCTCATTAGTGACGGTGGTTTCATTGTTACACGTTGAAACGCCATTGTTTCTGTTTGTGCTGATGGTAGTAGAGATTGTGATGGTGGCTGTATTGTTGCTTTTTCGCTTCTGTTTTTATGGTTATAATTACCTTTGCTAGGTATAATTACCTTTGCTTGGTCTATTATTTTATTTGTGCTGTTAATTATAATTTTTGACGTAAGTATGAGGAATCATAATTATTATGGAAAAATAATCTTTCGGTTATTCCCATCACTGAGTAAACAAATTTGGTTGTTCAGGTGAAGGAATGAAAGACATCTATAAGGTCAGAATTTTTAAGGACATACTATTTACGATCTTTGAGAAAAACTTGTACAAAAAAAAAATGTTTAGCAACGGTAAATAAATAGCAAAATTTAGAGCGATCTGAGACATATCGTATAGAGACTACCACTACTACCACCACCACTACTACTACTACTACTACTACTACTACTACTGATTATAATAATGCTAATAACCAATGATCTAACATTATATATATAAAGAGAGAGAGAGAGAGAGAGGGCGTGTTTCCGTGTGCATTTCTGTGTCTATGTGAAATGATTATATTTATTTCAATGATTCATCAAAATATTTCAGTTATCTTTGTGAACAATGTTGGAGTTTAAAAATATAATTTTCCTGTGACCTTTTGGAAAAATTCAAATAAAAACAAATTAATGCAACTATTGCTATAGCTTAAAAGAAAAGAAAATGAAAAAAAAAAAGAAGACACGAACGAAATATAAAAAGAATGTAAATTTGAACGAAAACAAACTATGTTGAGGAGAAGGAAAATAATGTCTATACATAAAGTTATTAATGGTGTGGGTAGTTGTGTTGCGACATATTATGTCTGATCAGATTAACCGTGTTAAATGCAAATTATTTGTAAACAAATAAATCACAAAAATGGAAATATCCTTCGAAAACCGTTTTTATTCGGGAAGAATATTGCTTGTGAAAAAAAAATTTTATAGAATAATTTGCATAAATTTATGTATCACGATTTTCATGAATCAAATACAATTATTGCGTAGATAGCAGTAGATATTGTGTCTTTAAATATGGTTAAATACCATCATGATCATGTCTTTAGAAAATATTTGTTAAGTAACTTTCCTTTGAAGTATCTCTTTAATATTGATATTTCAGGAAGGAAGTAGCAATGCATGTTTGATAAAGAATATGTTATTTACTTCCTGCTGACATTTTCGAACTAAGATTCTAACATACAAAATACAAAGAAGTAGTGAAAGGAAAGCATTGTGTATATAACAAATTTCTCGTAAAAAATGTTGCCGCTAATTGAACATGATTTTATATGTCGAGGAAAATATTAATTATAGCTTATAGAATTAGAAAATTACGTAAAAGGTTATGTTATGATTTTAGGCTTGTTATTCTTTCGAAACTGTTTTCATTGGTTGTTTGAATGTATTTTCTTAGTAACCATGTCTCCTGTTATACTTGAATAAGATATAGTTATTTAAATTCATACACCAACACTGATATTATATTATAATATAAATTATTAATATCATAATGGCAGAAAATGAACTGAAGTAAAAGTTTTATAGTAAAATATATTGACAAATATATGTGGTGTTTTCCTAAAAGTTACATTGGCTTGACATATGTATGAGGTCATTATTATTGAATACAATATTCTTTGATGGTGTACACAAACAAACAAAATCATACATACAGAGAGACTCACACGCTGACACAAATACATGCATGTGTCAAAAAATATAACCCAAAAATGAAATTACCCTATAATGTCAGATATACACACACATATACACAAAAACAGATGCAGCGATCCCGCCAGTGGTGTCACTCATACCAAGCGATTCCTCGAGGTGCTGGAGACGAACGGGTACCCTACCTCGATCACAGACAGAATAGGAGACACCAGACGCAAGAGACAGAGAAGCAACCAAGGCAAGTGCTTCCTTAAAATGCCACACCTGGGCGAGAAAACCACCAACGCTATCCGCAAGGTAACTCTCTCTCTTGTGTTGTTATTATTATTTTTATTCTTTTACTCTTCCATTCATTCTACACATCTCACACATCTTATACACACCACGCATCTCAACGTACACCCACTTACATATCTCTCTCTCCACCACCGGACCTTGTTACCCGGAGATTTACCCATTTGCATTGTCGAGGCTTCCAAACGACTTATAAATATTTACTTATTGTTCCACAATGCTTCAAGCAAACTTCAATACTCTCATATATATATATATATATATATATATATATATATATAGAGAGAGAGAGAGAGAGAGAGAGCGAGAGAGAGAGAGAGAGAGAGAGAGAGAGAGAGAGAGAGAGAGAGAGAAATATACACGGGTGATTGTGTATAGAAGATTATATTAATAAAACGAATTCCAACTTTGTCTGATTTAATCGTTTTATTTACAATCCTTTAACATTTATAATGGTATTAGAATTAAATAGTATGGTAGAATATTAAATGCTAAGTGTTAATTGAACAAGTACTTTCATTCTTTCGCAATCTTCAGGTTCATAATGTGTGGTGACAGTCAAGTTTGCAATTTTCAACTGTTGAAAATTGTAAACTTGACTGTCACCACACAATATGAACCTGGAGATTGCGAAAGCATGAAAGTACTTGTTCAATTAACACTTAGCATTTAATATTCTCTACCACACTATTTCATTCTAATACCATTATAAATTTTAAAGGATTGTAAATAAAACGAGTAAATCAGACAAAGTTGGAATTCCTTTTATTTATATATATATATATATATATATATATATATATATATATATATATATATATTTATAACGCCTAGGACCAGAAATAAATAACCGATTCGAGAGAAGCGAGACGAGGTGGGTGGTGTAAACAAACGAGACAACAGCACACGCACACACACGAACAGTGACATTCGAACGATTGTTATTGTGTGTATAGCGTCCCCAACATCCATTACTGTTGGAAGCTCCGGGAGCTTCCAACAGTAATGGTTGCATTATTTAAGGGTATGTCAATATTTATTTATAAAACTGATCTATATTATATTTTATCAGATGAAAGCACACCATAATTTAACTTGGTGTCCTTGAAATATGTATAATGAAATAAATATGGTTTTATAAATATAGTTTCCATTTGATAATATCGTATTTTTACTCCAAATATTTGTTGAGTGCTTTATATTAGTTATAAAAATATTTGCTTGTTGTATCCCAACAATTTAAATAGAACTCTTACATATATATATATAACAAAGGAAGTGTGGTAAAAAACCAGGTGGACCATAACGCAACAGAGTACTCGATACTTTGGGTAGTAGAGTGGCTAATAGGAAAAATAATCAGAACCCCGACGGCAGAGTTCAATCCTTTCGACAGCTATTCCCCTCCTCCACACACACACACACGCATATATATATATATATATATATAATTGGAAAATCTGCTTCGTAGAATAAAGACGTATCTGAGGACCTTGCGATTTTCTGAGTCAGGTTCGATCATCACATCAATCGAGCCTCCAACTGCCAGAGAAACGTTTGTAATATGTCCAATAAAATCCATTCGTCTCAATACCGATTCTCTTTCTTTTTGTGTTATATATATATATACTTATTAAAGCAACAGATTAAAGTATAAGCAAAGAATCGCTGCTTTGACCCTTAACGGGATCTGTTTCAGAAGATCTCGTTAAGCGTGAAAGCAGCGTTTCTTTGCTTAAATTTAATCTGTTATTTTAATAACTATTTGCTCTAGAATTCTCGTAAATTTGATATATATTACTCCTTATCGAGCCCTCTTTGGATATTAGTCTAAACATTTATGATATATATATAGATATATATATATATGAAATTAGAAATTAAAAATTATAAGCTTTCACCGTATTTTAGACTAAAGAAATTTCTAGCCTGATAGTGGGGTTTATAACCCTCGGAGAAATGGAAAAAGATGAGTGTTGCCGTACATGTATCAAACGGTGTGTCGATATTATAAAAAAGAGAGACGTGTTTAATCGTACATCCTCCATTCATTAATTACATATATGGAATGTAATTGTGCATGTTTATATATATATATATATATATATTTATATATATATATATATATATATATATATATATATATATATATATATATATATATATATATATATATATATATATATATATAAGTATCTATACGTACATACATATATGTAAATAGACGTACAGTAGTATGTATATACATACATACATGCACACATATATATATATATGTACGTATGGGTTTACCGAACATTTATTATAATGCACGGTTTGTTTGTAAACAAACACCCCGAATTATTAGCCGTACAGTGTTCGGCAACCATCGTTGCCCTTTTGTTCAACACTGACAAAGGAACAATGAACTTATTAGCTGTCATCAGCACCGTATACCTTCCTGTCCAGTCCGAGCATTATAATAAATGTTCAGTAAACTAACGTACATATATATATGTGTGCATGTATGTATGTATATACATACTATTGTACGTCTGTATACATATATGTATGTAAGTATACATACTTATATTTAAGTATCAGCCGCAGTAAGAGTAAGAAATGAAATTTCATTTTTTTCCATTTATCGTTTTCGGTCCACACGGCCGACTACCTCACGCGACATGCAAATTAATCTGCTCAGCCGTAAATATGCTTAAGGAAAGTATATACTTTCAAACGTTCAATCGACTGCCAGGAAGGTATACGATGCTGATGACAGCTAATAAGCTAGAAACTAGTCATCGTTCCTTTGTCAGTGTTGAACTAAAGGGCAACAATGGTTGCCGAAGACTGTACGGCTAATAATTCGGATTGTTTGTTTAAAACAAACCGAGCATTATAATAAATGTTCGGTAAACCCATACGTACATATATATATATATATGTGCATGTATGTATATACATACATACTACTGTACGTCTGTATACATATATGTATGTACGTATACATACTTATATTATCAGCCGTACTAAGAGTGAGAAATGAAATGTCAATTTTTTCCATTTATATATATATATATATATATATATCCAAAATTAAGATAAATTAAATGAATTTAATCCAAATCAAAATTATGGGTGTCATGCCATAACGGCGTGCGCCATATCGCCCGTAAAATAAGCTCAAAGATTCCATCGAGTAGACTCGAGCATTTTATAATAACTAGAAATTGATTAACATATATATAAACATGTATAATCACAGGAGATAATTTTTACAAGGCGTGTAACCACGCATAGCTAGGTAGGTAACAAATAAAGTTGATTAGAACTTCAAAAATAGATACCTTTTAATATGATTAATCTTCCCTGTATATATTCCATTAAAGAAATATATTTCACCAATTAATCAGATGGTAAGTCACGGAAGTGGATATTTTTGGATTATCAACAAGGAAGAAAAATTTCCAGCAATCCATGCTTACACAGCGAGTTCAAACCTGCAACTGGCCGCTACCGCGTGTTGTGTTTACACACCACAGCGGCTTCGTCTCAGTGGCGTGAATTCGACAACTAGAAACAGCAGTCGATTCCTTTCAACAGAGTTAGCTCCACAATTAAGGAGCCCTATTTATATATCTATATAAAAAATTAAGATAAATTAAATGAATTTAATCCAAATCAAAATTATGGGTGTCATGCCATAACGGCGTGCGCCATATCGCCCGGAAAAAAAGCTCAAAGATTCTATCGAATAATTTTGGTCAGTCAATGATAAACATTTAGGACCAAATGAATTAAATGAGGAGATATAAAAGATACAGCAGCGAAAAACCAACCAAACTGGGAGTGTGTTCTGTTATTATTTCTGGCACTATTATTACAACAATATGACCCTCACCAATTATAACAATATTTGTTTCGACACACGATTTTATATGAAAAACCTCGCAAAACAAATATATATATATATATATATATATATATATATATATATAAAGGTAAACAGAAAAAAGTAATAGGTAAACATGTAAACGGAAATGACAACACAATCGATACAGTCGAAGGGATATATTAGGTTAACTTTTGATATAGCAGGAAGAGGATCTTAATGTTTCGGACGCTAGTCCTTCATCGGAAGAAAGATTGAGAAATAAGATAGATTGAGGTGACGGCCGAGTTGGAATTGGAAAAAATGTCTTTAGATGAAAATAACAGGTCCATTCATGTTGATATCTCTTGCAAAACTGTCGGTGGTGTCGTTTTGTGTATTATATATATATATATTAAAATAACAGATTAAAATTTAAGCAAAGAATCGCTGCTTTCACCCTTAACGGGATCTTCTGAAACTAACAAAGTCAATCTGTGAACGCAGAAGTGAATATTTCTATAAAACGTTGCAACCGAAGGAAGACAGGAAGACGATACTTTGGTTCGTGGGAACGTTCCCTGGCAAAGAACGGGAAAAATGAATATAATACGTCAATATTTGGAGCGGTGAAAAACAATTACACGCAAAGACAAAACCACGCTTATGATGTAAAAGAAGTCGTAGACTAATATTCTATTAGGTGGTTCATAGAGACGTTCTTTGGCAAAGAACGAAAATAAAAAACGAAGATAATACGTCATATGTGGAACGAGGAGAACAATTGCACGCAAAGACAAAACCACGTAAATGGTATAACTGAAGTCGTAGACTAACATTCTATCTAGGAAACCGAATGATTCTCGGCTTCAGAGTTAAGAATAAAGTAAATAAAATACAGAGGTAATTGAAATTAAATAAATACATACACGCATCTATATACGTACATACACAAGCATAAGCGAAAACACTCGCCATAGGTATACACGCACTTACATAAAGAAAAAAACCCCAAAACCCGCACACGCACATACAGAACCAACGCAACGCCTGTACCCGCACGCATACGAATGTATACACCAAATACACATAAAAATATATATTAAAAAAAAAATATATATATATATATACATATATATATATATATATATTTCTTTTATAATAAATAATTAAATAAATGCATATAAATAATTAAATAAACGTATATAAAGAAATAAATATATAACAAGCGCACACACATACCTACTTTTAAATACACAAATATTCGGAGACGTAAGTCAACCAAAACACTAAGTACACATATACACTCACCCTACATAGGTACGAATCCGCATACTCACGCAGACGCAAAACTCACGTATAAACATAACCAAAAGCATATGTACCAGAAAATATAATATATACTCCGTAACATATAAAATAAAAAATACGTACGAAAAAGTATACGTACCTTCACAAACATACAGGTAATATATACTTACCTATACAAATAAGTAATGGTATGAACATAACATATACTTAGCTACCACACCAGGACGTAAAATATCCGCGTATAGTTCGTACTATCCGTTAGGGTATAATGTGGGGCTGTAATACAGGAAAGTTTGTGCAATTTATGTTTACAAGCCGAAATTGCGTCAGATTTTTTGTTTAAGATGTGGTTGTTGACGAAGAGTATTTCCAGGGCCTCAGCGGCGAAGAGGTCACATGGTCTTTTATTTCCGTTATACGATCTAGGCCTAGCTAGGATCTCCCAGTGTAACTTATATTGGGTGTGGTTGTCTTTTAGACTCCAGATATAAGCTGAAAGTGACGGCATATTCCTTCTTAAAGGGTATCGAAAAGAATGGGTATGCATGTAAAGACGCTTCTTAAATCTATTGGCGGTTAAATCTAAGTAGGCCCTACGGGACGTGGGTGTTTCAACCTTACATTTGTAGACAATGTTACTAGAGAGGCATTTCCCGGATAGGGGGCAGTCAACACGATACCTACAATTACAGTAAGTACTAACTACAGTGTTGCACGTGTTCCCACGGCTAGGTAGTTTAACTAAATTTGAAGCTGTGATGTTATGTGCAAGGTTAGGAGTCGTAGAGTAAGACATTTTAATAGTATTTCTATTTACATGTAGGTATGTGTGTGCGCTTGTTTTATATTTATTTATATACATTTATTTAATTATATCTATACACGCACACACACACATATATATATATATATATTTTTTTTTTTTACATATATTTTTATGTGTATTTGGTTTATACATTCGTATTCGTTCGGGTACAGGCGTTGCGTGGGTTCTGTATGTGCGTGTGCGGTTTTGGGGGGTTTTTTTGTGTGTACGTGGGTGTATTTGTATACCTATGGCGAGTGTTTTCGCGTATGCTTGTGTATGTACGTATATGGATGCGTGTATATATTTATTTAATTTCAATTAACTCTGTATTTTATTTACTTTATTGTTAACTCTGAAGCCGAGAACCATTCGATTTCCAAGCTAGAATTTTAGTCAACAACTTCGGTTATACTATTTACCTGGTTTTGTCTTTGCGCGCGATTGTTCTCCCCGTTCAACATATGACGTATTATCTTCGTTTTTTCCGTTCTTTGCCAGAGAACGTCTCTATGAACCACCTAATAGAATATTAGTCTACGACTTCTTTTTTACCATAAACGTGTTTTTGTCTTTGCGTGTAATTGTTTTTCACCGCTCCTATTAATGACGTATTATATTCGTTTTTTTCCCGTTCTTTGCCAGGGAACGTTTCCACGAACCAAAGTATCGTCTTCCTGTCTTCCTCCGGTTGCAACGTTTTTTGAAATATTCACTTCTGCGTTCACAGTTTGACTTTGTTAGTTTCAGAATATCCCGTTAAGGGTGAAAGCAGCGATTCTTTGCTTAAACTTTAATCTGTTAATTTAATAAATATTTGCTCTACGGTTCTTATATATTTGATATACATATTTATCCTTATCGAGCCCTCTTTGGATCTTAGTCTTCAAATGTATTATTATTACTATATATATATATATATATATATATATATATATATATATATATATATATATATATATATATATATATATATATATATATATATATATTTATATATATATATAAATAAATATATATATATATACGCGCATATACAATATCTATATAGCACATGTGTGAGTGTGTGTGTCTGGATTAATAAATGCATATGCCTAGGTTTAAGTATTATGATGACCGTACTAATGTGCGTAAGTACATCGCCCACACACAGGTACTATTCTAATTGTATTCACGTGAATGCATGTAGCGCACCAGATGTACTCATTTGCACAGTTACTTGTTGATATTTCTATATATGTCACTCCAAAATGATACCGGAATTAACCAATCCTTGTATTTCTAAAAATAGACTCGTGTTCCGAATTTCAAATCGAGCCCATAAATCTTACTTTATAAACCATTCGCCAATAGTTCCGTTTGACTGCATTTAATATACACTTCAATAATAACATTGGTTTTCTATGTGCAACAACAATCAACGAATTCTGTAGCCTAACCACCCTGCTCTGACATCAAAGCATAAATCGTCTGTATGAAATTGTCCTCCTCATCTTAGTTACACAAAACAAACCACACAATACATATCAACTAATATTTGAAACACTAAAACTAAAACTAAAACTTAAGCTTATTTTAATAGATGGTTCACTGCATACAGCAAGTACAAATCAATAATTATAGAAAAATACACGAATACATTTTCTCTTGAACTCTAACAGCACTTAAATACAATCACACACACTTATAACCAAATACTCACACACTAGTACAAAAACACGTACACAATATACACATGCATATATATACACACACATCCAAATGCGCAAACATTTTCTCTTTTATTTTATACAATAATAGCTAACTGGTATAAAGAACAATAAAAACCTAGGCATCCTCCTTGACAAGCCCCACCAATACCTCAACTTACAAAACCAATGTATATAAAATCCAAATAATACAACTGCTCACCTTCCTCCAAATACACACATGCGCGCATACATGTATCATTATCTGGTAATGGCTAACACATTCAGGAAATATAAACATGCTTCTCTTATTAAAATAAATGCTAACGGTACGTTTAAAGTTCCCGTAATCTAGAAAGAATCATTTAGTTTCCAGCGTGTATAATTGCGTCTGATGTTACAAAGGATCCCTTAATCCTAACCGAAAATGTTTCTAAAGTTGCTGCCTCAACAGCCCTCCTGTAATCATATTATAAATGAGGGCAAGTATCGAAATGGAATTTGAAATGAAGGATCTTTGCCCGGTAACGGTAATGGAATTTGTTAATTCTAACCTGTACACTATAGATAGAGAGTAAAAAGGTGAATGCTATTTTTATGGAACGCCATTACAGACATGATATATAAAATCAAACATTTAATTCCAGTGAAAGGAAACAGGGAAACAGGCATGGGGCAACATTCCGAGCATCTCATTGGTTTAGTGGGGATTGAAATTTTACACAGGAGAGAGAGAATATGGACGTCCGCAGAATGATGGAGATGCCGATTGCATTCACGTAGACCAATTCTCTTTCCCTGATCACTGTCGATTATGTTGTATTGTTGAGTACATTGGTGATGACGCTACGGGCATAGGTCATCGACAAAAGTAATGCCGGCAAATCCAGTGAGATTGGAAACCGGCGAAGGAGACCACCGTATATGATGTTAAGTTGGGCTCATGCCATACGATATCATCAAACGTGACGTTGAATATCTTCTCAATAATTTACTTTACTTTATATTATCGCAATGCATTAAACAATGCTTCAGAATTTAATATTTCTAAACAATAACTGGAATAGATTAACAGATGTACAAGTGACATTTCTTACCAATAACATCTCAAGAATTCATAGAAATATATATGTTCACTAGCTATAGTGTATAGATAAGGATTACCGGGCAAAGATCTATCATTTCAAATTCCATTTCGATATACATATATATATATATATATATATATATATCCAAAATTAAAATTAAAATTAAGGGTTGTTATGTCTGAGAGACAAAGATTAGACCCGAGCATTACATATCAACTAGAAATAGATTGACATATATATATATATATATATATATATATATATATATATATATATATATATATATATATATATATATATATATATATATATATATATATTGGCAAACGGAATAGAAAATGGTGACAAATTGTTCACAGTTGAAAAATGGTTTAATTAGGAATAAAAGAGTATTAGTGATTGTATGGGTTAGTATTCAGTTGTGGTTTTAAGTTTTTAAGTTTTTACCGGTTGCGCATTTCTAAATGCTTTTCAAAAATAATTTTGAGATAGAGTGTCCGTGCTGTTTGCTCTGATCTGATTAGTTTTGGGAATTCTACCTGTTTTTATGTTAAAAAAGTGGCCCCAGCGTTACTTTGGTGTTGCAAAAATTCTTGTGGTCAAAACAATTTTGATTTGTCGGTAGAGGTCATGTGAATGTAAAAAATTGATTCTGCGCCAAGACTGTTTTTGCAAACACCGAGTAGCGCTGGAGCCACTTTTTTAACATAAAAACAGTCTTGGCGCAAAATCAATTTTTTACATTCACATGACCTCTACCGACCAATCAAAATTGTTTTGAACACAAGAATTTTTGCAACACCAAAGCAACGCTGGAGCCACTTTTTTAACATAAAAACAGGTAGAATTCCCAAAACTAATCAGATCAGAGCAAACAGCACGGACACTCTATCTCAAAATTATTTTTGAAAAGCATTTAGAAATGCGCAACCGGTAAAAACTTTAAAACTTAAAACCACAACTGAATACTAACCCATACAATCACTAATACTCTTTTATTCCTATTAAACCATTTTTCAACTGTGAACAATTTGTCAGCATTTTCTATTCCGTTTACCAATATATAATAACTTGTGTGTTACACCTCTATTCTTTTAACTATATATATATATATATATATATAGAAAATAAATACATGAAACAATCACAGGGAATAATTTATAAAGAATGTAAGCACACATAGCTAGGTAGGTAACTAATTAAAGTTTGACTAGAACTTCAAATATAGATACCATTAAAAATAATTAATCTCCTGTGTATACATATATATATATACATACATATATATTCCTTCCATATACTGTACCGATTGTGTTGTTATTCCTGTTTACCTTTTACATATACATGTATGTATATGTCTGGTCACCCCTTGGTGCTACTGGTAACATGCATCCCAGTACAACCTGTCTCATGGTCGGGTCGTTGGCAACTAAACTGGCAACCCCACCAAGGTTTCTTGGTGAGGAGGGTGACTTTGAACATCCTGCAGGATTAAAAACAAAACCTGTCAAAGGCCAAAGGAGCTCTTAAAAGTCAATGGCCATCCAAAATCACCGGGAAAGATGACCCCTTAGACTTTGTCAAGGCAGAATTCTATGAGAAGGAAATCTCTGATATAACACCTGCAACCCTGATGGTATCCAATGATGGTATCCAATGATGTTCTTGTTTTTGGTAAATATCATCTTGGTTAACATAGTGGGACTGGCTTTGTGCAGTGCCTTTGCTCACTATAAAAGCTTCACGGCACAGGTATTGCTTTATATCTGGAAATCTCTCTGCACTTGTCGTCACATGGTACCATGGGCCCAGCACTATGTGTCAATAATTGTCACAAGTGTAGTGTTTGTACCAGAGTTTTCAAGTCGGTGGCTGGACTAAAAAGTCATACTCGTTCAGCGCATCGATAGGGGTTCTCCTACATGGATATAAAGTAGTAGTCGTACTCGAAAACGAGTTGGCAGCCACCTTATATATATATATATAATATATTTAGAAACACACAGATACATGCGGACACACACATATACATGAATGCATCCACATCCAACCGTGAGTTAAGAGTGCCAACCTCACCGATGTTGCTGAATGAATGACCGGGACAGACCAATCCGGTTGAACTAGACTGAACCAGTATCAGAGTTAAAAATACATTATGAAGAGAGAAGAAACATTTAGATATAATTAGTAATAAAATGTATCATACCTAAACTGCTCCTAGATTCCTCGACTACGTAGTTTCGTGGCATAAACAAAAACAATACATCATAAAGATATAGAGTCCCTGCGAGGTCTGCCGACTTATCAAGAGGATACCTCATTTTACTAGTCTCAAGAACGCGTCTACACGACGTGAGAAAGAATCCCAAAAGGCGGAGGGGGAGATAGTCACGCGATATAACGGTCGAGAAACAGAGCTAAGCCTCTTATAATCCCGAAGAAAATACCACAGAGGCGGAGGGGGTATTTATATCGAAGCCGTAGAAGAGGTGGTGAAGGAGGCGAGAAGTATGAGTAATGGCAGCTTTCCAGCAGTCACCACACTTCAAAGATTACTCGACCAGAGGGAGTTATGAACAATATATTTAGAAACACACAGATACATGCGGACACACACACGGTTGGGTGTGGATGCATTCATGTATATGTGTGTGTCCGCATGTATCTGTGTGTTTCTAAATATATTGTTAATAACTCCCTCTGGTTGAGTAATCTTTGAAGTGTGGTGGCTGCTGGAAAGCTGCCATTACTCATACTTCTCGCCTCCTTCACCACCTCTTCTACGGCTTCGATATAAATACCCCCTCCGACTCTGTGGTATTTTCTTCGGGGTTATAAGAGGCTTAGCTCTGTTTCTCGACCGTTATATCGCGTGACTATCTCCCCCTCCGCCTTTTGGGATTCTTTCTCACGTCGTGTAGACGAGTTCTTGAGACTAGTAAAATGAGGTATCCTCTTCATAAGTCGGCAGACCTCGCAGGGACTCTATATCTTTATGATGTATTGTTTTTGTTTATGCCACGAAACTACGTAGTCGAGGAATCTAGGAGCAGTTTAGGTATGATAGATTTTATTACTAATTATATCTAAATGTTTCTTCTCTCTTCATAATATATATATATATATATACATATATATATATGTATATACATATATATATATATATATACATATATATATATATATATATATATATATATATATATATATATATATATATATATATATATATATATATACATATATATATGTGTGTGTGTGTGTATGTGTGTGTGTATGTGTGTGTGTGTGTGAGTGTGGGTGTGTGTGAGTAGTTTTGCATTTGTAGTGAAAGTATGTGCGAGTTCGATTCCACTAGGTGATAATTCTTTCAACAGGTGCTATTAAGTTAGACATGCCAAAGTACTAGCCGAAATCTTCAACGTATCTCTCTCACTCTGTTTATATATATATATATATATATATATATATATATATATATATATATATATATATATATATATATATATTTATATATACACACACACAGAGTGAGAGGTCATTGATGGCCGAATGAATTAACTATGGAGATATAAAAGATACAGAAGCGAAAACCAACCAAACAGTGAGTGTGTTCCGTTATTATTTCTCGCAATATTATTACAACAATATGACCCTCCCAAAGTATAACAATATATATATATATATATATATATATATATATATATATATATATATATATATATATATACACGGAAAAAGTGAAACGAAATTTCATTTCCCATTCTTAGTACGGCTGTTACTTAAATATAAGTATGTACACGCACATACATATATGTATACAGACCAACAGTAGTATATATATATATATACATACATGCACACATATATATATATGTACGTATGGATTCACCGAACATTTATGATAATGCTCGGTGAGTTTGTAAACAAACATCCCGTATTAAGCCGTAGTGTCTAGCAACCATCGTTGCTCGTTTGTTCAACACTGACAAATTTTACACTGTACTAGTTTCAAGCTTATTATCTATCGTCAGCAAAGTAAACCTTCCTGCCAGATTGTTGAACGTATATACTTACCTTATGCATATTAACGGCTCAGTAGCCAAATGTGCATATCGAGTGGGTTAATCGGCCGGGTACACCGAAACGATAAACGGAAAAATGAAACGAAATTTCATTTCCCATCTTAGTACGGCTGTTACTTAAATATAAGTATGTACACGCACATACATATATGTATACATACGTACAGTAGTATGTATATATATATACATACATGCACACATATATATATATGTACGTATGGATTCACCGAACATTTATTATAATGCTCGGTGTGTTTGTAAACAAACATCCCGTATTAAGCCGTAGTGTCTAGCAACCATCGTTGCTCGTTTGTTCAACACTGACAAAGGAACGCTGTACTAGTTTCAAGCTTATTAGCTATCGTCAGCAACGTATACCTTACTGTCAGATTGTTGAACGTATATACTTACCTTATGCATATTAACGGCTCAGTAGCCCAATTTGCATATCGAGGGGGTTAATCGGCCGGGTGCACCGAAAACGATAAACGGAAAAATGAAACGAAATTTCATTTCCCACTCTTAGTACGGCTGTTTCTCGTTTCTGTTTCCGTTTAACGTTTTCGGTGCACCCGGCCGATTAACCCACTCGATAGGCAAATTTGGCTACTGAGCCGTTAATATGCATAAGGTAAGTATATACGTTCAGCAATCTGGCAGGAAGGTATACGTTGCTGACGATAGATAATAAGCTTGAAACTAGTACAGCATTCCTTTGTCAGTGTTGAACAAACGAGCAACGATGGTTGCTAGACACTACGGCTTAATACGGGATGTTTGTTTACAAACACACCGAGCATTATGATAAATGTTCGGTGAATCCATACGTACATATATATATATGTGTGCATGTATGTATATATATATACATACTACTGTACGTCTGTATACATATATGTATCTGCGTGTACATACTTATATTTAAGTAACAGCCGTACTAAGAGTGGGAAATGAAATTTCGTTTCATTTTTTCCGTTTATCGCTTTCGGAGCACCCGGCCGATTAACCCCCTCGATATGTAAATTTGGCTACTGAGACGTTAATATGCATGAGGTAAGTATATACGTTCAACAATCTGGCAGGAAGGTATACGTTGCTGTCGATAGCTAATAAGCTTGAAACGAGTACAGCGTTCCTTTGAGAGTGTTGACAAACGAGTAACGATGGTTGCTAGACACTACGGCTTAATACGGGATGTTTGTTTACAAACACACCGAGCATTATAATAAATGTTCGGTGAATCCATACGTACATATATATATGTGCATGTATATATATATACATACTACTGTACGTCTGTATACATATATGCATGTGCGTGTACATACTTATATATATATATATATATATATATATATATATATATATATATATATATATATGTATATATATATATATGTATTTATATATATATGTATATATATATATTTATATGTATATATATATATATAGTTATATATATATATTTATATATATATATATATATATATATATATATATATATATATATATATATATATATATATAACAATTAAGTTAAAAATGTACATCCACATATGTATACTGAAATACTAGTATGCATATGAATACACACACGTGTACATATGTAGATGTACCGAGTTTTTCACTGGACACTTTACTGTGAGTGTCCAGCTATTCTGTATGTAAACACACAGACAAACCGGTTTTGTCTGTGTGCATACTAGTATTTCAGTATACATATGTGGATGTACATTTTTAACTTAATTGTTTAAGCGTCAGTCATACAAAAGTGAGTTACAAACGAAATGAAATTTAATTTCGTTTCGTTATTTGTTTTTATCGTCTCCGCTGAACCGGTACGTACTCACGCTCTATGCAAATTAGTCTGCCCACTACTAATTTTCATAGAAAAAGCATATAACGATATGTGCTTTTACGATTCTCTAGAAAGGCCGGAAGATAGGTAAATATTGCTGATGAGATGTAACAACATCGAAACTAGTCCAATTTTCCTTGTCTGGCTTTCTGGAGAATAGAGGAAAGGTGTTTCCTCGAAAACCAGTATGACTCTAAAAACCCGTTTGTCTGTGTGTTTACATACAGAATAGCTGGACACTCACAGTAAAGTGTCCAGTGAAAAACTCGGTACATCTACATATGTACACGTGTGTGTATTCATATGCATACTAGTATTTCAGTATACATATGTGGATGTACATTTTTAACTTAATTGTTTAAGCGTCAGTCATACAAAAGTGAGTTACAAACGAAATGAAATTTAATTTCGTTTCGTTATTTGTTTTTATATATATATATATATATATATACACACACAGAGCTGGCATATATAAGAACTGCCTAACTGCCTGATGAGGTCATAGCCATTCAATGGCTATCATTGAAATATATATAACAGTAAATAAAGGATTATGATCTCATGCAATTGACTTATGTTTCGTCACTATATATATATATATACGTTCTCACTTCGTCTCAACATTTTTTTTTACCCTGCCAACATTTTGAATCTTGCTAGAACAAGTTGTCGTTGCAAATTCTGATCCAAGAATAAGCCAAGAGATCCCAATTGTTATTAATAATTTTATTATAAGGAACTGACTGCATTAAAACAAAACTCATATCTTTCTAAAACATATCCTACTGTATGTATCTTTAGACATCATTTCACCCTAATATAACATAGAAACATTAGGTTCTTAAAGCAGAATATATGATCGACTAAATGAACAGCCAGTTGAAGCATATTATATACATTTACCTCATATGAATCCCTGGGATTATAGCGAAACTTTTACACAACACATATATCTGAACGTTGTTTCAATTAACTCGAGGATTGCAACACAATCTTACAATCGTAATTTTCGCAGCCTTTTTGTCATATATGTGTTACGAAACTATAAGCTGATCCTCGCTATTAAATATATAATTTACTGTTGTTGTATGATGAAAATTTCGATTTTATTACAGGCTGGTTGATGGCGTTGGTGGGTTAGGTTAAAAAATGTTTCTATTGGAATTTCATTGATTTTATTATTTAGTTGGTATTTATTTTTCATTCATTTAGTTATTTCATTTTTAGTTGTTTATCATTACTCTGGTTGCATGTATATATTTTTCTTTAGTTGTAATTAAATTCCATGCGCATTATTTTGTTTAATATTTAAACCGTTTATATATTTTTTTTATTCATTCTTGCTTTTATATATTTCTGATATTATTTTGTATTATACAATCGTTTAAATATATTAATTTTTCTCAGAAGAAACAAATTGAATGTAATATTTCTGAGCTAATCTATTAGAACAGTTATTTCCGTTGCAACTGCGCACAATTTCAAAGATTTATTTAATTTTCTCTTTACATTTAAATCTTCAGATAAATGAAACAATTGTCAAAGAACGTGATATCCTCAATGTGTTTCTCTGTTTCTTTCTATATAATTCCTCACCATTATCCACCTTCTCCCGTTCCACCATTTCGTCTATTTTATGTCTTTTCCTATCAATTAATGTATACGGTATCTATTTATCTTTACTAAGCTATAATTTGTCTCCCTTATCTTATCGCAATATCCCTCTTTCCTGTACTTCCTTCATTTTCACTATTAGTCGCTCACTCCTACCCTCTCTTTTCTTCCAATCCTCTCTCTCTCTCTCTCTCTCTCTCTCTCTCTCTCTCTCTCTCTCTCTCTCTCTCTTTCTCTCTCTCTCTCGCTGTCTCTCTCTCCACGCTTATATATACAGAGGGATGTGTGCGTGTATAATATACTTGCACGCGCGCGCACACACACACTCACACACTCTCTCTCTCACACACACACACACACACACACACACACACACACACACACACACACACACACACACACATATATATATATTTCATACAGACAAATATATCTATTATATCTATACATAGGTGATGTGTGTGTGTGCCTGTGTCTGTGTATATATATATATATACATATATATATATATCCCAACCAGCATACATATATTCAAATACATTGGTGAATCTTCATGTATGAATGCTAAGACAGATAACTCCTCAAGTAAGCTAAACTCTTATTGTGTCTCATGTAGCCGTTTACCTGCAAACTTAAAAGGTTATTTAACCACAGTATTCAACAAACATGTATAACATTACGAATATTTTACTGCTCCAATACACTTTTATAGATTGAAAAATGGAAGAAGCACTACACAAATCTGGTTCTCGCTATATATGGAATATGCTGTGTTAATTCTTCGTATTTTATTTTCTTTCCTTTTTTTTTGCAAGAATTTATTTTGAATATATATTATAAAAACTTCAAGGAAAACGGCAGAATAAACATTGATCATTTGAAACATTAATATTATCATACAGAAATACTCTAGGTGTGATAATTTCCGTGACATGTGCGAATGGGGAAGAATTTGAGGGAAAAGAATGTCGAATATATAGCCCCCAGTACTTAAATGGTAATATACTTGATCGAAATAGAAAGGATGAAAGGCAAAATTGGCCTTGGGGTTTTGAAGACAAATAGAAAAGGGCGGAGAAACCATTGCAAATTTTATTCACACACACGTATATATATACATATGGGTACATGTGTTTGTGCGTGTGTGTGTGTGTATGTGTGTGTGTGTGCGTGTGTATGTGTGTATACATCTCTCTCTATATATAGATAGTGTGGCGAATTGGCAGAGTCGGTGGAACGTCGTATAGAATGTTTTGCATTACTTGTTTTGGCTCTCTGCACTCTGAGTTCAAATCCTGCCGAATTCAACTTTGCCTTTCATTTATTCGACATCGATTAAAAAAAGTACCACTGGTGTCGATTCCTCATCTATATCTCTTTCTCTCTTCCATTCTCTTATTCTCTGTTTTCCTTTGGGAGAAATCGGCTATATTCAGACCTGCAGAGGAAAGGGCTGCGCCAGGTTTTAAAATGACCCTTGAATGTGTGTGTTAAAGGACAATGCATGCATATATATATATATATATATATATATATATATGAGAAACACTCCACCACAGCTGCTATCAAGAACACCTCTGAGAGAGAGAGGGAAATAGACAAATCAGAGCAAATCTATTCATACAGACCCCATAACGCTCTTATAATGAATATTCAACAACCATCTAATTATTAAACTCACTAAATAATGAACTAGTTTCTCAATAAAAAAAATGAGAGGTGAATATTAATTGGTGCATGCGTTTTAGATAAGAGTAGGGCTCTCCTAAAATATAACATCTGCTTAAACACAATTTAACATCAGGCATTTGCGAACCAAATGCAAAGATGTTTCCGAGTATATTATTCCTTCTTTTCAACTTTCTATCCCGTTGCCACTGGTGGATGGTAATGCCGATTTTTGCAAAACAAAATGAATCAATAAGGTCAAAGCTGATTGTCAGTGGAAGTCTTCGTTGGAGATGACGCATGTTTTGTCGCAGCTATTTATTCTCATTAGTTCTCCAGTGATTTTCTTAAAAGAGTTATTCACCGATATTAATAGGAGGAACTCATGCTGTGCTGCATTCTGAGTGTTGTTCCCAGGAATTAAGGGCGTCTATGCAAAACTTCATCGTCTGTTTGAAAATAAAGTAGCGCAAATTTGAAAAATACTAGTTCTATTGTTGTCCAAGTTATAGATATATCTATAAGAGTGTTTGCGAAAGATCAGAATCAAGAGATATAAAGAGAAATAGCCTATAGCCACAGAACAGATTGAGATTCAACCATAGGCGGGAGTAGGACATTACTTTTCGAACGATCTATAGACTGCTTCACACGTGTGTGTGGTGTATCTGTGTGCACATGCGTGTGTAAGTGTGTGTGTATGCATGGGAATTTCCTGAGTTTGTATTAGTTCATCTGTGTGTGCGTCTGTGTATCTGTGAGTGTATGCGCGCCTCTATCTATCAATATGTATATACTTCATATATGCATTTATTTCTTCCACGAACACTCCATAGGTTTCACGTCCTCCACTTTCGAACATATTTCCGCCATCAATCACCCAGGAGCAGTAACTCTATGAGTCACAGCAACAATCATAGTGTCCGCCTAGAAGAGAAAGGATGGCATGTATTGGAATGCTAATGCTGTGTTATGTCCTGAACTCGAGTTAATCAGCCAAACCAGTGGAAATTATAGGTTCATGTGGGTGCCTATTTCATTCAATATTATATGTATATTAACAACAACGTGTGTTTATATTTAATAAATGTTTATATGCACTGATAATTTTACAATTTCAATCACTTGGACTTACAGCTCATTCATCGATTAATCAATACGTACAAAAATATTTTGCTTCATGCTCAGACAACCAGAAAAAATATTAGATAAGTAACACACTTACACAAAAGCATACACACACGTGTGCTAACACACATACATATACATGTATGTATGTATATATGTATATATTGTTTTATATATGCATACACACACATATATATATATATTTTGATATATATTGATATTTTTATATATATATATATAAATCTAACAAAGGAATTGTGGTAAGGAACCAGATGGACCATAACGCACCAGAGTACTCAATTCTTAGGGTAGTACAGTGGGAAATAGGAGAAAGTATGACCCCGACGGCAGAGTCCAGAAATAACCGTCGAAACGTCTTGAGCTCTGCCGTCGGGGTCATACTTTTTCCTATATATACATATATATAGATAAATACAATATATATTTCATTATCAATATCATAATTATTGTTACTAGCAGAAACAAATCCTCGGGCTGTTTTCTGCTAGCATGTGTAGTGTATATATTGATATTATACGCAAATATATACATGTAGATATGATACGTCAAATAAAATAGTATTTGACAATATACACAGAACTTGAAGAGAGTCTGCGTTACACTGTCTTATTTAATCAGTAACGTAATCCATGATACATGAAAAAAAAAACGATATTATACATAAACTGCATTAGGAGAAAATTAGTGACAGAAAATTAATATGTTTATTTAAGCGATCGCCACCGGAAGTGTTGACATTTGAAAATTTTAAAGAAGTGAATATTTAAATAAATAATAAGATATTTTTAATGAACAGCCACGAAATTTACTAGATACATTATGTAATATACATTCATTATTTATTCATTATTTTGACGCATCGAGTTACGGCCCTTTCCATTGTGAGTTCAAATCCCGCCAAGGTTACGGGGTCGATAAAATAAAGTACCAATAATGCATTGGGTCTGTGCTGGCCTTGTGCCAAAAGTAGAAACAATTATTTATTCAAAGTAATTCAACTTATTTTACTAATGGGATAAACAATTATAAATCGTACACAGTCCCGCGCTTCTTACTTTATTATAGTTTACATTATTATGAGGAATGAGAGAACTGAGAGATGGCGCTTGCCCAGGTGTCAGGGTGGCCGTGATCTTTTGTGTGGTTTTTGCCACGAGTGATCATCGGGAAATTTTTGATGTTTGAAATTTTAAATTTGTTTCGACACATTTCTATATTCTTGTTTTAAACTTTTTACAAGGCCAACACCCACTTCGTATCGTCATGTAACATTCTGTGCCGTCTGTAATGTTTTTTTGCATGTTAGCCCTTGTGGCCAATAAAGAAACCACGGGACAGTGGATTGGCAGTATCGGTAGGGAATCGGACGCAATGCTTTGCAGCATTGTGTTAGCGCCCTTTATTATCTGAGTTCAAATCCTAGCCAGGTTTACTTTTCCTTTCATCCTTACGGGGTCGATAACTAAAGTACCAGTAATACACTGGAATAATTGCTGGCCTCGTGCCAAAAAGTAGAAAAACATTATTATTATTGTTCTTTCAGTCTTAGTCATTGATGTTATTTAACTGGAAGGTTTGTGGAAATGAATATCAAGCCACTACCTGCAGCCACATACATTCCGGATGTATCGGAGAGTTCTTGCTGTTCCCAGTAAGCATGCCTTTTGAAGTGTTCCAAAAAGCGGGGCTGGACTAATCTTCTTTAACCGTACTTGGAAACTCTTTGAGATAGTACCTAGTGCGCCTATGACAATCGGGACGACCTTGATTTCATGTCAGTTCCAAATCATTTTTAACTCCCACTTTAAATGAATGTTCTCCCTCTCCTTTTCTTGCACTCTCGTGTCAAATGGGCTGGCTACATCTACAATCAGGCACGATCTTTTTTCCTTGTCCAAACCCACCAGGTTAGGCCTATTGTGTTCTAATTTCTTGTCCGTCTGTATCCTAAAATCCCATATCATCTTCACCTGATCGTTTTCTATCACCGACTCTGGCTTATGCTCATACCACTTCTCAGAATGTGTTAAATTGTTTAATTTGCATAGATGCCATTGCATCACCCTGCCTATCACATCATGTCTCCAGCCTTTATAGTGAGTCTGGGCTAGGTGTTTACACTCGGATTGAATGTGAACCACAGTTTCCCCTCTCCCTCTCTCCACAGATGCTATACAGTGAGCTAGCTCCTCCTTGTCAATATGGTATTTCACCCACTTCGTTCTGAGGGCTTGCTCTTGCGCAGCCATTAGCATTCCTTCTGTAGCCTTTTTAAGGTCTCTTCTTTTTAACCAGTTACATGTCTGGATCTCTATATTCCGTTTTCTTAAAGAAGGTGGTATGAAGCGATTTTTTATGAAGGTTGCTCTTCCTCCTTGTTGTTATTTCTTCCTTGGACATCCCCTGGTCTACTGTCTTCTCCTTCAGTACAATTTTGAGCATTGGCTCCATACTGTCAGCCACATATTTGTGCAGGTTGTTTTTCTCCATCTGAACACAGTCCTCTATGCTGATAAGACCTCTTCCACCTTCAGATCTCCTTAAGTAGAGTCTATCGACATCACTCCTTTTGTGGAACATGTTGTAGATAGTCAATAGCTTCCTATTATTCCTATCCATTTCTTTTTGTTCAGCAACTATCCATTTATTATTATTGTCACATTCTGTTTTTGTTTGTTTTTTACACACAGAAATGCCTATTTGTATCGTCCTGTGTTGTCCTTAATTTTATTCTTTGTGTCAACACTTCTGGTTAATAAAGAAAGCATTATTATTATTATTGGCGACCTACGTAGGAAATCGTTTTATCGTGAGCTCCGCAAAGGTTTGTTGTTTTCATTTGTTTCAAATTTCCAGTTAAGGAAAATTTTTGTTGTTATGTGTTTATAAGTTCACATATATTGGTTTCTGAAAAGGACAGTAAATAATATTGGTGATTTGAGCCCAACATTTTAAACTTTTATAATTATCAAACAAAAACTTTCTTTGAAAAAACATGGACGGCACTCAGCCACACAAAGCTGACAGCCTTCCTAACAAATCAACACCTCCCACCACCACCAATACCACCATTGTAGACATTACTACGTTTGCCAACACTAAAAATATAAGCAGTGGCAATAATTTAAATTTGTCACATACAGACATTCATTTCCCGCCATTACCAATAACTGCAGGTGTTAAAGCCGCCACCCTCACCACCACCACAGGGACAACAGAAAAAAAAAATATTATCTCATGACATCGAAATGTATTCACCCAGAATCGACTCTTCCACGCCGAACACCACTGACGCCACCCCCACCACCCCACCCCACCACTGAAACTAAAAATAACAATAACAAAAATAACAATAACAACAACAGCAACAACAACAACAATGAGAATAACAACAACAACATCAACACCAGCGCAAACCAAAATGTGTCGTCTGCCAAAGCAGCCAAGAAAATCGAAACAATCGAGGTAGGCCAGGATGAATTAAATGAAGCCAAGAGAATGGTAAAAAAAGATGGGTACAGAGTCAGCCTTACCACCCCCATCTAATAAATGGAGCATCGTTGCCTATGCACTGTGTCATACCGGACGATAAACACAAAATCACGCCGAATTGAACGGGCATCCGAGTCCCAGATACAAAAAGCTTTGGGACATGTGTGGGCGAAGAACCCCCGCATCATACGTGGGTAGAGATATGGAACCGTGGACGTGTTCTTTGGAACACCACAGGAAGCCAGAGAGCACTCCATGTCCCCATTAAAAAGTGACGACTTCACACTCGTCCCAAGCTATTGTGGTTAGAGACTCGTGAAGATCAGGGTGACTCACATTCCACCGGCCTTCAAAATTCCCTGGCTAATGGCTGCCGTCCTCGCCGACATCGAGAACAACACGAAAATAATTGAGGTAACAAAAGAAAAGCAGGAGAACTGGTCCGGATCTGGGATGGAGCTTCTGACCCAAGCGAACCAAAAAAAGAATTAAGGAAGTGATAGACCTCAATGAGGCGGGAGGGGAGTGGCAAACGGTCTGTCACAAAAAAGAAAAAAGAAAACAACCCTTAGTTTCACCGTCAAAAAGCAAAGGCAAACAAAGAGGGGAAAAGGCTGCAATGAGACTTGCAGCAACACCAACCCCCATCACCACCACCATCACCCCCACAAGCATCACCACCACCAACAACCACACCACCACCAGGATCACCAAAAACACCAACATCGCAAACATAACAAAACACACACCCAACAGCAACAACAAGAAAACAGTAACAACATCCCCTCTCCCCTCCAAAAAAAAGTACACAGCCATAAACATGGCAAATAAAGAACTCTTACAACATATAAAGCAGCACACAGACATCACAGAAGAAAACTACTACACCCACCAACACCAAGAACTCTCCCGAGAAAGATAAACATCTTTGAAAATCAAAATAGAACGTTACAAACTTTTAAAAGAAAAATTCCCAACGCAGAGTGTCGGTTACCAAGAGGATATACAACGACATCCTCTTGGAAACACCCATGACGGTTCTACTGTCGCTTCACCACACGCTCAAGGTAAGTGATCCTTTCTCACTTACCCCATTTCTCATCCAACATGGCGGTACTTAAAATAGTCCGTAGCCTGGGGTCATCTTGGAAGCAGGGTTACCTGCTCAACGACCTCAGCTCACTAAACATAGATGTGGTGGCCATCAGCGAGACCAAAATCTCCGAAGCACGAGCCTTCGCACCGACTTCGGGGGCTACGATGTATACGCATCTGCCAGCCGTCTAGGATCGGGGGGAGGAGTTGCCGTGCTTTTTCGGAGAGGCTTGGATCTCGCCATACTTTCTGGTCCCAGAAGGTAAGTCGGTGGTGGTGGACGTGACCGGCAGCGAAGGCAATGCTGTCAGGCTAGTAGCCGTCTACGCCCCAACAGAAGCAGGACGGCCAGATTTCTTCAGACGTCTAGAGACCTTTCTTGGAACGTCCCGCTTTCTCATGTTAGTGGGCGACTGGAACGGTATCTTGGATGCGCGCTGGGATTATATGGGGCTACTAGATAGGCAGGACGGTGTAAAAGCCTCAACATACTGCTCAGACGTTTTGAACTGTCTGACAGGTACAGACTGGGTCATCCAGATCGTATTTAGATAGGGTATTATGTAGGGAAACAGATAAGGCTAGTATAGGTTGTCCACAATTTAAAGTAGTCAACTACACGGACCACACATTTGTGATATTTGAAGGTGACATAGATAGACTCCATAGGCAAAGGCCCGGTTACTGGAAGCTGAACGCTTCGTTCCCAGCGCGCAAAGCTTACAGAGACTGGATTAGCGAATTAGTTAAGCGTGCGTTGACGGGTACGATGGTCAACAACAGGTGGTGGTTTACCCTGAAAAGGGCTATTAGAGTAGAATCGATAAGGTTTCGCAAAGGAGTAGTGATTGAGGAAAATAGAGTAGAGGGAGAGCTAGTTAAAAAGCTAGAAGAGACGTTTAGGACAGGCATTGCAACCGAGGTGCTAGCGTCGTGATTGGCACTCGACCAATTCTTCAACGCAAAGCATGAAGGATGCGTTGTCAGAGCTAGAACGCGTGCTCTGAGACATGAGGGGACGAAAGCCGTTCAATGAGCTCGGGTGGTGGAGGTGCGACGTCGCAACAAATCCACAATTCGGTCATTGCCTGATCAAAACGGACACATGTTGCTCTAACCCAAGCAGATGTGTGCGGCTTTTCAAGAGCACTTTGATAAATCGTTCAGGAGCGGCGGCGCTCCGGACCGGAGTATGCACTTCGGTGCGTACCTCGGCGGACTGCCGCGGCACTCGCCGACCACAGCGCAGTGCTGCGAAAAGCCGATAACACCAGGTGAAAACTTGGAAGCAATGTCTGACTACACGAGGTGTAAATCGCCAGGTTTGGATGGTCTGCCCTACGAGCTTTATGCGTACATGCCAGACTTATTCGGCGACCTCTTGGCAGATGTCTACTGCAGCTGGCAGCAGAACGGGTGCATTCCAAGTTTTGTGAGCCGGGGAGCGGTGGGGCTGGATCGCTGCGATGCACTGCGACATCTGCTTGCTTGTGAGGGTGAATGATCACCTGTCGCAACCGTTTAGCATCATGCACTCGGTCCGCCAGTGTTGCCCCCTCTCGTCCCTCTTGTACGTACTTGTCCTCGAGCCATTACTGCACAAATTGGAAACAATGAGGAGGGTCCCTCGAGAACTGGGATGCGGGAGATCCCTGTCAGCTTACGACGTCACCGTGGTGGTGTCGAGCAGCAAACACGTCCAGATGCTTTGCATCGCTCTCAAGGAATACGAAGCGGTGACAGGAGCAAAGATAATCCAGGAAAAGCCTGTGGGCTTGCAACTCGGCACCTGGAGAGGCAAGTCCATGCCGTCCAACAGCGTCTTGGGGCGCTGGACAGAAGGGCCGGTTAAATTGCTCGGGATCTGGTTCAGTCCAGACTTCCAACGGAAAAAACCTGGAGCAAAGTGACGAGCAGGGTGGCTTCTCTCACCCAGAAATGGTCCTAGGGGAGTCTGTCTCATAAAGGTCGGGCATATGTGGCGAATGTGTACCTCACGTCCCTCATATGCTACCGTCTGACCGTTTTACCTTGCCCCTGCACAACTCTGACCAAAATGGAGCGCCTTCTCTTCCGCTTTTCGTGGAAGGGACGTGCTCCCATGATCAAACGATTATTTGCTGTCAGAACCTGTTGCGTGGAGGACTGGGCATGCTGGGTCTGATGATGCGCAAACATGCGCTGAGGCTGCGATATCTCTAGTGCTTCCTCGACGGTGAACAGGTGTGGTCGCTGTTTGCCAGACACGCTTTTCCCGCACCGCATCTCCTTGACGGAGCTGCAGTCCTGGATAAGGAAAAGACCGAGGGTTAGCGCCTGGAAGCTGGAATGTCTCAAAGCGCTCACCGCCTTCTAGCAGCTGGGCACTTATATCAGCTTCCCCCTCCAATTATGTCTTGTGGCTGACCACTCTCTTTATCTGATCCTTCATTTCCTTCCTCTATTATATTTAGGTCATTTTCCACTCCATGCTTCATCGCAATAAATTCTGTATCTGTGAGTGTATTCTTTCTGAAGATATCGTTCATAACATTTGTTAACAAGTTTTCGTCGACATAACGCCTGCTATCTTGACTTTTAAAATCTCAATATTCTATAAGGATTTGCGGTGTCTCCCTCTTTATTACCCAGTGCATTACTACTACTTTATTTTATCGACTCCGTAAGGATGAAAGGCAAAGTTAACCTCGGTGGGATTTGAACTCAGAATGCCTAATAATAAGCGTGTGTTACCTCTTTGTACTTTTCCCCGGATCATTTGTTCATTTTACATGTTTCTTTTGGAGATAGATATGGTGTTAAACTTGCGGGATATCATTAAGTCAAACTAAATTTCCCGGCTCTCTGGGTAAAAGCGATTTTTAGATAGCGAGCACCCGTCTATTCAAATACGTAAAAGTAATAATACTCTTCTTCTTTCCTGATATATACACGCATATATTGATCTATGTAGTTATACACCAATGTATGCTACATGCACACTGTTGGAATTATCATTTTATCTGTTAGACACGCAGTGACTATCAACAGAATGTGTTAAGTCTGCATGTCTGACATATATGCGTAGCTTGTGAATAAAAATTTCAAGGGGTTTCGCTGGCTGTGGTGATCCCTGCCAAACATCTTTTGTAATGTATTGTAAATTATTGGCTAATTTCATCGTCTTATTGGCTAATCAACCAATGACAGTAATTGTTCCTCAAAAGCATCCGCCACTTTGTTTGCACGTTTATTTATCGTTTCGCTTTCGAATCTTCCTCCTGTATTTCGTCGTTTTATCTTCAAAATATTTTTTCTGGTTTTGGTAAGTTATATTGTTAATTTATATATGATTTTTTAAATTTATATTAACTGGGTTTTTTTCAGTTCGTTATAACATGCTTATAATATTGGTTGTATCATATTTACTTGTATATTTGTCCATATTATTGTTCATTTTATGTTAGGTTAGATTATTTTATTATTATTATGTTAGATTATTTTTTAAATTATTATGTTAGACTATTTGTATGTAATATTTAATTTTTATTAATTCAACTATAACAATTATTATGTAAAATATATTTATTTAATATTGATTGATTTTTGTAGTTGTTTATAATAAAAGTCTGAAAATATTTTTATACGTCTTACAATAATATTTATAAGATCATTTATAAAATAACAAATATATAATCTAATAACATCACAACGATAATTTATTATTAATATATATCATGTTTAACTCGAGTTATTACAAACGTTGCCTTAAAAAAATGTTAAACTAGACCTGAAAAATGCGCAAGCTCAAAAGAGCCACAGAATGCTATAATAAACCTTGAAAAGTGTGGGACTAGAGTTGTTGCTCAAAAATATTGTAATCACTCTGTGGCATCCTTTTATGAAAAAGAGACTCATAACGAATTCAAGACGACACGATAATAATTTAAGTGAATTTATAATATAGAATGCGGTTTAAGTGCATTTCCTATTAATCATTACTAAACATCTAATATGAGATATTGAACATTAGCTTAAATAATTATCGTGTTGTCTTGAGTTCGTTATGAGCCTCTTTTTTTATAAAACGATGCCACAGAGTGTACATTTTTTAGCAACAACTCTAGTCCCACTCTTTTGAATGTTTATTATAACATTCTGTGGCTCTTTTGAGCTTGAGCATTTTTCAGGTCTAGTATATATCTTCATCGTGAGAATTTTTTTCTCTTTGGAAATTGTATATTTTGGTCTAGCTTACAATCCCTTACCATGTATAAAACAGAAAGCTATTATGTTATAATATCGATTCTATATATATTCAGTGTCTTAAAAACTGAAAACATTTTTTAAAAATATAAATACACATAATTGTAATAAAAAAGATTTATATCTTTATGTCGATATCTCTCACAATCTTAATTCTTATAGATGAATCTTCTTTACTCCCCTGGACAGTCTTTTTTTCAATTCTATTTTTGTTTCTTTCTTCCATTTCACACTACCACGCTGTCCTCCCATTATTCCCTTTTTGAAGTCATTAATTGAATTAATTCTCTTGCATTTGTTATTCTTTCTCAAGGTATTTTTTAAAGTTACTCTCTGTTCTATTCACATTCTTTTCCATGTATATATATTTTATAAATGAAAGGAAACAATGTTGAATGCTAAGTACACTTTAGTCATGCACGATTTAATGCAACTGTATTAGCGATGAGAAATGTTTTCCTTACTCACTCTAAATGAGTTAGCTATCAAACAAAGTCTATAAAACCTAGAGTGGAACATTTAGTCCCACCAAATTTATAACATCTTCTACATTACCAATTCTTTGCTTAAACCTATTCTATATATTTAGCAAAATAGTAAGGAAGTGTATGAAGGCGAGTAAGGAAGTGTATGAAGGCGAAGCCATTCAAAAGATTGAACTTACAAATGATGCATGATCCTGCGACCTGTCTCGCAGGGAAACGACACCTATTGATCAATACCTCGGCTAGTAACAATTAGAGTAACAAATGATGATCTCTATCTCCCTCGCTCCCTCTCTCTCCCTCTATATATCTATATATCTATATATATATATATATCTCTATATATATATATCAATCTCTTATTTATCTTTCTCTCTCTCTCTCTCTCTCTCTCTCTCTCTCTCTCTCTCTATATATATATATATATATATATATATATATATATATATATATATATATATTATATATATATATATATATATATGTGTGTGTGTGTATAAGGAGGGAGAGATTGTGAGAGTGTGTGTTTCAATTGAAAGAACTCGTGTTTACTCACCTACATCGTTTCTTTTCTATTTCTAAACGATTCCGTTGATGTTGTCTAGTCTCATGATTCTCTCGAGCGCCTAAACAGATTTTGCTATAAAAATGTGTGTATCTACGTGCACGTGTAGGTACGTGTCCGCTTTTGTGTGTGGTGTGTGTATGCTGTATATGTGTGGCATCCAAAATCGAATGTTCTACTACATTTTCTAACAATGGAAGTGCCTGTTGTTGAAAAGTAAATGCATCAAAAATTGATTCGTTGTGTGATATGCTGTAACATTGCATGATGTAACATTGTGAAGTATGATACACTAAACGAGCTGTAGTGATTGTATATGTATAGGTTTTAGAGATAGAGGGACATATATATTGATAGATATATCGATTAATAGATAACACAGACACTCACGCAGAGACACGGAACCCTCACGTATATATGTGTGTGTATGCACACATAAATAATGAAACAAACGACACAGTACAATGCTATGCTGAAATATATATATATTAATGGTATATATCTTCAGTTTATTACATCATCCTGTTATGCCAATTTCAAAGTCATCAAATTATGCAGGTTTGCAGCCTGAATAAAAACATTGAGTTCCATATTATGGCAAGCGTATGAAAAATAAAAAAAGAAAATTACATTGCACCTAAATAACTGTCAGATGACAATACACCAAGTAATTCCTACTCAACAACTTTGATGTCTTTGAAATGTGTAAATCAGAATGATATAAAATGCTGAAGGTGTATACATGATACCGAACCCTTCGTTTATATAATATTGAATTTCCGTCTGATATCACAAGGACTATATATAATATAATTACATCCCAATCGGTCCATTTCTTGACCAACTAATGCTGATTATTTTGAATTATTTATATGTATCTTCTGCGTCCACAGATTGATTTTTGGGGTTTCATAATATCCCGTTAAACTTTAATCTATTATTTTAATAAATATATATATATATATGTATATGTATATATATATGTATATATATATATATATATATATATGTGTGTGTGTGTGTGTGTAGAAGGAACACATGAGTTGGAATATTACCCACCATCCTTAATCAACAATGGATTCCAACGTGCCGTAAAACTCAATATCCAGGAACTTACACACCCAAACCCAGGAATGAATCGAAACAGAATACTCTACCATACATTTCCACACACAACCCCCTCAACAATGAGGCATTCGACACCATCCTCCAGAACATTCCTTTACTAAAAAGAGACCCAAGAATGAATAAAATCCTCCAAACACACAACATCATAAAGAGCAAGAGACAACCCAAATAAGGAAACGTACTTCATTAACAAATTCCAACCTCTACTTAATGGACTAAACTTCGGACTAAATTATAGCTAGAATGAACAATGAACCCTAGACTCAAATTTCTGTGTTCTCTAAAAAGTTACCTTCCTAAGACCCTACCTATTCCTTTTTCTTATATAAATGAATTAGCCCCTCTCCTCTCTTTCTCCAAAGTGAATTACATCCGCCTGCATATTAATTCTCTAAAAAGGGAAAACACATCCAGTCTCGGACGGCCATTTGCCTCCTCCAAGAATGAATATCTGAACTGCTTGTCTTCAAAAACCACGTTTGTAAATAACATTATTCTTTCTTTCCTACTTCCTTAACATGTTTAACATCACATTATTTTGTCTTCAAAAGCCATGTTTGTAAATAATATTATTCTTTCTTTCCCATTTCCTTAACATGTTTAAGATCACCTTATTTTCTCTTCTACATTTTCTACAAACACAAATTCATTTTTTCTCTCTCTGACTCACATAATTTAAAATGCATAAAATGCTGAAACCGGTAATTGATATATTATTAAATAAATAAATAAATAAATAAATGGTATTGTTAATTAATAAATAAATTAATTAATATTTTGACACTTCACACAAAGTGAAATAATTTGTTTTAACATTTTCTAACCGAGAAAAAGGAAAAAAATAACGGAAAAAATGTTTTTCTTCCTAATAATCGTTTTTTTTCGTTCTCTTTCTCTCTCTCTCTCTCTCTCTCTCTCTCTCTCTCTATATATATATATATATATATATATATATATATATATATATATATATATATATATATATATATATATATAACGAGAAAATGAGATGGGGAGAATTGAAGGTAGGTAAACATGAAAACCCAGATATATTTTCTAGTTCTTAGCAAAAGTCTATAAAATTAAAGTACGCATGATGTATTTATGATCGTAAAATTATATACATCTCTAATACCCACACACACAGAAACCCACACACACACTCACACACACATATATTCCTTCATACACATACGTACATACATACATGCATACATACACGTATCTTTGTAAAGATCGTATGATAGGAAATCATTTTTAAGAATATTATTAGAGAGAATATTTATGAGTCGTAAATGATTTTTTGAAATAGATATTTTTTTGTAAGAGATATTTGCCAATTTATCAAATTAAATCTAATTGTAATTTTATATTTAAAGAAAGCAGGGTCGACGTAGCATTTATAGAAATGTTATACATAAAATATAAAGAAAGAGTTAATGTGAAAAGAAACTAAAGAGAAACATTAATTAAGGTTTCGATCTTGTTTAATCAATGTGCTATTTACGACATATATTTTGCATTCTACAATATTACAATGAATAGCAATTCGTTCGACCTAGTTTCACAAATTTCTCAATTATACTTTCTATATTTCAATGAATGAAACTTTAACCAAAGAACAGGAAAATAAATATCATCAGATTAAATAACATTAAAAATTCTTTGAAACGAATAAAATGTTTATTCAGCAAATTTAAAAATTTGAATTCATCTTTTTGATGTTATTTTTCGGTGAACCTCCGAGTTATTTTAGATAAAATATCTTACATCAAAATAGATATTTGTAAATAAAACAAATTATAAGATAAATAATAATATTAGATATTTGAACATTAATCCGGGCCCGCCCCACTTTTATTTTGAGGGAGTCAGTTTCGTTTTTCGGAGATGATGTATGTTACTGCATCGATAATGGTCAGAAGATGTCCGTGACTAAATCAACATATTCTTAAAATATTGTTTGTCTTGTAAATTTTATCTCATCCAACATTTCTATACTGCAGGGCTGGAATGAAAATCATTGCAGCTAAAACTGAGCCACTTGTTCCCTCAAGGAAGTTTGTGCAATCCTTTCCACATATAAATAGATTTCTACTGAAGCACGGGGTGATGTTCAAGTATTGTGGAGCCGTGATCTCGAATGATGGAAGGCGATGGGCCAGGATCAGCATTCAGTAATTAGAAGAAGGGGGGGGAGTTAAAAGTAAAACTCGCAATCTTCAATTCGGTATTCGTGCCAACACTCATCTATAGACATGAATCTAGAGTAATGACAGAAAGAATGCAATTCCGAATAAAAACACCCGAAATGGGGTTCCCCGAAGGCTCTTTGGAGCAACATTACACGATAGTGTCTAAAGCGCAGAGATCGGAGAGTCAATTCATGTAGAACCACTAGTTCTCTGAATTAAGAGATACTATAGGCATGTTGTCGGAACATCTCACGAAAAAATGCTTAACCTTAGGCTTCGTGGTCTAGTTATGTCCACAACTCTATAGTGGGTTCTTGCCTCTTGTCAGATGTTATTTTCTTTTGGAATCCAGACCTAGGCATATATATATATATATATATATATATATATATATATATATATATATATATATATATATATATATATATACACATATATATACATATACTTTAACTTTGATAGGTTTCGGTCAGTATTGGGCCAAGCAATGTTTAACTTAACAGCACCACCTGACCATGTCTTTCAAATTAGGATTTGGACATCATGGTTCACTCAACTAGAGAGTTCTTGTTTACGGAGACATATCCGGGAGTAGGAAGTTTATCCGGGATTTATTGAAGGAATTTGTCCAAAACCTTTTGAGAACCCAGGAATACATTCTTTGAGCCATGTCAACTTTGCTGTTTATATGTGTGGCCCAGGTTGTTTGTTCACAATTAGTCCCAAGTCTCTGATGCCACGAGAATTTCACTCGAATGAAGGGTGAAGGGCGGTTTCAGTGCATCCTCTTTTCCAAAGTGTATTAACTCAACTGTAGGTCTGATTGAAGGCATGTCCAGTGACCCATTTCATAGATGACCTCCTGGAGCTCGGAATCATCTGCAAAGATTCCTATACACATATATATAAATACATATATATATATATATACACACAAATATATATATATATAAATACATATATATATATACACACAAATATATATATATATATATTATATATATATATATATTATATATATATATATATATATATATATATATATATATATTTATTTGTTTTGCAAAGTTTTTGATATAAAATCGTGTGTCGAAACAAATATTGTTATACTTGGGGAGGGTCATATTGTAATAATATTGCCAGAAATAATAACATAATTCACTCACTGATTGTTTTTGTTTTCGCTTCTCTATCTTTTATATCTCCATAGTTAACTTATTTGGCAATCAATGTTTATCATTGATAGAACATCACTTAAAAATACAGACATAAATATACATATATAGTCTATCAAAGGTCTTTCGTCACACATCTGCGGCATCATCAGTGGTACTATTATGTGTCTTCCCGTTGTATTGTAAAGCCTACGCCATTTTTATTTTATTTATTTATTTATTTATTTATTTATCTATTTTTGTCTCTGCGCATGCATTTGAGTGTCTGTTTAATGTTTTGGTGTGCGTGTTCTCGTTTGAGTGTATGTGGTTTTGTTTTTGTATTCTATCTTTGTTCACTAGTGTGTGTTAATATGTGTTTCTTATTATTGTACTTATATATATATATATATATATATATAACGAAGGAAATGTGGTAAGGAACCAGGTGGGCCATAACGCACCAAAGTACTCAATACTTAGGGTAGTAGAGTGGGTAATAGGAACGAGTAGGACCCCGACGGCTGAGCTCAAGCCGTATCGACGGCTAATTCTGGACGCTAATTCAGTCCAGAATTAGCCGTCGAAACGGCTTGAGCTCAGCCGTCGGGGTCCTACTCGTTCCTATATATATATATATATATTTATTAAAATAACAGATTAAAGTTTAAGGGTGAAAGCTGCGATTCTTTGCTTAAACTTTAATCTGTTATTATAATAAATATTTGCTCTAGGGTTCTTATATATTTGATATATATTTATCCTTATCGAGCCCTCTTTGGAATTTAGTCTTTACATTTTTTATTATTGCTATATTTATATATATATAAATATATATCACAGAAAAAAAGAGAATAAGTGTTGCGACGAATGGAATTTTTTGGACATATTACAATCGTTTCTCTGGCGACCAGCTCGAGGCACGATCGATGTGATGATCGAACCTGACTCTGAAAATCGCAAGCTCCTCAGATATCTCTTGATTCTACGAAGCAGATATTCCTTGCGATTTTCAGAGTCAGGTTCGCTCATCACATCGGTTGTGGATCGAGCTGGTCGCCAGAGAAACGATTGTAATATATGTTCCAAAAATGCCATTCGTCGCAACACTGATTCTCTTTTTTTCTGTGATATCATACTCTGCCCTATGAGAGCATCGCGTGTTCATGCGGCCTAACGCATACGGACGCTTTAATCATCCAACACTAATTATAAATATATATATATATATATATATATATATACACACAACTACATATATACAAGTATATATATATACATATATATATATATATATATATATATATATATATATATATATACACACAACTACATATATACAAGTATATATATATATATACATATATATATATATATATATATATATATATATATATATATATATATATATATATATATATATATATATATGTCGTATGGTTGCTACGATGCGTCCATAGGCGGTATGACGGTTGAGCACTCTAGGCTGCCTCGGAGCAGAGTATGATAATATGGAAAACGAAGAATCAGTGATGATCGGAACGCAATTTATTTAGTATTATAATTGTTTCTCCGGCGAACAGTTTGATGTGCGATCTGTTTGTGGATCGAACCTGACTCTTGATTCGCAAGTTACGCAGATACGTCTGATGGCAGATGATAAAGATTCGAAGGGTTGGAGTCGGAGTCCAGCACAAAGAGAATTTGCATCAAAATAACTAGACGAATCTGAGGAACTTGCGAATCCAGAGTCAGCTTCGATCCACAAATAGATTGCACCTCGAGATGTTCGCCGGAGAAACAATTGTAATACGTAATAAATTGTGTTCCGATGTATTACTGATTCTTCGTTTTCCATGTTATATATATATATATATATATATATATATATATATATATATATATATAT
This sequence comes from Eledone cirrhosa, assembly GCA_964016885.1. NCBI lineage: Eukaryota > Metazoa > Mollusca > Cephalopoda > Octopoda > Eledonidae > Eledone > Eledone cirrhosa. Next base: position 97,252,991 of record OZ024741.1, read on the forward strand.
ATATTTATTTATTTATTTACCATTTATATTTCCCTTAGGTGAGTATTGTTTGTTTGGGTATGGTTGTTGTTGTTATTCCATTCATTCTTTCTGTTCAACTTTGGTATTCTTAGTTCTATCTCAGTTGCTTCTCTGATTTGCCTACCTGTTGAGTCATTCCTAGGCTTAGATATTATTTCAATTTCTATGTTGTCTATTTTACAGTCATGTCTTTGTCTGAACCGTTTTTTTTGTCCTTTTAGTCCCCCCTAGTGTTGGTCTATTCTTTCTCCTATGCTTTGATCTGTCTCACTTATGTATGACGTTGTCATGTTTCTGCAAGTACCCTCTGTTCATCTTACGCTATAGACAACATTTCTAATTTTACAATTTATCTGGGGGTTAATTCTACACATAACACATTTCTTATTCGTACAGTGGGTCAATTGAATCGAATTTCACCTATCCCGACCCCAAATTGCTGGCCTTGTGCCTAAATCAGAAACCACTATTATTATTATTGATATTACTAAGTGGAAGATTGGTATTATCGGTAGATTGTTGGACAACATGCTTCGCAGCATAGTGTTTCCACCCTTTACGTTCCTATCTCAAATCCTCCTGTGGTTAGATTTGACTTTTATCCGTACCGGTTCGGTAGAATAAGAACCAGTAACGTGCTGGGTTCGATTTAATTGACTCTCCCCTCCCGTAAAATTGCTGGCCTTACTTAAATCAGAAACCAATGCTATTTTCCATATGTGGTAGATGGAACAGATTCGTTTATTCTAAAAAGGAATTAGTCTCCTGATTTTTTCATTAAAAAATAAAAAAATGCTTCCCCGCTTCACTTTACTACGCAAATTAAAATATATATGTGTGTGTATATATATATATATATATATATATATATATATATATATATATATATAGAGAGAGAGAGAGAGAGAGAGAGAGAGAGAGAGAGAGAGAGAGAGAGAGAGTGAGAGAGAGAGACAGAGCCATATATCATTTCAGAAGCACATTATTTTGTACATATACTTAATATTCATGAAAAAGTACAAATGTGGAAAGGCCATTATTTTCCTTCGGCGCCATTTCATAGTTTGGAAACCGGAGCAAAAATCGATCTAAGTAATCAATTATCAATTCACAACTATCAATTTTGTTAAAGCTACGCAAAAAGTGAACTAATCGTCTCTAGATATGTCCCGCACTGTACACAATGCTTGTATATCTCGCGGGATCTGAGAGCTGGTTAAAACACCATGCTAATATACACAGGCTGAAACATTCCTTTGTTTGCTTTGCATCATTTGTCAGCGTTTGCCCGTCGTATTTTTCTATCGCACTGTACCGACTTTAAAAAAAAATTATAGGTCATTGACTAAATATATCACATTGTTTTTCTCTTTCTCTGTCTCTCTCTCTATATAATGTTTACACACATACACACACGCACACACACATATATATATATAAAAAATATGTATTTATATTTTCTTACTGTTTCTTTAGCGTTTTAAAATTAAACAGTAGTGCCGAGTTGTTATCTGACGCCTGCTGCCTGTATTTTTTGGTTCCTTGCCCATTGATCTGTGGTTGACACGCGTTCTCCAAGATGAGGCATCTGGCAAGACCAGTGGACTCATCAGCGCCAGGATCAAGCTGTGCCTGTACAAGAGCACGGTGCTGCCCACAGTGTTTTAAACAAGCGAAACCTGGAAGTGCACGGCAAAGATAGAGTGATGGCTGAACGCTTTCCAACAGCGGTGCCTGCGAACGACCCTTCGCATGTCTTGGCCTGACCGAGTGCAAAACGAGGAACCCTGCGGAGAGGCGAGTCGTGGACGCTACAGATGATAATCTAGAAGCGCTGGTGAGCCGGGCTGGCCATATTCTGCGCCTGCCCGACGAACGACACTCGAAAACAGTGAATAACTGAATTACACACTGAAGCAGGGTTGCCCCAGGATCACCTGGTGACGAACGTTCTGAAAAGACCTGATGGCAGTCAACCTCACTTGGTACGCATGCGAAAAAGCGGCCGCTGATCGCGACCATTGGCGTAAACATACTGCTCGATACACCGAACGTTTCGGAAGAACATAGGACTAAGCTAAGGTATTTATATATATTTGTATAAATATATACAGGGCGTCCCAAGAAATGTATACACACTTTGGGTAGATGTACAGGCAATATTTTTTAGAATGCACAACTTTTTGGAACACCCTTTATGAAGAAGAGTTGAAATTAATGCATGCAAGATTCCTTAGCTCTAGCATCACCACTTTTTAATCGCCAGCCTATCCTATGAACGTTTCAGCTCATATTCGTAGTTGTACATACCGATAGTAGTTTGCAATGTTAAATAGTTAAAGTAAAAGTTAAATGAAACTTATTTAAAGGAATTGGTAGATTCCATTTGAGCTAAGTACTTAAATCCTGGCGAGATTAGCTAAGAGAATTCCGTTTAAATTGACGTTTCTATTTTTGCTTTCGATTGGGGGATCCAGCCGGATTAATTAGAGACGGCTGCTTCTGTCAGGACCCGCTCCCCGGAAGGCATGTCTGATGACTCTGCTCACAGGACAATCGCAGGAATAAATGGGTAAAGAAGGATGAGGAGGGATAGAAGTAAAGATGTTTACACTAAATATACATGTGTCAGTATTCAATGCTAATATCCCAGTGTTTGTGAAATTTTGTTGATTGTTTAAATTCATGAAGACAGCAAATGTTGTTTACACTCGAGATTAACTATAACAATTGAGATGTCATGGTGTTTATGGAAAATAAGTTACATAGCTCTTCTATAGTGGCTATACCTAGATGGTGATCAACAGCTTTTCTATAGTGGCTGGTGGCCAAGAGCTGTTCTTTACTGGCTATAGTTAGCTGGTGGACATCTTGTCTATTATGGCGGCTATCGTGGTCAGAATTACTTAAATATAATGTGATTTACATCATTGACCACACGGTTTCTCCGCAAAACGGTATAATATGACTTCTGAAAATCCAGAGAGAAGAGGTGTACACAAGATCCACAGAGAAAAGGAGCAAGAAAAAACAACCAAAATGAACAAACAGAAAGGCCGAAAACGACTTCCTTTTATGAGCTCTAACAAAAGAGTCTATTTTGGAGGGAGTTCATTGACTGAGTTACTGAGTCCTGAACAGATATATATTTGGCGAACCAGGTTCCAATTTTGCAACAAGTATTTCAACAACGAACGTTTCAATTTTTCTCTCCCCAACCTTTTTTCCCCTTTAATTGTGTGTTTTAATTTTATTACATACTATAAATTATGTTGATGTCATAATAATAATTATTATTATTGGAGTTTCAGTCATTGATGTTATTTAACTGGAAAGTGTGTTCAAATGAAAATCAAGCCACTACCTGCAGCCTCAGAATCTCAAGTCGTATCGGAGTGGTTTGCTGTTTCCAGTAAGCATACCTTTTGAGGTGATGAACGAACGTTAAGCATAAACAAATTATGCAAGAAATTTATTTCATATATTTCCATAATTACAACCCAAGCTTATGATACAAACCTGAGATATATATGTAATGGACCTGTTTTATATAGCCAGATAGCTAGGTAAAAAGACAGAATGAGATATAAATTAAGGGATTAGTAGATATATACATGCATACATACATACATACATAGGAAGGAAGGCCCTTCGTCGGTTACGACGACGAGTGTTCCAGTTGATCAGATCAAAGAGACAGTCTGCTCGTGAAATTAACGTGCATGTGCCTGAGTATTCCACAAACACGCGTACATTTAATGTAGTTCTCAGGGAGATTCATCATGACACAGAGTGTGAATTGGCTGGTCATTCTACTACAGGTACAAATCATTTTTGCCAGCTGAGTGAACTGCAGCAACGTGAAATAAATTGTCTTGCTCAAGGATAAAACAGGCTGCCTCGAATCGAAATCACAACTTTACGATTGTAAGCCGAATACCCTAACCACAAAGCCACGCCCCTTCACATACATACATACATACATACATACATACATACATACATACATACATACATACATACAATCATGCATAGATACGTACATAGCTACATATCTGCATATCTACATAGCTTCAGACATAAGTGTGTACATACGAGTACATTAATTAATTAAACAGTCCTTTATGTGTTCGTACCTTGAATATTAAAGAAAAAATGTTTCATTTCTACTTTAAGTTTGATTTCTACTATAAAGTTAAAAAATGTCTATATCCCAAACGTGGTAATAGTTATGGCAACCAATTCTTATTGTGCAAAATTTATTGATGCTGGAAACGAAGACATGTGTGATTATACATATTACTTTATATAAGCTCGCATGTATACATATGTGAGCGATATGTATATCAGTACATGGACAAATATGTAATTATATGTATGTGTGTGCTTGTTTGTGTGTGTGAGTGTGTGTGTATGTGTGTAGGTATTCTTGCATATGTGTGCTTCTATCTATGCCTTTCAAATGTATGTATATATGTTTTCAAGGTATAAAAACTCTATCATTAATATAAGATGGCGTATCTGAATATGGCTCCAAGCGACTGTGAGATAAGCTAACTGATAGCTCTGTTAGTCAAGTATATAGCAACGTATATCCAGACCTTCACTAATTGCCGTATCAGTAGTCATCCGTAATGATCGCTTTAACAAAGCGCCATTTTTCCTTACAGTGAAACATGCGCTACTTATTAAAACGAACCGATATGTTTGATATGATGAAATTAATAATGCTGGAGCCGGGAAACATGTTTGTATAAAAAAAAAACAGTTTGTATGATTGACAATTATGATCTGATAAGGGCAGCAGTCGTGTAATTCCTTGGCGCATATCAATCTTTTTTCGATTGCTTACCTGAATTATAATTTTTGCTCATATTCCTATGAAAATATCATATAAGTTACAATACATAGTCTGTCGTGTTACAAAAGTAGAATTATTCAATGTCTATAAGCATCACTCCATCTCGATTCAAATCCATAGAAGTTTAGATTTGAAATTGCGCTAACCACTCTTTCAAGCCATTATTGTGTACCCACCTGCTAGCAACATTCTCGACGCAAAATGCTGAACCGCAGTCTGCAGCGAATTGAAAACCAATTCAGAAAAAAAGTGTTTCTCATCAGCTACAGCTATATACATCTTCTTGCACCGACATCTCGACATGTATTTCCTTTATTATAATCATTTGTTCTTTTCTTCACAATTCTCCTTATATATACGTGACAATATATTATTATACAAACAACACACGGTTGATGGAGTGTAATTGTAGTAAAATATACTGGACTTTGTTAAAAGTTAATCCCAATTTCACTAGATACTAGCACACCATTTATAAAGTGAAGGCACGGTCTCGTTAGATACCACACCTGATCACCGACTGAAAACTGGCTCCAACGAACATTGCCATGAGTATATATATTTGATTCCGACAGCGAATTCAACCGATTTTCTGGTTAGTGCTTATTTATTTATTAGTAGACCAAAGTCATGTTTTGACAAATATGCAAATTTCTAGGAGATAATGAAATTTGTTACTCACCGGCTCCTCAATTTGTTTAATCATCAGACAATTTCGTGAAAGAATCGTATACTGTTACAGCCATTCCTCCGGCTTCAGCCATTTTTGTTCATTCCTTCTAGTTTTACATACCATAAATATTTTCTCGCAATCTCCTGATGTCCTAACTATTACATAGTCCTGTGGTTAGAGTAGGACTTTTTCACGTAGTATCTCCGGTTTAGAACTGAAACCATGGTGGATGAGTGGTATTTCTTTAATTCCCTGTGGGTACCCACAGGATTACTTTAAGAACTGCTCTAAATATATAAGTATTACCAACACAATCTACAGCAGCTTCAGCAATGATGTTCCACTAGCCTGCAGCTTTTGTCATTGCAGATTTTGTGCTCTATGGCTACTCCCTAAAGATGTCTTTTGACTCTCACTAGAATGATCTGAAATGACAATTACTCAACCATATGTGGTAGCGGGACAATTTTGTCTACTTCCATACCAGCCATTATATTGATGAGATCTCTCTGATGACTTCGTTGTCAAACGCTTATACTTTGTTTTAGAAGATACTTCAGACAATGCAAAGTTGGGTTGTCTTCGATGACCATCAGAAAAATTTAACTGATGCTATACTTTCAGTTTCAAACAAAGTCACCTAATAAGCATAGCTTGGGCTCTCAGCTCATACAATTTCTGGAACAAGTCTTCCTAAGTTTTTTATCTAGAAGTTTATCACTACTTCCCAGCTAGTGAATTTGATTGCTACCTTAGAATATCGACGCCGATAGAATGAAAAGCAATGTTGACCTTGGCGGTATTTGAACTCAGAACGTGAAAAAATTAATGCAAGGCAATTAATATTGATTTCTAATAATTCCAACATCAAAAATAATCTGATCTGATCAACATTTCTATCTCACAAAGAAAAATACAGTACAGATGAAATAAGCTAAAACTTATTTTTATGTTATGTTATTATACAAATGCTGTTTGGCATGACGTGAAAACCACACGAAAAATAAGAAATCAAATTAATACTAGTAAAATCATACTCAATAACGCATAACAAAGCAATAAAAAGAAGTATTTTATCAATTCATCGAGGTCTAGAATTAATGCATAAAATTATGACAAATAGAGGGAGAGCATAAGATAGAGAGAGAGGGTAAAGAGAGAGAGAGAGGGCGGACTGTCGCAATAAGAGCATTGCATATTTTTATATTCAAAATGATGTTAATATATATGGGGCAGAATTTTGCTTCTTAAGTCGTACAAATTAAGCAGGTAATATATAACGTATATTGCGAGTACTCTTTCAATAAAACAGGAATATTTTGCATTTATATTTATTGTATAAAAATGTGTAATATCTGGAGAGAAAATGACCGAGAACCAGTCATTGAGTTTATAGAGAATACCTAATTGAGGATAATAAATATTAAACAGAAAAATACACTGGAATCAAAATGTTAACACACTGGACACGTACATATCTAGATATATGTCTACATGGATAGAATTATTTATTTAATGTTTATCATCATGGCCAGCAACATGCTGGTCCTTGGCCTATAGAAGATAGTATTCCTTTATTTTCTCATGTTTTAGTATAGGTAAGCGGCTGGGAAATTTGTGTATTTTAGTTGTGGTAATTAGAAACATCGGGTATTTGGTTTCTCTGATTACTGTGCTGCGTTTGTAGGGTTTCAGCTCACGGGCCGCTGGTGTTTGGATGATGGACGTTTATGTCAGAATCTACAAGTGGGTCTATGCCAGGCAGGGAAGGAAAGCACTAAATCTGGACACGCTTAATAGCGAGTTCACAGCATTCACATACATATGTATGTTTGCGTATATATGTATGTTCTTCTGCATTTATTATTCTATACATTTCCATAGAAAGAAAGATTCTATTATAGAAACAAGGCTGTTTTATTAGAATGTAGAGCGCATCAATTAGGTAAATACGTGCGTATGTAAGTATTTATGTGTATGTGTGTGTATGTGTGTTTGATGTGTAGATGTGTGTTTCTGTGTGGGTGTGTGTGTATGTGTGTGTGTGTGCGTGTGTAGCTATGGGTGTTATTGCATGCGTGAATCTGTATATTTTGAATTATATATGTTCAAATGCATATGCTTCTGCATATATACATGCGTATTTCCAATCATTAGAGGCTAAATTTCTTAAATGTTTTCCATATTTTTACAGTCTCATTATTGGATTGTTCTTCCACGTTCCAAACGTAACGTGTCCTTTCTGGTTCTGAAAAATTGTATGTATGAATATGTGTATGTGTGAGTATGTATATCTATTGGAATGTGTGTGTGTGTGTGTGTGTATGTGTGTGTGTGTGTGTGTATTTATGTTCATGTGGTAAGATAATATTTTATATCATGTGTTATGCCATGACTAGATTATTATATGTTATCGTTGCACATTACATTATTCCTTATTTCTTTGTCTATATAAATAGGCGCTTATATACACTCATTACTTTTGCTGATTTCCCTTTTCAATGTATGTTCTGTAATAGCTACAAACTCACAGCGAATATAACTGCAGTGGAGCAACTAGACACCATTACAACAGTGTCTGAAATGGGTGATTACAATTGTAATAAGAATATCATACCGAAGAAAAAAATGCAAAATCATGAATATTGTGTCAGAACAATTACAATATAGTGAATTAATGAGTATCAAAGAATGTGATGTGATTTGTAAATAAAGTAAACATCGGCTGATCTTGATTTTGTTAAACAGGAAATACATGGTGTATATTACACACATCAAACAATCCTTAACAAACCTAAATAATACTGTAAGTGAACAGAATATAACACATATATATGTGTGTGTGTGCGTGTGCGTATGTATGTGTGTATTTGTACATACATAGTTATAGAGATTAGTAGATGTATGTATAATCTGTATTATTAATTTGACGTATAGAGTTACGGCCATGCCATTCTGAGTTCAAATCCCGCCGAGGTTAACTTTGCCTTTCATCCTTACGGGGTCGATAAAATAAAGTACCAGTAATGCTCTGGGTAATTTCTGGCCTTGTGCCAAACGTAGAAACAATTATTAAATACGTATGTAGGGCGGTGAATTGGCAGTATCGGTAGAGGGTTGGACGCCATGCTTTCTAGCATAGTTACGTCCCTTTACAGTCTGAGTTCAAATCCCGCCGAGGTTAACTTTGCCTTTCATCCTTACGGGGTCGATAAAATAAAGTACCAGTCACGCACTGGGGTCGATTTAATCGACTTTCCCCTCCGCCAAAATTGCTGGCCTTGTGCCTATATAAGAAACAATTTTTAAATACGTATGTATTTATGTATTTCCAGGCAAAATAGAAGATATGACGACTAAAACGAAGCAAAAAACTACAATTAGATATATACACATACGAAAGAAATCATCATTGCATATTAGCTTTTTTTTTAATAAACAGTAAATTCATTAGAATATTCTATTTACTGTTGACGATTGCATACACGAAAATACTATGTTTAGATAAATGAACATACCTATCTAATACATACCCATCCGCTCACATTTGCATTGAATTGTGAAAAAAATCTGTACTACATTGCTCAAGCTATATATCTGCTATTCTACTTTGATCACTCGGTACGACCTGCAAATCTATATGTGAAATGTATTTGCTTCCTCTGCTGAAAAAAGTACGTATTTATTTTGTTAGTACGCAATTCATTATGTTCTGCATTACACAGGCTAATAAGCTCGCATAACTCTTATGTCAACAGGCGAAGAGATTATATATTCAACAATGACAATTTTAATGGTTCTTATTTTCAAGTGCTGATTCTCAAATTTTTTTAATCGGTGAAAATTAAGTGTTTAGTCGTCACAAGTAAACGCCAATGCAAACAATTTCAGAGATATGCCAATAACATTAATTTCTCCATTCAACAACATTTCGTGCCCTCCAGTTTACTTACTTCTCCTAAACTGTGACTTTTTGGACTGAAAAAGGGGTGTTTCACTTATTTTTAAACAATAAATTACAAGTCATCTTCTAATAACAATTATAAATTAACACGCGTCACAAATATGGAATGGAGAGGACACGTTGATTAAAACGCCAGCAGTATATGGTTGATCTCAAGTTTATCTAGATCATTGGGATAAATCTTAAGTTTGAAGGCCAGAATTTAATCGAAAACTGGATAGATTTGTGACTTAATACGGAAATGTATATAATCTTATGATCATCATATTTTCTTTTACGTTTTATGATATTAAAAAAATCGAACAAAGATAATGGCTTGTAACTTAGCTGCGAGGTCATATAATCTAACGATTCTGCTCATTCTACATTCAAAGAACTATCAAAAGAGGGTGTTATCTTTTGTTTCAACAATTGCTTTCATTGAGCAAACATACAAATATTCTTGCTAACATACAATCTGTGCAATATTCTTACAATACTCATTAGTTTTTAAAGTGGTTAGGTTTTCCGGCATATTACCAATTTAATAGTAGCCTTTCCTGTGACGTATTTTGAGAGATATCAAGTTATATATTTCACAAACCCATTAAATGTCACAATGTTTTGTTTCTTCCTGTAGACACCAATCTCGTACAGTATTTAAGTATACTCAAACACCTACGACTGGATATCTATTTCATCTGATTTCTATCCCTGCAAATGCAAACTACAACAAATGTCTGTTTGTCGCTGTTGTTCAATGTTCATATTCACGATGTTCTGTTACACTGTACAAATTTGTATGAGGATCACAAAGACATGAAATTAGTAGTTACGAAATTTAAATTCTTATATTTAATGAATACAACTTAACATTGTTTTTCAGGTACCAAGCACCTGCATACTATGCGGTATGGCAACCCACATAGAAATGTCTGTACCACACATCTGCAACTTTCGCACATCTTCACGTCAAATACGGCACATCTTCGCACATCTGACGTCAAATACGGCACTCTTCCCTAATAACCTTCATCCTAATATCTAACATCTTGAACGGCCCATTTTATGTAATTTCCGTTTACTTTACTTAAACACCCATTCCTAATAATGATTTCTAGTATAGGCAAAAGGCCAGTAATTTGTGCGATTTGAACTCAGGCAGTAACGGGCCGCAACTCTATGCTACAAAGCATGGCGTCCGACCCTCTGCCGATACTGCCAATACACCGCCCTTACCCACTCCTAATAATAAAAGAGTACCATTCTCGTTCCCAAACTCGTTGCTAAATTTGCGCGTACCGCCTCAACACCAATAGTGATTTAATTAGATATCAGAAAAAAAGGAAGGAAAGAAATCAGCTATTCAAGATTCGGTAAAGTGTAATGTTAATAAATACAGATAGATAACAAGTTCTGTTGATGTTGATCTACCAATTGTAGCGGTTGTCCTCCATCATCGAACCTGGTAAACCGGGAAGTCTGATAACAACAATAAATCTGGCACGTATTTAAAATAACAACGTAGAAACAAAAATAAACTGATAGAGGAAAGGCACTTTAGTAACCCAAGTTTATTTTACCCCACTGGACATGATATTGGTGTTGTAGTGACCTAAATTTCGCGGGCTCACATACATTCTCTGTGCGTGATTTGGCTCAGTTCAGCCAATCAGCGCCAGTAGAAGAGGATGTATCCCTACGCGTTCTGAGGGAGAAATAGCCCGCAAAGATTTGAGGACGTTATCACTCGCAGCTGGACCATGCTAAGGTAAAACACGCTTGTTCTGTTGCTCCGTAAGCACAAACAATATGTAACGACACAACAATTTTACTACGGAATTGGCTAAACGCCTCAGCCAGTCGACCGTATTTTCTCTTGTAATCTTAATTGAATTATTTCATTTCTCTTGGCATGCCAGCCTAATTCACTTCTTAACCTTGGTTAATAAATAATGTAAAAACAAGCTAAAGTCGTTGTCGATATTCCTATCATATCTTTCTACCAAACCTGGTTCCTCGTGGCAACCTTACCAACTTCTAAAATATAACTCTCCACCAAATTGGCGTCCCTCGACGATTAAGTATGAAAACGCAGCCTATTTGAATTCGCCATTCGTTTTAACGGCAATGTGGAGTGGCTTAACATTTGGAATGTTCGAATCGGGTAGCTAGACTCACTTAGCGTAAGTTCATAAAATTCATAATATTCCATTTGTTGAAGCACGCGGCCAGGCACAATATTTCTGTCATAACTTTCATGGTGACACTATTGACTCACGCATACAGACGAACACAAAAATACAACACAAAAGAAAGAGTTTTTTCTACTAACAAAAAATTTCTCCTTTGGATTGAAAATTCTGCGATGTCTTCTATCCGGTTGAGGTGGTTTGGTATATTTCAATTGGTTGATAAAATGAGTACGGTGACCACCGACTAAGAACAACTTTCTTTGCGAGCATAGTTTGATAAAAAAAAAAATAAAAAAAAAAGGATTTCTCTGGATATAGAATTTTGCTTTGAGCGTTCTGTTAATATTACAAATGGAGACTCAGAGATTTTGTTTTCCCGCGTTCAGCTTGTCTTCTTCAATCCCAGCCATCTGATTGGCTGCATCGTGCCACATGACGGCTTCTTCATCACGAACACATTTTTCAATCAGCCATCTTGGATTTTCTTGCGAATAATTTTCATAGAAAATAATTTTTTTTATTAATCCAAATTTTCTTTAGAATATTTTTTAAATAAAATATTAGCTGTATTTCAAAAACTTTACGCCACGAGGAAATTTCAAAACGGCTACCACCAAGTACCAGCCATCGGCAGCAACACATGGCTAACTATTAACCAACACCAGGAAACGGCTTGTAACTTTACCGACGCAACCACCATACCTTCTGTCTCGTTACCACAAGGACTCGAGAAATTAAGACATTAGTTTTCTCACCATTATGGCGTCAGACGTGGCTGCCATGTTGGTGACTATAGGTTCTTCAACGCTAGACTTCAACTCTACAGAAGATTCATTGTGACTTTGCTTTAACAACAACAACCCTACTAGCTCCCTAGTAAGAGCGTTCCCAAAGAAAAAAGAAGCGAACTTTTTGTTAAAAGAAAAGAAACAATTCTTTCTTTCTTCCTTTTTTTTTCAGGCATTTATTTTGGACATTTATTTTTTAAAAACTGAATTATATGAAAATTCATTTCTCGCTATCATTGTATATTGACAGCACGCACACATTTTCTTTGCTGTATTACATGGAACTGCAACCCACCTACAGATTCAACTTGCTTTTTTTTTCTTATCAAAGCAACCAGCCATTTTTTCCTGGCTCCCTAGCACATTCGGCAATGCATCTGGGAGGCCAACATTTTCTCGCCTACCCATCATCTGCTTGCCAGCACTGGTAAACTACCATAATAGCTTCGTCCACAGCTACTGGTACAACACTTACCATTAACATTTAATGCAAGAACAGCAACTTCGCCCATGTCAGACTTTATCTGTTTTCTGGTAGACCTTTGGTGGTCACGTATAAACTACAAAACAGCTAGTCATTTGACAGCGGCTCAACACGGCCCGTCGCCCCTCATTTTTTTTCTTGCATGCATCTTTCTGCTCAATTATTTTTTCACTGATGTGCTCTTTCAGCATTTGTTCTTGCTGATTCAATAATCTGTGGGTCCTCGGCTTCATCGTTAACGATTTTCGGCTAAAAATCTGTGACCTACATTCCGCGGGCTCACATACATTCTCTGTGCGTGATTTGGCTCATCTCAGCCAATCAGCGCCAGTAGAAGAGGATGTATCCCTACGCGTTCTGAGGGAGAAATATCCCGCAAAGATTTGAGGACGTTATCACTCGCAGCTGGACCATGCTAAGGTAAAACACGCTTGTTCTTTTGCTCCGTAAGCACAAAGAATATGTAACGACACAACAATTTTACTACGGAATTGGCTAAACGCCTCAGCCAGTCGACCGTATTTTCTCTTGTAATCTTAATTGAATTATTTCATTTCTCTTGGCATGCCAGCCTAATTCACTTCTTAACCTTGGTTAATAAATAATGTAAAAACAAGCTAAAGTCGTTGTCGATATTCCTATCATATCTTTCTACCAAACCTGGTTCCTCGTGGCAACCTTACCAACTTCTAAATATAACTCTCCACCAAAGTGTCATTTACATGAACATGTGTGTGTTGGTTCGTGGGGTCAGGCCTCTTACCATGCGCTTAGGCCTGATGAGGTTAATAAGATTTTTGTATACTAGTGACTAACAGGTCATTTCTACTGTCGGTAATACTTTAAGTTACATTTACTGCTATTGGATCTACCTAAAGTAGTTCCCGGACTTTAGATTCGGCCACACTTAATGTAGCAGTAGGGTGCACTGCACACTCTCTCTGCATATATTATGCAACAATGCATAATCGGCGCATGTGGCTTCATCAGCGGGTATTTCCTAATCAATAACCAATCGATTGACATAATTCAACCCCACTCCATGTCGGCTACTACTGTTTGTGACAGCCGAAACAGTAAAGTGATTAACAACTGGAATCTGATACAACTCTGTCCCCCGACCAGCCACCGATTTACACATTTACGTGGTGGCGGAAGATTTATAATTGTTAAGGCCAGTTACTAATACGGCGCTATACGAGACACGTACATTTCCTTGGCCCTGAGGAGCAAGTTGTTCAACTTGTGCCGATAGAAATGAACCGGAAAAATATACGGGCGGTAGATTTGTAGATTCGTTAAAACATCGGTTAACATTTTTTGCTTTATTCATACCACCTCAGTGCACTCTGAGTTCAAAACCCATCAAGGCCAGCATAGCCTATCATTATTTCCAGGTCAATAAACAAAGTACCAACCAAGAAATTGGTATGATTCAACCTCTCTATATAGTTCTCATAGATTCTAAGAAGGCATACACGCATACAAACATACATGGTGGCTGCCAACTCTGCTAAGAGTATTGCAATCGCTTGTCAGATTACAGAAAATCGTGTAACCTTAGGATAGGGCCAGCCACACGAACCTGTAACATAACCTGAACAAGCAATGTTCGTGCTTTGAAGGTTTTCTTAAGTGGGAAATGGCCTTGCACTCGATCAATCCCACTCTCTGATCATCGAAAACACTACCTGAAAAGCCGTAGGTTTTTTTTGAGAGTCTCCCTTTCTTAGAAAGGTGTTGTGACAACAACTGTGGGGCCTTTCACTCCCTTGTGAACAGAAATTACTATTTGGATGGCCGTTGAATTCTTACGCCCTTTGATGGGTCTTGTATTTCATACCGCATGGTGTCCGAGTATAACCCTCCTCACCAAGCAAGCTTGGTGGGGTTGCCGATTTAGTCGCCGACGACCCGACCATGAGACAGGTTGTACTGGGTTACATGTTACCAGTAGCACCCGAGAGCGACCTGACATACATACATACATGGTTGCTGCCAACTCGTTTTTGAGTACGGCGATTACTTTATATCCATGTAGGAGAACCGCTACCGATGGGCTGAACGAGTGTGACTTTTTAGTCCAGCCAGCGACTTGAAAACTCTGGTACAAACACTACACCTGTGACAATTATTGACACATAGTGCTGGGCCCATGGTACTATGTGATGGCAAGTGCAGAGAGATCTCCAGATATAAAGCAATGCCTGTGCCGTGAAGCTTTTATAGTGAGCAAAGGTACTGCACAAAGCCAGTCCCACTCTCTTAACCAAGATGATATTTACCAAAAAGAAGAACAAGTTAACATCATTGGATACCATCAGGGTTGCAGGTTTTATATCAGAGTTTTCCTTCCTCTAGTATTCTGCCTTGACAAAGGCTAAGGGGTCATCTCTCCCGGTGATTTTGGATGGCCATTGACTCTTCAGAACTCTTTTGCCCTTTGACAGGTTTTGTTTTTAGTCCTGCAGGATGTCCAAAGTCACCCTCCTCACCAAGAAACCTTGGTGAGGAGGGTGACTCTACATACATACATGCATACATACATATAACGTGTCTTTAATTTTCGGACATTAGTCTGTCATGAGAAGACATAATGAGAAATGAAAGATGTAATAGACTGAAAGAAAGTGCGAAAAAGTAGTAAGGGAAACAATTCTATTAGTGCGTATATGTGACTTTATGCTTTATTCAAATGAAATATCTTGTGTAATTAATTATTTTATAACGTGGATTTTCCTTTTATCCTCATATATACACATTTTCCCGTAAGAAACATATATCAATGTCCCAATCTAAGAACTTAGATGCGCACACATATAAAATCTTACAATGTCGCACATTAATGATTCAAAACAAAGGTACACATGCGAGCTGACATAGACAAACACACATGTTATATAAGAAACATGCATTCACGTATATGAATGGAAAGATTGTAAGATGAGATAAGTGATGTATCTTTAGTAAAGGTACACGAGAATAAGTACAGAACAGACGCATTAATGCGCGCATGGCGCCATCACACCCTGGTGATTGCTGAATTGAGGTTATAAAGTAAAATATAACACGTAAATGATATACGCCTGGAAGGGTATTTTGGATAATTTTGCCTTTGCAGGAAATTAATGTAGTGAGCAGGGAAATCATTCTTTTCGTTGTTTTACAAGCCAGTAAAAGCTAGACGAAATGAAACAGACCCAGTAAATTTCTTAAGGGACTGGAAAAGTCACTTTCAATCATAACATTATTGGAAAATAAATTTGAGCCAGAGGCAACATGCAATCATGTCCGCTGAAATTCTGGAAAACTTTGATTAGGAATTAGGATTTAATGAAAAATATATTCTGCTGAGATATAAGAACTGCTGTTTCTCGTTGTGTGGTTATTGATGGTAATATGTTTATTCCTGTTGAATATAATATACATGGCTTTTTTTATAGACATTGTTAACTATTTCAGATTCCATATGTGGTTTCTAAGTTATGCATATTATATGGATGAACCTATCAAGATATAATAATATAATAATCGCATAGACCTCGCCAATATATGAAAGGACAATATGACTCCTACACAGTGGTTTTATTTGCTACAATTGTCAATCACATTTTTTTGAAAGCACTTCTTACCGAATTCACTTCCTACTTATATATATATATATATATATATATATATTGGTAAACGGAATAGAAAATGCTGACAAATTGTTCACAGTTGAAAAATGGTTTAATTAGGAATAAAAGAGTATTAGTGATTGTATGGGTTAGTATTCAGTTGTGGTTTTAAGTTTTTAAGTTTTTAAGTTTTTACCGGTTGCGCATTTCTAAATGCTTTTCAAAAATAATTTTGAGATAGAGTGTCCGTGCTGTTTGCTCTGATTTGATTAGTTTTGGGAATTCTACCTGTTTTTATGTTAAAAAAGTGGCTCCAGCGTTATTTTTGTGTTGCAAAAATGCTTGTGGTCAAAACAATTTTGATTGGTCGGTAGAGGTCATGTGAATGTAAAAAGTTGATTTTGCGCCAAGACTGTTTTTATGTTAAAAAAGTGGCTCCAGCAAAAATTCTTGATCAAAACAATTTTGATTGGTCGGTAGAGGTCATGTGGATAAAAAATTGGTTTTGCGCCAAGATTGAGAAATGACTCTTTCACAACAAATATGTGTGGGTGTGTGTGTGTGTGTATGTGTGTGTGTGTGTGTGTGTGTGTGTGTGTATGTGTGTGTGTGTGTGTGTGTGTGTGTGTGTGTGTGTGTGTGTGTGTGTGTAGTAGTAGTAGTAGTAGTAGTAAGGTGTTCGATGCTGCGACAATGGCCAGCAGCGATGTGTGTCAAATGGCTATTAAGATAAGTGTGTGTGTGTGTGTGTGTGTGTGTGTGTGTGTGTGTGTGTGTGTGTGTGTGTGTGTGTATAGCAGAGTAATTCGATGGTCAGTAAGAATGTGTCTGAAAGCAATGGGGGGTATTTTAGCATGTCAAAAGATATTTTTCAGCTTTTGTCTTATACGGAGAAGTGCGCGCGTGTGTGTGTGTGTGTGTATAAGTCTCTTTGTATGTTGATGTACGCGTGTGTATATATGTGTGTGTGTGTGTGTGTGTGGGTGGACCAGTATTTTTTTCCCCCTGGTAAAATGGTGTACATTATTCGATTTTTTCAGTAAAATCGGTTCTCTTAATAGAACATCAAAAATCTTAACAATAAAAGGTGTGAAATGATATTCACTATATATATATACACATACATATATTCACTACATATATATATATATATACATATATACATACATATATATGCACATATATTTTTTTGTATTGCACCATAGAGCATGTGTGTTTACGTGTGTCATTGTGTTTATATGTGGGTAGAGATGTGTGCTGATGTAGGTATGTATATTGACGTGTGTATGTTGTGGGTTCGTCTTAGGGAGAAGTGTTTAGACGGGGTCCGTATTTGTTAATGAAGTAAGATTCCTTGCTGATGCGCTGGGTGTGGGTGGCATTATCTTTAAATTTGTAGAGGGGAAAGATTCTGAAGTTGGGATGATTTTGGGCGGCACAGGTCTCAATGTGTTCACTCAGTGGTATTTTCCTGCATTCCCGTATTTTAATTTGGGATCTATATATATATGCATTATGGAAACCATTTCTATAATAGTATACCTATAAATTAATTTGGTTGAACACTGGCAGAATTCTGGTTCTAAGTTTGTAAATTCGACACATAATATTCTTCAATGATACGATTGAAATAGTGGACCACTTAATCGATGAATGTAAAGTTTTAACACTAGCTATATATAAATCAAGTCATGAAAGATCTGGACAATATCTATACTGATTAATAAGTCTGAATGATAACATCAACACACCCTCTCAATGCGAATGCAACAATTATTTGGGACTTTCCAGTACATGCAGACAGAAACATCAAAGTTGATATAACGGATATTACTGCAAATGACCAACATAACAAAGTATTTTCATTGGTTGATATGAACATCCTATATGATCACAATGTTGCGGCAAATAATTTGAGAAGTATAGAAAGCATAAAAATGTACTCATTGGAATGGAAACAATGTGGCATCTCAAGGTGGTTACAATTGTAGGGGCACTAGGATTAATAATAAAAAGGAACATAACATTATTTGAGAATGATCCATGTTTTACCATCATTGTAAGAAGTGCAAAACATTGCTTTAGCTGGTACGCCTCACATATTGAGAAGAGCACTATCGTTGTGAGAATGATAATTCTCTATGTAGTATGTTTATACAATGTATTTGTTCATATTCCATATTTATGTAAGTTGTAAATAATCAAGCACATTTCTATGATTGATTATCATTCTGTTATAAATATGATTTTAAAAAGTTAATGTGTATATCTATCAGAAAATTATGTATGTAGCTATGTAAAGTGCCTGGCGAGAACAATATAGGTTTGTGGCTTGCTAGCGTATACATTGCGTTTCTCTGCCCTAGGTTCTGGAAAGACACCCGACAAGAAATAGAAACAAAAATGAAGAAAGGGATAAAACTAAACCAATAATGAAAATATCTTTTCTGGCTCGGGCATTGATGACAATACAGGACAAAGAAAAACACAACAGAACACAAAGTACGGTTTACATCATGTAAAGTAAAGTGGACATCGATGTAGTGAATAAAGTAGGAATAACAGTAATATAAATTGTAATAGATATACATTGCACTATGAAAAAAAAGAAAATAATTACAAATATTAATCCACAACGACATGTTCTCCAAAAGTGGGGGACAGTATGTTAGGTTAATCTCAGGGCGAAACACCACACAAGGCCTCATGTTATTCTGTTCCAGATTATGCCCGTTCACCCACGGCAATCGCGCCGCTTTCACCCATCCTTCATAAAACACACCAGAAAGCATCACCTCCTCTTCAAGTTTCACTTGAAGACGTTGATGAGAGATTGGCTGGAGAGGAATGTTCCTGTCCTGAATCCTTTTAGATGATTCCTCCCTATATCTTCCTTTATCATAGCTACCAGACAGAGGATGACTTGCCGCGTCTCTATTCTAATAGGTGATGACACAAGAGCAATATTAATAATAATGTTCAAGATCACTATCATCACAATCATGACGCATATAATGATCATAACAATTACAAACACGAATACGTACAATCTGTTGGAACAGGTGCAATAAATCCAAATCAACATCACCATATTGCATAAAAGAACATATAAACAAAAACAGGAGTTGCAAAGAAAAGGGGTTATCAAATTCAAAGAAAACACATATCAAATACTAAAATTCAAGGAAATAACTGCAACCAGTAGCAGAATAAATCACAAGATTCCTAGAAGCTGTGAATGTGGCAAATATTACAAATAAAGTTCTTTAATCGAATTTCTGGAGGAAAAAACTGTCTAGGTCAAAATAAGAATCGAACGTCTAACAAACATAGGTGATCGAATTGAAAGCATCTTCAATATATTATCAAATTATAAGTGATAACTGAAGAATTCGCAAAGAATTAATAAAGAATTTGAAGTATTTTCCTTTGATGATGGTATGTTATTTTTTTAAATTTGTTTATTTCATTATGTGGGAATGTTTATATAATTTGATTTCAGAGAATTGATGTACAGGTTTCATGGGGAAATAGTTTTAAATTAGATGATTAGTTGCTGAATTTATAGCACATAGTCATGTGCAAATATTCCAACGAAGTCAAGTAGTCGAGTCGATATAGTTGACTTTTTACCCACCCTAAATTATTGGCCATGCGCCTAAATTAGAAACCACCACTGTTGCTACTACTACTACTACTACTACTGATGCTGCTGTTGTTGCTGATGCTACTACTACTACTACCACTACTGCAACTACTACTACTACAACAACTACTACTACTACTACTACTACTACTACTACTACTACTACTACTACTACTACTGCTACTACTACTTCTACTACTACTACTACTACTGCTACTACTACAACTACTACTACTACTACTACTACTGATGCTGCTGTTGTTGCTGATGCTACTACTACTACTACTACCGCTACTGCTACTACTACTACTACAACAACAACAACAACGACTACTACTACTACTACTACTACTGTTGCTGATGCTACTACTGCTACTACTACCACTACTGCTACTACTGTATTTTTATTATTGCTTTTGTTGTTGTTGTTGTTGTTATTTCTAATATTATTTTACATTTGTCTTACAGAGAGATGCTTAATTTAGCTTCGATGGAATTGAATTTTGCCACAATTACATAATAGAAATTTAAATCTTTCATCAAAGAATCAGTGCTCATTACTCATATTCGGACTTCAGAGATAGGTGGGAAGGAGCGCATATGTGTTTAAGAGTGGACATTACACTATAAGTAAACAGAGTCAAAATGGATGGATTAAACTGGAATGCGAATTAAATCTACGACGCAAAGTCTTCCCAACAAGATTTCGATTCGAAACACATGGAGACTATCAAAATACCATATAGCATTTCATAGAATCTTCCTTCCATTTATCCAATCGTCCGCTCTGCAATGCTGTTCATCATGTTGTTTCATATGATGATAAAGAAGAATGTGATGGTAATTGTTGTACTGATGAGGATGATGATCGTTGAGGTGGTGGGAATTGTTATGATCATGATTCTGGGTGTGATGAATATTTTAATGAGTATAGATAATGGCGATTGAAATTTTACTGGTAATGAGATAGAAGTTGTGCTAATTATATTGATAGATTATATGAAAGTGTAGCAAACGTTTCTAAGAATACAATTGATGAGAAGAACGATGTTCGTCCTGCAGAAAGATAGATGGAATGGGTGGATGAGTGCTGAAATTGATTATCTGGATACTAGTATAAATGGTGTGTTTTGTTTCAGACCTGGATTACCTCTTCCTTCTGTCATTAGTTTGTATTTGCTTTTCCATGTATCTCGATGTGTCCGTTTTCATCATATTCAGATGGAAGGAAGTTAATATAATCTAAGAAAGAATTCGAGACTCATGCTGAAAAAGTAAGGCTATAAGAGTTTCGTAAACACCATTTTTAGTTTTCTCTTAATTTATACATTGCTATATGTCCGTTATAATGTTTGATAAAAAATATGCCTACACTTGTCTGTTGTAAAACGTTGTGATGTATGAAATTCCGCATCTATCCTTCTTGCTAAGTCAAGAATCTAGTTAGCAAATTGGAATTTTAAAATGTGTTTTTGACATCTAAAATTTAGACATTTTAATAGAATTTAACATGAAACATTTCTAGAACAAATAAGTATACATTCCCAAATATTCAATACAGTATTCAATCACATAATGATATTTCACAGAACTTGTCCTTGGATGAATTAATATGATATAAGATTTAATACAACTTGCACAAATAATTGTGTGATATCTACTGAAATATATTTCTCAAAATGGACCTACACACACACAAATGCACACATACACACACACACACACACACTCACACACACTCGCACACACACATATATATATATATATATATAGATATACATATATATATACATATATATATATATATATATATTTATTCATATATCGCCCAGTGTTATTACGACCCTCTCCACCCTATCTTGATTACCCTTTCTCTATTAAATGCCCGTACCCCATATCGATTCTTCCGTATTTTACAATGTGTCCGCTATTGAAACGTTAGGACTTGTCTTTGATAAATAGGCGAAACCCCAGAGTAGCAAGAGTCAATATTTAGCCTTAATGAAATGTACACACACACACATATATATGTATGTTTGTGTGTGTGTGTGAGTGTGTGTGCTTTTTATAGCGTGTTAACCTACTAGAGTTAGGCAATCCACACTCCAATCAGTTAACGGTGATAACAGTCGAATAAAGCGCTCGATGATATTTACTAATTCAAGTTCATTATGGTAGTACAAGGCGGACTATAATGCATTACAGTCAATATCAGTGATGTCTTTAACGGGCTCTATGACGGCCCTCGTATTGATAAACCTCTGAACTTGCTTGTTTTTATCTCTGAATGTTATTTTGTGAATTCGGGCCGACGGTTTGTAGCAATCACACTGTCTATGGAAAGAAAGTTCTCCGTCTCGTACAAGAGCTCTTATTTAGTTTATATTAATATTCATACACCTGATAGATATGCTCTACGTATGGTAGTGCACATATATTAAGAATGTGGGAAGTCTCCACTGCTACAGGTTCCACGAAAATCTTTTGGACAGGGGTCGATACTTTGATATCTTGCACTTTTCTGCTTGTTGGACAGCGACGAATGAGTCTGCCTCCGAATGTACCAAGTTGCCGCTGGAGTAGATATTACTGCATGTTGCGTCCCAAATGCCGGCTTACCATTCTGTTGACAACTGATGAAAGTGAAACCTCGGGGACGGGTGTAGTTATATATTTTATATATTTATTGTAATTGGGGAGCGGTTGCAATCACTTTTGGATTATTTGAATAATGTCGACTATAGCAACTAATTAACTAAATAAAATAAGAATGTAATGTTTAATGGTACTGGGGTGAAAAGGAAGTCGTTTGGTATAGTAATTTCAAAATCCAGTAAATTAATAGAAAATCGTAAATAGATATACGAGAGTTGCGCTAGTGTACTTGTTAGTTATATGTAGTTATTTTTTTAGAACTGATATTTTCGCTAGATGATTGACGAACACCTGAAATAATCATATGTTTCCATGCTAACAGATGTATACATGATATGAGGTTTTATGTGTGTGAGCTAGGACAAAGAAACATATCATATCGCTAATCGATACTCAGACACATGAATGTGTAGATAATTTCATTTTACATATGCATGCTTACACAAAACCATACATGAATAGAATGTTGAAGTAAAATAGAGCACCACTTACATATGTAATTAAGCATTCACAAATAATATATTCAAACTTCAAATTATTATACCAACTGTTATCAACATTAACTTCCTTCACAATCCTCTCATTATTAGAGATGCAATTTTAAATATTACCCAAGCTACTTAAGTTTTAAACTTTACCCACTATATCCAAATTCTACATAAATTGAACTAAACATACGGATTCCCTTAAACATTTGCATTCCCCGTTATTTTTGCTATCTTGTAAAGGGCTCTGCACAAATAGACAACAGATGAGTATACGTGGATGTCAAGTTTGTTTAAAGTGTTGTCGAAGCGCATGTTGATGAACTTCGGAGTTTGACAAAACAATCAATATAGTGCCGCTGAAATAAATTGGGAATTTTTCAAATATTAACAGTTTAGACAAGTCTATTTTTCTCACTGGCCAGATTTCTTCGCCATAAAGCCAGCTGCTGTGAACTGAGTCAGTAGCTGTGAATTTCTTCGGCTACTCGACCTCGACCCAAACCAGCATTCATTACGGTTGAATATAGCGTAGGCTCTTCGAAACGCATATTTTTCTCAATTATACTCTACCCGGCAACAGGGAACTCGAACTGATCTGATAGAATAAGTGGGTCTCTTCCAGATTCTTGCCAGTCTTCATGACAGGGTCTCTTTTAATTTGGTCCAAGACAGCACAGATCAAATTTTGACGCTGAGAAGTGATCTAGAATAAGATTAGAAATACCAACGTTGTGCCAAGACCTGTTATATTAACTTCGTTTAGGACATGTGATTTTTTCGACCAGAGTGTATTTTAACATAGCAAGATTGCAGAATATTTTGAATAGAATTAGAATAATTAACGCCTGCACACCTCCAGGCGTTTAGGAATCTGACTTGGTTAAAATTCACTCGGTTCTCCATCATCGTTGTGTTCTCTCTTCAACACACATCTACAGCATTAAGTGCGTCTCTTTGAGGGATCCTCAATTATCATTCTGTGACCAGATTTCACGGTCAATTGCATCGACACAGCTCACATTCTTGTCATAATTCATGACCAAATCCTGAGCGCCTCAATATACACGCTGTATTTGTGGATATATTCAACACAGCGTATACATATATCAAAATAAAAATGCAAAAGAAGAAAGCGAAGGCTTTCCAAATGGTCAAATTAAAATAAATACATGCTCAATAACACAAGTGAAGTAAAATAAAGTCAATTATTTGTTGACTATCTCTCTCTCTCTCTCTCTCTCTCTCTCTCTCTCTCTCTCTCTCTCTCTCTCTCTCTCTCTCTCTCTCTTTATATATATATATATATATATATATATATAGAGAGAGAGAGAGAGAGAGAATGAGAGAGTGGGAGAGGGAGAGAGACAGAGTGTGAGAGAGAGATAGGTGTGTCTGTGTGTGCGTGTATGTGGTTTTGTCAGTGCGTATATCTATAAAAGAAAGTACTTATATACATGATGGAATCTATTGATTTGTTTGTAACTGAATTTTCATTTTAACAGCTCTACATTCCCATACATAACTATACGTATAACAGTTACAAATAGATATAAACAAGTGCATATTTTTGCTTTTCTGCGGGAATACTTGTCATAAATCCATTAGGTTTTTCCAGAAATTGTAAAACATATATGCTTTTGTTAACACATTCCGTCTTTCCTTACTACACAGAATAACTGCACATTTAATTGCAGAATATACACATTCGTACATATATGGACATATGCACACACACACACACAAACACACACACACACATACACACAAAGACACACACACACACATATATATATATACACATTCATGCAAACATATATACATATTTACATGCATGTAAGTATGAATTTCTGTTCGATTAGTGAAAAACACGTGAATATGATTATATTCCAAGGTTTACTATTCAAACTTCCATCCGCATATCCATTTATCTATTGCTCTATACATCCATTCATCCATATATTATCCTAAAACCATTGAAAGAGATATTCTGTCATGAAATGAATTAGTACTGGTAAGTATTCGGTATACAATATATTATTACTTCGCGTAAAAAATAATTCATTATATATAGAATTTTTCTTAACTGCGTTCATGTCAAAATCTCATTCTGTCAAATACTTTCATTTTTTTTTTCATGATATATTTCGCATTAAATCTAAACATGCACTCCACCACCACACACACACATACACATGTGTATTTTCTCTATGAAATATTGCAGATTTTATATTTATACACAGATCCATGCACAAACTTGTATATACACACACACATGCACACATATATACGCACACATACATGCATAAAAACACAAACACACACATACGCATATATGTATATATATATACATATATATATATATATATATATATATATATATATATATATATGTATATATATACATAGGTATATATACATATAGGTATATATGTATTGATACATAAATACATACGTACATACATACACACGTATACACTCACGGAAAGATGCAGTAATGCGAATCAGATCACCTCCACGCATGGATAACTACTTTCATATGGAACTTATTTATCGTATCACCTACGCCAAATGTATCAGAAATACTTCCACATGCACACATATCTCTCTCTCTATATATATATATATATGCTCATACACATTGGAGATACTAGTTTCACGTGTATTCTGGCTTATATTCAAATATCGATTCAACCATTTTCTAAAATAACCAATGGCTAATCTTCCAAATCTTACATACCCACGACACATTTCATGCAACTTCAACTGTTGCAAACAGTATTGATTTTTCTCTTAATTGTCACCTTTAAAACTCCACAGAAAATCTCTCTATAAAGACCGTAATGCCGCATTTTCTTCTTCTTCTTCTTCTTCTTCTTCTTCTTCTTCTTCTTCTTCTTCTTCTTCTTCTCCTTCTCCTCCTCCTCCTCCTCCTCCTTCTTCTTCTACTTCTTCTTCTTCTTCTTCTTCCGATATTCAGTTGCTTTTGTGTGTTTTTTGTGTGATAAATATTTTGTTACTACACCGCTGCTAGATTGCAGGTTTGCAGAATCGCTCGAGTAATGGAGGATAAATTATTGTGGTAAGTAATTACATCCACTTACATATGGAGTTCAAATTTCGCTGATATCGACTTTATCTTTTTATCATTTGGTCTTCTATCAAATAAGTACCACACAAGTATTGGACTTGACAAGCACTTATTTCTATTTAATCTTCTTTGATCTTCTTACAAACCCCTATCATTATAGGAGCTATCTGTCCAATTAGAAGGAAAACAAAAAAGCACTTGCATATGACGTATTTGTGGTGAGTATAGCCGTTACGGATTTCTTTGCGTAGAAAATGGCCATACGACATTCACGATAGGACATGCTCATGAAAATCGTTCGACAGCGGTGGCACAACCTAGTAACATAGTCATACATTAGTATTCGGTGGATTGCTGGAGTCACATGCAACCAAGCAGGTTTCTGTAGTATCTCAGCTTCACTTTATTAAACCGTTTATAAAAAATGCAAGAAACTAAGAACAGTAGACTTAGATGCATTTGGACCGAGACAGACATCATTCTCAACAGGAGGGATGGAATGCATTGAAAAGCCGATTTCACAAGATGCAACAGTAGAAGTGATTGACTTCTTTGTAATCAATGGAAAAGTCTCTGGAACAGGCTGGTATAAACAACGAGTATTGCTGTTACATTTTAGGCATATCGTGAGAGCTGTCTGCTTAAACTGAATATAGACAGGGAATATTCATCTCATGCAAATGTTTGACCTGAACAAATAAGACATAAAACGTCTCAACATTATCTCTGTTTAACACATTGTTGAAGGATTTTGGAGCGCTGTTCAAGAAGGAGTGGGGTTTGTCATCGACTGTGTAGTGGTAAACAAAATAAAGAAATGTCACTAGATATAAAGACGACCTCCTCAAACTCCTGATACGTGTAATTGAAGAAGCTAACACTATATGTTAATTCGATTAGACACTTATTTTTTTAATGTTTGCAGGACATCATCACCTACAGCTGTCCTTACATCGACCTGTTTAGGAACCTTCTACACTGCTAGATGGTAATAAGAAATGTCTACGTATGGAACCGGTGAGAATTGCGTGCGTGATCAGTCGATGCCACCTCTTCAATCAGCTTTTGAATAATTTGCTGCTAAGTTTAACGAGTTTGAGAGGCATTATACTTAATGAGGTACAGAGGAGGCCTTTGTCAGCATGCGGGATGTTTTCTACTGATATGCGCGATACATCGGAAATCGAAATGTTCGTCAACCTGTGTATTCTACACAGATATAGAGGAAGATATTGGTACTCCATTATGGGTGGTTTGAATATCGTCAGTTGGACCTAATATACGTTACTGCATCACATACAGGTCGGGAAATATGGATAATTTCCCAACCACTCTGGCCTGATAAAATTATAGATCGGTTTGGCCTGTGCATGGAAACATCAATAAATATGATTGCACTGGGCATATGACAGGAAATGGAGCCATTGAAAGAAGCGGTGAATGAAGAGATCTTAAATGAATTTTGGTCTAGTAATTGGCTGTCTATTATGAAGATCTTCCAGAACAAAGACATCCATAAATAGATATGCTTTAAGAAAAATCAGAGACAGAGCACCGTAACTGATTTTGTTATTGTATCTGATCTCTTCGATTCTCTGCTGAATGTTCACGTTCAGAGAGAGGCTGAGTTGCCAACTGATCAACATCTAATTATCTGCAGAATAACGTGGGAAGCACTGGTTGATAAGGAATTCTGGAGCATGCAAGTAGATACTATTGTATTCAAATTCTAGTGAGTACACAATCATATTTGGCAGACTGAATGAGCTGGCCTTAAACCCAACGAAAGTTAAGCATCCTCATGTGACTATTATATATATCACTATTATATATACATAACTATATATATATAAACACACATACACAAATATATATATATTTGTGTGTGTGTGTGTCTGTGCCTCTATGTGCCTGTGTGTCTCTGCGTGTATGTGTGTAAGTATATGCATATGCGTATTCCTATACATTAAAATATATGTATGTGTGTCTCTTTGTGTATCTGTTTATGATCTCTGTTTCGTAATATGAAATATTTGCCTTCATATTTATACATTAGTGAATACATTTGTTTAAATATATAGATACGTATAGGTAATCACTTTTGTACGAGTTTGTGTGAAACAATATTTTAGATACATTTGTGAAAATATTACATATCAAATATTTCATTTTTACTATTTATTCCAGTTAAATTATTTACATCATAGATGGAATACTTTTTTCGGAATTTTCTTTGTAATGGAAAATAATATATACTGAATGTCTGATCTGTATTGGCTATTTCAAAATGGATCTTCTCCGTTCGGTATATATTAGACAGGTATTCGTAGAAAATGTTGAAGGTGATGATTTGTCATTGATATTGATTTTATATATATATATATATATATATACGTGTGTGTGTGTGTGTGTTTGTGTGTGTATGTGCGCGCATGTGTGGCCTTAATGTTTATTGTATACATGTAGCATGACACTATTGATATATATGGAGTGAAGCTTAGACAGAAAAATAAAGCGTAGCTATAATGTATACTTTGTGTGTGACAAGTTTTTATTTACAGCTATAGGTCAGATTTATTTCGCAAACGTCAATTTAAGGCTATAAACCATCATATATACATATAATCTTGTTGTTGTTTGGCTGAAGTTGTTGTTGTTGTTGTTGTTGTTGTTGTTGTTGTTGTTGTTGTTGTTGTTGTTGTTGTTGTTGTTGTTGTTGTTGTTGTTGTTGTTGTTGTTGTTGTTGTTCTTCTTCTTCTTCTTCTTCTTCTTCTTCTTCTTCTTCTTCTTCTTCTTCTTCTTCTTCTCTTGTTTCGCCTAAATTGTCTTCTTCGTACACACACACACACACACACACAGATATATATGTATGTGTGTGTGCGTGTGTGTATGTGTGTGTATGTGTGTTCGTGTGTGTATGTGTATGTGAGTGTGTGTGTGTGTGTGTGTATAAGCTTGTTTGAAAAACCTAAACAGAAATAGCAAAGCAGATGACACAATACACAGAAGAGATATATTAGTTTTTCGCTTGATATAATAGGAAAAAGATTCTTAAATTTCGAGACGCTAGTCCATCGTCAGAAAATAGTATGAGAAATTAAAGAAGAAATAGAAAGATAGAAGGGAGTGAGCAGTGGCAAAAACGAAAAGGTTTATGTCGCCATCTATTAGAAAACTTTAGAATTCAGTGTTGTATAAGAAGTTCTGATTGTCGTGTTTTACAAGGCGGTGGTCGAAGGCATCAGTATCGTCCTGAAAAAGAAAATTAACCTTTAGTGTATAGATTGGATATGTAGCTGTCTAAGTATGTGTGTGTGTGTGCTTTTTGTTTGTATGTAAGAAGCTCTGAGGATGTGTTTGTGTCGGGGTAAATTGTTGGTCCATACAGAGCTGCAAGTGTCTGTGTGTAGGTGTTTGTGATTGTAACAGAACCAGAGTAACCTTGGGGATGAATGTGTGCACCCGTGTGTGACAGCAGACGTGGTAGGTGTACGAAAGAATACGCAAGTGTATGTGTGCAAGAGTAAATATTGATTAAAGTAATTAGTGAGGTGAGTGGTTTCCATTAAGGAAACTGGATCTAAGGGGTGAAATCAGGCTCTATACACACACAGTCACTCACACACAAACACGTATTCACACACACACACACACACACACACACACACACACACACACACACACACACACACACATACACACACACACACACACACACACACACACACACACACACACGCGCGCGCACACACACACGCACACACACACACACACACACACACACACACACACACACACACACACACACACATATATATATATATATATATATATATATATGAAAACATATTGTCGCAAAACACGCAGATAGCTATGTTGATATCAGATAACTGTAAATAATAAGGGAACTTAACGCGATTTTCCCATTAGTTCGGAGGGCTGGTGCTAAGCGCAGATTGCTATAGTCACAATAACTAGTACAGCTCATATAATGAGAGGTTTCAAATATTTATTGCTATAGTCTCTATCATTTATACCTTTTTGGTGTTACCATCGGTGGCGTCTACGTATATTTTAAAGTCTTAAAGTCTTGGGAGTGACATTTACTTTGGTGTTATGTAACAGAAGACGCAATTATTACATGTGTTCTTTAACCCGTATATATAATATCCAAAGTGTGCTACCAACGTATGAACATCAACATCTGTTCTACGTGATATATATATATATATATATATATATATATATATATATATATATATATATATATATATATATACTTAGAGACAGACATACACACACATACTCTTTTACCTCTGCCATCCACATATTGTTTTCTTTGTGTGGGAGGTTAATTTATTCTGCAGTTAATCAAGCTCAAATATATATCTTTATAATTTGCAATTCAGGGCGACCATCCACATGTATACGTACTCTATAACTTGCTGCTATAATGTTCATGCAATTAAAACTTTGGTCAATAATTCCCAATAATTTAAACATCGACAATGAAATGATAATTCAATTACTAACAAAAGTAACACGAACATTTATTAGTTAAATTCATGGGTACTTTTCGTATGTTAAGAATAGCAGACATATTGTGTAAATCTATGAGGGGAAGATTATGGTAATGTAAGGTTCCGTAACTTCTGGTGGAGTCATAAGGGTGCCGTATTTTCATACGGCGCTTCTTGGCCATTTTTTTTTCAAGGCGGAACTCAACTCTATCCAGGTCCGAGTACAGCATATTTCTTCCACAGAAGGGTAACAATTGAAAGAGTGGAAGTGAGAAAGATATCTGGAGGAAAATCGACCCTACTACTAAACTGGTACTTTATTACCGACCTCGAAGGTATGTATCGCAATGATGACCTTGCAGAGAGCAAGAGCCAATACCACAAAGCAATTTATCCGACGTTCTGACGACTATGCCAATTCGCCGCCTTATGGGGCAAGGAGTAGCTGAAATTAATGAATCAAAAATACTTAATATAAATTAAATAAATAAATACATAAACCAAAAATCATTCAGAAAAATATTTAATTGTTGTCAAAGGCTTCGAAGAATGATACAATAACAAAGTTGAACACAGATATACAGAAAATATAAATTGAAAATTAGAAACCAGTATTGCTGAAAGAAATAGGATTCTAATAATTCATATTTCATTGGTCTTCAGAGACATGACATCTACAGGAAATAACAATATGAATATTGTAATATAGTCGGATTGAAGGAAAGTTTAGATGATGTGGTAACTTGTATCTTCAATTTCCGATTTTTTGTAATATGATAGAAAACCTTATAAAATTAAAAGAAGAACATACAAATACCTAGCGTAAACTTAGAATCATGCAGATGGAGCAGGCGATATCTTGTTCGTTTAACAATGTCATATCTATCGACATGTAGATATACAAATGAACATGTGAGAGAAGGTGAAAACAAAACCTTTTCCTATACACGTAACGCTAGTCAAGCGATGTAAAAGAATCCACAATGAAATTAGTACGTGAAAATGTGCGCAAGGAACCTGCTACTTCAAAGATCGAAAGGTAATCGTATTCTGTCCTTTCGGAAACCACTAATTCCCTTCAATAATATATGTTTTATTTCTGTTTATTCACTAGTAGTTCGTTCTATATCAATACGCATGATAATGTTTGCTCTGCATCCGACTGAATGGCAGGCAAAACCTGTCGTTAATATAGACGACATTATTTAATGTGTTTTTCTGCGATAAATATGTTGTAATTATAAATATATATTATGTATACACTATGCTCAGGTCCTCGCCCTGTTCAGCATGAACATACATTTCCTTGGTCCTTTTAGTGAAGTTTCATCTGTTGTAGAGTTGCACCGATGAATCGGTAGGTAGTCGCTATGGTCCATATTTGCTGAAAAATCGGAATCAGGTTTTTGGCTGATGAAAGTATTTTGATAATTAGCCATCATGTTTTTTGTATTTTTGTTATTATTGATAGGCTCGTATACAACAGCAGAAAACTATTTGCGACAGAAAGAATCAGAAAACAGATTTAACAAGTATGGACACATAATGTACATGTTATTTCCTAAAGCACACATTCTAACACAGTAGTGTATTATAATTCAATTCATTTCCTTGAAAGCTCGGACCTACCCAACTGTAATATATTTGAGACTGTCTAGCGGGAGTAACTACCCAAAATTCACAGTGTAAAACAAGGCAACAGTGAGTTACTCCTACTCACTTGAGACGATATGTTTTAAGCGATCTTTAAATAGAAACTATTTAAGACGTAATGATTCTAATTACATATCTATTTAAACGTTTCAAAAGATTTCTAGCAATAAGGGTTTATAAATTTGGCACAAATCTAGAACATTTGTGACGAAAGGAATGCTGATTAAATATTAGTAGTACTTCACTGGCATTTTATTTATTGATCTTGAGGGGATGAAAATCAAAGTCGACTTCGGTTGCTTTTAAGCACAGAATGTACAGAGCCCAAACACATACAAATGCTAGTCCAACACACTATCAAATTATCCAATACATCACCTCCACAATACTAGGAAAATATTATATATTATATATGCAATATAACGTCCATGAAGATTACTTAACTTCTCCTAGTCCCTGCACTTGTAGGAGAAGTATAACAGGAACAAATTGACAAAATGCGTTTTGGGGGAAACTGCTGTATCAATCATTGGCTTTTTGCACTAAAAATAATTAGAATTATTTGAAGCACCCTTCGCAATGCCAGTAGTTAAGGGAATATATCCTTATCATATTTCTGAATATCAAAATGCACTTTATGAAATAAAGTGCGCTCATTTCTCTAATGAAATTATGGATCTCATCAGGCCGATTACCTTTAATGTCCCATGCCGTTTTCAGTTCGGCAATAACCGTTTCAGTTTTTCAATAAATATCGTTTGTGTCATGGCAGAATACATATTTTTGTCGCTGAACATCCAACCTCTGTGTTTTCTTTTTCCTGTTATCAGTTTCGTTTAAAGATTCTTCGGCGTAAATTTTTTACGATTGTTCATTAGATATCTTGACGAAAATATCATTAATATTATCCACTTTAAAATGTTCTATGCAATACTTGAAGTTCTAAGCCCATTAAAAATATGTTTCAATACTATTTTGCAATAAATTCTGCCAAATCGAAATTAGCCTATCTTGTGATAGCTGAAGAAAGTATGGAAATATGTATATCTGCCAGCGAGGGGCAACCCATGAGCGATGGCCTCTTCTCCCATTCCCCCTCACCAGTATGCCATGCATATTTCGTCTTATTTTCTAATTAATTGCTGCACAAACGCATGTAAAATTGCATTATACAAATTTGTTGGGCAATTTTAATTATAATATTTCTCCTACGATACATTTATATTTCTGGTGAATCTGAGAATTTGTTAATGTTATATTAATTTTCATTTTGTGGTTCTTTTTACAAATTGATGAGTTGATTAACAATTGCAGAAATGAGTAATTTATTCGAATCAGATGTTAAATTAACATTATTATTTCCAGTTTATTTTCATTAGACCATTAATATTTTCTTACGGGAATTAACACCTTATTATTGCTGCTTAATGTTTTATATGTCAAAATCTTCTTCTAGGATGCTTTCCTCGACGGTATTTTGTTCTAAATGTTATCTAATAGCTATCATTAATTCATAAACAACCGATGAAACTATTCGCAACTGTGTTTTTTAGAAAACTGCTTTAAGTATGTTTGAGGTTCCCATAACAATTATATGCCATCAATTCATATCAATAAAACCTCGGTCGTTTATACTTAGCGCCTGGTATTGTAAATTTTGTATATGGTAATATTCATATTTTAATGTGCGAGATAGTTACATTTTATCAGCTTGGACTGTGAAAGCTTAAATATATATTTTAAACCAAGCACTATAACACTTTACTTCCCAATCTACTGAGCTTTTTATGGTATTTCGATACTCCCCACATTGTCATTGAAAATTATTTTATTCAGTGTCTTGAAATAGGATAGGTTACATTTGCTAAAAGTACACATTTATATTGTAATCTTATACTGGAAATATGAAAGAAAGCGCGCAATTAGAAAAAAACATAAAAAGAATTAAAAAAACATACATAAAATTATCTATTTCAAGATTTGAATGATTTTAATTCAATAAAGATAGCTGAAAGATAAATGTTCGACTACATACATCCTTTCGACAGAAGTGATACGCCAATAACTTACAGCTTGATTGAAAATCCGATAACCTAGATCTTTAGTCAAATAGGTGCCTAACCACAGCGCCAGTTTAATTAAATTACACCAGAGATAAATCAGTATCTATTACAGTATTGCAAATTTATAGTCGAGCTCTTTGTGGAATGATGTATCTTTTACCGCGTAGATTTATTTCTTAAATGTCTTTATATTTCTTTATATTTCTATGACTAATGGAGGTTGAGAGAGGGTTCGTTTATAAGAATGCCAATATATATAGAGAAAATAAGGGCATAAATAAATAAATAATTAAAGACGGACAGAAATAAATCTATAATTTAGTAATATTATAAATATTTAAGCAATAAAAAATGCCATTAGCTATTATATATATTTTAATAGGCTGTATTAAATCGCATGAGATGAATGGGGGAGGCTTGCAATACAGTGTATTTAAATATTAATCTAAGACTATACCACTCAAGCTCTCATTCAGCTAAATAGTTATCAACTTAACAAATACTCTTATTAAACCGACCACGCACTGTGGATCAGTTAATTGATGCCTATCACGTTATATAATCTCAGACATGGACATTTTCCCTTTTCTATATAAAGAAAGGATGTATGTTTATATATATATATATATATATATATATATATATATATATATATATATCATTAAAATAACACGTGGGGGCACATACAGGAAACGGATAACACAGAAGCGACAACTACATAGTCCAGTAGTCGGCAACTAATCCGAAGTTCCCACCAGACACTGGATTGATTAGGAGAGTAAGTGCATTCCCAGTAGCACAAAAAAGATCAAGAGCAGTTAAAGGGGCGGATGAACTCCTCAGAATCAACGGCCATCAATCCAACTATAGGTTAAATAGCCTCACCAAATTGTAATTGTCTAAACATGATGAGTTGGAGAACAAATGAATGGATAGTGCAATCAGTACGTCATACAGACTTTGTGTATTTGGATTAAGAATTTGATTTCACTCCATTGTAACGGCGTTTTCATGATGAGAACACGTCTAAATCAGTAGCCGCATTTCATTCTTATATTTTTCTTCTTTTGCAAAGAAGTGTTTAACTAAAACATCGGATATATCTTTCTCTTCATTCGACGGTATTACTTATATTTTATGGAGGGACCGTCCTGACAAAGGCCAGTCAAGCCTGAAATGCATAGACGGTTGTTCCCCTTGCTTCTGCTGGACACCAGCAGAGGGCGTTAGCCCAGGTGTTTGCATAGCTACGGCTTCCTAAAAACGTATTTCTTTAGAAATACGAAATTTCTATACATACACACACATATACCCCCCCCCCCCACACACACACACATATATATATATATATATATATATATATAATAGTAATAATAATAAATTCACATTTAAAATCAAAAAAGGGCTCGATAAGAATAAACGTATATCAAATATATAAAAACCCTAGAGCAAATATTTATTAAAATAATAGATTAAAGTTTAAGCAGATAATCGCTGCTTTCACTCTTAACGGTGAAAGCGGCGATTCTGTGCTTAAAATTTAATCTGTTATTTTGATAAATAAATATACATATATATATATACATATAACGAAGGAAATGTGGTAAGGAACCAGATGGACCATAACGCACAAAAGTACTCAATGTTTAGGGTAGTAGAGTGGGTAATAGGAACAAGTATGACCCCGACGGCAGAGCTCAAGCCGTTTCGACGGCTAATTCTGCACTAAAAAAATAGTCTTGAGCTCTGCCGTCAGGGTCATACTTGTTCCTATATATATATATATATATAGAGAGAGAGAGAGAGAGATAGAAGTGGTTACACAACAGTTACTTCAACATACCGAGAACAATTGTTTCACATTAGCGGATCCTCAGCTCAGAATGGGAATGGTTATAGGAACAAGAAGGACAACCGTAAAAAACGCGCATGCGCAGAAACCTGGTCACTTCACAAGGCAATACTAGAATGCGTTCCCGAGGTGTAAGGGAGATAACTGCGGAAGTCCGAAAAGTCTTTAGTTAAAAAATAAAATTACAAAGAATCAGTCCGGAGTCTTGTAGTTATGCAATAGGCGTTTGGCGACGTGTGGACAACGTGTGTAAAATTCATTCTCGTGTTTAGGCAATCACTATTGCGTAATCTCTTTAGAATAGTTATTCATTCGTCAATGCATACGCCACCCGTCGGATTCCCCCTTGCGTATGGATTGGACTTAGTGATGGCTTTCCATTGAATGGGGTAGTCTATACTTGAGTCCTTAAGGAGCCATACGTGGCTCGCGAGTTTCGTGGATGTACGTCTGTTCGGGTACCTGAAGGTAGACTGGTGGTTCAGGAAAACGTTCCTTAAATCAACCCTCCATCATGCCCACATAGGATTTGACCTTCTGTGGTAGGTTTGGTCGGTTGAAGGGGGCAAGCTTCAAGCTTACGGCAAGAGAACCCTGGTGGGATGTTGCTCTTAGGGCTGCTGCTGATGTGGGCCTTCATGTTCTTAGCGCAGGAGTATCCTAGTTTAGCTTTATGTCGGTTAAAGTGGAGCGGCATTTATCACCTATGGGAAAGTGTCTATCTAAGAAGGCTAGAAATGTTTTTCCTACATTAGTTTTAACGTTGAGTGAGGAGGGAGGAGAGAACCAGATAGTTTGTCTATTGTTGCGCTTACTTTTCTTAATGGTGTTGTTGCTAGTGGGGGAGTAAGTGATAGATTATAAGAAGCCGCTGTTAGCCAACGCCATGTTATAGTAGGGTGCCGCCCTGTCAAAGATAGCCTTATTAGAGGAGAGGTTTGAAATTCTAGTACTGATATTCTTAACGATGTTTCTAAAAACAGAGGGAGGGTGGCATGAGTCATGTAATTTAGTTTCTCGTTTAGCTTATGGAAGGGTCTGTGGGTGTGTGTGCGAAGGTCTCAATTAATGTCTTAGAAATCTACGCTAGAGAGGTTAGTGGCTATTGTTATCCTAAGTCCTAACTCATTGAAGGTAGAAGCTAAGTCTTTTTTAAAACCGGTCGAGGTCTTGACCACTTTTATGGCTCGATAAAGTTAGTCCAAGGTCGCGGTATATTCCCGTGTGGAAGTCCGGGAATCTAACACGTAATATGTCTAAGATGAATAGGCCAACCAAGTCACATACGTCAGCACTGTCAAACGATCCCACGGAGACGTCGAATAGGTCTGAAGTTGTAGACGTCTTTGCCCAGGCTACTCCGTCGTTGAAGAGGAGGGTTTTCCGGCAGTGAGCAATAATTTCACTGTCTAAACCATCGACGGTGGTATAAGTGGTAGCGAAGTCCAACAGGGTCTCTGAGATCGACGGGTAAAAATCGACAATGTCAAACTGTGTGAACTTCGCTTTTTGGGATTTTAAGGAGTTAAACCACTTAATTACGGAGTCGCTGTTCTCCCACTGGGGAAGGTTGGACTTGGTCCTAATGGTCTTAACTATGTTTCTAAGTATGGCCTTACTGACTAGTCCCATATCTGTGCGTGCCGGGTTTATTAGTCTACATGTGGGGTTAGAAGTAAAGTCTACCTTGTGATCTTTCAGGGTGAGGAACGCCTCCCGCTTAGCTAGAGATTGTAGTTTCTTATCTACCTTAAGGTCGTCAGCAAGTTCCTTGGCTGCTGTATTAATGTCGTGGTAGGCCATAGGGTTAGCTTTCTTATATTTAGAAGTAATAGCGTTATGGGCCAGGTGGCGGAAAGTGGTGTTGTCGACTTCGTAAATATTATTTGTTTTGTCGGAAAGAACGTTAGTGTGTTTGCGAAAGGAAATGTTAGCGACTAAGTAAACAAGGTCCATCTCGAAAGGAGCAAGTTCAGTTACCTAAGGAGGGTAGGCTCTCGATTTCAGGTTGAAGGTGTTGTTGGTGTCTGTAATTTTGCCATCAAAAGATAGAGCTCGACATCTTAAGCGTCTGACGACATCTTCCGCTATTTGTAGGAGGAGCTTTTGGTAAACATGGTTGGAGTTTAAAAGTTCTTCCACCAGCAGCCCTAGGAGCAACACCCCACCAGGGTGCTCTTGCCGTAAGCCTGAAGCTTGCCCCCTTCAACAGCAATGCAACAAACTATCTGTAATTTACGAAGCTGTGGGCACTTCCAACCGACCAAACGAACCACAGGATGTCAAATCCTATGTGGGCATAGCGAAGGGTCGATTTAAGGAACGTTTCCTGAGCCACCAGTCTAACTCCAGGTACCCGGACAGACGTTCATCCACGAAACTCGCGAGCCACGTATGGTCCAACAAGGACTCAAGTATAGACTACTCTATTCAATGGAAAGCCATCACTAAGTCCAAGCCATACGCAAGGGGAAATGCGACGTGTGGCTTATGTATTTACGAACGAATAACTATTCTAAAGAGATTACGCAATAGTGATTGCCTAAACACGAGAATGAATTTTACACACGTTGTCCACACGTCGCCAAACGCCTATTGCATAATTACAAGACTCCGGACTGATTCTTTGTAATTTTATTTTTCAACAAAAAACTTTTCGGACTTTCGCAGTTATCTCCCTTACACCCCTCGCACGCATTCTAGTATTGCCTGTGTGAAGTGACCGGGTTTCTGCGCATGCGCGTTCGTACGGTTGCCCTTCCTGTTTCTATAATCATGCCCATTCCGAGCTGAGGATCCGTAAGGTGAAACAATTGTACACGGTATGGTGAACTAACTGTTGTGTAACCACTTCTACCTAACTCGTCCCATGGACTGAGTGCTCTACCACTACGGATATTACCTTCCAGTTTCCACCACTATATATATATATATATATATATATGAGTGTGTGTGTGTGTGTGTGTGTGTGTGTGTATGGGAGATTTCTGCCTTTGAATATGGACGATAGTGATGATAAACATCGTCAAGGTATCCTTCACGACTGCGTTACATGTCTTGCATATTTTAGAAGCTCACTTGTTCATCCCAACGTCGATGATGCTGTTATATGTTGATTACTGCATTAGAACCGGGTAAATGACGTAGCTACTTTTCAAAAATTGCTATATAATATATATGCATATACTGCTTCATTTTCAGGTTTGCTCTGTTTGGTGTCGAGTTAAATAATAAAAAATTAAGATTTGGTTAGTTTAGTTTGATATGTTTCTTTCAAGAAAATCAGTAATGATTAGGAACAGATTGGCATAAATATAAAACCAGCTAAAAATGTGTTGCATAGAAAATTCCTTATTCTTATTAATATAATGTTAATCTATTGATCTATTCAAATGGAATGAACGACATTCTAACTTACTTAACTTAGTAACATTATATAACTGACTCAGAAAAATAATACTTATTAACTATCTTAGTCTTAGAGTAGTTAGAGACCTCACATAGAGAAACTCGCTATGCGGTGAAGTATCCACTGTCAGATTAGATAAACATGTGCTAACGTATCTTCCTCACATTGAATAAATTGCGATCGATAATATGAAAATCTCTCAATATAGAATTAACCCTCTGTCACTGTAGGATAGCAACTCAGCAATTGATTAGAAAGTTGGTATTGAGGTGAAACTGTCAGCCAATATATTCTTACTGTTATATAAGATTTTTTTTCAGAATCCGATACAAATTAATGATGTCGGGAAAATAGTTTTATAGGAAAATGTGCTTATCACGTCATCAGTCGATATACATTGATTAGAAATATCGATTACTATATTTAGAAATGTACAGAGAGATTAGGTAAAAGAAATATTTCATATTCTTTTGTTCAATATAATAGGAGAGAAACGCTATGTATATGTGTTCCATAGACGACGTCAAATATAATGAAAAAAGACATTCAATGTTAGATGTTAAAAATGGAAACGACAACAAACTGATGAAAACTGTGATTATATAAGGAGCTACAAATATTTGATTGTGTTATACATTTCCTTCTCTGTTAAAAGAACGCTGTGTAGCTGTCTGCTGCACACTGATTTAAGTAAAGCAATCTACGTCAATACCGTACACTGGACTGATAGGATTAATAAATGCTGATGTAAGCTAGTGCTAGATATGGGATGTTACTGATATATATATGGTAGTTGAGAGGAATGGGAAATCTTTTGATATCACGAAGAAGAACTGACATATCTGTCAGATTAACTTAACGCTCATGTTGGTACAATAGTCAATGCTGATAAATATTTTTTATATAGTTAAACCACAAACCTACCCCACCAATGTACATATATATATATATATATATATATATATATATATATATATATGTATGCGTGTGTGTGTGTGTGTGTGTGTGTGTGTGTGTGTGTGTGTGTGTGTGTGTGTGTGTGTGTGTGTGTGTGTGTGTGTGTGTGTGTGTGTATGCGTAAGTATGCGTAAGTATGCAGTTAATGTAGGTATATATGTATGATTGTATATTTGGTACAGATAACATGTACTTGTATTTAAGAATAAAAAGTCAAGGAGAGACAGATTATGGGAAAAAAAATTGTATAGAGGGAGATAAATATTGAGAGAGAAAAAGACGAGAAAACCAGAAAGAAATGTTACATAAAGAACGGTATCTTCCGGATATACTCTAATACTTGGCAACTAGTTTCTTTTTACCGATACTGTAGTTACTCAATACGATTGAACTTATCAAAACTGCCACAATACATTTTGATGCCAAGTA
This sequence comes from Eledone cirrhosa, assembly GCA_964016885.1. Taxonomy (NCBI): domain Eukaryota; kingdom Metazoa; phylum Mollusca; class Cephalopoda; order Octopoda; family Eledonidae; genus Eledone; species Eledone cirrhosa. The sequence goes on from OZ024741.1 coordinate 97,294,333, forward strand.
TTTTTTCTTAAGGATAAATATCATTTTCACACAGAATAAGTTTGTGTTATGTCAGCAAATATATAACTTTGATGATAAGACGATTTCATCACCACTTTTACAACAGTTATTATGTAAGCGTAGAAAATATGTCAGTATAAGAAATCTGTATAGTAAGCGCAAACATTTGCACACTTCCTTTGTTTTCTCATCATTATTTCTTGGTGAATGCTATACATCATCGAAACAGCCATTCGCACATCTATTGTATATATATATATATATATATATATATATATATATATATATATGATGTATATGATTCTTTAAGAAACAATGCAATGGTGCAATGTTTGCGCTAACTAAACAGATTTCTTATGCTGCTGTAATTTCTACTGTGATACAGTAACTATAGTAAGAGCGGGGATGCATATATATATATATATATATGTATATGTGTGTATATGTGTGTGTGTGTGTGTGTGTGTGTGTGTGTGTGTGTGTGTGTGTGTGTGTGTATCGATAGTCGATCGACTTTCGTCAATTTGAACCAAGGAAAAAATGTTTACAATTGCTATCTGTCGCAACTCCAGGTAGAAGGAGCAACGTGAAATAAAGTATCTCCCTCAACACCCGGGTCAGGAATCAAACTCACAACTTCACGAGTGCAAATCCAATTTTCTAACCACTCAGCCACGCACCTTCACTATATCTAACTATCTGTCTGCCTATACCTATATATATAAGGAGAAAACATTAAAAAAAAAAAAATATATATATATATATATATATATATTCATTGAAAATATTAACTAAAATAGAACTTCATTGTGATCAAGTATATTTTATTATACATATTTCAGAGGTACTGAGCTAACTTAAACAGTATGTACTCATCAGATAAAATAAGACGATGCATGACATACCCTGTCATAGTAGATGGTTAAGATCCAGTCATGGTAGTCAATGATTGGATCTTAACCATGTTAGGGTGTATCATGCATCATCTTATTTTATCTGATGAGGACGTACTATTGAAGTTAGTTCAGTACCTTTGAAATATGTATAATAAAATATACTTGATCACAATGAAGTTCTATTTTTGTTAATATTTTGAATGAATATTAATAACTCCGGAATACCATTACTGTTGAGTGCTTCCAATCTATTGTAAAACTAATTCTTTGATTTATTCATCGAAACTTGTTTAACCTTCATATATATATATATATATATATATATATATATATATATATATATATATGTGTGTCGATATATATATATATATATATATACATTTAACAAACGCACACAGTTGCCGTCGCAGGTCGATGAACAAACAGAAGCACAATTTAGTATAGCTAAATCCGAACTTAGAAATATTATAGAACAGTATAGCAAGATGCATAATAGAATAGAGGCCCAGCAACTGGGAGAAAAATCTGCAAATGGCTTGCGTAAGCTCATGCAGCGCTCGTGTAATGGAGAGATAGCATGTTTTCCAACAGACAAGTCTGGCAGAATGTCGGTTGACAGCCTGCCAAACTACATCCAGGCAATGCAACCCCACATCACTAACACAAGAGAGGTAACACCACAGGAGCATGAGGATAGAGAAAAATCCCTCAATGCCCATATGGTGATGTGGACGAATATAATGCAGCCCAACAAAAGGACTGCCAACAACTTCCAGGCCTGGAACAATGACGTGCCGGCGTTGTATGGGCTTCGAAAAGACCATAAAACGGGCTGGGACCCTGTCGCGGGACCACCAACACGGCCAGTCTGTGGGGCTAACATTGCTAGTAACTACAGACTGTCCTACTTCCTCTCCCTGGTCATACGCCCCATCATTGAGATGTCCCTAGAAGTTTGTGCATGCACGGAGGACCTCCTCAGCAGAATCGGCGCGGGTAACCGATCTGGGGACCTAACAAACTGCATAATAGGTAGTATGGATGTTGTGTCCCTGTATCCATCTATTGACGTGGATTTTGCTGTGGAGAAATGCGTAGAAATGATAAGCGAGAGCAAGGTTGAGTTCCGTGGGATTGATACCAGTGAGCTGGGACTTCTACTTAAGCTTACCCATAGTAATAGTTACCTAGACACTTATGACCTTAGCAACCTGTGCCCTACAAGACCAGCAAGAGGCAGACCACCTACCATTACCTCAATGGCCAAGAAAACCCACACAGATAGATGGAACGGGTGGACCAGAGCCATACGGACACCCGAAAACCACGATGAACTGAAGAAAATGATTGCACATGCGGTAGGGGCCAGCATAAAATTAACCCTAAAGGAACATATGTTCAAATTTAATGGTAAAACATATGCCCAAGAGGAAGGAGCAGCCATTGGTGTTAGCATTGCAGGCGACATAGCTAACTTATTCATGGTATGGTGGGACAGTAGACTTAAACAAAAACTTAAATAACAATTAGAAGACAGCTTAACCCTGATAATGTACTCCCGCTACGTAGATGATATAAACATCGTAGTTAAGACACCCCTACTAAAGAACAGTCAGGATCTAGAAAAAAATACAATGGAAAGCATCCAGCAGATAGCAAACTCCATCCACCAGAGCATTAGAGTTACTATAGACTACCCAAGTAGACACCCCAACCATCGATTACCTGTACTAGACACAGAGCTCTGGTTAGATACCATTAACAACCAAAAACAAATCCTCCATTCCCATTATGCCAAACCCATGACTTCCAAACATCTGATCCACCGAAACTCGGCCATTTCGGACCATACCAAAATCAACATACTGATTGCGGATTTGGTACGGGTGATGAGAAATGTGTCCCGCATGTGCAACTCCGAAGAACTAGAGAGACACATACAACACTTCATCCACCGTATGCAGTTCTCTGGCTACAATCAGAGAGATAGAATCAGAGTGTATAAAGGAGCCAGAACCAAATGGGAAAAAATGGTAAATAATGACATAAATGGGACCTGCCCCTTGTATAGGAGCAACCTTTGGAATAGAATAGAAAGAACTAGGAACAAGGCCAATAGAATAAACTCATGGTATGATAGCAATAAATACCAGAGTGTAATGTTCATCAATACAACCCCTAGAGGCGAACTAGCCTACAAATTTAGAAGGGCCCTAAATAAACATAAACTCAATATTAAGATAGTAGAAAGACCAGGTACCTCCGTAAAAACACTTATTAGCAAGACATACCCGTTCCAAAGACCCTCATGTATAGATAAGAAATGTATAACCTGTAAAATAAGCCCCCATATTAACTGTAAAACTAGAAATGTAGTGTATAGCATAAGATGTACTGAAGGACAATGTAGAAACAAAAATATAGTGTACATAGGTGAGACAGCTCGTAGTATAGGGGAACGAATAAATGAACACTGGCGAGACCTCCAAGATAATAAAGAATCTTCTGTGCTCTACCAACATGCTAAGATAGAACACAGGGGTAGATTAGAGAACATAGAAATAAAAATAGAATCCAGACACAGAAAAGATACAATGTTTAGGCAAATTACAGAGGCAGTAAGCATAAAAGAATTACAACCAAAATTAAATAGAAAATATGAGTGGAACAGCAACATCACAACTTACAATTAAGGATAAAATGAAAACACACACAGGACAAAATGAAAACACACACACACATAGAACAAACAACTTACAATTAAGGACAAAATGAAAACACACACAGGACAAAATGAAAACATACACACACATAGAACAAACAACCAACCAACAATAAATAAATAAATAAATAAACAAATAGATAAATTAACACAAACACACACAGACACCCGGATGTGGCGCATGCGCAAACTGAGCACACAACACACACACAGAAACAAAATGGCGTAGGATAGAAGAAAGGAAAGGCACAGAAACAAAGAAAGGAATCCCCAGTCACTGAAGAGGTCACAGAGTGTGTGACGAAAGGACTATGACTATATATAAACAACTATCTGGTTGTGGAACCAACCAACCATAAATTTATAGGTTTGAAAATTTGTAAATTTATAAATTTATAAATATATAATAAATTGAAGTGAAAGCAACTGGTGCGTGTGTTTCTTATTGGCAACATGACCCTCCCAAAGTATAACAATATTGGTTTCAACACACGTTTTCAGATAAAGAATCTTGCTAAACAAATTCAGAAACGAAATATATATATATATATATATATATATATATATATATATATATATATATATATATATATATATATATATATATATATATATGTATATATGTATATATATATATATATATATATATATATATATATATATATATATGTATGCATATATATATATATATATACATATATATATATGCATATATATATATGTATGCATATATATATATATATATATATATATATGCATATATATATATGTATGCATATATATATATATATATGTATATATGTATATATATATATATATATATATATATAGTAAAGGCGTGTGGCTGAGTGTTTAGAGAATTGTATTCGCAATCGTAAGGTTGTGAGTTCGATTCCTAGACCAGGCGATGCGTTATGTCCTTGAGCAAGACACTTTATTTCACGTTGCTCCTTCTACCTGGAGTTGCCACCGATAGATAGTATTAGCAATTGGAAAGACCAACGGAAACATTGTTTCCTCGGTCCGATTTGACGAAAGTCGATCTAGAAAAATATATATATATTTATATATATAAATATACATATATATATATATATATATATATACACTTACACCATACATGTAAATTGGTAACGTAGAAAATCATTATTCAATATATCCCCCTGTTTTATACTTATCAAGGTATGTTTATTTCAAAATGTATGTATTTTATATGAACAAGATAATTCATCGCAGTCATATATAACAAAAACCCTGTTAACCGGAAAAAAAAAAAACATTAACAGGAATATTATATCTTACCTATCTTTTCGGTTACATATATTTACACATCGTAACATGTGAAATCATAATTACCGCCTCCTGATGCACAATATATTATATGTAGAGTGTGAGGATTTTACATATTGAAGATGAAATATTTTCGGTATTAAAATATCTCTACTGCCCATCTACATTCAGCAATACTCAGTGCTATAGTGAATATGATGAGCGCCAAAGATCCTATTTTAATGAAATCGGTTACCATGTATGCTAATTATATATAGCTTAACATTATTAAACCTACACAGTGTATATCCATACACATACACAATTACTTCCATATGTTAATCACTGGTTATAACACCTGATTGGATTAAGCTGTGAGAATAAACCTTCCGGGAGCGTGCTGAAGAAGGCACTCGCTGATCAACAGATCAACTCATGTGGCATTGGATTGGCAGTATCGGTAGAGAGTCGGTCACCATGCTTTGACGCATAGAGTTACATCCCTTGGCAACCTGAGTTCAAATCCCGCCGAGGTTAATTTGCCTTTCATCCCTACGGGGTCGATAAAATAAGTACCAGTAATGCACTGGAGGTTTGCTGGCCTTGTGCCAAAATCTAGAAACAATTATCGGGAGTAATATATATATATATATATATATATATATATATATATATATATATATAAACATCCTCTGGTGGTATCCAGCAGAAGCAAGGGGGACAACCGTCTATACATTTCAGGCTTGACCGGCCTTCGCACCGCTTGCGTCTGCTGGACTTGAAAGCAGTCGAGAATATATAGTTTTCTTGTCTGTGTAAATGAGGTATTAATCTCATCTGCACATGAAGCTGCATAGGTTGGCTCAACTCATAAGATTTAAAGAAATAAGATTTCGCTTCAAGCATAGCTTTATACAATATGTATAGAAATTTCGTATTTCTAAAGAAATACGGTTTTAGGAAGCCGTAGCATTTACACAGACGAGAACACTATATATTCTCGACTGTTTTCAATTCCAGCAGTAGCAAGCGGTGGGTGGCAGCGTGCTGGCGAAGGTCAGTCAAGCCTGAAATGCATATACTGTTGTCATCCTTGCTTCTGCTAGACACAACCAGAAGGGGTTTGCCCCGGTGTTTGCATAGCCACGGCTCCCTAAAACCGTATTTCGTTAGAAATACGAAGTTTCTATCCAAATTATATAGACCTATGCTTGAAGCGAAATATTATTTCTTTTCTATTATAAGTTGAGCCAACTTATGCAGCTTCATATGCAAATGAGATTAATCACCTCATTTACACAGACGAGAAAACTATATATTCTCGCCTGTCTTGAAGTCCAGCAGTAGCAAGCGGTGGGAGAGAGCGTCCTGACGAGGGCCAGTCAAGCCTGATATGTATAGACGGTTGTCTCCCTTGCTTCTGCTGGACACCACCAGAAGGCGTTAGCCCCCCGGTGTTTGCACAGCTACGGCTTCATAAAACCGTATATCTTTAGATATACGACATTACTATACATATTGTATCGAGCTATGTTTGAAGCGAAATCTTATTTATATATATATATATATATATATATGACGGCGTGTGTGTGTGCCCGTGTGCCGTGTGGGTATGTGTGTATATGTGGGTGCCTGTTTGTGAAGTTGAAATGAATTTGTACCAGTTTTAGTGGCTATAAAAGTAATCAACCACTATCGATAATAGTTGAGAAATTCAGGTAAATAACAAGTTTTAATTCCCCATTCAATGTAGATATATCAACGAATATAACTACACGCGTTTTGCTCCAAACGAAAAAACACTTTCCATTTAGACAAGATGTTCCGTTTAGCCACCCTTGCTGCGATATTATCGCTTGTAATATCGCATCAGAAACACAACTAGCATCCGTCAATGTAATCCTACCTTTCAAAGACCATGGTCTGCACAGGCCCTATCACACTCCTAAAAGACTTTGAGAGGGATTATGCAGCCTAGCAGCTTATGAATTGAATGATAGATCTACGTAGGTTTTAGTGCAGGGAGATCTTTACCACTATGTTCTATTTCATTAGGGGGCCACGTGACCCAGAGAACAACATCCCCAGCGTTAAATCGAGAATTCTTAATATGGCACAACAACTCTGTACTATCATGAGGACTGTCAAAACTTCTTCGAGGAGAGATTACATATAGTATAGCAACCTATTCTGTTCATCTTCTGGAAAACACCTGTGACCTTGTGAGAATCAATGGCCTTTTTAGCCGACATCAAACATCTAAGTGTTGATTGGATATCAAGTGGCGATAAACTACATAGCTAGTAAGAGAATAATAAACACTATTATTTAAGCGGCATATGGACTAAGTATCAGTGTTTTGCATTTTATTTGGATTCTTAGTCGTATCAGTCCTTTGAGGACTAAAGCAACTTCAACTAAAATATCTGACAATGCACGAATATAATTCAATCAAATGATGTGCGACAGAAATGCAAGCCCAAACACTTTTGGGAAAATAAAAGCCTTGCGTCAACAGTGTACATGAAAAGACGGTGCATTAACGGCTCTGTTGATCACATGTATTTGCTATACAGTGATAAGCCAATAAACACAAAACAGTGCTACACATTTTCTTTTAAATTAACGAAATGTTTTTTTAGAGAAGTCATGTTGAACATCCAGCTTCAGAGTCCACCCGTGTATTTAGTCAACCACGTGAGTCACTTGGGTGATTTAATTTATATCGCATATATATAATTTTTGAATTTAAAATTCAATTTTGGTTTAAAATATCAGCACGACTTATCACTTAGACATTAATGAAGATGTTATTTAAAACCCTAAGCCAAGTTATCTTCCATGCATGTTGATTTATAATAATTTCTTATATTTTATGTAACTAAAAGTGATTCTCAGCTTTAGAGAATGAAAAACATTCGGTATTGCATACACTCCAACTAGTAGGTACATATTTACGTAGATGATTTCATATTTAATTCAAATGTTAGACGTTCAAATATATTTCAGACAGAAGAAAAAACGAAACAGAATAATTTTAATAAATTCAATTACTCGATAGCACAATAGAGTTGACCGCATCAATAAATGTGTTCACTACCAATTATATAGCATTATATTTCTAGAAATGCGGTGGTGGATTGGCAGTATCGGTAGAGAGTCGGACGCCATGCTTTCCAGCATAGTTACGTCCCTTTACGGTCTGAGTTCAAATCCTGCCGATGTTTACTTTGCCTTTCATCCTTACGGGGTCGATAAAATAAAGTACCAGTAATGTACTGGGTAATTGCTGGCCTTGTGCAAATAGTAGAAACAATTATATTTCTAGAAATGTTCAATTTATAATTTTTATAAATTAATTTGCGAAGACTAATGTTCATATAGAGAAACTCAAAGATCCGCAAACACGAATGCATAGACACACACACCCACACACGCTCACACAGACACACACACACTTGCACACAATCATATACATATATATATATATATATATATATAAATACCGATACTCCGGCCAAATCCCAACTCACTCAACAAACATTAGGAAATAACTGAGTATATTTCTAATTAAACGTTCAGGCTGCTAACTAATTGTATTGTGTGGAAAATTGGCTGTATTATTTCATATGAGATATATCAAATATATCTCTTCCCAGACGGACGTCTCGTTTCATTATAAGATTCCTACAAGTTGGGTGAAATTATACCAATTTATGTAGAAGCGTGTATAAGATCAACTTATTCAAGTGGGCACTTATAATTCTTCAGTGGGTGCCCAATAATATTAATATTGATAATCAAATCAACATCAATATTTAGCGAAAATCACCATCAGTACCTGAGGTATCTGCTAGGTTGCTAGCCCAGCAGTTCTAAAGAAATTCTCATACTGTCTCAAAAAAAGAGGAAGGGATTACCGCCAAAAAACAATACATGCGCAGGACAATGAATTCTAAAAGGAATTCAAGCCACGTGCTAGAACTCAATTGGAATTTGAAAAAATATCCATATGTGTACATCGTTTGATGACACACATAGATATTTTCTCGGGCAAAATATATATATATATATATATATATATACACATACATATATATATGTGTGTGTGTGCGTGTGTGTGTGGGTGTATATATATATATATATATATATATATATATATATATATATATATGTATATATATATATATATATATATACATATATATATATATGTAAAGCATGTATGTATGTTTGTACATGTGTGTGTGTATCTAAATATAAAATAATATACACTTATTTGTGACAAACGCTTAAATCAATTTATGTGTGTACTGGCAGTTCGGTAAATCGTCAGATTATATTACTTGCGGAACTTGTTTGAGATGTGTGTTCCTACTGTGATTTATAACGCTTTCCATTATCGTGGTCCATCTATAAGTTATTAGCAGACTTTAGTGCATTGAGGTAATTTCGTTGATGGCGGAACATGAAGCGTTGTGCTACATATTTTATGAAACACTTAACGTCACTCGTTCCACTGCGATTTCAGTGGTGCTGGGATCTCTCGCCTCTTAATCTACTTTTAAAGAAAAGATACTGAAACCTTTGAGCAACGGCTGTTCTTCTTCATAAATATCACCTAGCTAGCTAAACGATTCAGAGGTAAATGTTCCAGGTCAATTCCATGGTTTCAGATGACATACGCATGCAGCATGGAAGAATACAAAGGCAGTCACAAAAGACACCACTATCTTGCATTTGCTTTAGGTCTACACACACATACATTATATATAAATAACATACACATAAACACACCCACGCACACACACATACACACACACACACCCACACACACACATACACACACACACACACACACACACGCACACACACATACACACACACCTATACACGTATATAGCGTACTAATATTAAACAATAAACTACGCCTTAAAAAACACACATGCGCTGTAATAATCCATATAATTATATATTTATATATATATATGAAAACACAAACAAACACATAAATATAATATAGATAAATTATCAATTACATTTATAATTAGACTAAACAAATATACATTACAAACATTAGTTGACACACTGAATAACAAATACACAAAATATATTAACATATTATTAACTTATTTGTAATTGACAAGATCTTATGCAAAATAAGGTCAGCCAACTTGGTATTGCCTGAAAGAAAAGCAACACCAGGTGATATAAAATCTCTAAGACCCATGCTACCTTGGGTAGCATGCAATTGTTGTATAGTAATATACGTTAGCTGTGTA
>OZ024741.1:97309501-97329501 GCA_964016885.1 Eledone cirrhosa
GAGACACAGAAATCACATAAAATCACATGATCTCATTATTAAGTAATAGTCGATTCACTTAGAAAACAAACGAATATATTCCGATTATGTTACATTTACACACACGATTTCACCACAAGATCTCATTGAAGCCTGACGAATTAGTCCTACGCGTACAGTGCTGCATGATGCATTCTGCACCAAAAGCAGAATCGACAGATATCTTCGACCTTGAACTTAACCTAGTGTAATACATGTTACGTCTAGGAAATATAATAAATTAGCTCTTTTTCACTTGATAGAACGCTCTTTTCAATTTCCCTTATCTCGGACATTTCCGCCGAACATACATCCATACATACATACATAGACACACATACACACACACACACACATATATAATACATGTGAGTGTATGTGTGTGACTGTGTGCGTGTATGTGTCTGTGCCTGTGTGTGCGTATGTGTGTATCTCTGTGTGTGTGCATGTGTGTGTGTGTGTGTGTGTGTGTGTGTGTGTGTGTGCGCGCGTTTGCTTGTGCTTGTGTCTTCTGAAATTCGATCTACTAAATTCCATTCACAGTTCTCTCGGGCCTGATCCCAGAATCATGTAGATGCGAACTCTAACCCTATAGTTATACCTGCAGCTATATATATAATTTTCCATAATTTTACGTGATTATATAATGCATCAAGCAGACCTTTCATTTATGAAAGAAACTTTTAATTAGTCACTCAAATGCAACGCATAATACCTCGAATTTCGGGTGCCTACACATTCTTCCAGTTAATATTTTACGAATAGAAGATTTGTTGTACAATTGAAAGACAAGATAGTAAATGATCTAAGGTTTACTAGATGTATGATAGTGACAGCATTACTGATGTTGAATCTATTGTCAGCATGGTTTCTTCTACAGTGCAATGTTCTGAAGCAGGATAATAGTTTATTTTTCTAATCTCTAAAATATGCAATATTTCTATCAATAGCTATTAGAATATATATCTCGACATAACAGTGGATCATAAGCTTCAGTTACGCGATTACATGGAACACAGAATAGATGTTTTCATGCTGTTCTGTTATGAGGTACCTATGTTTACAAAGTGAGAACATCTCAAAAGGCGGAGGGAGAAATTACCACGTGATACACTGGTCAAGAATGGGAAGTGAATCACTTGTAGTAAGTGATTCGGGACTTTGAAGAAAAAATAGGTATATATCTGTGTCTATTACTTCTTATTATATAATTTGTTGTATAGCTCTGATATCGAGTCAAATTTAATTATTTCGATTATTTTGTCTCTCATAATTATAGAGCAATATAGGTTAAGGTCGACACCAAACACACTTACATGCTTGTGAATATATATATATATATATATATATATATATATATATATATATATATATATATATATATGCAGAGATATATTTAATTTAAGACTTTTTATAACTGATATAAAGCACTCAACAATTTAGTGGAGTAAATATACAATATATTAATAAATGGAAACTATATTTATAAAACCATATTTATAAAACCACTTTATAAAACCAAATATGATTTTATAAATATAGTTTCCATTTATTAATATATTGTATATATATATATATATATATATATATATATATATATATATATTAGAAAGTGAGGTTTTTTTTTACAAAATGAAAAATAACCGAGGTGTCCTACACGAGTGGAAGTATAAAGAAAAAGGGATGAAATCGAAAATGCAACTGAAGTCTTATTTTTTAAAAAAATATATATATTTATTTGGTTCCTTTACCGGTTTCGCAGTTCTTCTGCTTTTCAAAAGGTGAGTTGAGATGGAGGGTCTGTGGTTTTTCTCACATCTGGTTGGTCTCTAAATTTTACTTGTTTTATATGGAAAAAGTGGCTCGAAAGCCAGGTTTTTCGAGAAGTAATTTGATTGGTTTGTCAATAATTATAATAAATTTCGCGCCAGTTCGCGTTACAATAGTTCTTCAAATAAGAGAGGGGGGGTTGTCACAGGTTGTTTTTTCATATATGAGTGTTTCTCGAAAAACCTGGCTTTCGAGCCACTTTTTCCATATAAAACAAGTAACATTTAGAGACCAACCAGATGTGAGAAAAACCACAGACCCTCCATCTCAACTCACCTTTTGAAAAGCAGAAGAACTGCGAAACCGGTAAAGGAACCAAATAAATATATATATTTAAAAAAAAAATAAGACTTCAGTTGCATTTTCGATTTCATCCCTTTTTCTTTATATATATATATATATATATATGTAGATAGATCTACCAAGAGTTTACGGTAGTGTCCAATCCGTATGAAGAACTCAATGTAATCCGGATATATATATATATATATATATATATATATATATATATATATATATATTTTTTTTCTACGTATGTATGTATATGTGTGTCTCTCATTATCGTATTGTCTCAAAATCCCTTACGGTTGAGTTAACCCGAAAGTATAGTAACTACTTCTATACTCGCTTTCAGTCCACCTTACTACCCGCCTGTAACCTCTGTATCATGTATTAATTTCTTCCTCCGCCTTTTGAGTTATTTCTCCCTCGTTACAGGGTACTCAGTTGCCTTCCTTGACCGGTGTATCACGTGGTAATTTCTCCCTCCGACTTTTGAGATGTTCTCATTGCTACGAACGTGTCAGGAAAGCGTTCTTTCCCTGAGGAGTTTCTTGAAAAACTGGTGTGCCTCACAACAATATTGCACATCTGTAATATACAATTGTTGCAAACTGATCAACGAAACTGTACAGTCGGGACTTTGAAGAAAAAATAGGTATATATCTGTGTCTATTACTTCTTATTTTATAATTTGTTGTATAGCTCTGATATCGAGTCAGATTAATTATTTCGAGTATTATGTCTCTCGTAATCATAGAGCGAAACAGGTTAAGGTCGACACCACACGCATGTATATGTGTGTCTCTCACTATCGGTAGAGGGTTGGACGCCATGCTTTGACGCATTGAGTTACGGCCCCTGCCATTCTGAGTTCAAATCCTGCCGAGGTTAACTTTACCTTTCATCCTTACGACGTCGATAAAATAAAGTACCAGTAATACACTGGGTTATTTGTGGCCTTGTGCCAAAAGTAGAAACAATTATGATATATATATATAAGTATGTATACGTACATGCATATATGTATACAGACGTACAGTAGCATGTATATATATATATACATACATCCACATATATATATATATATATATATATATATATATATACGTATGGATTCACCAAACATTTATTATAATGCTTGGTGTGTTTGTAAACAAACATCCCGTATTAAGCCGTAGTGTCTAGCAACCGCCGTTGCTTGTTTGTTCAACACTGACAAAGGAACGCTGTACTAGTTTCAAGCTTATTAGCTATCGTCAGTAACGAATACCTTCCTGACAGATAGTTGAACGTCCGAAAGTATATACTTTCCTTATGCATATTAACGGCTGAGCAGCCTAATTTGCATATCGAGTGGGTTAATCGGCCTGGTGCACCGAAAACGATAAACGGAAAAAATGAAACGAAATTTCATTTCCCACTCTTAGTATATATAAATATATTGAATCATCAAACTGAAGAGAAGAACAGATCGACAAATATATATATATATATACATTTATAAGCAAATATTAAGACAAACGATAAAGTTTCTTTTTAATGTATTCAGACATTTATTGTATATCGATCTCTTAAGCGCATTTCGCCGAGGATTGTCTGAAAGTCACCCATAGATGTTATGGACCCGACTCATTTGTCGATCTGTTCTTCTCTTCAGTTTGATGATTCAATATATATATATATATATATATACATATATATATATATACATATATATATATATATATATATATATATATATATATATACATATATATATATATATATATATATATATATATATATATATATATATATATATATATATATATATATATATGGTGGCTGCCAACTCGTTTTCGAGTACGGCCACTACTTTATATCCATGTAGGAGAACCCCTACCGATGCGCTGAACGAGTGTGACTTTTTAGTCCAGCCAGCGACTTGAAAACTCTGGCACAGATACCCCACTTGTGACCATTATTGACATATAGTGCTGGGCCCATGGTACATGTGATGACATGTGCAGAGATATCTCCAGATATAAAGCAATGCCTGTGCCGTGAAGCTTTTATATTGAGCAAAGGCACTGCACAAAGCCAGTCCCACTCTCTTAACCAAGATGATATTTACCAAAAAGAAGAACAAGTCAACATCATTGGATACCATCAGAGTTGCAGGTGTTATATCAGAGTTTTCCTTCTCCTAGAATTCTGCCTTGACAAAGGCTAAGGGGTCATCTCTCCCTGTGATTTTGGATGGCCATTGACTCTTAAGAGCTCCTTTGCCCTTTGACAGGTCTTGTTTTTAGTCCTGCAGGATGTCCAAAGTCACCCTCCTCACCAAGGTTTCTTGGTGGGGTTGCCAGTTTAGTCGCCAACGACCCGACCATGAGACAGGTTGTACTGGGATACATGTTACCAGTAGCACCAACTGGTGACCTGACATAAATATATCCTTCTCTCTCTCTGTATATATATATATATATATATATATATATATATATATATATATATACACACACACATATATATATATATATATATATATATATATATATATATATATATATATATATATATATATATATAATATATATATATATATATACAGAGAGAGAGAAGGAGCTAGAGAGAGAGAGAGAAAGAGAGAGAGAGAGAGAGAATAACATATATGTATGTTTGTATGAGGGCTTGTAAGTAGGAAACATATTTAAAATTAGTTGACACACCGATAGTTGGAAAGACGAACTGGTACATATATTTAATCAGACACTCAGACTCAAGAAAATAATTCTTGGATCGTGGCATTCTTTCTACAATGATATTTCTGATAAGTGACATGCAATGTAACATTATACAGCTAAATACATTCTAAGGAAGAAACAGAACACCGAACTATATGATACTACATATACAAAGAGAAGACAGCAGGTGGGACTTGTGTTTAAAACACATGAACATTAATATGAAAAAATGGTTAATTAAAATCTAATGATTACTAAATCTGGAGAAATTCAATCAAATTCGCAATAACATTCTAGGGGAGAAGTAATATATAAGAAACTTTCTAACTCAATACTTCAGTTTATATAAATTACATGTTAAGTGAACAATTCAAAAGATTTTTCTTTAGGAAGTTATTAGCCTGAAAGGTGTTTATATGAGTAAAAAAGATGAAATACATTTCGCTGTATAAGGTTCTACACATATAAGTACACATAAGTACACATAAGTACACATACAGTCACGAGCACATCCAGTCACACACACACACACGTATATATATATATATATATATATATATATATATATATATATATATATATATATATATATATTAAGATAAGCAGAACAAGCAAAATTCAACCAATTTTTTAAAATAAATAAAAAAATATAATTTAAATATTTACCTATTCTTTTGGCCCTTACCGATCGGTTTCGCTTTGTAAAACACCAGAAATGCAATGGATTTCCAATGGAAAATCAAAGCTCATCAGAGAAGCATTTTCCTTTCCTAGGGCTAAAGTAGTAACGAGATTGACAACACGTCTATGCTTTTCCCGCTTTCACCTCGGGCAGTTCACGTACGGGTCATTTTTCGGCCTTTTGGATCTGTGCTAGCTGGCAGATAACAATCTATTTTATCGTTCCTGGGTCTTTAGCCCTAGGAAAGGAAAATGCTTCTCTGATGAGCTTTGATTTTCCATTGGAAATCCATTGGATTTCTGGTGTTTTACAAAGCGAAACCGATCGGTAAGGGCCAAAAGAATAGGTAATTATTTAAATTATATTTTTTAATTTATTTTAAAATATTGGTTGAATTTTGCTTGTTCTGCTTATCTTAATATTATAGTTCTGGTATGTCAAATTAATACCATAGAACAACCTTAAATCATAGAAAACCTATATATTTCCAGGGGTACTTAGTACCCACGGGCATATTAACTTCTTCTATTATATATATATATATATATATATATATATATATGGTGGCTCCAAACTCTGCTAAGAATATTGCAATCGCTTGTCAGATTACAGAAAATGGAGTACCTTTAGGCTACAGCCAGACACACGAACCTGAACAAGCAATGCCTGTGCTTTGAAAGTTTTTTTAAGTGGGGAAAGGCCTTGCACTCGACCAATCCCACTCTCTAAAACACTACCCGAAAAAGAGAACTGGTCAACATCATCGGATGCTTCCAAACCCGCAGGTTGTTTTTTTCAGAGTTTCTCTCTCCGAGAAAGGTGTTGTGACAACAACTGGAGGCCTTTCAGTCCCAGGTGAAAAAAAGATGGCCGTTGACTCTCTTGAGTTCCTCAGCCATTTGTCGGATCTTGTATTTCACCCGCAGGGTGTCCAAATACTAATTTTATTCATATGTAACCCATGTGCAACCACGCAGCACTGCATTTTTCTCATATTTATATTTTTTCCTCAGCTGCGATTGTCTGTTTCTTTCTTACTGCTTCCCTTCTCTCTGTATCTCTCACTTTCTTTTTACCCCCACTGCCAGTCACACTTTCTCGGCTGGCCTCTTCCGCACACTTCCACTCTCTCACTCTCTGCTTCGCCCCCTCTCTCACTTCCTCCCGTTTGACCTGTGTGAAATCCTTTTCTCGCTCACATCTCACACATGTCGGATGGTCTGTATCTCTCGTCCATGAATTCACCAAGCTTAACCTGACATATTATGTACTTGTCTCTTCCATTCTTTCCGTTGCAATACCATCGTTGTTTGTTTACATATCTCGCTCGTTTCACCCTATTGTACTTGTCCCAATAACTGTATTTAGTTATTGATTGCTCGCACCAACCAGAGGTATATGAGTTTTAAAGCGATGAAATACCAATGAAAGTTGGAAGATCACTGATGAAGGACTAATTTTATTCATATGTAACCCATGTGCAACCACGCAGCACTCCATTTTCTTATATATATATATAAGTATATATATATATATATATATATATATATATATATATATATATATATATATATATATATATATATATATATATATATATATATATATATTGTTATTCTGTGGGAGACACAAGATGGTTTAGGACAGAACAAAGGACAGACACAAAATAAGAAATAATTCACTAAAGAGATCAAAGAATGTGTGGACGAAAGTGCATACACAATAAGTAAATAACTATCCGGTTATTGAACCAACCAACCGGACGTTTATAATAAATTGAAGTGAAAACCAACAGGTCCGTATGTTTTTATTGACAGCATGACACTCCCAAAGTATGTTCCAGCATAGATTTTTAAATAAGAAATCATGCAAAACAAATAACAAAAAAAGATGTATATATAAATGTACTTATATATATATATATATATATATATTTATATATATATATATATATATGTGTGTGTGTGTGTGTGTGTGTGTGTGTGTGTGTGTGTGTGTGTGTGTGTGTGTGTGTGTGTGTGTGTGTGTGTGTGTGTGTGTGTTGAGCTATAGTCCGCTACTCCTAGAAATCAAACCAATAAATGACAAACATTAACAGTCTCCCCAATAAACAAATCAATTGAGCAACTCAAATATATTCACCTATACAACAAAAATCAAAATAATCCCGAAATTAAATAAGAAATTACAGAATTCTGCTGGAAAATGTGGCAAGCTGAATATTTTTTAGACAATGATAATGATGATGTATCAGTATTTAGTAATAAAAGTGATTGGTGACAAACGATAAATGGATTAAAACGCTAGATGCCTACTGTGAACACATTATGTATCTTTAGGAGGTGGATTGACGCTATCGGTAGAGGGTCGGACGCCATGCTTTGACGCATAGTGTTACGGCCCTTGCCATTCTGAGTTCAAATCCCGCTGAGGTTAACTTTGCCTTTCATCCTTACGGGGTCGATAAAATAAAGTACCAGTAACGCTCTGGGTAATTGCTGGCCTTGTGCCAAAAGTAGAAACAATTATGTATCTTTAGAATGAAACATAAAATCAAATTTCTCAAAATAACTATGGGCAACTCTAAATGATTTATAAATAGACATTGAAATTAACAATAACATATCACTAAACGTAGCGCGGTGGCTCTCACAGATACATACTACTACACAGAACGTACATTTAAATTGTTAGAAAACGGTAATAGCAATATAAAAATCAAACGACTATAAACAATCTGATAACAAAACTAAATAAGTATCGCAAAGGTCTAACAAGTATCATGATTACATAAGTCAATCAAGTTGCAAAAGTAGCAACCAGCAATTTCTATGCCCTTATTAAAAAAACATAAACGCAACCTGAAAAATATCAGTTGTAAAAGATCTATAAGCAAATAAATCGAGTTACCAGGTTAGACGATTGCAAATTAAACCAAATATATAGCTGGTCTTGCATGTGATACATAGGGTCAGTAAAACACGTACAGATACCAAATGATCTGGACATATTTAAAAGCCAATAAGTCAACATAGAATTACAGTTTCTTTTGACGTGAATTTATAAACAAATCTCCAGCACCAGTGTGTAATAATTGAAATTAAATATAAGCTATATATATACAAATCTGACCTACCGGCTCACATTAAGACAACATTCATGATGGCGGGTTGAGCCCCAGATTCAGAAAACACGCCACTGTCGCAAATAATACATAATTATAAATTTTTGGGCTGAAAACATTCCTCAGTTAGAGAAATTATAGTGTACACTATATAGTACGTATGTGTTTTATTGCTGAGTATATATATATATATATATATATATATATATATATATATATATATATATGTGTGTGTGTGTGTGTGTGTGTGTGTGTGTATGTATGTATAATATATATGTATGAGTGTGTGGGTGTATACATATATATAGATGTGTGTGTATGTATGCAGATCTGTGAGTTTGTATATTTAGTGGCCACTTTCATCCAATTAAATGAAACAGATTTGTGGTTTAATATTGGAATTAAACAAAATGTATAAGTATATCCGTTATGTTCTTAATACCACCTTTTGCTTTGTTTTCCTTGACGCCAGAAATGTTTCAAACCCATTATTATTTAGTTTGGAAACTCTTACAAAATTGTTAGTTCGGCGGAATTAAAAGTACTTGGATATTACGATGTCACGCATTCTATGAGAGTTTTCTATTGAAATCTATATTTAAAATGAATAGCTCGCGTGCAGAATCGCAATATATCGACTTAAAAAAGATAAAGGTTTAAACTGACCTTATCAATACGGTTATTCAAAATATCTGATTAGTGATATATTTTTGGAAGTGTTGTATTTAGATATTCCTGTCGTCTGCAATTTTTATGAAACTGAAAGATTTAACTTTAATAAACTTTCGGTTCTAACTACTCGCAACGCCATGTACCCTGCTCAATTTTACCTTTTATATGATATATAACTATTATATAACGTAATTAGTGTCCATTGCATGTAGTCCAAGAAAATTATAAACATTTAAAAATGAAAATGTATTATTCTTCTTGAACTAATAATTAAAATTATAATTTTTTAAAACTAATTAATTGAACTAATATTTAAATCTATTATATTTTTAACTAGTATTTATTTCTATTAAATCGAACAAATAATATATTTTTAGAAGAGGGAGGATGTGGAATGGTTACATTCAGGTGATTCCCAACAAACAATTTACTTTCAATTATGAATAGTTCCAGATTGCAATATTTAATTAAAAGGATGTCAACTAAAGAGTTACACCATAGTTACATCACCAGCTGGTGACGGTTGCTTTTGTCAAGACTCATTGGAAGGAATGCCACGACCCTCTTGGAAATCAGTGGGCGAATAAACAAAGAAGAAGAATAAGAAGAAGAAGAAGAAGAAGAAGAAGAAGAAGAAGAAGAAGAAGAAGAAGAAGAAGAAGAAGAAGAAGAAGAAGAAGAAGAAGAAGAAGAAGAAGAAGATGATGATTTCGATGCTAATTTTAGAATTGCAAGTAACCCCTCAGAAATGTTCTAAACGTAGCAGACACATGTTCATCAAATACAACATTACACTACCTGAAGAAAAGGCGAGTCGAACGAATTTAGAACAATGTTAACGTAGTGGTCCTTGGTTATTGCTAAAACTCCTTATATTGTCCTATTCGGCATAAAGCTACATTAACAAAACATTCTTACAAAGCACAAGTATGATTAAATGGCATTAAATATTACAGTTCTTAATCTAATAAAGCATTTTGAATTTTTCTACTAATTCATTATTTGCTGTTAAGATTTAACACTCAAGAGGAAACACTTATTTCTCATTGATATGATTATGCGATATACGACTTTCAAATGAAGACGGCTGTCTTCATACATATTATAGTAGAGTGACTTTCCATAGATACGCAACAAGACTATCGCATCATTCTTGACACAAGAGTGAAATGAATTGCAAATATTTGAATAATTGATTAATATAAGATGTGTGTCAGAAAGGTAACAAGACTTAGTGTACTGTATGAGCGTTGAGTGGGGTTGGAATTAACGGTTTGCGTCACGGTGTGGCGTAATATCCCGGAGTTTATAACTGCGATCTCAGTTCTCAGCATCCATTGTATGTTTTTTCACATGCTTTTGTTAACCGCTGCACAATTTCAGGCCGTCGAGCCAAGGGCACTGAGTAACGAACCAACATGAAGGTTATCGTCTGGCTGGGTAAACACCGTCAGTAGCATTCGATATACTAGAGGAAATATTCGGAGATGAAACGATATCGTCCACACACGTTTTCAAGTTGCACAAAATGTTCAACGATCTTCAGGTGACTAATTGACTGATCACAAGTAAGCTTGACATGAACCGCGACAACGTTTGGAAAAATATCAGCGAAGTGTTGGGCATTCGGAAGATCTGCGCGAAAATGGAAGATTACAAAAAAGAGTGGTGCATGCAGATATGTCAGGACATCTTCGAGCATCTTGAAACCGAAGCAGAATTTCTGGGGACATTCATCATCGGTGAGGAGTCATGGATCATCGTGTACAACCAGTCTTCCGAACGTGTACGCCATCACGAGGGTCCCGACGTCGGAAGATCGGAGAATCCCGGGAGAATCCTTCCAGGAGTGTATGAATGCGTGGAAGAGAAAGATGGGAAACTGCTCCGATAAGGAAAACTTGTAGTTTGTAGTTTTGATTGGATTTGAAACATTTTTCTTTTCTTTTTGCGAAACAAGTGCTGTTTCTTTTCTGAAAACCCTCGTGTATATTTTTCATTTATAATGAAATAAAATTAATTCACTCAGTTTTATTTAAATCGACATTATTGACGACTCAACTGTTGAACTGAAAATATATATTTTAAACAAATAATTATATCAGTTCGAAAATTGTGTAAATGAAGTTAAACAAAATCAGCATTGATTTGTTGAATATGCTCACAGCCTAAACTCTCCTCGAATTCATTGCCCAGTGTGTCATATGTTTCTCTCCACATTTTATTTGTAACCATAACATAAATGTCCATAACATATAGGATATAAAGACCAGCCACAACCAATGTCTGATTAGTTTGATATCATTAACACGTAAGCATGATATATTATATTTCTTCTTAATTAGATTAAATATAAAAGAGATTGGTTTCCTTATCCATATTTTAAAGATATACAAACGCATACACATACACACACACACAGACACAATTTCATACCTATATCTATACCCACTCTACATCTTCTCATGCATTTAGTACTCCCATTATTAGTGATCTCCCTAGTCACAGACCCACAGATCTCTCTGTCTGTCTCTCTCTTTCTATCTATCTATCTATCTATCTATCTATCTATCTATCTATCTTACTATCTATATATTAGTTCAAATCCCGCCGAGGTTAACTTTGTCTTTCATCCTTACGGGGTCGATAAAATAAAGTACCAGTAATGTACTGGGTAATGGCTGGCCTTGTGCCTAAAATAGAAACAATTATATATTAGTTATGTAATAAACAACATAAGATAATTATTTCATCTACCAGTGGTTTCTGGAAGACAGATGTTGTGTCTCTCTTCAGTCGGCAGAATGAATAAGAAACATGTGTATTTATTCTAAATACTTCATTTATCTTCAATTATCTATCTACTTCATTTATCTATCTATCTATCTATCTATCTATCTATCTATCTATCTATCTATCTATCTATATATATATATATATATATATATTTGATATAGAATTGGCTTCTACAGGAGTAGAACTGTTTCATTCGGGAGAAATCACGTGGTTATCCCCGATTATACCCGAGATAAACTCATATCGATGTCTATCTATTTATCTATCTGTCAAAATGCGCGTGGCCTGGGCTCAACTTGGAATCAAGCAATGCTTCTAAATGACCTCAGGTCACAACGTATAGATGTGATGGTTATTTGCGAGGCCCGGATCAGCAACGTGCGACAGCTGGCCCCCACCTTTGATGACTTTGAGATGCACGCATCTCTCTGTCAGCCCGAAGGTGGGGGTGGGGTTGTCGTTCTGCTGCAAAAACATCTGAGTCTCGCTACACAGACGGTACATTTGGACCCGGAGGGTCGACTAGTGGTTCTGGACCTTGGAAATGGTGAAGGCGGAGCGTTTAGGCTGGTAGCCGTCTACGGCCCTTTCGGGTCAACGCGGCCGGACTTCTTCCTTCATGTGGAGACTTTTCTAGGGACGTCCCGCTCCTTGCTATTAGTGGGGGACTGGAATGGTATCCTAGATGCACGTTGGGACTACGTAGGGGCCTGTCCCGAAGGAGAGGGGTGTAACAGCCTCAAAGGCTTAATCGGTCGATTGACCTGGCCGATAGATATCGACTAGAATTTCCGACTGCGCCAACCTGGACTTGCGCAAACCCAGCGGATCATGTAGGTCGTACCTAGATAGGTCCTTAGTTAGAAATAAGGATAAGGACATTTTAAGTTGTCCAAAAATGCTCACGGTTGGCTATTCAGACCACAAGTTAGTGACCTGCATGGTCAACCTTGACAGAACGCATAGACAGGGACGCGGTTACTGGAAGCTCAACTTGTCCTTACCGGCAAGTAAGGCTTACAGGGGGGACCGGATTAACACCTTAGTTAAGGAACGGTTGACAGCATGTGGTGGGGATCTCTCAAAAGAGAGATTAGAGTAGGGAATTTAGTAAGAAGTTAGCCTCAATTAGAAATAGGAAGGAAAATGAGTTGGTAGATAGTGTAGAAGAGGCAATTAGAAGCGGCGACGTGGCCAGAGTGCTAGCGTCAAGAACGGCCCTGGGCCAGTTCTACGGCGCGAAACACGAAGGCTGCATCTTCCGAAGCAAAATATGTGGTCTGGGAAACGAGGGGACCAAAGCTGTTAGCTGGGCCCGCGTGACAGAAGCCAAAAGAGGGAGTAGATCCACTATCCGGTCTTTGCGAGACCAGGATGGACGGGTGATCCTTGAACCTAAGCAGATGTGCGTGGCTTTTCAATAGCACTTTGCCAGATTGTTCTGAAGGGGCGGGGAACCGGTTGGGGAAGTGGACTTCGGCCCATAACTCGACGGCCTGCCGCGTCTCTCGGACAGGGAGGCGAAGTCCTGCGAGGAGCTGAGATAGAGGACATGCTGAGCCAATGCGGCAAACGCAAATCACCGGGTACCGATGGTCTTCCATACGAACTATATGCAACTGGCAACAGAACGGGAGAATTCCCTGTGCTGTGACCAAGGGTGTAGTCACGCTAGTGAGGAAGGACGAGAAAAAAGGGGACGATATAAATAATTTCAGGCCCATAACTCTGCTAAATACAGAGTTACAGATTTTGGCCAAGGGGCTAGCAAAGATGTTGGCAAAGATGTTGTCGCGGGTAACCTGGTGGGAGATGGGCAGACATGTGCTATCCTGTCCAGGTCCATCCACGACAACCTCCACCTCATGCGATACATCATAGAGAGGGTTGGGAACGAACGCGGCTTTGGTGGGGCTCTGATCAACTTGGATCAATCTAAGGTGTTCGATAGGGTCGACCATGGTTACCTGGATGCGGTGCTAGCGGCGGCAGGCTTCGGACCCGTTTTCAGGGGCTGGATCACTGGTGTCGACGGCCTCGGAAATCGGGGCGATCGGCACCTTACTGGAGGAGTACGAAAGGTTTACAGGGGCTAAGCTGAACCGGGACAAGTAGATCGGCACGTGGAGGGGCAGATCGATGCCCTCCGATGGCGTCGTCCGGCGCTGGACGGAGGGCTCAGTGAAGTTGCTCGGGCCAGACCTCCAGGTGGAGAAGAACTGGGGTGAGGTAACGAACAGGGTGTTTGCACTGATCCAGAAGTGGGCCGAGTGCAAACTGTCCCTGAAAGGTCGGGCGGAGGTGGCGAAAACTTATATAGCGTCCGTCATCTACTACCGCATGACCGTCGTGCCTTGCCCAAGGGAAACGCTCGTCAAAATGGAGCGCGCACTCTTCCAATTCCTTTGGAAATAGCGGGCTCCTATGGTGATGAGATCCATCTGCTGTCAACACCCTTCGAAAGGAGGGCTGGGGATGCTCACGGCTTTCTGGCAGGCGGACCCGGCTGTCAGAGGAGAATCCACCTCGTCATTCTATAGAGGGCTGGTGGTTAGCAGGAGCGAAGCGACGACGCCCTCGGAGAATCCCTAGGCATGGAGGAAGACGAACTGGCCAACCTGTTCGGTAGGACATTCAGCTCGGGACCCATGGATGAATTCCAGAGGTCCCTGGCCTGGCAGTGCTACCGAGGGGCTCTGCTCGTCTAGAAAGTCTCTACAGACACGGGCGCCCGAGTAGGGACCCCTCGAAAAAGATCTGTCCCAGATGCGTGCGCGACGAGGAAACCGTTGCACACGCATTGGTACACTTCTCGGGCATTGCCGATCTGTGGGTATATGTCGAACAACTGCTGTCAAGGGTGGGACCGCTCCGGTTGACCACCGAGTCTATTGTAACGATCAAGCCGCCTCACCTCTTCAAAAACGAAGAAGAGGCGGTGTTTCCGTGCGTAATAGCCATGGCGAAAGAGGTTGTATGGTGGACGCGTCGGAAAAGACTGAGGTCAGACACCTTTCTTTCTGGCCAACAACTGGTCCGTTTCTTCCGATATCATTTCGGAAGAAGGATCAGGATGGAGAAAGAGGTGCTGCACCCCTGCTGTTTTTATAAAAGATGGGTGAAAGTGGCGAGAATGGCCCGTGTGAATGGGCCTTCCTTCTACACCAGACTATAGGTGAGGAAGATGAAAGATCAAAGGAGCACCCCCTCTCTGTGCTCCTGAGGAAAATAGTTGCACACTTTTTGCGGGGGTGTGTGCGACCCCTCAAGGCGCCTCCTCCCTATTGAGGATTGTGTAATTAAATTTATTTTTGTTATATTTTATATTTTATTTTTTATATCTTGTTATTGCCTCCTCCTTAGTGAGGACGCCTTTTTATGTAACTCACCCCATTGTACTTGTCCCACTTTTTGATGCCCTGGTGGCAAATAAAAAGAAAGTTATCTATCTATCCATGTATATATATATATATATATATATATATATATATATATATATATATATATATATATATATATATATATATATATATATATATATATATATATATATATAAAACGAAGGAAGTGTGGCAAGGAACCATATGGACGTTAACGTACTAGAGTACTCAATACTTAGAGGGTAGTAGAGTTGGTAATAGGAAAATGGTCAAGACCCCAGAAATAGCCGTCGAAACGGCTTGAGTTCTGCCATCGGGGTCTTGACCATTTTCTTATACGTATATATATATATATATATATATATATATATATATATATATATATATATATATATATATATATGTATATATATATATCAAAATATATGTTGAGTTAGAAACTCAAAGTAGTCCCTTACACATTTTTCTTAATTTATTCTTTTAATTGAGTCTAGCAAACCGTATTTTTCTTAGCGTATTATTCACCCTAGCGCGTCTTATCCCTTATGATGTGTACACAAATATATATATATATATATATATATATATATATATATATATATATCTGTCTTTATCTCTCTTTATTATATTGAATTATATTACACGGCCCGGAAAAATATTTTCCTTGAGCTATTTTATTTGTAAGGGACTACTTTGATTTTCTAACTCAATATATACTTTTGAAAAATTCGGCTCCGTGTATTTGTAGAGCTTTTTTTAAATGTCGAGTAAATCTGGCTACTATTTTTAGTAGCATACGTTTTACGAGACACGCTAGGCACTGAATGTCATGTGCGTTATTCTAAACACGAGCCTCATATAGTCTTCTAAGAAACCTAGAAGTGAAAGGTTTACTAATTCGTACATCCACTCACGAGCAATAAAATATAGTAATTCCCTACACTTGACGCGAAACAGTTTTTCCAAAGACTGTCTGGATATGTATTTGATAGTTATCACGATTCGGTTTGTGCTTTTCTTGATTTATTTTTTTAATTGAGTCTGGCAAACTGTATTGTAGTATCCTATTCACCCTAGCGAATCTGGTCCTTATGGTTTGAACACATATATGTACATATATGTATTTATCTATCTTTATTATATTGAATTATATATATATATATGTATATATATATTGTTATACTTTGGGAGGGTCATGTTGCCAATAAGAAACATACGTACCAGTTGTTTTCACTTCAATTTATTATAATAAATTTATAAATTTAGGAATTTATAAATTTATAAATTTCTGGTTGGTTGGTTGGTTCCACACCCAGATAGTTGTTTATATATTGTCAAAGTTCTTTCGTCACACATTATGTGACCTCATCAGTGACTGGTGATTCTTTTCTTTGTTTTTGTGCCTCTCCTTTGTTCTGTCCTACGCCATTTTGTTTCTGTGTGTGTGTTGTGTGCTCATTCTGCGCATGCGCCACATCCGGGTGTCTGTGTGTGTTTATATTTGTTTATTTATTTGTTTATTTACATGTTACCGGTTGGTTGTTTGTTCTATGTGTGTGTGTGTGTTTTCATTTTGTCTTTAATTGTAAGTTGTGATGTTGCTGTTCCACTCATATTTTCTATTTAATTTTGGTTGTAATTCTTTTATGTTTATTGCCTCTGTGATTTGTCTAAACATTGCGTCTTTTCTGTGTGTAGATTCTATTTTTATTTCTATGTTCTCTAATTTATCCTTATGTTCTATTTTAGCATGTTGGTAGAGTACAGATGATTCTTTACTATCTTGAAGGTTTCGCCAGTGTTCATTTATCCGTTCCCCTACACTACGGGCTGTCTCACCTATGTACACTATATTTTTGTCTCTACATTGTCCTTCAGTACATCTTATGCTATACACTACATTTCTAGTTTTACAGTTAATATGGGGGCTTATTTTACAGGTTATACATTTCTTATCTATACAGGGGGGTCTTTGAAAGGGGTATGTCTAGCTAATAAGTGTTTTTACGGAGGTACCTGGTCTTTCTACAATCTTAATATTTCTACTATCTCAATATTAAGATAGTAGAAAGACCAGGTACCTCCGTAAAAACACTTATTAGCAACACATACCCTTTTCAAAGAGCCCCCTGTATAGATAAGAAATGTATAACCTGTAAAATAAGCCCCCATATTAACTGTAAAACTAGAAATGTAGTGTATAGCATAAGATGTACTGAAGGACAATGTAGAGACAAAAATATCGTGTACATAGGTGAGACAGCCCGTAGTGTAGGGGAACGGATAAATGAACACTGGCGAGACCTTCAAGATAGTAAAAAATCATCTGTACTCTACCAACATGCTAAAATAGAACATAAGGGTAAATTAGAGAACATAGAAATAAAAATAGAATCTACACACAGAAAAGACGCAATGTTTAGACAAATCACAGAGGCAATAAACATAAAAGAATTACAACCAAAATTAAATAGAAAATATGAGTGGAACAGCAACATCACAACTTACAATTAAGGACAAAATGAAAACAGACACGCACATAGAACAAACAACCAACCGGTAACATGTAAATAAACAAATAAATAAACAAATATAAACACACACAGACACCCGGATGTGGCGCATGCGCAGAGTGAGCAGACAAAACACACACAGAAACAAAATGGCGTAGGACAGAACAAAGGAGAGGCACAAAAACAAAGAAAAGAATCACCAGTCACTGATGAGGTCACATAATGTGTGACGAAAGAACTTTGACAATATATAAACAACTATCTGGGTGTGGAACCAACCAACCAACCAACCAGAAATTTATAAATTTATAAATTCCTAAATTTATAAATTTATTATAATAAATTGAAGTGAAAACAACTGGTGCGTGTGTTTCTTATTGGCAACATTACCCTCCCAAAGTATAACAATATCGGTTTCAACACACGATTTCAGATAAAGAATCTTGCTAAACAAATTCAGAAACGAAATATATATATATATATATAGATATATATATATATGTTTAGCTACATAATTTTGCAAGTTCTACAGTTATATATATATATATATATATATATATATATATATATATATTAGAAAGTGAGGTTTTTTTTACAAAATGAAAAATAACCGAGGTGTCCTACACGAGTGGAAGTATAAAGAAAAAGGGATGAAATCGAAAATGCAACTGAAGTCTTATTTTTTTTTTTTAAATATATATATTTATTTGGTTCCTTTACCGGTTTCGCAGTTCTTCTGCTTTTCAAAAGGTGAGTTGAGATGGAGGGTCTGTGGTTTTTCTCACATCTGGTTGGTCTCTAAATGTTACTTGTTTTATATGGAAAAAGTGGCTCGAAAACCAGGTTTTTCGAGAAGTAATTTGATTGGTTTGTCAATAATTATAATAAATTTCGCGCCAGTTCGCGTTACAATAGTTCTTCAAATAAGAGAGGGCGGGGGTTGTCACAGGTTGTTTTTTCATATATGAGTGTTTGAATTTCTTTTTACTTGAAAAAATGAGGCTCACGAAGGCTTTTTTTTGGTTGGTTATAAATGAAATTTGGCTGTCACGTGAACAAGTTTTCATTACATTTTTGCGCCCTTATTTGGAAAACTATTCTGTAGTCTTTATAGTGAATGTTATGACAATGGAGAGATAGTGGTCAAGGGAAAAGGGATTGGGAGAAATGTTCTGGTTCAGTGAATATGGCCAGCTGTCAGAGTTCAGGTGTCAGAGTTCAGATTTTCTATTGAGACTGAAGATATGTGTTTATTTGTGTGCTTGTGTGTGTGTATATGTGTGTGTGTGTGTGTGTATGTGTGTATTGGAAGATGATTCTATTAGTAGAGATGGGGGAGGGAGTTGTGTGTGTGTGTATATGGGTGTTATGTGTGTGTGTGCGAGTATGTTAGATAGAGAGAATATATATTTTTTGTGTGTGTGTATATATATATGTGTGTAGGAAAGTGGTTCTATTAGTAGAAATGGGGAGGGTGTTGTAGGTGTGGGGGTTTTTATGTGTGTGTATGGGTGTTATGTGTGTGGGAGTATGGTTAGCATGTTAAGATGAAGAGAATATATATATATATATATATATATATTGTGTGTGTGTATGTGTGTGTGTAGGAAAATGATTCCTTTAGTAGGAATATTTTTGAATGAACATATTTTCCTGACTTTTTCGTGTTTGCTGTTGTATTGCCAGTGCAAACGTATGTTTAAGGTTTATTTAGTTCGGGTTTTTATTTTCTAAAGTAGGTGTTATGTGTGTGTGTGTATGTCATATTGTGGTGTTGACATAATGTATATTAAACCTTATTTAATGTTGGTCTATATTTTTGAATAAACATATTTTCCTTATTTATTCGCATTTGTTCTGTTGTATTGTTAGCGCAAAGGTAAAATGGGAAGACTTGGAATTTGGGTGTCTTATTACTTGCGCAAATGTCTAGATGTGCACTTAGCTGGCCATATTCACTGAACCAGAACATTTCTC
>OZ024741.1:97334501-97377001 GCA_964016885.1 Eledone cirrhosa
TGAGATTGGACGGTAATTCACGGCAAGGGATTTGTTTCCTTTTTTGAAAACTGGGACAACAGACTGGGATAGAAGGTTTTCTGGCACATATCCAGCATCCAGTGAGTTCCGCCACAGATTGGCAAGAGGAGATGCAAGTTGGTGTTGACACGCCTTCAAGACACAAGCAGGTAACCTATCGGGACCTACTGCTGAATTATGCTTGATTTCCTTTATTGCCGCTAAGACATCAAGGGCGCCAAACGTTATGTCCTATAAGGTGTAATGGGGAGTAACATCGCTGATACAGCCCAGACCGGCCATATCAGGATTGCTGAAAACAGAGCAGTATTGTTTCTGCAGTATCTCACCCATGGTTTTAGCATTGTCTTGAAGAGTGCCATTTTCATCAATTAGAGGGCCAACAGTAGAGCCAGTGATTTTGTGTTTTTTTTGCAAATGAAAAGAACACTTTGGGATTGAGTTTGATCTTATCAATGGCCCAGGCCTCTTCAGTTCTTCTCTGATTGTTGATGATAGACATCATATTGTTTTGGAGGTTATGTTTTTTAATCTCTAGTGATGAAATGGCAGTCAAGTTGATGTGTTGCTGCTGACAGTATTTCAATTTGTTGATTTTTTTGTTAGTTCTCTTAATTTTCCTGATGAGCGTTTTTCTATTTCTAGGGATTCTGCTCTTAGATTTGTTTATACTTCTTAATGGAGTGTTTTGCAGATATGTTTGTAATAGTGTCCACAAATGTCTGCCAGGACTGTTTGATGTTAGTGGGTGTGTGAGTGTGCGTGAAGGACCAGTCGACATGTGCAAGATCATGACTGATCGCTTCCCAGTTTGCATTGTGGAAATTCATAGGATCAAACGGATGGACAGGAGAGATCACATTGGGTTTGTATATTGGACGGTGAAATCTCAGATCACAGAGAACCATGTCATGATCAGAGAGTAGAGTTTTCTCCACTGCAATTTTGTGGATAGTGTCAGTGTGATTGCTGAAAATTAAGTCTAGGACGTTTTTGTGGCACCTCGTTGGTTCGAGCACCAGTTGGGACAGGAAGAAATCATCCATGAAGTCAAGAAGCGATTCCACTGCTTCCCTGTCAGAGGTTGAAGCAGAAGAACCTGGTGGCAGGCTGTTTGTGGACCAGTCAACTCCGGGGAGGTTGAAGTCCCCCATCATTTAGATGTTGTCAGGGTGACACTCTTGGATGAAACACTTTATGCTGTTGAGGCATTCCTTGAAGCATGGTAGAGGCGTTTGGTGTGGCCTATAGAGCCCAACTACTATTAGGTTGTTGGTTTGACTAAATACAGTGACTGCTTCGCAGTATCCATTAGAAAATATATTCATAGCCTCTGTTGAGAAAGAATTATGAACATAAATGGCAGTCCCACCCTTTCTTCTGCCAGCGCGATCATATATATATATATATATATATATATATATATATATATATATATATATATATATATATATATATATATATATATATATATATATATACATACACAAATAGATGGAAAGAAGGAGGTATACGTGTTTCTCGATTTTTTTTTAAACAATATATATATATATATATATATATATATATATATATATATATATATATATATATATATATATATATATACATGTGTGTGTGTGTAGGTATTTATGTATCTAACTATGTATGCATTTATATGTGTAATCCTGTATTTCGTATTTTGACGCATAGCACGCTGAGCTATGATATATTTGCCTTAAAGTCTTTTACCCTTACCAAATCTGGTTTACTAAAAGTTAATAGAATTTTTTGCTTCTTTTTTTAATGTCCCGGCCCTCTGGCGTTTTATCATTTCATAACACGCTTTATAATTTTCTACTACCCATTACATTTTACTATCAGCTAAATGTGATTTTTACACGCTATCATCCCTTAGATTTAACCAAGCTACTAAATGGAAATACCAAATTCCTTTCAATCTGCCTCCCTACTTACCTATGTAAATAACCTACGCGTGCACTCACACCCACCCACCGCATGTGTATAAATATGCCTGTATATATATATATATATATGTATATATATGTATATATATATATATATATATATATATGCTTTCTCAAGCCAACAAATTATAAATCCAGAGACGTCTTCCTCTATAATCCTAATTGTAGTATCCCAGATTTTAAAAACTCTATAACTTACATTAAAGCAATGTTTTATTTATTCACACCTTCTCTATTGATGCTATTACGTTTTCCCATGTTCTCATTATTAGGGTATAAATGTTGAGTTTTCTCATACGTTAATCACTACCTTGATTAAATCTTAACCATCTAACATCTCAGGGTATGTCATGTATCATTTTATTTTATCTGATGAGGACGTACTGTTGAACGTGATTCACGTACCTCTGAAATATGTATAATAACATTTAATTGATCACAAGAACATCTATTTTATTAGTATTTGAATTTAATATTATATTAATAACTCTGGAAAATATTTCTACCGTAGAGTGCTTCCAATCTACTGTAAAACTCATTCTTTCATGTACTCACTGAATCTTGTTTAACTCTTTAATATATATATTGTGTGTGTGTGTGTGTGTGTGTGTGTGTGTGTGTGTGTGTGTGTGTGTATATATGTATATTTATATTTATACGTATATATATAAATATATATAGAGTGAGAGAGAGTAGTAAATAGATAGATAGATGGACACATACATACATACATACATACATCCATACATACATACATGGTGGCTGCCAACTCGTTTTCGAGTACGGCCACTACTTTATATCCATGTAAGAGAACCCCTACCGATACGCTGAACAAGTGTGACTTTTTAGTCCAGCCAACGACTTGAAAACTGGTACAAACACTACACTTGTGACAATTATTGACACAGTGCTGGGCCCATGGTACCATGTGACGACAAGTGCAGAGAGATCTCCAGATATAAAGCAATGCCTGTGCCGTGAAGCTTTTATAGTGAGCAAAGGCACTGCACAAAGCCAGTCCCACTCTCTTAACCAAGATGATATTTACCAAAAAGAAGAACAAGTCAACATCATTGGATACCATCAGGGTTGCAGGTGTTATATCAGAGTTTTCCTTCTCCTAGAATTCTGCCTTGACAAAGGCTAAGGGGTCATCTCTCCCGGTGATTTTGGATGGCCATTGACTCTTAAGAGCTCCTTTTCCCTTTGACAGGTTTTGTTTTTAGTCCTGAAGGATGTCCAAAGTCACCCTCCTCACCAAGAAACCTTGGTGGGGTTGCCAGTTTAGTCGCCAACGACCCGACCATGAGACAGGTTGTACTGGGATACATGTTACCAGTAGCACCAACTGGTGACCTGACATACATACATACATACATACATACATACATACATACATACATACATCCATCCATACATACATACATACATACATACATACATACATACATACATACATACATACATACATACATACATACGTACGAATGTACATACAGCAGGAACATTCAGTGGTAGGTCTTGGAGTTTCTAGACAGAGGAAAATGCTACATATGCCTGAAATACGCTTATAAGGTATTATTTGGCATTTCGACACGATGATACCTTATTTATTTCACATGTATAACATTTTCCACATTTACAAAACTTAACACATATACACATGTATACACTATGTATATAATGTATACATATATATTTGTATATATATATATATATATATATATATATATATATATATATATATATATATATATATATATATATATATATATATATATATATGTGTGTGTGTGTATGTCTGCGTGCGTGTACGTATTCGCGTGTGTGTGTGCGCGCGTGTATGCATGTGTGTGTGTGTATAGTTAGTATATATCGAAGTTGTAGCCGCAATATAGCAGATAACAATCGAATTGTTTGAGGCAGTCACAAAGCACTCAATGGTTTAATTTAAGTGAATTCTAAGTTGAGAAAGTGTACATATTGACATACTTAAATGGTTTAATTTGAGTGAATCCTAAGTTGAGAAAGTGTACATATTGACATACTTATACCACAACTAGGATACATAGAAACAGCTCGAGTTCTAACCTAGACCGCTTCGAGTAAATAGGAATCGATAGAAATCTGCGATAGGTTTCTGGGACACCGGGAATCTGAACCAAGTGTTGCCTAATAGATATGCAAGTCAAAATGTTTTTTTTCTATTTTGGAATATATATATATATATATATGTGTGTGTTTGTGTATGTGTGTGTGTGTGTGTATGTGTGTGTGTGTGTGTGTGTGTGTGTGTGTGTGTGTGTGTGTGTGTGTGTGTGTGTGTGTGTGTGTGTGTGTGTGTGTGTGTGTGTGTGTGTTATTAATGACACGATTATGTTCGAGTTTTGAATTTTGTATTAGATTTTCAGCTCGTTTGGACCAACAGAATTCCTAAATCCGTTTTGCAATGTGCGTTTCAGGAAATTCCAAAATTCAACACGATTATGCGGAGTATTTCTGTCTTGTACTGCTTCATTTTACAGTTCTTTTTCCGCGAATATCGTGTTTGCTTTATTTCCAGACATTTTTACATGAAACTTCAGGCTAGATATATACACAATAAGACATGTAAGGCATGTGCATGATGATTGTATGATTAGCCATTATATCGCAATTTATGTATTAATCTGTGATACCTAGTTTGCATTAATAACAGAATGCATATCTCTGCAACACCAACATTTGAACTTCAATATCATCCTCACCTTGAAATCTTGTAAATCGTACCATGTACATTTACAATGATATCCAAGCGAAATGACGCCATCTTCAAGGGTATAATTCGACCATATTGACACGAATATATATTTTAGTTTAGTGTATATTTATTAAAGTGATATGCAAGTTTTTGCGACACAAAGTGACACATTTTAGCATAGGTACAGACACAGAAATTGAGACAGATCGACACATATATAAAGTTATATTATTTCTGTCTGTGCATGGTCTGTTCGTCGGCGACTAATCTGGCAACACCACAAATCTTGTTTGGTGAGGATGTAATTTTGGACACCCCGTGGGATGAAAAACAAAAGCTGTCAAAGGGAGGAGGGACTCAGGGGAATCACCATCCATCTAATATAGTTTTTGTTATGGAAGGATAGTCTCCTAGTCTTCTAGGAGAATGACACTCTGATATAAAACCTGCGATTTCGTTTGCAACCAATGATGTTCAGAGAGTGGGATTGGCCCCGTGTAAAAGATGTTCTCACTTAAAAGAGCTTCAAGCATAGGCATCGCTGGACAGGTGATATCCTTTGCGATGCATGGTATTGCTGGATTTCGGCAATTCCCTAGCACGACTAAAAAGCTATATCCGTGATGTTCATGCTTAAGTATCAAGCGATGGTATTACTCGAAATCGAGTTGCAGTTATCATCATCATTTATGTACGTATGTCAGTATGTATGTATGTATGTGCTCTCTTTCTCTTAATTTTGAGTATATTTTTGACCGGCCACCTTCCTGGTGGCAAGGTTTGAAAAGAAAAGAAATTGTCATCCCTTGAATCGCAAGAATGTTTTGCAAATTTTGAAGGTGCCAGCTATCGCAGCCATTTGTAGACTATGAATTAGGGAGATGCGCACTTTGTCCGCAAATGCAAGTTCAGTTATACATTGGTCCAAGCGGGTTGGTATATAACCCGTAGCTCCAATAATGATGTATGTATGTATGTGTTATCTCTTTCTCTTAATTTCGAGAATATTTCTTTGACCGGCCACCTTCCTGGTGGCAAGGTTGTAAAAGAAAAGAAATTGTCATCCCTTGAATCGCAAGAATGTTTTGCAAATTTTGAAGGTGCCAGCTATCGCAGCCATTTGTAGACTATGAATTAGGGAGATGCGTTCTTTGTCCGCAAATCCAAGTTCAGTCATACTTTGGTCCAAGCGGGTTGGTATATAACCCGTAGCTCCAATAATAATGGGAATGAAGCTAGAGGTTTATCTTGGATACTGGATTTGTAAACTCCTCATCAATTGTCCGTAGATGTCCTCCTTCTCCTCTATTTTTCTGACAACGTTTACATCAAGTGGGCAGCTTATCTCCACAACAGAACACGTTTTCAACGTGTGGTCTCAAACAACAATATCAGGCCGGTTGTGCTTTAATTTGGTGGCAGTTTTTATTTTCAGGTTCCACCAGTATTCCTTAGTGCCATCTGTCTCAATATATTCTTCCTCGTTTGTTGTTAATTTTGTTTTCGAAGTGCGTTCCAGATGGTTCTAGCTATCCCATCGTGTCTCATGGGGAGGTAGTAGCGAGATGACGTTCTTTCGCAGCTGGCAACAATGTGGCTTACATCCTCGATCTTTGTTTTACATAGCCTACATTTATTGTCAGCTGATGGCCCTCCCCTTTTGTGCAGCAGATATTTGGTAGGGTGATTTGTTCCTGTAATGCATAGAGATATCCCTCAAGGTGTTTGTCATAAACTTGTCGGAACTCCATGCCAGGCTTTTTGAGTGGTTTATCCCCTCTATGGTCTGTGTTTTACGTCTCAAGTATCCATGCACACCTTTTTCTGTAAATAGGTCAATTTTTTTAAAATCTTGTTTGAACATTTAATAGGATCTTCCGATTTCTCTGGGTGAGAGATTTATATCAGGCTTTATTCTATATCTCTCCTCCAGATCAGTGGCTATTCTAATGATATTTTTTTTTCATGCTCATAAACCTGGGCAAGATGGTTGCCAACCGTTTTCCTCTGTTGAAGATGTTGCTTCAGTGTTACTATCCGGGTCTGGGTTTTTGACCCCCGCCACCTTCCTTGCGTGAGAAGTATAGGCTATCCACATCACCATTGATGTTAAAGCTTCCAGTAACACTGATACGTTTGCGAGTTCTAACATCCATCTCACTTAGTTCTTGCAATGACCAGTTCAGGAGGCCAAATGCTGGCGTTAGAATTGGCACAGCATAAGTATTGTGGGCAATTGTTGTACGCTGACAGTTCTGATGACCATATTTTGCCTTTACTCACTATAAAAGTTTCACGGCACAGGCATTGCTTTATATCTGGAGATCTCTCTGCACTTGTCGTCACATGGTACCATGGGCCCAGCACTATGTGTCAATAATTGTCACAAGTGTAGTGTTTGTACCAGAGTTTTCAAGTCGCTGGTTGAACTAAAAAGTCACACTTGTTCAGCGCATCGGTAGGGGTTCTCCTATATGGAGATAAAGTAGTGGCCGTAATCAAAAACGAGTTGGCAGCCACCATGTATGTATGTATGTATGTATGTATGTATGTATGTCAGGTCACCACTTGGTGCTACTGGTGACATGTATTCCAGTACAACCTGTCCCATGGTCGGGTCATTGGCGACTAAACTGGCAACCCCACCAAGGTTTCTTGGTGAGGAGGGTGACTTTGGACATCCTGCAGGACTAAAAACAAAACCTGTCAAAGAGCAAAGGAGCTCTTAAGAGTCAATGGCCATCCAAAATCACCGGGAGAGATGACCCCTTAGCCTTTGTCAAGGCAGAATTCTAGGAGAAGGAAAACTCTGATATAACACCTGCAACCCTGATGGTATCCAATGATGTTGACTTGTTCTTCTTTTTGGTAAATATCATCTTGGTTAAGAGGGTGGGACTGGCATCGTGCAGTGCCTTTGCTCACTATAAAAGCTTCACGGCACAGGCATTGCTTTATATCTGGAGATCTCTCTGCACTTGTCGTCACATGGTACCATGGGCCCAGCACTGTGTCAATAATTGTCACAAGTGTAGTGTTTGTACCAGAGTTTTCAAGTCGCTGGCTGGACTAAAAAGTCACACTCGTCAGCGCATCGGTAGGCGTTCTACTACATGGATATAAAGTAGTGGCCGTACTCGAAAACGAGTTGGCAGCCACCATGTATGTATGTATACATGTATGTATTCAGGTAGGTAGGTATAAACATGCTCATAAATATAAATATACAAAATGTGTATATACATGCATATAAGAAAGAGTGTGTTTTTGTGCGCAAATGTGACTGTGTATGTTGATGTGTGTGTTTGTGTTAACAATAAGTGGGGATAAGCGTTAAATACGCTTTGTATGAAATAATTCTTGTAAGGGTTTTAGTAAAATTCAAACGTCAGCATTAAAAAATGTTTTCCATTACTTAACTATTCTGTTTAATATAACCCTGACGCCGTCGCTCTGATTACCTGTAATATTCTTCATATTTTTATTCAGTTTAAATACTCGGCTGTAAATGGTGAGAACGTTAACATTATTTTAAGAACAATAACTTAAATTAAAAATGTAAAAATACTTTCATACCTGTCAGAATTATTCATTTGCCTATCACATCAAATATGTAATACTAAAAGGGAATTAGTTCAGAATAAATAAACAGCGAAACACTTTCATTCCATGAAGTTCCGTGAAATTGCCGATTATCAACAACATTTTACCGATTCAGAATAACAATTTAAAAGTAAAGTCAGCCTCTCAATTTAAGATGATCACATTTAAGTATGCAAAAGAATTATAACTGTTGTAAGAAAGCAGTTTGTTGCGTCATTATTTTAATGGTTTTCGCTGTGGACGCAAGTCAAACGACCAAATATTCACACTGTTAAGGTTCCCCAAGAAATTGTGGGAGTATAGCCAAGAGGTATATATTCGATTCATAGACATCGAATTGACATATGGCAATGTTCCTTCAGACGTGTTATAGAAGATTCTGCAGGAGTATGCGGTCGAAGGAGAGCTTCTCATTGCACTAAAGTCTTTACGAATGATTTAGTATGTGTGTACTAAAGCGAAACCATTCAATGTGGGTATCGGACTTCAACATGTCTGCGTATTACCAACACTGCTGTTCATAATTGTGAAAAGGATTAACAAATGTAGCGGGGTTTGAAAAGTTATCACGATTGGTTGATGTAGGATCTGTCGCCAGGAATTTGGAGATGACATGGTACGACTTAATGCGATCCCCAACCTGCACTTAACCAATTTGTTGCTGTGTACTGCGTGTCAGGAATGAAAATCAGTGCTGCGAAAACAGAGACTCTCTTCATCTCAAGTAAGCCTAGGCAGTTCACTCTAAATATGTGTGGAGTTAATCTGACGCAGGTGGAGAAGTTCAAGTATCTATGGGCGGTTTCAGAAGTTCTGAATGGCCGGGGGTTTAAATAAGTGCTTGAATTGCAGGAGCCGGTGCATTAATGCGCAGGTTTCAGCAATCGGTCATCAGAAGAAAGGAAGTAGTTTTAAAAGCCCAAATGACAATATTCAATTTAGTTTTCTTGCTAGCACTTGAATATGTACAAGAATCTTGCTTAATGACCGAAATAATTGTTTCTACTTTAGGCACAAGGCCAGCAATTACCCAGTGCATTACTGGTACTTAATGACCGAAATAATACAGGCCAAATGGGGTTCAACCGATGAGTCTTTGTGTAACGTCATTCGATATCGTGCGAACAAAGCTCGAAGACAAATGAGTTGCTGCAGGTAGGAATGCTAATTCTCCCAATTGAGAAATCACAGGTCCGATAATAACATGATGTGATCAGAATGCCAGTTCTCGGTCTGATATCAGCAGTACTTCATTATCCCTTTTTAAATTGCTACGGAAGAGCAAATACGAGGGAAATTTTAATTCAGACGTATGTCGTTTGAATTGGCAAATCAATGTCTTTCCACCTACTGCTTGTCATTTCTCCGTTGAGGCTCATCTCTTAAACTCTGTTTTGCTTTGCATCGTTCCCTTTCCCAGGCTATTAATGCTGCGGCTTTGTAGAAGTCTTTCGTCCCTACTCATCAGCTCGTTTTAACCTCGGTACTCCTTATCGTGCTTTCTTTAAAACATATCAGCCCCCTACATCTAACCGTGATTTGTACCTGCTTTTTCCCATTGTATACTCACATATACAGATCCGGCCTCCCTGACTCCGCACGCCCCCTCACCCCACCCCCCCTCTGACCCATCTCCATACACACGCACACACACACACTGACGTACACCCCGCCACATGTACACACTAGTTTCACAATTATCCGAACATGTGACCTCGTTCTTCCACAAACTCTCACACTCACATCCATACACACACACGTACACCTACCCACATACACACCACCTTCCGCCTTCCCCGCTCGGACCCCTCGTCTTCCTCTCCTCTCCGCCAACTCCATCCAACTCCATCCAACCACCCCCACCCGCACGCCTCACACCCTTTTACCACTTGTTTCATTTTAATGTCTTTACCCTCTTTTAAATCCCCCTTTTAATGTCTTTCCACCACTCCCCCTTACACCGTCGGGATTCTATTCCTACCTCCTTTTCTCCTGATGAAGGGCCCGAAACCTGCCCCACACTCTTGTACTGCACTCTTCGCTATTGAATATGCAAATCAGGCCGATCAGTCACTGTGCATTTTTGAAAATAGCATATATTTTAACTAGCTCTGACAGTTTGGCAAGTGAACAGTGAACTGTACTGATGAAGGGTGATACCCAGAAACATTAGTGTCTGCAGTTCTGTTCCTATGCCAACATAAGACCAAGAACGAGGTGTTCATTCTACTAACATTGCTATGAAATTGAGGTTTGTTTGCATAATTGCAAACGAATCGAATGTTATTAATATGCGAAAAACTCAGATAACATTTATTGTATTCAGCCATGTAGAGCGAAAACATTTTCTTTTTTATTTGAATTTGGCAAAGCCGGCCATTTATCGCTCGTATACACGAAACTAACTGGCCAGTCTGCTGATATGCAAATCTGGCTGATCAGTGGATCTGCTAATATGCAGATCTGACTGATCAGCCAGTCTGCTATTATGCAAATCAGGCCGATCAGTCACTGTGTATTTTAGAAAATAGCATATATTTTCACTAGCTCTGACAGATTGGCAGGTGAACAGTGAGCTGTACTGATAAAGGGTGATACCTAGAAACATTAGTGTTATGCAGTTCTGTTCACATGCCAACACAAGAGCAAGAATGAAGAGTTCATTCTACTGACATGGCTATAAAATTGAGGTTTGTGTGCATAGTTGCAAACGAATCGAATAATATTATTAATATTCGAAAAACTCAGTTTACATTTATTGTATATATATATAGATATATATATACATATATATATATAAAATTTATTATAGTATGCATGTATACGTACATACATATATGTATACAGACGTACAGTAGCATGCACATATATATATATATATACATATATACATACATGTGCATACAGGTACACATACATATATGCACGTATCAGTTTAGCGGCGCCAACGTCGCTTTGTTCGTTTGTAAACAAACTGAACAGCCTGAATTTATGCCATACGGTGTTAAGGCAACCACGTCACCTTTTTGTTCAACACTGACACAGGAACGATGTACTAGTTTCAAGCTTGTTAGCTATCATCAGCACCGTTTACCCATCTGCCAGATAGTTGAACGTTCGAAAGTATATACTTTCCTTATGAAAATTAACGGCTGAGCAGCCTAATTTGCATATTGAGTGAGTTAAATCGGTCAGGCATACCGAACGTTCGAACGTTCAACTATCTGGCAGATGGGTAAACGGTGCTGATGATAGCTAACAAGCTTGAAACTAGTACATCGTTCCTGTGTCAGTGTTGAACAAAAAGGTGACGTGGTTGCCTTAACACCGTATGGCATAAATTCAGGCTGTTCAGTTTGGTTACAAACGAACAAAGCGACGTTGGCGCTGCTAAACTGATACGTGCATATATGTATGTGTACCTGTACGCACATGTATGTATATATGTATATATATATATATGTGCATGCTACTGTACGTCTGTATACATATATGTATGTACGTATACATGCATACTTACATTTAAGTAAGTGCCATACTAAGAGTGAGAAATGAAATTTCATTTTCATTTTGTTTCAATTTATCGTTTTCGGTATGCCTGACCGATTTAACTCACTCAATATGCAAATTAGGCTGCTCAGCCGTTAATTTTCATAAGGAAAGTATATACTTTCGAACGTTCAACTATCTGGCAGATGGGTAAACGGTGCTGATGATAGCTAACAAGCTTGAAACTAGTACATCGTTCCTGTGTCAGTGTTGAACAAAAAGGTGACGTGGTTGCCTTAACACCGTATGGCATAAATTCAGGCTGTTCAGTTTGTTTACAAACGAACAAAGCGACGTTGGCGCCGCTAAACTGATACGTGCATATATGTATGTGTACCTGTATGCACATGTATGTATATATGTATATATATATATATATGTGCATGCTACTGTACGTCTGTATACATATATGTATGTACGTATACATGCATACTTACATTTAAGTAAGTGCCATACTAAGAGTGAGAAATGAAATTTCATATTCATTTTGTTTCAATTTATCGTTTTCGGTATGCCTGACCGATTTAACTCACTCAATATGCAAATTAGGCTGCTCAGCCGTTAATTTTCATAAGGAAAGTATATACTTTCGAACGTTCAACTATCTGGCAGATGGGTAAACGGTGCTGATGATAGCTAACAAGCTTGAAACTAGTACATCGTTCCTGTGTCACTGTTGAACAAAAAGGTGACGTGGTTGCCTTAACACCGTATGGCATAAATTCAGGCTGTTCAGTTTGTTTACAAACGAACAAAGCGACGTTGGCGCCGCTAAACTGATACGTGCATATATGTATGTGTACCTGTATGCACATGTATGTATATATGTATATATATATATATATGTGCATGCTACTGTACGTCTGTATACATATATGTATGTACGTATACATGCATACTTACATTTAAGTAAGTGCCATACTAAGAGTGAGAAATGAAATTTCATTTTCATTTTGTTTCAATTTATCGTTTTCGGTATGCCTGACCGATTTAACTCACTCAATATGCAAATTAGGCTGCTCAGCCGTTAATTTTCATAAGGAAAGTATATACTTTCGAACGTTCAACTATCTGGCAGATGGGTAAACGGTGCTGATGATAGCTAACAAGCTTGAAACTAGTACATCGTTCCTGTGTCACTGTTGAACAAAAAGGTGACGTGGTTGCCTTAACACCGTATGGCATAAATTCAGGCTGTTCAGTTTGTTTACAAACGAACAAAGCGACGTTGGTGCCGCTAAACTGATACGTGCATATATGTATGTGTACCTGTATGCACATGTATGTATATATGTATATATATATATATATGTGCATGCTACTGTACGTCTGTATACATATATGTATGTACGTATACATGCATACTTACATTTAAGTAAGTGCCATACTAAGAGTGAGAAATGAAATTTCATTTTCATTTTGTTTCAATTTAAATTTATTATATATATATATATATATATTAATATATATATATATATATATATATATTATATTTATTACAAATTAATATTACATATATATAAATATTACATGTATTATATATATATATATATATATATTTGGTTTGCAATGTTTTTAATATGAAATCGTGTGTCGATACAAATATTGTTATACATGGGGAGGGTCATACCGTTGTAATAATATTGCCAGAAATAATAACAGAACACGCTC
Organism: Eledone cirrhosa; assembly: GCA_964016885.1. Lineage (NCBI taxonomy): Eukaryota > Metazoa > Mollusca > Cephalopoda > Octopoda > Eledonidae > Eledone > Eledone cirrhosa. The sequence goes on from OZ024741.1 coordinate 97,348,053, forward strand.
ACTTGTAGATGGTTTTTGCTTGTCTATCTTTTATACTTAATTCATCTGGCAATCAACGTTTATCGGATATTCTGAAGATCCCGTTAAGGGTGAAAGCAGCGATTCGTTGTTTAAACTTTAATCTGTTATTTAATATATATATATCCTTATCAAGACCTCTTTATTATTATTACTATATATATATATATATATATATATATATATATCAAAACGTGATAGCGTTTAAGGTTATCTACGGTTTAAGGTTATCTACGGTAAGGTTACGAGTAATCTGTACCGTAGAGTACTTCAACGTGCGGCGTTGAGTGACTCAACTAGATGTTTACTTTCAGAGGATTCATTCCGGAAAGTTCTGTTGTTAGTGGAGGCTGGACTTGTGTAAATACTTGAAAGGTTTATTATACTATGATCATTTCAATGACCGGGTTCCGTATGAAACGGTCATATCATCAGGTATTCGAAATATAACAAAGGAATATAACAGACAAAATTCATGGGGCTGTAAATCATAAACAAGAGGACGACCGATGATCTAGCATCTTCTACCTTAGTCGGTCGCCCTCAAATATATATATGTATATAAGGGGTACCCTGCCTCACTCACAAACAGAATAAGAGACACCAGACGCAAGAAGCAGAGAAACACCCAAGGCAAGTGCTTCCTTAAAATACCACACCTGGGCGAGAATACCACCAACGCTATCCGCAGGGCTATACGGAGGAAGGGCCTCGACATCTACCTGGCCCACTCCCTGCGAAGATGCCCTCCAGGAAACCCGGGAAATTGACTGACGCGTGCTCCCTCAGAAACTGCCCGATGCGCCATAGGAACTGTTGCTTACGCACACACGTTGTGTATAATGTAGAATATAACAAGTGCAACCACTACTATATAAGTAGCAAAATCCGGACGCTACACATCCGGATAAAGGAGCACATCAACACCAGGACCTCGTCTTTCCAGAAATACATAACCAAATGCGGAAACAAAGACGGAAGGCCCGTGTCTCAGTGCTAACGACGGAACGAAACGTCGGTACATTACGAATCAAGGAAGCACTTTGTATCAAACGCCTAGGGCCACAAATAAATAACCGATCCGAGAGAAGCGAAATGAGGTGGTTGGTTTAAACAAACGAGACAACAGCACACACACACACACAAGCGAGACAACAACACACACACTGTAGCATTCACCAAACAGGCAGGGAATACTACCACCACAGGAATACACTATTCAACACTGCGAATACAGAAACCAGCACAGGCAGATGATACAATGGTTTGACAGCTAACGCCACCCCACTCCCACAATTAAAAGAACTATTTCGGCCGCCGACCTCTGCTTGACCGACCCCATTTTGCGCGCTCGCGCTCTGCTGAATACCTCAGTTATTTAAAACAACGAACAGAAGAGGACACGTATCGATCCTATCCGACAGATACCCCCCCCACCCTCGGAAAAAAACCCAGTTGAGGGACAATTAAATCTCTCCCAAGGTAACTCTATCTCGTGTTATTTTTATTTTTTACGTTCTTTCCTACGTTATACACACTATACATCTCATTCTACATTCACTTACATCTCTCTTTCCACCACCGGATCTTGTTACCCAGAGAATTACCCATCTGCATTTTTGAGGCTTCCAAAACGACCTAAAGAAAATATATCTTATTATTCCACAATGCTTCAAGCAAACTTCATTAATCTCTTATATATATATATTACTTATATATATATAACAAAGAAAGTGTGGTAAGGAACCAGGTGGACCATAAAGTACTACAGTACTCGATACTTAAGGTAGTAGAGTGGAAATAGGAAAAGAGTGAGGACCCCGACGGCTGAGGTCCGATCGTTTCAACAGCTAGATCCGAACTAAACCAGTAGTATTAGGACGGTAGGGATCTAGCTGAACTTATCATGGGGTACAATCCAAATATGAGTATGCAATCAAAACACAATAGAAGTATCACATCGAACAATCCTAATAATTGCTGTTTTTCTTTTTTCACACAGGGAGCGCTCAATGATTTGGAGATATCATATACATAGTTAAATTCCTTCATAGGGGAGGGGGATCGAAACTTGCCTGTAGAACAAAGGAGAATGAGTAAGATGACACCCTGACCTGTGGATGCCAGGCCGGTCATGCGTTCAGAGAGAATTCTTTACAGCTATCTCTAAGGGGTTAAAAACATGACAAACTCGGGTCACTGATCCACCCGTTGACCATCCGCTCCACCATCAGGTCCAGGCTACAACAGCTCCAGACTCTCACGAGCCAACTAGGATTGATTGACGGCCACCCAGCTCTCTTTCTGCTGAGGAACTGCTTCGCCATGACGAAGATTCTCTATGCACCCCGCAGCGCTCCGTGCTCCACCCAGACATCTCTCCTTGCTGACTTCGAGGAGATATGCAAAGTTAAGTTTGACGCCATGGGGTGGTAACAGGCCACTTTACCTGTCTGGTATGGCGGTCTTGGCCTCCAGTCCCCGATCTCACTAGCTTTGCCAGTGTATCTTTCGTCGGTAAGCTCGTGCCGCGTCCTCGTCAGCAGGGTTCTTCAAAACACAGCAGAACCCTCTGTGTTCAGAGAACGCGAGGCCGCCTGTGAGACGTGGGGCCAGCTGGGACTTAACGCAGTAGACGTCCCTCCTCTTTCTACCTCTGTAGATGTCAAGTCGCCCAACGCACTTGGGATGCCATCCAGTGCAGCCTGGCCTCAGACAGTCTCACGCGCCAGCTCGATCAACACCGCCTTGCTTGTTTTCGTGCGGACGCCAAACCCCACAGTGGTGCCTGGCTCCATGCCCTGCCCTCCTTCTCCACTGGCACGCAGCTAGACAACCATATCCTGCGCATCGGCGTTTCCCTGAGGCTCTGCCTCCGGATCTACCAGCCACGCCAATGTCGCTGCGGTTCCACCGTAGACTCTTTCGGCCTCAACACGCTTTCCTGTCGCCACAGTGCCGGCCGCATTCCACGCCATGCTGCCCTCAACGAGGTCATTAAGCATGGCTTGGACGCTGTAGGCTTCCCTTCCCAGCTCGAGCCGATGGGGCTGGATCGAGGGGACGGCCAAAGGCCAGATGGCATGACCATCTTCCCGTTCCGCGGTGGCAAACCCCTCGTCTGGGATGCCACTTGCACCGACACTTTCTGCAGCCGCAACATGGTGCAGTCTGCGACTGACCCAGGTTCTGCTGCACGTCGGGCTCATAGGGCCAAACTCATCAAATACCGATCGCTCTCCGACAGGTTTGCACGCGTACCCCTGGTAGTGGAGACTTCTTGTGTCCTTGGCCGCAGGGCTACCTCCTTACTCACTACGATAGGCGCTGAAATGGCCAGCCGCAGATATGAGCCCCGCGAGTTGGAGTGACTCTTCCAGCGCGTCTCCCTCGCCCTCCTCCGGGGAAACGTCTTCCCCATTCTGTCCGCCGGGGCTGCGGGTGGGCCCCATCACGTACCCTTCTAGTTGTTATAGAAGAAACAGGAAGACAACAATAAGGAATATTGTAGAGTGAAAATGAGTATGCCAGGTATAATAGTTTGCAAAAGCGCAAAGCAAATATCATTTAATACTAATTAAATTCCTAATTAATAAAATGTAGTTATTAGTTACTCTAATGCATCTAGAGCGGCACCTCAATGTAGTAATTTATCAATATTATCTTCCATAATGATACACCGCCCCCTAAAAAAACAACATGGCTATATTTTCGGCAGGTACTATGTATATTTAACAGGAGTGATTATATTTGGTTTAACCTAAGGAAGAATGGAAACTGAATATAATAGTGTAGATATGTAAAGATCCATTTAAGTGTATTTAGAGTGTGTAACTAATGAAGAAAAATGAAAATAAGAAAAAAGGAAAAAAAATTCAGATGCTGTTTGCAATGAACCAACTCTTAAACAAAAAGGATGAACTTGTTACTTCGTGTAAACACAGAATACATAGGACATATCTTACCTTCAAACCCCCTCACGACCCGGGTGGGTAGACCTCGGCTATATCTCTTTCCTATTTACAAACTATGACAGGGGAAATCCCAAGCATAATTAGGTAGAAGAGAAATGTTTTTCTTTTTTTCTTCATGAGTTACACACTGTAATTACACTTATTATATTCACATATATTATATTCAGTTTCCATTCTTCCTGTTAAATCTACGTAGAGATATAGCTATATCTATCTATCTATCCATCTCTCTCTCTCTCTCTCCCTCTCTCTCTCTCTCTATATATATATATATATACATATATATATATATATATATATATATATATATATATATATATATATATATATACATGCGTATATACGTAATTTTGTTTGTGCTGGGAACAAAGTAAAATGTATGCACTGCGTTGTAGAATAATGCTGTCACAAAAAACTTCAATTGTGTCAATATGAACCAAAATCCTGTCATAAATGCAAGTGTCTAGATGGAATTATGTATCTGTATATGTGCGGGAATTGTTGAGTAAATGATTATAATGAAAGAAGTAGTAAAAATAATGCTAAAATATAGAAGTAGAAATTTATGATTGCTTAACAATTTAAAATGAGATAAGTATAGGTTGAGTTTACTGATCCAAATATAACAACTGTGAATTCTCATTGTAAACACATTTCTTATTCTCATCTACAATTTCTGCTTCTTCGCCCAAATTTTCTAAATTCTAATGGAATACCACCTGCAGCGTTTGCCGAAAGGATTTCAATAGAACGGCTCGCTTAACTTCATTAACCATGAAACGCTTCGAAGGAAATATATCACCCGATGTGCAATGATGCTATGCATATATATTGTCTAAGAAATATCTTCCGAGAAAAGTGTGTTGCATTTAACAAGCGTTCAATAGTTGCAGGCACAGAAGTAGTACAGGTAACTCATAGTAACTATCTAGAATATAAACAAATGTGACGAAAACAAATTTTAAAATTTCCCATTAATAAACATTCCATTATGGAAGTTCAGAAATATTTGATGCAGACATAATTCATAATTCAAATAAATATGAAATAAGTGAAGATAATAGATTTATATCTAAATATTTATTTCTCTAAGTAGCACTAGTAATGGTTATTTCTTTCCTAACCCATTTCATTGTGATGACGGCAAATTAAATATCACCATATTTTATTTAACAGATGATACCATTTCCACACTTTATCCACAGTATTATTTAGACTAGGTACTACACGATAACCATGTGCTGATCATTTGAGTCCAGTATCTTTCAGCAATACCTTGTAGTCAATATTGCATGTGTAAAGGTGGTGTAGTTGTAGAAATGCAGAGTAAAGTATTAATCACCGCATAAAACATCATCCGTTTACATTCCGATGTTAAATCTCAACGTAGGAAAATCTGCTTTCGTTCTTCCGGAATCAATTAGATTGCACTGACAAAGAAGGTAGAAGTAATCAACCGCAGTCCCCTGTAATATTCCTAGCATTAATCCATTTGTAGAAATCTGTATAACCTATTTGGTGGTGAAATTGAATGATCTGTTGTATTCTGGCTTATTTGTTACGTTACTTCCAAACATTGAGATAGATACCTTGAGTTATTTATTACAAATACATTAAAATGTATTGTAATTAAAGGAAACAAATGCCATTAATATGATGCCATTGCTCGTATTAGTTCTAATTTCATCAAGTATTTTAATAAATTTCTTTCATTATTCGTCTAAATAATCATTTAAAATTTCTCTCTAGTTATTTAGTATGGTGGAAACTACTAAGGAGATGATATTTAGAAGATCTCAGATACTACTGAGTTCTACGTGTTTTATTACGCTATTCGCCAACACGTTATTGACGTGTACGCAAATAACCAATTCAAAGAGTTAATTACAGTGGGTGACGTTTAATCACTCCATACCTACCTCTCAGCCTTATAAGTGACTAATAATTCAATATTGAATACAAAGGGAGAGGATGATGAAACTTGACAAATCCCTAATCTATCTATATATGTTTATATACAAACAAAACACAAGCACTCATGCAAATGACGGTTGCCCCACTCGTTTTCGAGTATGACCATTGCACGATAAAAAAATACACATATACATATGCACCCCCCCCCCACACACATATATATATATATATATATATATAGTAATAATTAACGGTGCTGCGATCGAATGTGGCTCTTTAGCCCAGCCAATGATCTAAAATATGTTGCACAGAGTTGGCAAACATAGCCGGCTGTGGTTGGTTTTCGTGTACTTTTGCATGTCGTTTGAGCACACCTGCTGATTTACATTCTTTTCCACATGCTTCACGGGTAAGATGAGAAGCATCTCCGACAGCAGCCTGGTAGTCAACCACTGGTCTCACCTTATGACTTCGAAGATGACTTTTGAGTCCATCTTTGCTGAGGCTGCATGTACAGACGCTGCATGTCAGCACCATAGGAGGACCTTTACTGTCTGGAAATGTAGCCGCAATGCCTTTCCTGACCTCCCTTTTTACTTTCTCGTATGCGATTCGAGATGCTTCAAAAGCAAATTCCCCTCGTGTACAATCTTTCTCCATTACTACGATCAGCAGCTACGCTTTCCCCTGAATCAGCAGAGATGTCAGCGTCTTTCAAGGAGGTATTTAACGAATCCTTATACTTGTTTTATTGGTTTATGCGGAGGTCGTTTTCCTTTAACAAACGCTCCATAGAAGAGTTGTTTTAGTATCCAAGAATCCACTATCTTGGCAAGGTGATCACTTTATCCGTGTCTTTGCTTACACACAAGAGCTTCTATTCTTTCATACAGAGAGCTTTCCAAAATAGCTACATCATTGATGTGCTCTCTCCGGTTAACGCCATGGATTCGTCTGAGACACATCTGATGGAAACATTCCAACTGTTTAAGGTGGTGTCGATATGTGACCCAGGTCTAGCAGGGATAAAGAAGAATTATATAGCATACAGGCATTGTAGACCTTTAACTTTGTCTTCTTGCATATGTCTCGCCGACCCCAGAGGCGCCTTTCTAGCATCACTTGCTTTCCTAATCCTGTGTGGAATTTAATTATCAAGATTGCTGTATCGATTGACAGAGCTTCCCTGGTAGACAGACAAACTGATCAACCGTTCCAAGCCGTTTACCGTACACATAGATATTTCGTTCATTGTACTGCTTACCAGGGGTAGGATTGTATATGCCAATAGTTTTCTTGAGATTGACAGTCAATCCTAGCGCAGTGCAACCATTAGAAAATGCATTCAAAAGGTGTTGCATATCAATCTCTGTGTGCGCAATCATCTGCACACAAAACGTCTCTTATGACACGTTTGTTTTCGGAGCAAAGCGCCTGGTGTTAAATATACTGCCAGATGTTCTATAGTACATGTAAACACCATGCTTGTAATTCCTGAATGCAATATAGAAAACCATCGCAAAGTATACAGCAAACAAGGTCCGTGCTGGAATGTTCCCTTGTTTTACTCCATTTTTCATTGAGAGAGGCTCTGACATGTTACCTCTGACATTAACCGAAACCTTCATGTCATCATGGAAAGACATAACCAAAACAAGAACTTATCAGGGCAACCAAGTTTCTGGAGAACCTTCCACAATGCATTTCTGATTACAGTATCAAAAGCTTTTGTGAGATCGACAAAAACCTCATACACATTCAAACCCAGATCCATACACTTCTGCTGAAGCTGTGTAGCTGAGAAGATCATATCAGTAGTGTCGTGTCCAGCTCTAAAACCAGATTGACTTTCAGAAAAAACATAATCTGCAATATGTGTTAGCAGACGGTCCAGAAGCACACTACATAAAACTTTTCCTACGAGAGAAAGCAATGATATATCCTATATTTTCCACAATAATCTTTGTTACCATTTCCCTTGTACGAGACTACTATTTATGCATCTCTCCAGTCCTAAGGTACGGATTCACTGGCCCATATCTTGCCAAACGAAGAGTGAAGGTTCACAGAAGTTTCTCACCTCAATATTGTAAGGGCTCTGCATGTATGTCATCCATACCTGAAGACCTTCCACTGTTCAGCTTCGAGAAAGCTACTGCAACTCTCTCTAAATTCGGTGGGTCTGCTAGAGCTACTTTCACAGATTTTTCAGGGATGATATTGAGGAAATCCTCATTGACGACAGACAGCCGATTCTGCCACCTCCACAGAATTTCCTTTGAGTCCCGAAGAAATTACTTGCCATCCTTGCTGCGAACCGGTGTCACCAGAGACGGTACATAACATACATACATACATACATACATGCATACATACATACATACATACATACATACATACATACATACATACATACATACATACATACATATATGGTGGCTGCCAACTGGTTTTCGAGTACGGCCACTACTTTACATCCATGTAGGAGAACGCCTACCGATGCGCTGAACGAGTGTGACGTTTTAATCCCACCAGCGACTTGAAAACTCTGGTACAAACACTACACTTGTGACAATTACTGACACAGTGCTGGGCCAATGGTACCATGTGACGACAAGTGCAGAGAGATCTCCAGATATAAAGCAATACCTGTGTCGAGAAGCTTTTATAGTTAGCAAAGGCACTGCACAAAGCCAGTCCCACTCTCTTAACCAAGATGATATTTACCAAAAAGAAGAACAAGTCAACATCATTGGATACCATCAGGGTTTCAGGTGTTATATAAGAGTGTTCCTACTCCTAGAATTCTGCCTTGACAAAGGCTAAGGGGTCATATCTCCCGGTGATTTTGGATGGCCATTGACTCTTAAGAGCTCCTTTGCCCTTTGACAGGTTTTGTTTTTAGTCCTGCAGGATGTCCAAAGTCACCCTCCTCACCAAGAAACCTTGGTGGGGTTGCCAGTTTAGTCGCCAACGACCCGACCATGAGACAGGTTGTACTGGCATACATGTTACCAGTATCACCAACTGGTGACATGCATATATACATACATACATACATACATACATACATACATACATACATACATACATACATACATACATACATACATACATTGTATATACCTTATGCTAGTCCCGTCAACTTCTTATTATTTTCTCCCAACTCGCAGATTCACAATGAGGGGAAGTTGAGCAATTTTACACATTTTTATTGCTTTGTTTAATGTACGCTCTAGTACCTGTTCGATCTTTCTCTCTCAATCACCTATTGACTCGTACACGTTGTAAGTGATTGGATTTGCGCACGCCGTTCGTCGAAATATTCCGAATTCTAATTCTAACCAACGTGCTAACTCTGTATGGCTGTCTAATTGCCTGTTGGCATTTAAATCACGATATGTCTTACATATTACAATTGTGTACTTTCACACCGTTTTGCGATAGTACGTGGAGACTAGAGTCGAATGTTACCATTTTATTGTACAGCGATTCGAGACAAATTTCCTCTAATAACCAATTTTTAACTCACATGTTTAATAGGTGTTTCACTTTAGATATGTTTTTTGAGTACTGATGGAAGGAGTTGAGCAAAGATACTCGACTCCTAACCATCGCGTGAATGTCTGAACCTGTATCGAATTGATTGACGGTAATTTGATGATGCGTAGGAATTTCATTTGCCAATGTGTCGCCTGTTGCATTTACTGCCTTAAACAACACAGACTGGTATAGAATCCTGTCCATCGATTGGTTATTCATTAGGAGAGATCTGTTGATGAAGCCACAATCACCGATTGTGCATTATTGTACGCTTTCTTGCTGCATTAAGTGTGGCTGAAACTCGATTACATGTATAAATTGATGCTATCCATTTACGGATGGGGCATCGAGGCAAATAACTTTGTGTCTACTGTGGGATTTTTAAATAACATTACATATTGAGTACGCTGATATACAAACGTTACTAGCAGGGAAACCTTATGCTAGGCCATTCAACCCCTTATTATATATATATATATATATTAGAAAGTGAGGTTATTTTTACAAAATGAAAAATAACTGAGGTGTCCTACACGAGTGAAAGTGTAAAGAAAAAAAGATGAAATCGAAACTATAAAAATATATATTTATTTGGTTCCTTTACCGGTTTCGCATTTCTTCTGCTTTTCAAAAGTAGAGTTGAGATGGAGGGTCTGTGGTTTTTCTCACAGATGTGAGAAAGACCACAGACCTTCCATCTCATCTCTACTTTAGAAAAGCAGTAAAGGAAACCGGTACAAGGAACCAAATAAATATATATATTTTTTTTTAAATAAGACTCCAGTTGCATTTTCGATTTCATCTTTTTTTCTTTATATATATATATATATATATATATATATATATATATATATATATATATATATATATATATATATCACATAAGAAACAGAGAATCAGTGTTTCGACGAATAACATTTATTAGACATATTACAATCGTTTCTCTTGCGACCATCTCGAGGCACGATCGATGTAATGATCGAACCTGACACTGGAATCGCAAGCTCGTCAGATACGTCTTGACTCTACGATCTTGCGATTTCTTGCGATCACTACATCAATCGTCCCTCGAGCTGGTCATCAGAGAAACGATTGTAATATGTCTAATAAATTTAATTCGCCGCAACATTGATTCTCCGTTTCTTATGTGATATCATACTCTGCTCTGCTCTCTCAGAGCAGCAAGTGCTCAAACGACCTACCGCTTACGGACGCTTTAAGCATCCCACACCAATTATATATATATATATATATATATATATATATATATATATATATATATATATATATATATATAGTAAGGACATAATACATACATAACGCGTTACCGACTGCATTGTGTACAATTATAAAGTGCCGCCACGCTATGTTTTCCGTTTCTCTGATTTTACTGAATGGGTATAAATGTATGTTTGCTTGTGTGAATGCCCAACCATCTTCTTATCAATTTACTTTGCTAGTCATTTCAGCACTTCATTAGTTGTATGTATGGTATTATTTGATTATGCATGGATGTATATAGGTTCTAGTTTTAAGTAAGGAAAGCTATTCCAGATTAGGGGAAAACAGTCTTCATGTGTTTTATGTTTATATATTTGCATGAATACAACTATAGCAGTTGGTATGTATGCATATGATTATGTACCTACGTATCTATGTATCTATATCTATGTCTCTTTCTATCTCTCTCTCTCTCTCTCTCTCTCTCTCTCTCTATATATATATATATATATATATATATATATATATATATATATATATATATATGTGTGTGTCTGACTCTATGTCCATCTGTGAATTTATCTATCCATGAGGCTATATGTTTATGCAGAAATGATTTCTCTAATTGTGATTATTCAAAGACAAAACACGATTTTCCGATAATTGATAATGTCATACATTAGTTATATAGTAGAATAGAATTATTAAATATAATTTAAGTTAGAAAACTATTTTATTCTTTTTTCATTTAATGTTTATTCATTACTGCCTTTATATATTTTGTAGAATACAGTAAACCCACTAGTATAAATCTAATGTTTAAAATTGACAGGTATTCTGCTCAAGATATCTTTAACTAATAAATACATTTCCGAAGGAGATAAATTATGGTAATATGTTCGTATTGATTGAGGCTGTTCAATGGCAGACCCAGTAGATCGCATAACAAAATTTATAACGGTGTTTAGTGACGTCTTTAATATTCGTAATGTAAATCCTGCTTCGGTCAACTTTGCATCTTATCCTCCCGAGATGCACCAACAATAGCAATACATTTCTTTATCCAGTAATTGATGAAATAATGATGAATGAAATACTATTTCTTTAAAACGTTTGTGGAATTTTACATATTTTACAAATCAATAATTCTAGCAATGTTTTATCTTATCTTTTACATACCACCTTCGAATTACGGTGTCTTTAAACATCGTTTATTTATATTCATCGCAAAGATGTTGGTGATAAACATGGAACTATTCCAGTTATTTTTATCTCATTCACTCCATCACAACCGTAACAAACAAACACATAAGCAGGTTTTATCAATTTGTCTTCTTAGATAAATATGCAAATATCTCTAAGGCAAGAGCTCCTTTCTACAGCTGAAACTTTCTTACTGTTGTGACACGCAAACTGATGACTGATAAATATGTGCATGATGGATTGAATCAATGTCCACTGTAGATCATATTTATGTATTAACTAAAAGAAATTGTCAAGTTATAAACATAGAATTCACTGCCCTATATGAGAAAGCAATACCCAACATCTGCAGAGGTGAATAACTAATTCTTCTCAAAACATACGTAACATAATTCACACTACTTTAAATCATTTATGTTTAAAGACAAAGGAACGTAGTATATGTCAAATAACCAGAACTGCGATAAATTAATCTCTGGTGTTGTTGGATACCACGAGAGTTTCACCCAACGGAAGGGAGTATGTAAGTTTCGGTGCATCCTCTTTTCCAAAGTGGATTAACTCAAATTCAGCAGCATATTGTTCTTTTCTGCCCATTGGATAAAAGCTAGAAGATATGATTGAAGGAATGTTCGGTCACCTAGTCCATTGTTTACCTTCTGAAGCTTGGAATCATCTGCATAGATTCTTATGTTGCAGTGCTTGATAATGGGAGCCTGTTCCATGGCCTCAATCACGTTACGATTAACGAATGTTCGTAGATCAGGAGGTCGTTAAAGTGCTCAGGCTATCTTGCTTTGATTTCCTCAGGCTTACACTGATTCATTTCCATTCAATCCCCGCAATTGAACAAAGACTGTAATGGGTAACAACGTGCATCCGGACAGTCATTTCTTCCATCATCCATTTCTGTCGAAAGAATATATATATATATTTATATTGTTATACTTGGGGAGGGTCATATTGTTGTAATGATATTGCCAGAATTAATAACATATATATATTCTTATATATATATATATATATATATATATATATATCGTTTTCGGTGCGCCCAACCGACTAAACTCACTCGGTATGCAAATTAGGCTGCTCAGCCGTTAATATACATAAGGAAAGTATATACTTTCAGACGTTCAACCATCTGGCAGGAAGGTATACGATGCTGACAATAGCTAATAAGCTTGAAACTAGTACATCGTTCCTGTGTCAGTGTTGAACAAAAAGGTGACGTGGTTGCCTAAACACTGTACGGCGTAATTCGGGCTGTTTGTTTACAAACAAACAAACCGAGCATTATAATAAATGTTCGGTAAACCGATACGTGCATATATATATATATATATGTGTGCATGTATGTATATATATACATACTACGTCTGTATACATATATGTACGTATACATACATGCATACTTACATTTAACTGCCGTACTAAGAGTGAGCAATGAAATTTCGTTTCATTCTATTCCATTTATATATATATATATATATATATATATATATATATATTCTTTCGACAGAAATGGCTGATGGAAGAAATGGCTGTATATATATATAAATAGAAAAGAATGAAACGAAATTTCATTTCTCACTCTTAGTACGGCTGATACCTAAATATAAATATTTATACGTACATACATATATGTGTACATCTGTACACATATATGTATGTGCGTCTAAATACTTCTATAAATATATATATATATACTTCGTTTCTGAATTTGTTTAGCAAGATTCTTTATCTGAAAACGTGTGTTGAAACCGATATTGTTATGCTTTGGGAGGGTCATGTTGCCAATAAGAAATACACGCACCATATGCTTTCACTTCAATTTATTATAAATTAAATTTATAAATTTAAGAACTTATAAATTTCCGGTTGGTTGGTTGTTTCCACAACCAGACGATTGTACATATACTGTCAAATTTTTTAGTCACACGTTCTGTGACCTCTTCAGTGACTGGGGATTCTTTTCTTTGTTTTTGTGCCTCCCCTTTGTTCTGTCCTATGCCACCTTGTTTTTGTGTGAGTTGTGTGCTTAGTTTGCGCATGTGTTACATCCGGGTGTCTGTGTGTGTTTATATTTGTTTATGTATTTGTTTATTTACATGTTACTGGTTGGTTGTTTGTTCTATGTGTGTGTGTATTTTCATTTTGTCCTTAATTGTAAGTTGTGATGTTGCTATTCCATTCATGTTTTCTATTTAATTTTGGTTGGAGTTCATTTATGTTTATTGCCTCTGTGATTTGTCTAAACATTGCGCCCTTTGTGTCCGTAGATTCTATTTTTATGTCCATGTTCTCTAATTTACCCCTATGTTCCATCCTAGCATGCCGGTGGAGTACAGATGATTCACCACCATGTTGAAACTCCCGCCCGTGCCCGCCAATCCGCTCTCCCATACCACGAGCCGTCCCACCCATGCACACCACACTCCCATCTCCACACTGTCCCTCAGCACACCCCATGCCATATACCACATTTCCAGTTTTACAGTCAACATGGGGGCCCTGTTTACAGACGACACATCCCTCATCTATAGAGGGAGGTTCCCGAAAAGGGTATGTATTGCCACCAAGTGTTTCCATAGAGGCACCCGGTCTTTCCACCATCCCAACACTGAGTCTATTTTTATCTAGGGCCCCTCTAAATTTGTAAGCCAACTCTCCCCCAGGGACTGTACCAATTAACACCACACTCTGGCATATATTGCTATCACACCATGAGTCTTCTCCATCAACCTTATTCCCAGGTCTTTCTACTCCATTCCCTAAATCTGCTCCTATACAAGGGGCAGGTCCCATTTGAATCATCATTTACCATTTTTCCCACTTGGCTCTGGCTCCTCTATATACTCTGATCCCATCTCTCTGATTGTAACCCGAGAACTGCCCACGGTGGATGAAGTGTTGTATAGCGTAGGACAGAACAAAGGAGAGGCACAAAAGCAGAGAAAATAATCCCCAGTCACTGAAGAGGTCACATAATGTGTGACGAAAGAACTTTGACAATATATGAACAATCGTCTGGTTGTGGAACCAACCAACCAACCGGAAATTTATAAATTCTTAAATTTATAAATTTAATTTATAATAAATTGAAGTGAAAGCTTCTGGTGCGTGTGTTTCTTATTGGCAACATGACCATCCCAAAGCATAACAATATATATAAATATATGTATTTATATTTGTATTTGTATAGTTGTATATATATATATATATATATATATATATATATATATATATATACAAATTCTTATAGCTTGGTCTAATTGATTTTTTATATGGTTAATTATACTAATTGGAGAGGAAACTATATATTTTATCTGGCGATTCTATAGACATGTTTTATGATATATAGGTCTGATTATTTAATTTATTAATTCTTCATTGAGCCAAAAAGTGACCCGTTGCAAAACACATATATATTTATGACTTTATATATATATATGTATATATATATATATGTGTAAACCTTTATATGTAATAATCTCCCGTTAGGCTGAGATACAATTTTGGCTGTATTGGGCTGCGCTTACTAGCAAAAAGCCTACCAGCCGTAAGCAACTAATCACATCCTTTCTAACTTGACCGCTGCCACGTCACGATTATTAGCCATTTTTGAATGTATCCTTGGCGCGATCACTTTGGAAAATAAATTGTCTAAATTTGAGCTAAGTTCCTGAAGAATCCGAAGCTCTAGATTTCCAATGTTATAGGATGTCTTAAAATGCGGATGAAACCATGGTAGAGGTAATAAAATATGTACACTTTTCTTCTAGTTTATTTTACACCTAATTCTGTTTAGTTGACTGTATATCTGGTCGATTTATACATGCTGTAGAAATATACAATAAATAATCCGCCGTAACCGCCGCGAAGGGGCTGCTTTCGGTTATTTGTCGGAGATTTCTTCATAGGAGCCTTTATTTTTATAGCTTGGTCTAATTGGTTATTTATATGGTTAATTATACTAATTGGAAACGGTATATATTTTATCTGGCGATTCTATAGACATGTTTTATGATATATATATATGTATATATATATATGTGTGTGTGTGTATTTCGATTTGCTTATCCAACTATCTGTCTAGGCGTCTTGATCGGTTTTATACCTTCATTTATACACACACTGCTTTCTCCCATACACACTTATTCGTGTTCTCCAAATAATTGTTTGTACTTTTGGCACAAGGCCAGCAAATACCCAGTACATTACTGGTACTTTATTTTATCGACCTCGTAAGGATGAAAGGCAAAGTTCACCTCGGCCCAAATAATGAACTAAAGTTCTGACTACATCGAATTCCTTATTCTAATATACATTCGAACAGAAACAGGTATCATTTAAGGTGAAAAAGAAAATTGTCTAGTATAAATGAACAATGATTAGCATGCGCGTTACGTTTCGCTCACACTTAAGCTTTTAGATGACGGGTGGGGTCGATTTTTCCTTCTATCTTGTGAGGGCGATAAACTAATTACCAAAAATAGCCAGCAATATGCTAATTACTGGAGTAGAAACACATGAATAAATATATGGTGGTCATATTTTTAAATAGAGTGACTAGAATGTTAATCCCCGTGTGCACTTTTAGACAGCTATGATAAGAAAAGAGAATCAACCATTTAAATTTTTATTTAACAATTCCTAAAGATAAGCAAACTCTCCTTAGCTGCTGACACGGCAATCACAAAAATTCATTTTACAATGAGTGCATATCGATGAGGTATGATAATCAAGTATTTATATATTCATAACCCATGCTATAATAATATTCTGTTAATCATTGTCAGTCCGAGAAACTTTCACCGTTATGGAAATGAGATTTGCTTACGCGCATTCTTTATTTTTTCATTTTGTTTTTTTAAAAACCTTAATCGCGGCATCTTTTGTAGGTGAGCTAAGTTGTTAAGTAACAACAAACTCATTCGTTTTGATTATCAAGTCTCTCTCTCTAAAGACCCGGCTTTTACGGATATGAAACCGTCTGTTTAATTAGTAATATATTAAGTTGATTTAATTCATGTATACCCGTTTATCATACACATCCAATTGCATTAGATTATTGATGAAGATTAACTACTGCATCTGTTTTTAATCATACTGGTTAACTGGGTAATTGGCTGGTACATATAGTGGTCATGGACAGGACAATCGCTATATGAATCAGTAAAATGAAAATATTCCGTATTCGCTACATTTTACAGTTTTCTTAAATTGGATTAAAAAAACAAATACATGGTTGCTTTAATTCTGCACCGATCCAGTTTCATTCATACAACAGGTATCTTCACCAATTCTCCAAATTCGGTTCCATTATTCACAAAAGAAGTACAACTCTGAAACATAATGGGATTAGTGGTGAAGCAAAATCGGCAAAGCGAAAGTGACATTCTTCATATCTTTCTGATACATATCCACAGAATCTGGAACTCCTCTTGATATATCAATGAAAGCGAGATTGTGGACGTCTACAGGCCTTTGAAATGTACAATGGAGGTGGAGTGATATATGTTCTACCATAGCAGACCAACATTTAGCAGAATGTGAAGTGGACTAGATAAGATGACTTAGAGAATTTCACAACATTCCTTTATATATATATATATATATATATACACATATATATAATCACACACACACACACACACACACACACACACACACACACACACACATATATATATATATATATATATATATATATATATTATTAGGGTAAACATTGATGCAATTCAACTCAAGCACTCAACGTACTTTTTCCACATAGGAGTGACGGAGTAAATATCGAATAAGTAAAAGCGAAGTAGTTTCAGATGTTCAAGTCCTTTAATAATAATGCTGTGATATATATTTCAATGACGACACTGGCCACACTGTTCTGTGTGCGAGTGTCGTGACATCATCAGACAGCTTGTTACATAATAAGGTTGTTTCCGAGGCAATCCAAATTGAATCGACATGGGAACGGACGAAGTTCGTGCTTTTGGGTTTTTCATCCGTTCCCTTGTGAGTACCAATTCACCCCCACCGGTCTGCGCAAGCGCATGTCCGAAGGAAGTTGACCATTAGCACCGCAGATTTCAACGAAATTCGCTGTCAGTGGCCCACCTATGCCTTGCCAAAGCTTACTGCTACCATCGCTACTGTGGCAGTCAGCCGAAAGCCAGAGGGGATGGGAGGGTGTTAGTTTTTATAGGTCATAATACTACCTTTCACTAAGCGTTGACAGTAAGACTGACCATCAACTCATAAGGTAAAATAGACTTAATTCTAGGTACTATGGTTTTACATAGTAAGTTAAGAGTGAGAGTTGGCAATAAAAATTAAAATTAAAGGTTAAAATCCTAAATCAAATATCAGAGAAGCGATTTGGTGCAGGAAAATAGGGGTTTATCTTATTTTTTGTTTTTGCGTATTTATCCTGCCGAAAGATACTATTACGCCCGTCCAGTGTCAGGGGTTTTTCATCCCCATGGTAGAGGGCATTTCCGGGGTAGCTCTTGGTTGGTTCCTCTCTTCTCCACCGTATCGGTTACATCATAGAGCGCTCAACTAATCGGAGCTTAATTATTAGGGTAAACATTGATGCACCAAATCGCTTCTGAACAGAGGTCCCCTCAATTCAATCTATACATGGACAGATGGACAATCATATGGATCATTTTACATACTCTGTTCCATGTGATGGAAACTATGACCGTGTAACGGATTGACTAATGCCTTGAACCATGTGGTTTGCCCTGCGCTATAAGGTCCGGCACTGCCGTTCAATATCTGTAACACTAGAATCCCTCCCAGAACATATTACTTAAACATCTCTCTCCATATTATTTACTCACTTCAATGTATATCTTTACTTAATCCGAATTATCACTTGAAAAATGTTTGAATTTAGAATTTTTGAATTCCTTATTGTTTAATTTATAATCTCTGATATTTGATTTAGGATTTTAACCTTTAATTTTAATTTTTATTGCCAACTCTCACTCTTAACTTACTATGTAAAACCATAGTACCTAGAATTAAGTCTATTTTACCTTATGAGTTGATGGTCAGTCTTACTGTCAACGCTTAGTGAAAGGTAGTATTATGACCTATAAAAACTAACACCCTCCCATCCCCTCTAGCTTTCGGCTGACTGCCACAGTAGCGATGGTAGCAGTAAGCTTTGGCAAGGCATAGGTGGGCCACTGACAGCGAATTTCGTTGAAATCTGCGGTGCTAATGGTCAACTTCCTTCGGACATGCGCTTGCGCAGACCGGTGGGGGTGAATTGGTACTCACAAGGGAACGGATGAAAAACCCAAAAGCACGAACTTCGTCCGTTCCCATGTCAATTCAATTTGGATTGCCTCGGAAACAACCTTATTATGTAACAAGCTGTCTGATGATGTCACGACACTCGCACACAGAACAGTGTGGCCAGTGTCGTCATTGAAATATATATCACAGCATTATTATTAAAGGACTTGAACATCTGAAACTACTTCGCTTTTACTTATTCTATATATATATATATATATATATATAAGGAGTTGACGGACCCAGCATATTTATCAATATATATAAGGATCGATCGATTTTCGTTAAATTGGACCGAGGAAAAAATGTTTACATTGGTCTTTCCAATTGGTAATACTATCTATCGATCTCGCAACTCCAGGTAGAAAGAGCAACGGGAAATAAAGTGTCTTGCTGAAGGACATAACGCATTGCCCATATATATATATGTATGTGTGTGTATGTGTGTAGGTTTATGTGTGTTCACAAGCGACGTGACTTTTAGAAATAACAGCTAAAAAGCGATAAAAACTTATATCCTCCAAGAAGGAAAAAGTGTCGTACAATACTGGATCAGATCAGATAAATTATCTCAATAAAGAACAAGTGGTGCTTCGCTGGAAAGGCTTTAATAAATCTAATAGATTAGGGCTGACCAGAGTTAAACAACACCACATTACAACATATAAGGTAAAGCAAATAGTTTTGCTGTACATAGCTAATCAAGTTGTGTTATCATCGCGGATAATATGAAGTTATGTAAACATCAGATCAAAACTCGGTCATGGTTTGTGTTAACTGAGTAAATTACCTCTTGGCACACAGAGAGTATTCCTCGGATAATAGCACTTTAACAAATTGTTGATTTTTAACACGTGATACATAGAAGAAGGTCTTTCTATTCCTATAGACTAACAATCATTTTGTTAAATACGAATTTCAACGCTTCATATTTTTCCACTTTTCCTCGAAGATATATGTTCGTTCTCATTCATGAAATATATAACCGTAATAAAATCACAAAAATGCAAAATAAAAAAAATAAAAAGTACAATTGGGTCCATTTTTCTGACATAACTAAAACACGTGAGATAGATGCATCAGTCCTACTTATTGAAGACCGATGTACCCAGATTTAGAAAAGAAAAAAAAAACGTTGTAAATCTCCCAAAAATATAATCACGAGAAGAAACATATTGGACGAGAGAATTGGAAAGATTTGAAGAGAAACATAAAAGTAGAATAAAAGAATTACAGAAGGAGCTTTTAGTAGGCAAGGATTAAAACAAAATAAAAATAGTAGATATCTGAGTGAAAAGCGATAAAAAATGGAGAAGAGTGAGAAGAAACATTTAATAATACAATATCCCTCACTTCCTCTTCATCGTTCACTTTCTATTTTTCTCGTGTCTTTTTCAGTCTCCCTTTTATCTATTTTTATATATTTTCGTAATTTCTTAATGTTGTCCATTCTCCACCTCAGTTGCTATTTTTACGTCCTCTTTTCTTCTCTTCCATTCTTTCCTACTTTATTTCCTCTGGCCTTTATCTATTTGTTTTAACTTACTTTTATGCTATTTATTTATTCATTTCCTCTATCTTTCTCGAAATCTTTATTACCTTTCGTTTAATATCTTTGCTTTTCTTCCGATATTGCTTTTTATTTTTTTGTTCGTGCTTTCCTATCATTTTCTTCGCGCGATTTTTTAAAATTCCTATCTCACCCTTTCCTCTCTCGTTTCAAATACTTCCTCTTTATCTCTTTTTCTCCTGTGTATTCTTTATCCCCCTTTCTATCTCTCGCCCTAAATTTAACCTACTATGATGTCTATTTCAGTTTGATTTACCAAAACCTCATGACAAATTCAGACAATTTTCCCGTACGAAGACGCTTCCCCTCCAATTTTCAGAATGGGCTGCATTGATCAAGTTTGAATTGCCGTCAGCTAGACGCCAGAGCTGGTGGTAAGATCTATGAGGGTATCTGTGTATATATATATATATATATATATATATATATATACACATGTGTGTGTATGTGTGTATGTATGTTTGTATATATCATACAAATATACACACACACAATTATACACGCATTATATTTATACATATATATATATATATATTATATATATATATATATATATATATTATATATATATATATATATATATATATTATATATATATATATATATATATATATATATATATATATTATATATATATATATATATATGTATGTATATATATATATATATATACAAAGAGAGGAGAGAAAGAGATATGTTCATAGAGATGTAGGCATATCAATATATATAAACGATGTGTTACTTTATTTATCTATTCATGCATATGATCTCGTATATAACTGTATGCGTGCGAATACAAATGCAGTAATGTGTGCTAACTGCCAAGATTATTTCACGTTCATCTTAACTTGCGGATAATACAATATACAGGTGGGAAAATATACACCACAGTCACTGACACCTACTCCAGTAATCATCATAATAAATTAATAAAATGTGATAGCTAATAGAAGGGAAATAATCGGCATGTGATGCTGGACATTTGATTCGGAATATTAGGAGAATGAATACTAAATTATATGTTGAAATATGATATGCTAATTGTGAACTTCTAGCACAGATATGGAAAAGAATAGTATACGCTAGAAAGACAACAGTATCTACTACTACTACTACTACTACTACTACTACTACTCTCACTGTTGCTATTGAAGCTTCTACTGGTGCTACTGTTTGGAGAATATTTGCAATATCACGGTATTTATGTAACCAAATATGACAAGGATATTTTACGTGTTCTCTTATCTTGTTCGTGTCTTCTAATTGGCATAGTCGATTAAAAAAACGTCTGATAGAATGCTTTGTGGTATTTGTTCCGGTTCTTTGCATACTCTGTTTTCAAACACCGGTGAGGTCAACTTTCGAGGTCGATAAATAAAAGTAGCAGTCTAGTACTGTAAATCTCTTTCTCACGTTTTTCCGCTTTTGCTCTCACTTCTTTGGAAGATAACGCCTTCGTTTAGATCGGGAGAGTGAACGAACTACGCACGGTTTAAAGTACCAAATATACGCAGTATCTCACGCTGGCGCAGTTATGATTCCATCGAGTCATACGGGTCAAGATAATAAAATAGCCTTGTCCTATCCTACAAATAAGGATCGCAGGCTTTACGGCAGATATTTTAGAGGACAGAATATTCCATAATGCCAGGCTTAGTAACCAACTGGTAGAAATATTAAGTAGAAAATACTTGTTTCAAACATGCATCAAATATTTGTATTCCTTACTATTTCTAAAAGGTGTCATAATATATTATGCTTGAAGCGTGTCCTCAGACACTCCATTATATTATTGTATATATTGCTGCAGTACGTTAGTGCATTTGACATTTTCAATGTTAAAATAATAAAATACAAAGTTAATATCGCTGATATTGAAACACAATTCGCAATGGATTGTATCTCAATATGTTTGATACTAATGAATTGTGACAAGGTTTCAAAATAATAATTGTTTCTACTTTTGGCACAAGGCCAGCTATTACCCCAGTGTATTATTGGTACTTTATTTTATCGACCCCGTAAGTATAAAAAGGCAAAGTTAACCTCGGCGGGATTTGAACTCAGAATGGGAAGGGCCGTAACTCAAAGCGTCAAAGCATGGCGTCCGACCCTCTACAGATACGGCCAATACACCGCCCTTCAAAATAATAAAGGTTTCAAAATAATAATTGTAAATATTTATTGGCTACTTGAGCCGAAATATCAAGTACAAAACAACACATGGGCATTAAGGACTTACATAAAACGTATAAAAATGGTAACTGGTAAAAATTAACAATACATTAATAAAAATGAGAGTCCTCAATAGTGGGAGTGCGCTTGAGTTTATAGGAGACAAAGATGGGAAGAGCGAGAGCTACATTGCGAGACGCCCTTGGTGTTTTTTTCACGTTGTATGTTAGTAGTTGCGGCGGTGCTTTTGCGGCTGAATTTGATTTTGTTGTTAGTGTTAATTTGTTTTCTCTTGCTGCGTTGCTTGGTTTTTCCTGATGAATTTACTGCTTATACCGAGTTTAGTGCCGCTGATGTTGTTGCTTTTATTGTTGTAGCACTTGATGTTAAGGTGTCTGCTGCAAATCGGCACTGTGGTTCCAGGTTTTTTTTGAGGTCAGACAATTTTCAAGTGACTCGTTTTCCCACATAGATGGCAACGAGGTCATCTGGTGTCATCTGGTTTCATGTGGATTAGAATCTTCACACTGATAGCATACCAGGTTTTTCATCTGGTTCGTTTCACTTATAAGAATGTGATACTTCAGAATTCCATGTTACAGGTTAATATCCACCAGATATTCACTTCCATTGAGATTCCTGCAATCTTGACGCATACCGTCCTTTTTTTCGTGAATAGCATAGGTAGAGCACATGTTTCTCGCTATGAAAGGGTACATCGAAATGTTTGACGGCCAGAGTTTCACTTTTAAAGAGGACTGAAATGCTCGTATATTACCCGGCCATCGCAATATACTGATTATCGGGCAATACCTCTTTCAGTACATTTTCATTGTCTGTTTGAATTGCGTGTTCTAACCATTTTGTTTTTGTCGTCAATCTTTTGTAGATATCAAATTTCTTTTTTTTTTTGGGGGGGGGGGGGGGGACGTTGGTAGAGAAAATGACCACATCCGGCTCTAACAACTCTAGCTTTATTAGTTTGGCTGTTTTCAGCTGTTTTGGCATCCTTTGCTGCAAAGGTATTGTTGTTGTTATTGTCATGTTTATTGTAGTTACCTACTGTGTTGTCGTTAATGTCTGTGTTACTGTTATTCATGCTATTTTTTGTTTCTGTAATATATTTATTGTTGTAGAGATGGTCATAGTGGTGGTGGTACTATTGATGTTTTTTTGTTGTCCTGCTTTTTTTAAGTTGTTCTCGGGAGTATGATGTTAAAGATTTTAAAGACGAAAAGTCCACTTTGTAATTTTCCTAATCAAAATTATTTTCGCTGTTTGTGGTGTTGCTGCTATTGGCTCTAATGGCGGTGGTAACGTTAGTAGAGAGCCGACTGTTTTATTTTGCGGAAGACCGTTTATGAATATAGTGAAGGAATTTTGTCGCCCACCATCGTAAATTGAAATAAATGAAGAGCGTGACCAGGAAACGCACATAGTTTTAGCCACTAAGTTCTACAGATAGATAAAACCATCCATCCCACGACAATCATCGTCAGTTTATCTACAAATCAGTAGTAAATATTCAATAAAATCTTTGCATAAAAATGTGAAAAAGAAACAAATTTGTGACGAGAAGCGCAACAACCACAATAACAACAACAACAACAAAAACAATAATAATAATATACTTCTAGATTTGTAACAAAACCATATAGTTTGGAAGCGGATCCTAGAGGAACAGATACATCCGATATACATAACATGGTAATTATTTCATTTCAACAATCTAACATAACACAAAAACAAAACTTGAACATAAAGAAAAATGTCAACAAAAAGAGCCATACACATACGCAAATTTAGAATATCGTAAGTGTCAAATATGTAAATAGATAAAGGTGCCAATACTCGTAAATACATTAATATTCATGCACCATGCATGCATATAATTATATAATCGTGCGTGTATACACACGCACACACACACACACACACACACACACACACACACACACATATATATATATATATATATATATTTATGTCTACATATATGTATATGTGTATGGTGGTGAATATATATATATATATATATATATATATATATATATATGCATGTGTATGTATATTCACTTGTTTATGAACGTATGCATAGTCTGACAAAATATTATAATAATCGCATGGCATAGTTTGTGGAATACGATGAACAAGGTACCATCATATTTATAACCATTAGACTAAGATGGCGTGATCTTATCTTCTACTATTTAACGTTCCATCTGTCTATTCGTTTTCTCTACTGTTGTTTTGTAACGGTTTCTAATGGAAACATTAAATCAGCTTCATCTTGAAGATAGTAATGATTAATATGATAGATTTATGATGACCAAGGGAAAAGAGCTGTAAGTGGTTACGATTGTATGAGAAAGAATCTGGGATAGAGATAAAAAATTATGGATTGCATTTCGCACGACATTTATATGATACATTTTCAAACTCATATTTATACACATACAAATATTATATATACACATCCCCCTCCACACACACACACACACATGTATATATATGTATATATATATATATATATATATATATATATATATATATGTGTGTGTGTGTGTGTGTGTGTGTGTGTGTGTGTGTGTCAGCAAGTCTATGTGCCAGTCTTATGAGTAGGGGGAGGGAGTAAATACGAAGAGATAGATACACTGAAGGATTTTGTTTACATATACGCGTTTCCACAAACACATACAAAGAAACATTGCCACATATCCAGATATACATATATTCAAGCGAAACAATGTACATACACACTACCCTCCCCCCCCACACACAAACACACACACACACACACACACACACAAACACGTATATATATATATATATGTATGTTTGTTTGTGTCTGTGTGTACATGCATGTGTGCGTTCTTGTTTGATGCATCTATATATACATACATGCATATATATTTTTATGTGTGTAGATAGATTGCAACAAACATATTACGACGAAACAATGAGACAGATGGAGAGAGACATATATTAGTGTTTTTGTATGTGGGAGGAAGTGGCAAAAGTAATGAAATAATGCATTATTAAAATGGAATGCCATTCAGTTTGTGAATATATAAGGAAAAAGCAACAGGAAGGTATTATGCGTGTATAGGCATGTCTTTCCGTGAGATACATGCATTTGTCACTTGTCCTCTCCCCACTCCTCATCTCACATACCCACTTAAAATACCGATTACTTTTTCATCCTCCATACCCACTCACTCTTTTACTCATAATACACACATCGTGTGTATATATATATATATATATATATACATATATATATATATATATATATATATATATATATTATATATATATATATATATATATATATATATATATATATATATATATATATATCGCCATACCTCTATGTGGTATAGCGATATTTGAGCTCTGATTTTGGGAAGTGTGGGATATTAAAATCACATAGGAGAAAGGTGAGGGTATGTGAAAGACGGATTAATCGACGGGTAACATATATATAAATAAATAAATAACATTAATCTTGTCGGAGGAAACTGAAATGGAATGACAACAATAGTGTAGATGATTATTCAGATACCACCATCACATACATGACCGATCGTATACACATTCACAACATACACACTGAACGGCATACGCTTGGAGTGACACGCGAACTTACTCTCTTCCTTTTCTATACCATGTATACACTAGGCACACACACACACGCACGCACACACGCACACGGACATAAACACACAGGAAGACACAAGCATATATAAATATTTTGAGTAGTGTATGTAAGACATATACAATATTTGCAACTCATCACAGATGGCTTACATTGATCCGCTTGATGTTCGGTTTCAACTATAGGATGTTGATGCGACTGGTGAATAATCTCTGGAAGAAATGCCTTTCATAGCATTGCAATATTTAGATTATTGAGTAATGTGTTTCATGCTAGATTTTGGTGTTCTTTTGCACCATATCAGATCTGATTATGTAGCTGTTTATCAAAGTCATTTTAATCGTGGCCATGTAAATTGTACTCCCTTATCCTTATTACAAGTACAATGGTAGTGTTGCTGTTCTTTCTATTACAAAAAGCGATCAGGTAACCATTCCCTTAAGGGTTCGTTTATGGGTTGAATCATTTTATATGAGAATACATTTCTACTTTCATGACTTGTAACGAAGAATTCTGCAAGCTTCTTTCATGGATATGTGTATATGTATATATTGTTATGGTGTAATTGTAGATTGTTTCACAGTAATATTTTTAGAATGCAATACTGACAGAAACAAAGTATGCGTCACAGAATTAGCGAGTATACGACAATCTAACGGATTTGAAAAACTAGTGTGTTGGTTCACAGTGTAGGGCTTGTTTTATCGCATGATGTATGATGTAAATTGCTAGAATTAAGCACTGCTTAGCTTGTTGGGTGGGCAAGTGAGGCATATGATGGATATCATTCGAGAGAGAGAAAGAGACATATAGGAGGGAAGGAGAACTAGATACTTAGAAAAACCCTAGCTATCATAGAGGGTGTATGCTTTATGCCCGGGAAAATTTGCATAAGAAAAGGACCTTCAAATTGTAGACCATATTTTCGAAACAAACAAAGAAACAAATAAGAACTAAGTTCGCTTACAGCATTTCCATACTTTCTCTTGCAATTGCAGCGGCTTATTCCAGGATAAAAAAAAATTCAGTGTGAATACAAGTAGAATAAAATCAAATAAAACCATGTGCATCGCGTTGGAAAATCTTGCAATTTGGGAGTTATTACGATAAGAAAAAATATGTGCAAAAAATCTCGTTTTAGTTTATATAAAAAAATTATGTTATTTAAAGTGGTTATGCCAGGGACCAATCAGCTTTCAGCTTAAAAGTTAAACATTTATCTATTGTTTTCACTCTATAATTTCCTTGAATATACACATTTATAAAATACCTATCTATATACTATGACTCCCACATACTCTTACATACGCTATATTCACAGCCAGACAGCTGACAGAGGTCATACGTACTAAAATCAGCTGTCGTGCACGTGCGAAAGTCATTAATATGTTGTATGTTGCCATTTCATCATATACCTGAGTGCGAAATATATGCCGAGAATTTGCAATTTGAGTACCTCAAATGCGATAAGGTTCGTGTTGTTTTTTATTGTGCAGTTAGAATGTTTTTGGTTGTTATTTTCATTATATTTATTTATTCTTATTATTCATATTAGTTTACGTAGACATCTTGATTTTCATCAATCATTTTGACAGAGATATATCTGTTTAATTTCATCTATCATCCACTTGGTGTGAGTTAAGATATGTGATGTATTCTTATGTGTTCAGTTGTATTGTATATAATACACTGTTATTCTCCTTTTAAGTTGTACCTCTCGTTTGTTGTTTGAGGCACAAGCATACATTGCTGCACGCCATCAGAGTGTGCTTATACTAAGTTGAAAATTGTAAGTATCTAACTAAATAGCTATCAATCTTTCTAATAAGGACAATGCACACACTCGTACATACGCACATACACAAATACCCAGACAATTACGTATGAATCGAATTACACATACATAGGAAGACAATGTTCGACTGTGAGCTTCTCGTGATTCCACACAGGCGGTGTGTATGAGGACATTAGCAAAACCTTAAAATGTCGTAGTCCAATATTTCCTTAGTGTGTATATATATTATATATATATATAATAAAAAAATAAATTGTTTCGCTCTACATAGCTGAATACAATAAATGTAATCTAAGTTTTTCGAATATTAATAATAACATTCGATTCGTTTACCAATTATGCAAACATTTAAAAATCCTTGTCAATAGAATGAACCCTTCATTCTGTCTCTTGAGTTGGCATATAAACAGAACTGCAGACACTAATGATTCTGGGTATTACCCTTCATCAGTACAGCTCAATGTTCGCCTGCCAACTGTCAGAGCTAGTGAAAATATATGCTATTTTCTGATATATAGTGACTGATCTGCCTGTTTTGCACATTAACTGATCAGTGGATCTGCT
>OZ024741.1:97379501-97414501 GCA_964016885.1 Eledone cirrhosa
ATGGCAAATCAAGACAAGAACTAGGATTTCTCCTTTAATTGGAAGATACAGGAAGCTTCTCGACCGTATGTAAGTGGGCTCAACTTATAAAGTTTATGAAATGTTGAGAGATGTTGAATATTGAATAATTTGCACAATAACAATAGACTGTAGAATACGCGACGGAATGTCTTCTCACGATGCTCTCACATCACAAAACAACTTTTAAAAACCGGCCTCCTTAACTAATATTTATGTTTCTTAAAATATTCTCTATTCCTTTCTTTATCGTTATTTAGCATTGAGTTACATAGCATTTTCTTGGGTTACTCAACACAACAACTAATGGAGTTGTCTCATTAGGCCGAAAAATTCCATTTTGTACTCTGTCACTATTGTCACTTTGTTAGTCATCTTTGGGTAGCTTTCATATCTCATTTTTAACTAAGCAATTTTTGGTTCACCTCCACCGGCACAAGTTGAAATAGTTGATCATCTCGGCACACGAAATGTAGGATCTTTGTTCGGCTCTGTTGTAGAAACTGGCCTTAAATATATACATAAACATACAATACAAATAAGAAAACAAACGATACAGCATAATGATGACATATATTAGATTAACACTTGTTATAGTAGGAGAAGAGACTGAGCGTTTCGAACACGAGTCTTCTATTGGGAGATAGAACGAGAATTAAAAGAGGAAAGAGAAAGATAGATAGTGAAAAGAAGCAGGAACAGAAAATATTTGTTTATTCCGTCAGCCATTATGTTGAAATGCTTGTCAGCGTGTACGTTTATAAATTAGAGAGGTATAGAAAGTAAGATAATCCTTGTGTATTTTGAGTGGACGTGTGTGCTTGTGCCTATGTGTGTGTGTGTATATGTGCGTGCGTGGGTGTGTGTGTGTGTGTGTGTGTGTATGTGTGCGCGCGTGTGTGTGTTTGTGCGTTGGCGTGTTTGCGTGTGTAGTTTTGTTCGTTTCTGTGTGCAAAGGTATGAATGATGGGCGTTGACCTGTAATGAGTCTGCTTGCTTTGGATTGTCGAGGTTCCAGTGAAGGCATCAACATAAGCTGACCAAGGTAGCGAGGTATTGGTCAGATTACCAGTTTATTCAGGAGTGAATGTTGAGGAATATTCAACAGCGAAGGCACTACAGCTCTAACACTGGGGCCACGCGAACACAGTCACGCGCGTACAAGAAACAAGCATATTTGTATATCTACCTACATATCTCACTGTGTAAAGAACTGTTTATATATCTTATTACACATTTTTTTTCTACGTATCTACATATATATATATACCAACCAACCTACCAACCTACCTAGTAATATAACTACCTACCTATCAACTTACATTTTCATTTCTTTATCTATTTATCTATTTAACAAAATGTGCTATCTCTCTGCCGGACTCTCAAGCTATAGATATCCATTTAGGAGCATTTACCAGGCATATAAACAATGAAGCATGAATCCCAAAGCCAGTTCAAAAATCGATATCTAGATAGGTAGATAAATAGACGGATATAATTATATAGAAAGATAGATAGGTATATATAGAGATAGATAGAATGATAGATATGTAGATAGATAGAAAGATAGATAAATAGATAGATAGAATAGGAGGTAGATCAAAGTCATTGTAATTAATAGCTGTATGTACAATAATTGTTTCTACTTTTGGCACAAGGCCAGCAATTACCCAGTGCATTACTGGTACTTTATTTTATCGACCCCGTAAGGATGAAAGGCAAAGATAACCTCGGCGGGATCTGAACTCAGAATGGCAAGGGGCGTAACTCTATGCGTCAAATCATGGCGTCCGACACTCTACCGATACTGCCAATCCACCGCTCTGTATGTATAATAATTGTTTCTACTTTTGGCACAAGGCCAGCAAATTACCCAGTGCATTACTGGTACTTTATTTTATCGACCCCGTAAGGATGAAAGGCAAAGTTAACCTCGGCGGGATTTGAACACAGAATGACAAGGGCTGTAACTCCATGCGTCAAAGCATAGCGTCCGACCCTCTACCGGTACTGCCAATCCTCCGCGCCCTGTATGTATAATAATGATTGAAGGAAGAATCGTAGAAGTCTGGCGGTACTCCATCATGGTCTCAGCCAGTCGGCTGAAACAGGTAAAGAGTAACTTATTTAAATGAATGTAAAGTGTAATATGGCGATGGCCGGTGTCACAAAAGAGAGGAGATCATTTATTATTTATGTAATCATGTCCAAAACATCTGTACATCATGCAAATTAGACTGACTTTTCCAGGTATTTTTCTATCCTTTATACAGAAATATAGAATTAGTTATTCTTTTAGGAAGAGCAATGATCTTTGAAATGCATCGAAATAAATTTATAACTCTTCTGGCACTCGATTATATATTAATTTTATATATTATTTTTCTTTTTCTTCGTACTCTTGTATGAATCCTATTAACGTCATCTCGAACAACAATTTCCTAAATCTAACATCAATATTTCTTCATATTTCAACTCATCTTGATGCCAATAGTTATTATTTTTTGTACTGCTTATGTAAAGAAGATAAATTTGATTTGCGTAAAACTTACTGCGAGAATGCTTTGAGTTTAACATCATTAGTCACGACGATTGTGTTTTATCACCTACCAGTTACATGAAGTGTCCATTATAGACATATTTTTTGTTATATCTACTTCAATCTTTACTCACTATATTTTTTGTAGTGAAAGTCACTCGTGGCAGCCAAGGGTTTGTTCATATGATATTGGATATGTTGGGACATTTTCCTCAGTTTTCCCGAAAAATGAGCGGGAGACTATTGCGTGTCAATGAAATATCACCCATTCCATAACCCCTTCAATAGCATGCGTGCATAATGTAGTACAGTCGGGATGTATTGCAATTCTCAGTTTGCCTAAACAACTGCTTCATTCTCTGAAATGCTCTATGTATCTGGCAAGCGCCATCTTCGACTTGACGTGGTTGTACGATAGAATAGTAGGTAGAGTTTATCCGATTGGCTTCGAAACTTTTCCTTTATTTAATGTTTGATCTTTACGTAATTTAAATCACAATGTTTATGTCGGCTTATGTCTATGGTTAATGACAATTGTCCTGAATTCTAGGCTGCGGTATCAACAGCTTCAGCTCATGAATGGAAAGTGACTATCGAACCCACTCTGTCATGTCTGTGCCATTTCTCTCCCCCCCCCCCCTCTCTATCTCACTCTCTGTATGTCTCTCTTTTTCTCTCTCTGTATCACATCGTCTTTATAAATATATACATATATACATATAATATATATATATATATATATATATATATATATATATATATATATATATATATATATGGATATGTGTGTGTGTGTGGGGGGGAGGGGGTATGTATGTATGCGTGTTTATGAATGTGTGTGTGACAGTGAGTGTGGGATATTTCTTTACGTGAGATGTTTATGTGCGTGCATGAGTGGAATATGTGTACCAACGATTTAGAATGAAATAAAGAATTAAAAAGTGAAATACAATTTGAAATAAATTCATCCTGTTATTCAGTGAGATTTAGAAAATTAAGTCATTTAATTTCAAACTGACATAGGGATTTAGAAATAAAAATCTCGTATTCAGCGGCAGCAATAATTGTTGCCATGAAAGTGTTCGCTTTCAACAAGTTTAATATGTATGGTATGTTTGCATTAAATAGGGTAGTTTGCCTATGCTTTTGTGAGCAGTGGGTACATGTTTTTTAAAGCAGTGTAATGAAGTGAAAAGAAATAAATTGAAACGTCAATACAAATAATAATGATAAGAATAGACAACAACAATAACTTCACTATCAAGAATGGCTAATAAAAATGTTTATGATAGCAAAACGAATGTTGAATGACCAGAGAAATGCAGTGAAACTACAACGACGATGATGACACACGTGATGATGACGATGATGATGATGTGATTATGATGATAATGATGATGATGCGATTATGATGATGATGATAATGATTATGATGATTAACAGCATAGTTTGATAATAGCAACGATGATATACATGATGGCGTTATGCAAGAATCTATAAATATGTCAGACGTAATACAATTGCCGACACTCAAATCTAAATAAATAACGTTTAAGATAGGTGTCTAAGCAATTTATGATAGGCTTTCTTTTCTTTAAACTAAACAAAATATGCTCCCATATATATAGTTTATTTATACACCTCTTTGTCCCACTCTCTGTATGCATATATTTATTATTGCTCTGTTAAACTGGATACCTTGTTCACTCACTTTCATTTGATTATTTTTTTCTTAGTATTTTTGTTAAACTTAATCGCCTAGTCAAGAGCGAGAATAGACATCTATATCTACGTTTCTCTATTATAAGCTTATGAAGACATGTTTGACCATGTGAAATTATCTCTCTATATATATATGTTCGTATATAATACGTATATTTGTACGTCCGTATGTAATACGTATATATTTGTACGTCCGTATATGCATATGAATTTGTGCACATATATATGCGTGCGATATTTTACTTCATGTGCGTTAGCGTGTATGTATGATTATGAAGTGTCCACTAGCGTATGCATGTGTATCAGTGCCTGTATATGTGCATCAAACCGTCTAAACCTTAATGTATATGAGTTTGTATATGAGTCCAAGTGTAATTCGTGTAGCTTCCATATATATATATATATATATATATATATATATATATATATATATATATATATATATATACATATACATATATATATATATATATATATATATATATATATATATATATATATATAAGCTACATGAATTTATATTCTTCTCTTTAAAGCTTTGTCTTGCATTATTGTTTATTTGTTTTCAGATGAGCAGCATTTAAGATTATAAGGCTGAAACCTATCTACTGCGGAAAAAAACAATGGCTAGAGAAAATAGCTAATATATAATAAATGCAGGGGATAAACGTGCTTGGTTGGGTTCGGGCATGGCAGAAAGTTGGTTCCCTTTATGGTTGGCCCCAAGAGTGACTGGAATAGAAAATGGTCATTAGTGGCATTGAAGTATTAGTTGAATGCTAAGGGATTAACCTTCGGCGTAAGAGGGTAGGAAATGAAATTATTATGTTCCAAAAGGGAATGATGGTGTTGGTAATTCATGAAGTCCTCTTCTTCTTCTTCTATTTCCTCTTCTTCTTCTCCTCCTCCTCCTCCTCCTCCTCCTCCTCCTCCTCCTCCTCCTCCTCCTCTTCCTCCTCCTCCTCTTCCTTCTTATTCTTCTTCTTTTTTATAATAATAATTGTTTCTACTTTTGGCACAAGGCCAGCAAATACCCAGTGCATTACTGGAACTTTATTTTATCGACCCCGTAAGGATGAAAGGCAATGTTGACATCGGCGGGATTTGGTCATCATCATCAACTTCTTCTTCTTCTTCTTCTTCTTCTTCTTCTTCTTCTTCTTCTTCTTCTTCTTCTTCTTCTTCTTCTTCTTCTTCTTCTTCTTCTTCTTCTTCTTCTTCTTCTTCTTCTTCAACCCGTTACATTCTGAGTTCAAATCCCCCGAGATTAACTTTGCCTTTCATAGATATGGGGTCGATAAAATAACGCACCAGTAATGCCATGGGGTAATTACTGGCCTTGTGCCCAAACTAGAAACATTATTATTATTAATATGATTATTATTATTATTCTTTGAGTATCAGTCATTGAAGTTATTTAACTGGAAAGTGTGTTGAAATGAATATCAAGCCGCTACCTACAGCCTCAGATATTCAGGACGTATTGGAAGGTTCTTGCTGTTCCCAGCAAGCATGCCTTTTGAAGTGTTCCAAAAAGCGGGGCTGGACTAATTTTCTTTAACCATCCTTGGAAACTCTTTGAGATAGTATCTAGTGCGCCTATGACAATCAGGACGACCTTGACTTTCATGGCAGTTCCAAATCATTTTTACCTCCCAATTTAAGTCCTGGTATCGGTTAATTTTCTCTCTCTCCCTTTCTTGCACTCTCGTGTCAAATGAGCAGGCTATATCTACAATCAGGCACGATCTTTTTTCCTTGTCCAAAACCACCAGGTCAGGCCTATTGTGTTCTAATTTCTTTTATCCTAAAATCTCATAGCACCTTCACCTAATCGTTTTCCATCACCGACTCTGGCTTATGCTCATACCACTTCTCAGAATGTGGTAAATTGTTTACTTTGCATAGGTGCCAGTGGAACACCTTGCCCATCAAATCATGTCTCCAGCCTTTATAGTGAGTCTGGGCTAGTTGTTTACACTCGGAAACAATGTGAGCCACAGTCTCCTCTCTCTCCACAGATCCCACACAGTGGGCTAGCCTCCTCCTTTAGGTTAAATATGGTGTTTCCGGCACTTCGTTTTGAGGGCCTGCTCTTGCGCAGCCATTAGGATTCCTTCTGTAGCCTTTTTAAGGTCTCCTCTTTTCAACCAGTTCCATGTCTGTGGATCTCTAAATTCAGTTTTCTCAAAGAAGGCACTGTGAAGGGATTTTTCATGAAGGTTTCTCTTTCTCCTTGTTGTTATTTCCTTCTTGGACATCCCCTTGTCTATTGTTCTCTCCTTCAGTACAATTCTGAGCATTGGCTCCTTACTATCAGTCACATATTTGTGTAGGTTGTTTTTCTCCATCTGAACACAGTCCTCTATGCTGATAAGACCTCTTCCACCTGCAGATCTCCTTAAGTAGAGTCTATCGACATCACTTCTTTTGTGGAACATGTTGTAGATAGTCAATAGCTTCCTAGTCTTTCTATCTATTTCTTTTTGTTCAGCAACATTCCATCTCAGAATACCCGCACTGTACCTAATAATAGACACAGCTCAGGAATTTACTGCACTTATGGCATTCCTACTGTTCAGATGTGACTTTAGTACGCTCCTTACTCTCCGAATGTATTCAGATCTTATCAATTCCATCATTTTTTCGTTCTTGATGTCATCAGCCTCCAGAACACCTAAATATTTGTATCCCTCTTCAGCATCAATTTCCTTTATCATCTCACCTGTTGGTACCTGGATTCGGTTGCTTCTGCTTAATTTACCCCTCTTCATCACAAGGACTCCACACTAACTAATACCAAATTGCATACATATATCATTGCTGAAAATACAGACAGTGTCAACAAGCACATCCAACTCCATCTCACTCTTCCCGAAGAGCTTAAGATCGTCCATGAAGAGGAGGTGATTGATGGTAAGCTCTCCCTTTCCCAACTTGTATCCTGCTCTCACTTTTCGCAGTATAATGGTCAGGGGGATCAGGGCAAGGACAAACAACCGAGGGGACAAACTATTTCCCTGGAAGATGCCTCTCTTGATCCTCACGCCTCCCAAGGATTCTCCGCCCGATGTTAACTCTGTTTTCCAGGACTTCATACTTTTGCTCAACAACTGTCTGATGTTATCTGCCACCGTGAAGATCTCTAGGCTTGTAGTTATCCAAGAATGAGGTACCATGTCGAATGCCTTTTTGTAGTCTATCCATCACATGGCAAAACCAATTCCTCATTACCATCTTATCAATAAGTAACTGGTCCTTTGTACCACGGGACTTCTTTCGGCATCCTTTCTGTTCCTCCGATAACAAGTTGTTTATGTGGAGGTGATGGTAGATTTCCTCAGACACAATGCTTGTTAACAGTTTCCACATTACGGACAGACATGTGATAGGTGTATAGTTGGTAACATTATTACCCTTGGTTCGGTCTTTCATTACCAGAACTGTGGTACCTTTTGTCAACCAGTCTGGTACCTCACCTGACATCAATCAGTCATTGAACATGGCTGTCAGTTTCGGGTGGAGGGATGTTATATTTTTAATCCAATACCCCTGCACACCATCTGGGCCTGGTGATTTCCAGTTGGTTAGTTTTCTGGCCGGCCCCTTAAGAGTTTCAACTGTGATACTCAATTCGGTTTGTTGGTGTGCCTGTTCACTAATCTCCTTTTGTACTGTCTCAATCCACACTGCCTGATCATTATCTTCAACACCCTTCTCCCATATTCCTCTCCCTAATGTCTTAGTTTGTTCCGCCTAAGGGATCAAGTCGTTGCCTCTTTCTTTCCCTTCAAGCTGTCCAAACAACATCTTCTGGCTGTTGTCAAACATGCGGTTCTGTCTATACTGACTGACTCTGCTCTTGTATCGCCTAATCTTTGCGCACTTTGCTACAATGCGTTGCGTCAGGTCCGCTATGATAATATTTAGCTTTTTCCTCCTAGTTTTGTACTTTATTTCCAGTCTATTTTTAGTGTCTATGTTTTTTAGTGTCCCATTCAGTAGGGACTCAAGCTCATTATTATTATTATTATTATTATTATTATTATTATTATTATTATATGGCGGTGAATTAGCAGTATCGGTAGAGGGTCGGACGCCATGCTTTCCAGCAAAGTTACGTCCCTTTACGATCTGAGTTCAAATCCCGCCGAGTTTGACTTTGCCTTTCATCCTTACGGGGTCGATAAAATAAAGTACCAGTCATGTCATCGGTAATTGGTGGCCTTGTGCCTAAAGTAGAAACCATTCTTCTTCTTCTTATTATTATTATTATTGGTCTAAGCGTACGTATTTTGCTCGCTTCCAGTAAGTCACTTTATTTGCCTGTTAAAATTATTTGTTGTTAAATATTTCTTGTTGTGTAAGGGATATAAGCCCTTAGACTTTGACCCGTGAAGGGGAAAGTATAATATTTGGGCCTTTTGGCCCAAATATCTGAACTTTTTTTTACATGCTAAAAAATTTGCGAAGAAAAAAAAACATGGCTGAGCCACGCCCCCCAGCGATATGTCGGCTGTCGTGCGACAACGACATAGAAGTTGAGAGGAGCGCTACAGCGAAATTAACACACATTGATAACACAAACACCACCACAAACAAGGTAAACAAAGACACCAATGATACCAATAAGAACACTAATTTTGAAAAAAATGACAGTAACAGCGACACCGAAAATACAGATAACAAAAAAAGAATAACAAATAGAACAATATCACCACCACTAACATGAAAACAAATAGCGTCTACACCAACAGCAACAATACCAACTGCACCGAGAATAACGGTGGCAACAAAGGCAACAATGATAACAGCGACAGTGCTAACAACAACAACAACAACAACAACGACAACAAAACCTTCAATGAAAACAAGAAGAATACTTTCGCTGCGGCAGCAGCAAAAAAGAGGCCATGCTTCAACATGGACCTCTCAAACAAAGATGAAAAGTTGGCCCAGGCATGGAAGCTCATCAAGCAAGAGCAAACTTGATCCAACTTAACTGTCCAGGTAGAAGCTATTGAGGCAGTGGAGCGCAAAACGGTGCATTATAGATGCATCTCAGCACAAACCAAAAGGGCAGCTTTAATCCCACAAGCAGATGTCGAAGTCGCGCTGAGGTGCATCAGAGAAGACACCGAATACATAGAGAGGGGCAGACAGTACGGCACCATTCCAGTGCTGTTAAAGTCAGAAGCCCTCGCTATGAAACACGCTATGACTCCTTGCAAAACCAGCAAGGTCATAATGTACCCCTACCACATGGGAAAAAGAACGGCCCGTCTCCGCATTCCCCGAGTCCCACCAGGACTTGACATGTGGTGGCTTCTGGGATATGTGATTGTGGAGGGGACGGATACAGTCCTTATAGAAGTGGCCAGAACGGCCAGAGAGGACTGGTCCGGGGTTGAACTGGAGATCCTTCTCCAGAACAGGCCCGAGAATGTGAAGACAATCTCGGACCACATCCGCCTTCAGAATGGGACGGTCATTCCCATTATGACCGAAGGCAAAAGGCCGCAGTGTTTTGTTTGTGGGGAAAAAACCCATTTGCGAGCCTTCTGCCCTTAACTTCTGAAAGATGCAAGGAGTCGAAAGGCTACACTGCTGCCGCCCCCGGGGCGAGGACCACAACCGACACCAGCACCTGCAAAACCACCAACAACAACACCAATAGAAAGACCACCACCAACATTGACCACCCAGGGGGGAAACGAGGAAAGCTGTCAAATTCCTCCTCCCCCCCAAAATACACACACCAATAAAACCATAAACATACATACAGACACACTTACAGACACAGACCCCTCATCTACCAGTAGTGAACATGAGGGAAATCCAGAATTCCCCAAAATACAAAAAAAGGAAACATAAAAAGAAAAAAAAATCTCAACAAAGAACAAAAGCACCCACAATAAAAAAACGCAGATACCACCCACGCAAACATCTCTCCAATAACACCAACATCAACACCACCATCACCATCACCACCACAGCCACGCAAACAAATAAAATCACACCAACAAAACATACAAAACTTCGTGCTCGTCAGGAGGGCCAAAAAGGAACTGATATCCCTCGTAGCACGAAGTGAAAATATACAAAAAGAGGGGGAAATTTTTAAATCGAGCACATTTCGCGTGCCGGAAGATTTTGTTCTGGTGTGAATGTCGCTCGAGATATTCAAAGAAATACGAGACAGCTTTCCTCGGGACGTGGGAACCCCAAACGTAAATCCCACTTCAAGACTTTTAAAGGGGTTCCCAAAAGAAATCCCACTAACTATGGAGGTCGAACAACCCGACCTTCACAAGAGCCCGGAAAGTAAGTAAACCTTCCTCTCTCTCTGTTTAACCTGCCAACATGGCCGTATAAAGCGTAGGATGTTTAAATGTTCGAGGCCTGGGATCGTCCTGGAAGCAGGGTCACCTGCCCAACGACCTCAGTTCTTTAGAAATGGATGTAATTGCAGTCAGCGAGACTAGGATTTCCGACACGCGCGCACTAGCCCCCATTTTCGACGACTATCTGTTAGCCGGCCGGGAATGGGAGGCGGGGTGGAAGTGTTGTTTAGGAAAGGCCTGGATCTCGAGGTAAGGTCGATCTTCCGGGAGCCGGACGGGATGTTGTTGGTCCTGGACGTGAACAATATTGAAGGTGGTACATTTAGACTGGTAGTCGTCTATGCTCCTACTGGAGCAGGACGGCCGGACTTCTTTAGACACCTGGAAGCCTGTTTGGGTACGTCTCGCCCTTTACTTTTAGCGGGGGACCGGAACGGCATCTTAGACGTACGATGGGACTGTGTGGGAGTTATCCGATAGGAGCGTGGGTGCAAAAGCCTCAAGAACCTGAGCAGCTAGATCCAACTGTCTGACAGGTACCGACTAGATTTCCCTAATGCGCCAGTGTGGACCTGGGTTAACCGCATAGTGTCATCTAGATCGTATATAGACAGGATATTCATTAGGAAAATAGACAGAAATAATTTAAGCTGTCCACCTTTTGAAACGGTCGCCTATTCAGATCACAAGTTTGTGATCTGTATGGTCGACCTAGATAAGACGCGTAGGTTAGGACCTGGTTACTGGAAGCTAAACATGTCATTTCCGGCACGTAAAGCTTACAGGGACCAGGTCAAAATTTTAGTTAAGAAAAAGTTGACAGGGGGAGTCGTCAACAATAGATGGTGGGGGGGCTCTCAAAAGAGAGATTAGAGTAATGTCGATAGAGTTTTGCAAAGAAGTAGCAGCAGAGAAAAATAGAAAGGAGGGGGAGTTGGTAGATAAGTTAGACGAGGCTATTGGTAGTGGCATTGCAACTGATGTGCTAGCGGCGAGAATGGCATTAGACCATTTCTCCAATGCGAAACACGAAGGTTGCATTGTCAGAGCTAAGGCGCGTGCTCTGAGAAACGAGGGAACCAAAGCTGTTCGATGGGCCCGCGTGGCAGAGGCGCAGCGTGGAAATAAAACCACAATTCGGTCTTTGACGGACTGAGACGGGCACGAGCTAAGCGATTCCAAGAGGATGTGTGAGGCCTTTCGCCAACATTTTGCTCGGCTGTTCGGGGGAAGTGGCGGGTCAGAGATGGTGGCGGACTTCAGTCCCTACCTCGATGGCTTGCCGCAACTCTCGACGGCTGACGCTGGGCGCTGCGATAGGCCAATTACTTCAGCCGAGATTCACGATGCCCTTGTCGGCTGCATGATTCGCAAGTCACCCGGTTTGGATGGTCTGCCCTACGAGCTTTACGTAAATATGCCAGACTTGTTCTCCAATCTCCTCGAAGCCCTCTACTGCAACTGGCAGCAAAACGGGAGTATTCCCAGTTCTGAGAGCCGGGCGTAGTGACGCTGATAAGGAAAGACGAGGACAAGAGGGTCACATTAAACAATTTCAGGCCCATAACTCTGCTCAACACAGAGTTTAAGATTTTGGCCTGTGTGTTAGCGAAGAGGTTGGCGCTTGTCGTCGGGGATTTGGTTGGGGAGGCGCAATCTTGCGCAATCCCAAACAGGTCCATACACGACAACCTCCACCTAATGCAATAGATCATAGAGAGGGTCGGGTGTAAACCTGGCTTCGGTGGGGCTCTGATCAATTTAGATCAATCAATAGGGTCGACCATCGCAACCTGAAGGCTGTCCACAAGGCGGCTGGCTTCGGCCCCGTCTTCAGAAGCTGGATCGCTGCAATGCACAGCGGCACCTGCTCGATGGTCAAAATTAATGGCCACCTCTCGGAAACATTTCAGGTCTCCCGATCGGTCAGTCAAGGCTGCCCGCTCTCCTCCCTTCTGCACGTATTGACTATCGAGCCTTTACTGCGGAAGCTGGAGCTGTTGCAGGGCATCCCGCTCGAACCGGGACGCGGAAAGGCTGCGTCGGCTTATGCGGACGACATCACCGTGATGGTGTCGGACACCTCAGAAATCGAGGTGGTCGGCAACTTATTGGAGGAATATGAAAGGTTGACGGGAGCAAAACTTAACCCGGAAAAGTCAGTGAGCTTGCAACACGGCACCTGGAGAGGCAAGTCCATGCCGTCGAACAGCGTCGTTAGATAAGAATTGGGACGAGGTGACGGGCAGGGTAGTCAGTCTCACACAGAAATGGGCTGGGATGAAGCTATCACTTAAAGGTCGGGCGGAGGTGGCGAACGCGTACATCGCGTCCGTCAACTACTACCGTCTGACTGTCGTCCCTTTCACCCGTTCGCGCCTCGCCATCTTGGAGCGGCTCCTCTTCAAATTCTTGTGGAGGAGTAAGGTTCCGCTGGTGAGGCGGTCCATCTGCTGCCAGCACCATCTACGTGGAGGGCTGGGCGTACCGTGGCTAATGATGCGCAGGCACGCGGAGACTGGGTGACTGCCATCTGGAATGTTGCCAGGCACTCACTGCCCTCTACCAGGTGGGCAGTGCGGTCAGAGGAACTTCCACTCTCGAGTTCTATAGAGGATCAGTGGTGGGCAACTGCGACGACGCACTCGGAGAGGCTCTGGGAGTCAACGAAGTCGAACTAACCAGTCTGTACCGGAGGACTTTCGAGCCGGGGACGATGGATACTTTCCAAAAATCCCTCGCTTGGCAGTGCTACCGGGGTCCACTGCCGGTTTGAGATAAACTCTACAGGTACGGAAGTGCTGTCAGACAGACCTGCCCGAGATACGCGTAGAGCGACGAAACCGTTCTGCACGCTCTCGTCCAGTGTCCGTGCATTACTGACTTGTGGAGTTATGTTGAACAGCTGTTGTCGCGTGTAGAACGGATCCGGCTATCGGCCGAGTCCATAGTGAAGATCGACCCGCTGCCTTCGTTTGGCCAGGCAGGGCATGCAATTTTCCTCTGTCTGGTGGCAGTAGCGAAAGAGGTTGTATGGTGGAAAGGAAGGTGAGGGTGGAGAGAGAAGTGCTGTCCCCCAGTACATTTGCTGAAAGCTGGGTGAATGTGGCGAGAATGTCCCCTATGATTGGCCTACTCTGGTCATGCGGCTGTAGGTAGGTAAATTTGAAGAGGAGAGGGGTGCCCTTCCAGGGTGCTCTCGAAGCGTCGGGTCGTTCAGGACTGGTCGGTGGTCTTCCACTCCTATTGGGGAATTTTTTCTTGTTGTAATTTTATTGTTACTTTATTGTTACTTTGTTATTGTTATTCATATTGTTTACTCGATTTTTCTGTAAAACCCCACTGCCCCAGTCTTTTGTATAGTCCCCTATATGTCGACCCTTGTGGCCAATAAATGAAATCATTATTATTATTATTAATATTATTATTATTATTAATATGTCTGAAGAAGAAGAAGAAGATCTAACAGGTGTGTTGTTACCCTGATCATGTTTTTATTGTCGTTTAAACCCTAGCTCAATATTGACAAGGCATGCCTAAGATCGCTGGCATGTCAAATGAACATGTAAAGACAGTCGTGTCGGCTTTTCCAGTATTGACGCTATATGTTGTTGCTATGGATATGAAAAGTTTTTGGTTGTGTCAGTGTTGGTATAGTATTTTGTTGCCATAAGATTCGCATTTCTGTGGCAAAGGGTGGGATTAAAGTAGTTATGAAACTGCTGAGTGTGTAACATTTGGTGCCAGAGCTATAAATGATTGGAGATAGCTATGGTGGATATTTGGCTTGATGTATTTGTGTAGTTTTATAAAACTGTAGTTGCCAGTAAAGATAGCGGTGGTGTCAGTCCTATTTCATCGTTTATGTTGAGCTCGCGGTATTACGGTGTGGTGGAGTGTAATGAGTAGGTAGGTACAAATCCTATTATGTGTAGCATTATCTGGAAAGAATAAAGAAAGAGTTATTAGTGAATCATTGGAATTTAAACGAATAACATTGTTTATGTCCGCAGAAAATGAATTTATGTCTGTTCTTCTGTCATCACAAAATACACCAGTACACACAGACAATTTTGCACGTGCAAACACGCATAACATACACACACACACACACACACACATATATATATATATACATACATATATATACTTAAGGTCAAAGACAAATAAAAAGGATAATAGAAAAATGCGGACACTCTCATATGCAGCTCATGCAATCATATACTGTAAATCACCACCGCTGTGCCTCTTTAATTTATTACTATAAGCCTCATGATCTGTGAATTCCATGGATTGAAAGATTGTTAGTGAAACAGAAAAAGGGGAAAGCATTTTGAATCCTCTGATACTATGTTGGTTATGTTATTTCACATAACAGTAAATACGTCATAACCCTGAACAATTAGCTGTATACAGTTAACCAAGGGGGCGATGCATCATCATTGCGATCAGAATCAATAATGAAATTTCATGGTTATATTTCATTATTTGGTGTGGTTAGGGCGGTGGATTGGCAGTATCGGTAGAGAGTCGGACGCCATGCTTTCCAGCATAGTTACGTCCCTTTACGGTCTGAGTTCAAATCCCGTCGAGGTTAACTTTGCCTTTCATCCTTACGGGGTCGATAAAATAAAGTACCAGTAATGTACTGGTTAATTGCTGGCCTTGTGCCTAAAGTAGAAACAATTATTTGGTGTGGTTAGAATTGGATTTGGTCAAGGTATACTTTGACATTCATCATTCTGGGTTCGATACAACATGTATCCCATTAATTATTTGCTTCGACATAATCGAGTATTTTCCCTGTATATAGGTGGTCTTGAGCTGAATAATATATATATATTTCTCTACAGCGGCATTTCTTGTTTGGGTTTTATTAAATATGTGCTGATGTCCAATGAAGCTGATGTCCAGATCATTCTAATGGAGTTGTAGGTGCGGCGATTTGATATATGGTATTTCTTATGTAATTTAAGGATGATGGAACCCATTCCACTCCAGGCCTGAGCACAGCAGATACCTTCCAGCGAAAGTGAGAGAGGAAGTGAGAAACACATATAGACGAAACATCAACCCCAGTACTAGACTGGTCCTATTTTTATCGACCACGAAAAGATTAAAGGCAATGTTGACCTCAGCTGGATTTGAACTCAGAGAGTAGAGAGTCGAAAGTTATACCACACAGCATTCTATCCGGCTTTC
This sequence comes from Eledone cirrhosa, assembly GCA_964016885.1. NCBI lineage: Eukaryota > Metazoa > Mollusca > Cephalopoda > Octopoda > Eledonidae > Eledone > Eledone cirrhosa. The sequence goes on from OZ024741.1 coordinate 97,395,327, forward strand.
TAATAACTCTGCCAATTCGCCGCCTATTGAAGATATATAAGCAAATACATATAGAACTCACTACACAAAATAGAGTTACATTGAATATTCAAATGTCTTTTGTTGTTATGACAATGGACAAAGAAGGAAAAGGCACGGGCTCTAGTGTCACAGAAGAATTGGGAGGGGGATAGGGAGGGCGAAGGGGAGTGTTATGGATAGGGGAGGTCTCTGGACCTAGTGCGCAGCGGTATTGAGTCTACGTTTCACGGACAAGACCGCCAAAGCAATCAATGTCATAATCGAAATAATATTTAGAAATAACATTTTGAACATCTCTATATATATGCATGATGGTAGAGTAAAAAAAAATTATGAGAGAGAAAATAACCACGGGCCCGCAATTCGCAATTTATTCTTCCGTGAAGTACAGTGGGTGGAAGATGAAGAGTGGTGGGGGGCACTGAACAAATATCTTACGGCATATGCTTACATTCATATTGATGTCTTATATATTGAAAATATATAAAACATATATATCCTCGTGTGTAGAGAATTTATTCATCAGAAAATATAGATATCAATTGACATCAATCAGGATTGTTATCATTCACATGCTCATTTTACGCTTCCAAGTTTAACCGTAAATGTATTCAAGCATGTAAATGGTGTGTTTCCATATATCTTGACGCACTTATGTAATAATTGGAGTGTACGGATGTAAGCGAGTTTAACATTCGTGATAATGGATGTATGTTCTTTTTATAAACTTACTGACATTTATAAATTTTCGAAAGTATTAGGATTAATAAGGATATACTTAATACTGCTTATGGTTTTCTTAAATATAGGACCGTTTATATCTTCGCTTTTAACATTAACAAGTCTAGATAATAGCCTAATCTTAAATACTTAATAGGTGAACACGCAGATTATAAAGATATGAATATGAACTTACCACAACAATTTACAAAACAATATAAAGTGGTAGATTATTCCGCTGTCGTTGCAATAGTAAAACCAACACCATTAGAAGGAAATATATATTTTAGATATTAGGCACTTATATGACTTTCGATTAATACAAACATGCATATATATATATATATATATATATATATATATATATATATATATATATATATATATATATATATATGTGTGTGTGTGTGTGTGTGTGTGTATGGGTGTGTGTGCCTTTATATAGAAAGTTGTTTCTCTATAGATACAACGTGTGTCATCAATACTGCACTGATGGCTATAAACATATACATATATAATATATACGCTTGTAAATATACAACAAATTACGAATTTCCCTGTATATTGAAAAAATGATAAATGTCCATAATCGATTTTTGGATGTTATTGAACCTTTATCAGAAGACTTGTATATCATCCAATAAACCATGCATTGGATGGGTACATAGACACCTTCGATCTTAGTACTTTTCAGAAATGAGTATATAAATTTCCATATAATCAGTGCTGGTGTTGATAATTAACTAATATATATTTGGGTGAGTGGGAAAGTCGATTAGATGAACCCCATTATGTTACTGGTGCCTTATTTTATCCACCCCGTTCGGATGAAATTAAAAGTCAAACCTCGGTCGGATTTGAAGTCAGAACGCTAAGGACAATAACTCTATGCCGCCAAGCATGATGGCCGGCATTCAACCAGTTCTGCCAATCCACCACCCTCTTTATTGAGGTGTTAATATATATTATTATATAAAGAATATGTAAAAATATGGCTGCACGTCGGTGGTTAGTTGGTTATTTGAAATCCAGTGTAGGCGTATGTTTTATGCCTTGTTTAGGTTCGAGCTTGGTTTTGATTTTCTTGTATTTAATTACAGGTTAGCGCAATCGACAGTCTTACATGCAAACATGTAGTAATCACTTGAATGTTCATATGAGGGATAAATCGCTTCGTTGTTCGAGCTTCTCTAATAAACACAGTCGGAATGATATCCATTAATATTTGCCATTGTATATGTATTGAACTGAATATTTTCATAAGCGTGAACGTAAGTATCTATATAATATATTGAAGTGTATCAATGAGTTTAACATGTTGTGATGTTTACGATATTTTGTTTTTATAAATCTTTTAAGGAATATTATAGATATTTCGAGCAATTATATCTAATATGAGTATGCGTCATACTACTTACAGCATTCTTTCTAAAACGAAGCCTCCTCTTAGTTTTAACATTTTCATGTTTATATAATGCTACAATCCTAAAGTCTGAATGGATGTGAACTTAAATATTAAAGTTATTGATATAAATCTACAATATATATCTTAAAACCATTTTCAAAATAAGACAAAATGGAAGAGATTATTATACAAAACTTTGAATATTTATCTTAAGAGATTAATGTAATAAACTACGTTAGAATACGATATATACACTTTATCATTTTCAATATATATGCTGTTTGTGTAAATTGGTTACTTGATATATATATATATATATATGTATATATCAAGTTTGAAATTACACCTAATTGTGTATGGTTGACGGTATATTTAGTCGGTTTCCACATGCTGTTAAAATGTTGGATAAATAATCTATCGGGGCCAACGCGAAGAGGCCGCTTTCGGTTATTTGTCGAAAATTTCTACATAGGAGCATTTATTCTTGGTCTAATTGATTTTTATATGGTTAATTATGCTAATTGGGAGAGGAAATAGTATATATTTTATCTAGTGATTCTAAGGACATGATTTATGATATATATATATATATATATATATATATAACGAAGGAAATGTGGTAAGGAACCAGGTGGACCATAACGCACCAAAGTACTCAATACTTGAGGTAGTAGAGTGGGTAATAGGAACCAGTAAGACCCCGACAGCTGAGCTCAAGCCGTTTCGAAACGGCTTGAGCTCAGTTGTCGGGGTCTTACTGGTTCCTATATATATATATAGCGAGAGAGAGAGAGGGGGGGGGGAGAAGGAGAGATAGACAGATATACATATGAGGAAAAGAGTCAGGAAACCGACGGCTGAACTCCGGCTGTTTCGACATATATATATATGTGTGTGTGTGTGTATGTAAGGAAGTATATATATATATATATATATATATATATATATATATATATATATATATATATATATATATATATATTTATTAAAATAACAGATTAAAGTTTAAGCAACGAATCGCTGAGGGTGACAGCAGCGATTCTGTGCTTAAACTTTAATCTGTTATTTTAATAAATATTTGCCCTACGGTTTTTATATATTTGATATATATTTATACATATCTAGCCCTCTTTAGATTTTAGTCTTCACATTTATTATTATTACTATATATATATATATAAAAATGAAAAGTGTAGAAATGATTGTAGCAAGAAGCCAACAGTATTCCATAATATATATAAGTGACTAGCGTCAAAATGGAAAAATACTTAACGTAAGATGTGTGAAAATAATTCAAACTCAATTCAAAAAGAATCAGGATATAGATTCATCCACATAATATATATATATAGATTCATCCACAGAATATATATATATATATATATATATATATATATATATATATATATATTAAGACAGGGGGGAAGAAAAAAATGGCTTCACTTGTGCTTTCAACAAATTTATTTCCTTCACAAAATCCAAAAAGAGTTTTTCTCCGGATTAGAAAAAAAAAAAAAAAAAAAAAATGTTTATAAATTAGGTCGTTGGTTGTTGGTTAGGTCTTAGGAGTTCTTGGTTAACGTAGGAGTATTGTTTCGTTTTTAGAAAGACCTTTCACGCTGAGGTGCCGTTGTCAAACTGATGTGTATGTCGTGTGTTGTTCTATATATAGGGATTTAACATGTTTGTGGTGTGGTGGGTTTTTTTTTTCTCCCTCTTTAATAAGTGTAGGGGTGTAGGTGTGTTGAAAAAATGTTAATAGCAGTGATGAGTTGAGACATTGAGTAGGGTTGGGTGGGGGGTAATGTAGCAAGCGCCGCCTGCCCCGGTCATTCTCGAAAAATTCCTTTATTCAGGGGAAAAAAGCTTTTAGTATTCCTTTGTATCGAAAATGGTCATAGGCAAACCGCATCTGCAAGCTTGTAAACAATTATTTTTTTCTGAAGAATTTTTCTACGTCCATCCCAAAATTGGTCCTTTGTTCAACACACACATATGTGCGTATACACGTACATACACACACGGGCATATGTAGAAATATATAGGCACACACCATCAATTACACACCCATGTACATATACATCCACATACATACATAAAAACATATAAAGAAACATATAAAAACACATATACACATACGTAGACACACGAATATGTACCCATACCTCCACATGGGTATATATATATATATATATATACATACATATACATATATATACACACATAAAGATACATAACTAAATATACATATATACACATACACACATACATACACACACACACATACACACCCATATATATATATATAGAGAGAGGCATACACACACACATAAATATATATATATACACATAAACACATACAAACACATACACACATATACATATATATACACATATATATATATTTATATATATATATATATACACATACACATACACATACAAACACATACATACACACATACATACATACACATACATATACATACATATATATATATATATATATATATATATATATATATATATATATATACATATACATACATATACATACATATATATATATATATATATGTACACACAAACACATAAAGACACATATATACATATATATATATATATATATATGTATATATATATATATATATATACATCTACATACATACATACGTATACACATACAGAAACATACATATACGTGCACACATATATACATATATGCACATACATACACACACACATATATAGATACATACATATACATACACACACTTATAAACATATCTCTCTCTCTCTCTATATATATATATATATATACAAATATACACATACATACATATACATGTACATATATATACATACACACATATATATATACATACACACACACATACATACACACATCCATACATATATATACACACACATACACACACCCACATACATAGATACCCACACGTACATACATCCATACATACCTACACATATATATGTGTGTGTCTCACCGTTCACTCAGATATTCATGTGTACACATAACAAGAGGGGGGTGGTAGTGAAATGGAATTTTACCTCCGAGTGTTAATTCATTTTTTCGTGTTCAGTAGTGGTTTAAATTTTTCAATGAAGAATTCTTCTTTATATCTGCGGAAATGTTCGTTATCCGACCATATCTTGAAGAAAGGGAAGATTGTGAATTTTTCCTTCCCGCATGATGCAAAGTGTGCGCTACATGTGGTATTTCTGACTGTGGGGTCTTTAATCTGTTGTTTATGTACCCGGACTCTATCATGTAGTCCCATTCCGGTTTCCCCAATGTAATACTCTTTACACTGTGGACATGTTGCGCAATATATTAGGTTTTTCGTTTGCATTGACCTTGAAATTATCATGGTTTTTGAAGGACAACTGTTTGCCCTCTTCGATGAGTTCACAGGTTCCACATCTAGAGTCCCCGCATTTCGTCACTTGCATTGATTCCATGTTGGTCGTAAATTTTGCCTTGGTAATTAGTTTTTTAAGGTTGGGTGCTTGGCGTCTGCTATGAATTATCTGTGTGTTTTTTAAGAGTGCATTCATGTTGGTAGATTGCTGTAGAATCGGGAGATACTGCTTAGCAGTTTTCACAGACAAAAATTTTCTAATCCGGAAAAAAACTCTTTTGTGATTTTGTGAAGAAAATAAATTTGTTGAAAGCACAAATGAAGCCATTTTCTTCTTCCCCCCTGTCTTAATATACCTAACTGTACCAAGGATTAAACACATTTTCCAATGTATATATATATATATATATATATATATATAAAGAAAAAGAGATGAAATCGAAAATGCAACTGGAGTCTTATTTTTTTTTTAAATATATATATTTATTTGGTTCCTTTACCGGTTTCGCAATTCTTCTGCTTTTCAAAAGGTGAGTTGAGATGGAGGGTCTGTGAGAAAAACCACAGACCCTCCATCTCAACTCACCTTTTGAAAAGCAGAAGAACTGCGAAACCGGTAAAGGAACCAAATAAATATATATATTTTTTTAAAAAATAAGACTCCAGTTGCATTTTCGATTTCATCTCTTTCTCTTTATACTTTCACTCGTGTAGGACAACTCGGTTATTTTTCATTTTGTAAAAAACACCTCACTTTCTAATATATATATATATATATATATATATATATATATATATATATATATATATATGTGTATATATATACTTCCATAAACGCTGTCAATTCTCTGGTATATTTATGGTGAATATGATCATTAAACACGAAGCGTTAATTTACCACTTAAGATTTATCATAAGTGTTCTCTTAAGAAAGCACAACATCAAGAGAACTAAACAGAAAAATCACCCACTTCATTCATGGGTGATGTTTTGATTGTTATCACAGTTTGCCCACGGTAAGAATATGATTGGAAAGATATATATATATATATATTTATATATATATATATATATATATATATATATATATATATATATATAATTGTGTGTGTGTGTGTGTAAGTTTATATCCATATATGCATATATATATATATATAAAATTAAGGATACTATTTATGGTTATGTATATACTAAAACTTTTTATAGTTATGTATATTTTAAACCCTAAACAGTGAAGGTCAGTAATTAACTCCCCTTAATTACACACACACATACTTCTGGATAATAAACCGCTGTAAATTTTCGCAGCAGAATCAACCTATTCTATAAATTTGGATTAAATAACACCGAGCCGCAATAAGCTAAAATAATTTAATTTAATGCATCAAACATCCAATACGGAATAATCGTTACTTATGTGATGGATGTAAAAACCATAAATTACTTTTTCTGAACGTGAAAATGGTGGTGGATACGAAAACCATAACTTTCTTTTGCTTCTCCTTTTTATTTTTATTTTTATTTTTCTGCACACATACTTTTTTATTATATACAAAAAATACCTTACCACTACAACCACGATAATACTCTTACTTACCCGCTTAAAGTACTTGTATTACATGTAACACTCTGCTACACAATAATCATATATAAATGAGACACACTTGCATGCCCCACGTGTAACTAACGCATACACTAACTACTACATCTGAATAACAAACTATCCTCTTGCATTATCTGTGTTAACTGCCGAATGTATCTTAATTTTGTTTTAATTTTAATTATGATTTTGATTTTGAATTTGAATTGCTATACAGAAATAGTATATGTCACTCCACTGTTCATCAATATATATGTGTGTGTCTGTATGTCTCTTGCGTTGGAAAGGAGGTCAATTATGTGTACAAACATTGAAAAATGCTCCGGAGACGCCAAGCCTAGGTTTGGATGAAACACTTTAAGTGAATAAATGCTTTGAACGTAGCTTTGATTCTTGTGATTCTATATATATATATATATTTATAACCAAGAAAATATGCTCACTGTGAACGTCGAGAATATTATGTATTTTATTACATTACTGATGATTCCATTCTTTTCCGCTGTCGACAAAAGTGGAAATATACTTTTACTTGGGACGGTATGTACCTGGCAAATATAACAGGTGTGGTAAGTGTAAAGATGCAGATATAACATCCAGTTCATTCAAATTTTTTTTCAGGAAATGAATGTTTATGTAGTGATAAATCAGGCAGTCCAGATGATATCCTCGCCTGTTGAAGAACTACATTTTTATTAGCTCTGTCTCCCCCTCTCTATTTCTCTCTCACTTTATTTCGTTATACTTATCCTCTCTCCTGAGATTTAGTGCACTCTCTCTCTTGCTCAGTTTCTTACTAATTCACAATCTCTTTTTCTCTCTCTACATGTCGCATACCCACAAACGCACACACACACACACACACACACACACACACACACACACACACACACACACACACACACACACACACACACACACACACACTATCTCTTTCTCTCTCCCTCTCTATATATCTTACACCATGTATTTTATATCTTGAGAAATATAGTTTTTAAAAAAGTTGGTCCGATGTATAAATTAACTTCAATATCATTATACCATTTATTTGGTTTTGTTAAGGCCGGCAGTAAATATTATTATTGAGAAAAAGAAAATACTTTGTTGGATAATTGATATAGCCGCAATAGGTTATAAAGTCTGTGAAAAGGAATCATTTGAATGTATTCAGAGCATATTTGAGAAGTTTACTCAATGATGAACATGTAAAAGCTTAAAGTCCCGTTAGTAGTATTGGGTGACTTCGGGAACAGTAAGAGCAACAATACAGCAATCGAAAGTGAAATATTTAAATTAGGATAAATTGAGTTAATTTTTCACAAAACGTTATTAAAAAAAAGTTATATTCTGAGTATAGTTGTTGAAATATAAGGGAAATAAAAGTATCTGTAATATATTTTCACATATTTGTAAACTCTATCCTTCCACTATATATCCGGCATAAAGCGTCTTCAGTTGAACGAGGTCATAATAACTGTACATAATTTAGTCACGATGTCAGCAAATTCTGGAAAGGGAATTAATTTTAATCGACTACATTACGTTACAGTTATTGATTTTCTTTACCAACAAAAAATGAAAAATATAGCCAATGTCAATGGAATTTGCACATAATCTAACACATGGATAATTTAAAATATTAATAAAACATAGAAACGCCATTATGCAATTTCACACAAATCTCCGTTTCAGCCATTTTAAATAGTATTATAGAAACAGAGACGGCATATTGAATATGATGGAGTATTAATACTACTCATACTATATATCGTTTGTTCTATATCCCTAAATCTCTTCTTAAGAATGTAACTGATTACCTTTGTATTGGGTTTCATTTATTACATATATAAACATACACAATTACATTTATATAGAGATTTCCTTTGGCATAATAATGTATTACACACACACACACACACACACACACACACACACACACACACACACACACACACACACACACACACACATATATATTTATATATATATATATATATATATAGTAATAATAATAATAAATGTAAAGACTAAAATCCCAAAAGGGCTCGATAAGGATAAATATATATAAAATATATAAGAACCCTAGAGCAAATATTTATTAAAATAACAGATTAAAGTTTAAGCAAAGAATCGCTGCTTTCAGAAGATCCCGTTAATGATGAAATCAGCGATTCTTTGCTTAAACTTTAATCTGTTATTTTAATATATATATACACTAGACCTGAAAAATGTGCAAGCTGAAAAGAGCCACAGAATGTTATAATAAACCTTCAAAAGTGTGGGACTAGAGTTGTTGCTAAAAAATATTGTAATCATTATCCATTCTGTGGCATCCTTTTATAAAAAAAGAGACTCATAACAAACTCAAGACGACACGATCATTATTTAAGCTAATGTTCAATATCTCATATTAGATGTTTTGTAATGATTAATATGAAATGCACTTAAACCGAATTCTATATTATAAATTCACTTAAATAATTATCGTGTCGTCTTGCGTTCGTTATGAGTCTCTTTTTAATAAAAGGATACCACAGAGTGTACGATAGATAATGTTTACAATATGTTTGAGCAACAACTCTAGTCCCACATGTTTGAAGGTTTATTATAACATTCTGTGGCTCTTTTGAGCTTGCACATTTTTCAGGTCTAGTTTAATATTTTTTAAGGCAACGCTTGTAATAACTCTAGTTAAACATGATATATATTAATAATAAATTATCGTTGTAATGTAATATCATTATATAATTATATAATTGTAATGTAATATAATTATATAATTATATAATTGTTATTTTATAAATGATCTTATAAATATTATTGTAAGATGTATAAAAATATTTTCAGACTTTTAATATAAACAACTACAAAAAACAAATCAATATTAAGTAAATATATTTCATATAATAATTGTTATAGTTGACTTAATAAAAATTAAATATTACATATAAATAGTCTAACATAATAATAGTAAAATAATCTAACATAATAATAATAAAATAATCTAACATAAAAGGAACAATGAAATGGACAAATATACAAGTAGATATAATACAGCGATATTATCAGCATGTTATAACGAACTGAAAAAAAATAGTCATTATAAATTTAAGGAATCATATATAAATTAACAATATACCTTACCAAGACGAGAAAAATATGTTTATGATAAAACGACGAAATACAGGAGGAAGATTCGAAAGCGAAACGATAAATAAACGTGCAAACAAAGTGGCAGGTGCTTTTGAGCAACAATTACTCTCATTGGTTGATTAGAAGAAATTAGCCAATAAGTCAATACATTACAAAAGATGTTTGGCAGGCATCACCACGGCCAGCGAAACCCCTTGAACCTTTTATTCACAAGCTACGCATATATGTCAGACATGCAGACTTAAAACATATATCTGTTAGTCACTGCGTGTCTAACACACACACACACACACACACACACACACACATATATATATATATATATATATATATATATATATATATATATATATATATATATATATATATATATATAATTTGGTTGCAGGCAAACACATTTTAAATAAAGTTGGCATAATGAAATACATTTCGCAGAATGTAGCATGCATCAAGAAATTTGGCAATGAGATTTCGCAGTAGCGTGTGTGTGTTTCTGTGTGTTTGTGAGTGTTTATATTTTGTATGTATTAGTAAGTGTGTTTGTCTTCAAACGTAATTAAATCATATTATATATCACATGTCTTTACATATCATAAATTCAGCAGTGAAAATAAAGACAAACACGCATATACGCATGCAATACTACATTCACGTATACAACCAACCCAACTCTTACACATGTTGATATAAGTTACAAATGTACAATGGACACACACATACACACATGTATATACATATATATATACTTACATATACATATATATATATATATAATGTATACACACACTTATACACATAAATAAATGAATATATATATATATATATATATATATATATATATATATATATATATATATATGTACAACTAATATGTGTGTGTGTGTGTAGCTGTGTAAATATATATCTGTTTATTCAAGTGTTTTGGTTTATGAATCTCAACGATTGAGGTGTGAGAAAAATTATGGCAGACGAGATTAATGGCTAAATAAGTCTTCATGGATTTTTAATACCTCTCTTCAAAACATTACCTCTAACTTTTTATTTCGTTATCTTATGGCACCATGTCGTTTTGTCACTGACACATCCCACTACAACATCGTAAACTCCGTCAATATCTCGGATAACAACTTCACCATCGTCACTATTACTTCCTACAAACCTAGTAGTAACTTCAGTATTATTAGCACTAACGCCAACCTAACAATAAACATAATTATACCAGCAACAGTGAAGCTTTATTCTATACAAACTCATTTCAACTAATAAAAAAAATATCACCGTCATTGCAATAGTAGCAAAGAATCTAACTTCACAGAAACAATATCGAAACAAGAAACTGTGTTGGAGCCATTATCACTATCATGGTAAATAACTACTTTATGAGCCAAGTGGCGTGTTTTTAATCGATCGCTCATCATTCTAATAGATATAAGCAAACCTACCACAAATCAAAATCTATTGTTATAAGAATAGAAGACATTACATAGTGGAATCCAAATTAGGTTATGTCAGAGAATATGGCAGGTTTAACGTCTGAAATTCACATTTGATCGTAAGGTTATTCCACCCTGGTAGATAACTTGGTTATGAAAATATGCATTATTTTTAGCTTTTAACTCTCTATCACCGATTCTTTCAAGATGTTATGCATTCTATGTTATCAGGTGCTTTTGAAACAAAGTGTAACAGATTGATAATGGAGTTTAGGACAATGCTGTTGGCCATTCTGTTAAGGGCCTACATACATTGGTATCTTCCTGCCCCCTGGTATGCTTGATACGTCAGCGACTGCAGATGAATGAGAGGACAGGACAAAATTTGCTACATTTGTTTCTTTTCCTGCTAGAATTAACCAAAAGAGCCGCATTAAACTATTCAGCGTTGATATGCAATGCGCAGTGCACCTTTACTAGCAGCTTCGCACGAATTTGGTTGAGAAATACTCTCCCTAATAGGGTTGCTAAGACACTGGTGCCTCCGCCGGAGTTAGCCCCTTGAAGACACAACAATGAGGTTATGCTAAGAGCCCTGTTACCAATGTGGAGATTTACAACTGTGTATCTCCTGCTTGTCATATCTGCACACGTCACCACTTCTCAATCGCCATAGGACTTTCAGCTCATAAAGTGACAGACGCGAAGATCATAAAAGACATTTGTACATCTTTGGATTATAGTTGCAAACGCCTGTATTACAGGAGTACCACTCTCTAAGTTTTAGTGGTTATTGTCTGGTGACAAGCCTTAGCCAAGTGACCAGTAATCACATCAAGCACAGGATTTTTTCAAAGTTTTCTCTCTTAGAAGGATACTGTAACAACAGCTAGGGTTCCTTTACTCCAAATGGATTCTCTTCTCTTACCATCTGTGACCACTACATCTGTCGATAAGCTGCAGCAGGTTGTTGCTTTATTTCTATATCCGTAAATCAGGGTCTCCGCCAGGTGCAAATAATTATTGAATGTTAAATGCTAAATAGATATATACAGTAAAGGTTTAAGATTTAACGTTTTAAAGCTTAACAGATGCATACACACATGCACGCTCGCAAAAAAATCCCACATCCACCTACAGAATATATACATATGTAAACACTGCTGTATAGTCTTTGATTCTAACGTGTTTCTCCGCGCTTTGTCAGGGCTTTTCTCATCTCGCAGGGTGAACAACCACCCTCTCCCCAAGCAAGCTTTGGTGGGATTGCTGGTTTAGTGGTAAACGACCCAACCATGTGACAGGTTGTACTGAGCTACATATTACCATAGTATTCAGCAGCAATCTGACATAATACATGCATATATACAATTACACATGAATTATATACATATTATTTTAACTTTAATTTAAATTTATTTATTCTCTAATTACCTTTTTATTAACATTTATTTACTGTTTTTTTTTAAGCCTTCATTTGCTTTCCTCTAATCATCTACATTAACATCTGATATATATCTCACAATATTTCGCATATACCTTCACTTCCTTGCTTCATTACAAAACTTCCTTTCGGGTATTTAAGAAAAGCATGTATTAGAAAGATAACATTAAACCTAACATATAACCGAGAAAGAAATAAAATATGAAAACACTTAAACCACATTCCTACGCAAACATACAAAAGTGCGAACATATTCGCATATAAAGAACACGTTAAATACTCCTGTCGTACACTGTGAAAACAACGATTGCGCACGGGGCTATTTTGCCTATGTGGCTTCATCTCAAGCTAAAGATATTCTCTAATGACACGGACCACTGAACATTGATTATGTTGCTTTAACTCCGTTAAATAAAATGAAAACAAAATTATTAGAAAAAATGATAACAATGGAAAAGTATCATCTTTTTATTTCTCTTCCGTTTCCACCGATCAAACATTTTCCGTTATACTGCTCCCTGTGTGATATTTCTGTTTATAGGCTTACATAGTTGCACGTACATATTTTCACACATATTTACACACACACACACACCCAAACCCACACCCACACACACACACACACACACACACACACACACACATATATATATATATATATATATATATATATACATATATATATAAAGAGAGAGAGAGAGAGCGAGAAATGGATAAATAAACATATGCAAATATATAAACATATAAAAATACATAAATGTTAGTGTTCATATTTACATATACATATGTGTGAGTGTGTTTGGGTGCGTGTTTGTATGTGTGTGTGTGCGTGCGTATATGTGTGCGTGTGTGTGTATGAGTGTGCGTGTTTATGTTTTGGTTATCATACCCATCCAAGCAAGCATCCCTACTCTCTCAAGAGTCCAATATCTGATGAATCACAGAAGTCGAACGTGTGAAGTTCATGTCTCCCTGACAGACCTGGCGTTTCCTCACCGTAAACGTGTGTCAAATTTGATATTAATGTATGTTGATACATCCTCTATTGGGTCAATGGAAGCGTATCTAAGCGGTTATAGGAACGTTACTTAATACGCTAACACATGTACATAAATCCATAAATCTATACACAAATTAGCGCGTATTTTGCTAAGCAATCATGGTATGCATGCATAAGTTAATATTGCCTCAAGATTGCACATTAAACGATTAGGATCAGTTGTTGAACTAGTATATATATATAAATATATATATATATATATATATATATATATATATATATATATATATATATATATATATATATATATATATATATATATATATATAAATATTAAGCCAACAATATATGTGTGTGTATATATGTGTGCGTATGTATGGGTGCATAAATGTGTGTGTTAGTTTGTTTGACTATATATATATATATATATATATATATATGTATATACTTGAGTCATAATTTTTCAAAGAAACTAAATCCATATAGGCCCATCACTTTCCTTCGCTTTCTCTGTCTCTCTTTATCGTTTGGACTATCTATCTATGCCTCTATATATTGCCTTTTTTTGTCTATTTCTCAGTGTTCATATTGTTCTTGCTTGCTCTTTTTTTCTATAACCACAACCATCTCTTTATTTTAATCTATATGCAACAGATGAACATATGCGTTGTTTACACGTTTTTTCTTAAATTACAGTTGCATAAATATTATGCATGCATATTCTGCACGTTATTTTATACATTAATAATTTGTTTGCTATTTATTTTCTTTATAGGCAGGCAGAAAGTTCTTTGTTTTGTTTCAAGTGGAATAAGACCCATTGAATAATGTAGTTTTACGCCAACCCTAAAACACCGGTATAATTATGGATTCTTTGTCTCGATATTTAGTTTTTTTAATTTGAACCAACTTCTACTAAATAGGTACCGAACTAACGATGAACAACCAGAGAAAACAAGAATATCTTTACACGTTCTATTTACATCTACTAATTGCCACACTTTTAAAAGGGGAATAGGCGCATTATTATATGTAATCACAACCACAATGGCTCTGAACCTAACATGCGATGTTCAATCCTGGACTCCATCGAGGTTGTGTCCTGATGTTTGATTTTGTCTAAACAACGAGAGCAAATTACCCACGAAAAAATCTGCAATTAAATCCCCTAACGATCACTGATTTGCAGTGAATTCAGAATCCATTGATTTTATTGTCAACGAGTATTATAATAATACGCTTTTTATGGATTATAGGCAACATATTTAACACGCCCTATAAATTCAACATTTAAAATAAGATATTATTTGCATAAATAATGTACCAGCAGTGTACTTAAATGTGACTGTCTATTATATATATATATTTCATAAATAAATTATGAATGAATTCGAAAGGAAGCTAGATGTGGTTTAGCAAACCTTTCTACATATTCACACAACATTAATGTCTGTGGATTGGCAGTATCGGTAGAGGTTCGGACGCCATGCTTTGACGCATATAGTTACGGCCCTTGCCATTCTGAGTTCAAATCCCGCCGAGGTTAACTTTGCCTTTCATCCTTACGGGGTCGATAAAATAAAGTACCAGTAATGTACTGGGTAATTTTCTGGCCTTGTGCCAATAGTAGAAACAATTAATGTCTACATATCTTGTTGGCAAATTCTCCCCTTTGGAATATATATTTTGTATGTCTTTAACATTATATCATCATCATCATCATCATTATCATATATATATATATATAAATATACACAAATATCATTTCAGCGAGATCGGATTTCGGCTGTGGTCGAAAACAAAGCGAAACGCAATACCCACGTTATGCTAGCAAGCGTTCCATGGACCTAATAAAGACCAGAGCAATACACATAGGTTATAAAGGCCAAACAAACTGAGATGGCGGTCAAGAACCTATCAACCACCTAAGCCAAAAAGACAAGGCAAGCCAAACAGGTCAAACAAATATATATATATATATACATACATACATTGACAATTACATATACATGTTGTACTTCAAAAGCATAAGGATGTGACTGTAACAATTGAAACAAAATTACACAGGTAAAGTTGAGAATACGGAAATGATAACTTTGAAATAAAAAAAAAATATATAATTGTTTATAGTATAAAAATATTAACACAAGAACAAACAACCTATTTAAAAAAAGACTTAAACTCAAAAAGGAAGGTAGTGAAGACATAAAGTAATGAGTATATACATGAGTAAGCGAAAATCAAATGCTCTGCAAAATGCAAACCAGTGTCATAAATCATTAGTGAATATTTATAAAGTATTAAACAAACAACCATTAGTACAATGCAAACAAAAGTTAACATCTTTGTAAACACATAACGCATCAGAGCAAGCAATCACGCAGAAGCTTATATCAACGATTAGACAGGTAAGGTTATTATTATGTAGATTGGCAGTATCGGTAGAGGGTCAGACGCCATGCTTTGCAGCATAGAGGTAGAGTCCCTTACGGCCTGACATCAAATCCCGCCGGGGTAAACTTTGCCCTACATCCTTACGGGCTTGACAAAATAAAGCACCAGCTAGGCACTGGGGTAATTGCTGGCCTTGTGCCAAAAGTTGAAACAATTATTTTATAGAAACACAATTTTGATATCCTTGGGCAATTATATATATATATATATATGTGTGTGTGTGTGTATATATAAAGGGAAAAAATGAAACTAAATTTCATTTCTCACTCTTAGAACGGCTGTTACTTAAATATAAGTTTGTATACGTACATACATATATGTATACAGACGTACAGTAGTATGTATATATATATATATACATACATGCACACATATATATATATGTACGTATGGATTCACCGAACATTTATTATAATGCTCGGTGTGTTTGTAAACAAACATCCCGAATTAAGCCGTACAGTGTCTAGCAACCATCGTTGCTCATTTGTACAACACTGACAAAGGAACGCTGTACCAGTTTCAAGCTTATTATCTTATCGTCAGCAACGTATAACTTCCTGCCAGATGGTTGAACGTCTGAAAGTATTTACTTTCCTTATGCATATTAACGGCTGAGCAGCCTAATTTGCATATCGAGTGAGTTAATCGGCCGGGGTACCGAAAACACACCGAGCATTATAATAAATGTTCCGTGAAACCATACGTACATATATATATATGTGTACATGTATGTATATATATATACATACTACTATATGTCTGTATACATATATGTATGTACGTATACATACTTATATTTAAGTAACAGCCGTACTAAGAGTGAGAAATGAAATTTCGTTTCATTTTTTCCTTTTATCGTTTTCGGTACCCCGGCCGATTAACTCACTCGATATACAAATTAGCCTGCTCAGCGGTTAATATGCAAAGGAAAGTAAATAATTTCAGACGTTCAACCATCTGGCAGGAAGGTATACGTTGCTGACGATAGCTAATAAGCTTGAAACTAGTACAGTGTTCCTTTGTCAGTGTTGAACAAATGATCAACGGTGGTTGCTAAATATTGTAAGGCTTAATTCGGGATGTTTGTTTACAAACACACCGAGCATTATAATAAATGTTCGGTGAATCCATACGTACATATATATGTGTGCATGTATTTATATATATATATACATACTACTGTACGTCTGTATACATATATGCATGTACGTATACATACTTATATATATATACATATATATATATATATACATGTGTGTATGTGTGTGTTTATGTGTGTGTGTGCGTGTGTGTGCGTGTGTGTGGGCACGCGTGTGTGTGTGTGTGTATAAACGTGTATCTGGTACCACCAGCCTCAGAGCGACGGGCCACTATGCTCTTCCATCATTCCCTCTCTGGGAAGGTTTGATGACAAGACTCAGCCGTGTGGCTTTGGTTCTTCAAAGCCCCTCATTGTTGGTTATCTTGTTTTGTCCAGGATCTTTCGGAGGCATCTTTGTTGGAAAGTATCATGCTGTTCTTTAGTTATGACGATATTCTTCAATATGCCAAATGCATATGTTACTATTGACTTAATACTTGACCAGAATAAATTCTATTTCTTTTTTGATGTTAGGTTCTTTGATTGCCATATTGATTGTGGTTCGTTGAAGACTACCCTTGAAATATATATAATAGAATAATTATGGTCTTATAAATATAGTTTCCATTTATTTAATATCATTGAATATTTACTCCGGAAATCTGTCGGGTGCTTTGAATCAGATAACTGATATATATATATATTGTGTGTGTGACTTTGTCTAATTTATATATATATACCCTTTGAATTTAATATATACTCCCGTAAGGTTTAGTAAAACTTTAGGCATTATTCGGCTATGATTTCTTGCAACAATCCTACTCGCCGACAGGCACCAATCACAAACTTTATACCTTGAGCACTGGCCACGTGATGGTTCTTAACTATTTTGGTAACATTTATGTGCATGTTTTCTTCTAACTTCAATTTTGTAACTAATTCCGTCTAGTTAACTATTTGTCTAGTCAATTTCTACAGGCTAGGAGAAATACTAGGTAAGTGTCATATAGCTGTACATCGCGGAAAAGAATATGTATCATTTATCTATTATTTCTTCATAAGTACATATTAAACTTATAGCCTCGTTTAAAGGATTTTTTGTGTGGTTAATTTATACTGATTGGGAGAGAAAATGCTGTATATACTTTCTCTAATGATTCTTTGGACTTACATATATATATATATATATATATATATATATATATATATATATATATATATATATATATATATATATATATGATTCTTTGGACTTACATATATATATATATATATATATATATATATATATATATAATGCCAATCATTGTAAATTTGAATCAGACATACAAAAAGATATATATATATATGAATTAAATAAGCCCAAATCATAGTAAATTCAAATATCACAAAAAGAAGGAAAGAAAGCGGTGGGGGGAATGATTTGCATCAGAAATGAAACATGGATTACAGGTTAAAATATAGTCTAGTTAGACGTGAAA
>OZ024741.1:97419501-97422001 GCA_964016885.1 Eledone cirrhosa
TATATTGTGTCTACTTAATTTTCGTTGATGGAGGTAAATGCAACTTGTTCGACGTAGGTGGGCATTGAACGCGGAAAAGCAGATATTGCAAATAAGTCAAAATAATTACTTCTTTCCACCCACGCTGCTTCAAAGATTAAATGAATCCAATAAAAGAAAACCAAAAACAGTTATACGATAATTGTTCTCAGAATTTGGCCACACATGTAAACCTTCTCTCATTTTTTCTTTATAGAGATTGTATAATCCAATCCATATGTAGTGACAAGTAAAACCAAATCTGAGGGGAAATACAAGGCATTGATTCAGTAGAGAAACATTATCTATGATGAGCATTTCCTGGAAAAAAATAATTAAAAAAATTGGAAAGAACAGATAAAGCTATTGTTTCTGATGGCACTCATTAAAATAGTTTATGCATATTTACATTCATCCCGCACATTAATAATAATAGCTGACGATGATGATGATGATGATGATGATGATAATGATGATGATAGTGGTGTTGATGATGATAATATTAATAATAATGGTTTCTGAAATGGGCACAAGTCAGCACTTTTGGGGTGACTGGTAGTTTCTTTTATCGACCCCGTAAGAATGAAAGGAAAATCTAATCTTGGCTGGATATGAACTCAGAACGTAAAGCAACATAGCTATATGCCATAAGGCATGTGGTCTGGCATTCTACTGATATTGCCGATCGTCCGCCCTAATAATAGGGCTTACATATACGGGACAGTACAATAGACAGGGACAGTGGGGCTTTTATAAAAACTACAATTAAATCAATTGATAAAAACTAACAATTAGCTAAAGAAATACAATACAAATTCCACAATAGATGGAGGACAAAACAGCATCGACTCAGGAGCCTCACCAACCTTGAACCACATGGTGTTCCAATCGCACTCGAGGAGAGCGCCTCTCTCCTCGACATATAATCTAGCCTATAGGCGCATTGTGTGTGTAGTCCCATTCAAAAAGAACATCCTCGCAGCATTAACCCACCTTTTACTAAATGCACAGAGGGAAGCACTTCCATATCCAGCCTCACCTTGCTTTTCAAGTGAAACATAAAAAAGGTGATAAGAGACTGGTCGAAAAGAAACGTGTCTCTCTTCCTTACTTTTAGCCTCATCCACCACAAAACCTTATTCGCTACAACCACCAGACATAGGTAAGCTACCCGCCCTTCCAGGTCAAAAGAAGGCGGTGGGGTGATATTCACGAATGACTCGGCCGATAGCGGAATCCATCCTTCAAGTAATAAAACCTGTTTCATATAATTCCACAAGTCAGTAATTCACCGAATCTGGACGAGTGAGTTCAGAACTGTTTCGTGCTTCAGCGAGCATCTCGAAGAGTTTTGCCTGATCACACTTACATACCTGACGAGATTAGTTCGGACCGGCAGTGCCCTCCAGCAGCACTGCCAAACAGAAGATTTCTAGAAATTATCCATAGTCCTCGGCTCGAAAGACCTCCGGAACAGTCTGGTCGGTGTGTTTCGTTGACGTCTAGAGCCTCTTCGAGAGTGTCGTCGCAGTTGCCCACCACTAATCCTCCAGAGAACTCTGGGGTGTGATTTCGTAGAGCAGACCATCCAAACCGGGTGACTTGCACCTCGTGCACAAAACCACAGCATCACGAATCTCGGCTGATTTTATCAGCTTTCGCAGGACACAACATCGGCAGGCGAGTATCGTGGAAGCTTGTCGAGGTAGGACCAACCAAAATCTGCTGCGGTATACGACCTCGGGTCCATCGAACTGCTTTCGTTCACTCGTTTCTTAGAGCACGTGCCTTACCTGTGACGTTGCAGCCTTCGTGTTTCACATTGAAGAAATGGTCTAAAGCCATCCTCGCGGCTAACAGGTAATCTATTTTATCTACCTGATCCCACGCCTTTCTATTTTTGTTTCACTACATTTGTATTAAATCCTATTGAAACTATTCTAATCTCTGTCTTTAGAGACCCGCCCACCACCACGACCAGCACCACTAACTGTTGTTGACCTTTGTAGAGATGATGATGTTTACTCCTAGGTTGTTAAAGGTGGTTATTAGATATTTTCCCTAGACAATTCGAGATCATGTCCACATTTATGGCTCGATTGTGCCAGACCATCATCACGTTATTGGCCCGTATGTAAATCAGAAATTTTTTTACGATGGTTGTTAAGGTAAAAATGCTTACCAAACTGTATACCTCGTCACTGCCACATGAACACATTGAGACATCGAATCGAATAGGACATTGTTAATAGATTTTTTTTATCCAGGAGATTATTGATTAAGAAATAGGACGTTTTTTCTATAGTGTGATATAAATAAACTATCGTATATATTTGTGAAATTGCGAGCGAAAATGCATGGCTCCCTGTGAAACACAAGTTGCCTATTTTTGTTTTATTAAATAGCTAACTCCCTCTTCTATTTCAATATATAGGGTATGTCATCTAATTTTAGGATAATTTGTGGATTACCTGCCCTTAGT
>OZ024741.1:97427001-97434501 GCA_964016885.1 Eledone cirrhosa
AAAGACAGTTACGTAATCCAACTGTCGAGAATTCATTGCGTCATCAGGAAGTCTATTCTCAGTTAAGTCTCCAGGCAATGCGCGGACACTGGCGGCTCATATAAAAATAATAATAATTCGGTAGATCGAACAGCTTGCGAGGACTGGATTCAATGTACCGAAATTCTCACTGCTTCAAGTCAAATGGCCGATTCTAAAGAATCAATCACGTGACACAGAGGCTAGTTAGAAGGAATGGGATGGTAAGATGACTGACGCCTACTAACACCCCAAAAAAAATTTCTTTAGAAGTGGTTTTGACAAGTTTGCTCGACAAATCAGTGATTTGGAGATAAATATAGATAATTTAATATATCAACTAACATAAGCGCACAGATGCACGCCCATGCCAGCAAATACACAGGTTATGTCATAGTACCTAGGTGGTTCAATGCAGGAGAATGCAGAACAATAATATAAAGGACGTAAAATAAGAAAATATTTTTTTTAAAAAAATTTAAAAAAAATTTTTTTCTTACTTAAATTTTCACTCCAACTAATTAGTTTCTGCAATGGGATAAAGACAGTTACGTAATCCAACTGTCGAGAATTCATTGCGTCATCAGGAAGTCTATTCTCAGTTAAGTCTCCAGGCAATGCGCGGACACTGGCGGCTCATATAAAAATAATAATAATTCGGTAGATCGAACAGCTTGCGAGGACTGGATTCAATGTACCGAAATTCTCACTGCTTCAAGTCAAATGGCCGATTCTAAAGAATCAATCACGTGACACAGAGGCTAGTTAGAAGGAATGGGATGGTAAGATGACTGACGCCTACTAACACCCCAAAAAAAATTTCTTTAGAAGTGGTTTTGACAAGTTTGCTCGACAAATCAGTGATCTCCAAATCACTGATTTGTCGAGCAAACTTGTCAAAACCACTTCTAAAGAAATTTTTTTTGGGGTGTTAGTAGGCGTCAGTCATCTTACCATCCCATTCCTTCTAACTAGCCTCTGTGTCACGTGATTGATTCTTTAGAATCGGCCATTTGACTTGAAGCAGTGAGAATTTCGGTACATTGAATCCAGTCCTCGCAAGCTGTTCGATCTACCGAATTATTATTATTTTTATATGAGCCGCCAGTGTCCGCGCATTGCCTGGAGACTTAACTGAGAATAGACTTCCTGATGACGCAATGAATTCTCGACAGTTGGATTACGTAACTGTCTTTATCCCATTGCAGAAACTAATTAGTTGGAGTGAAAATTTAAGTAAGAAAAAAATTTTTTTTTTAAATTTTTTTTAAAAAAATATTTTCTTATTTTACGTCCTTTATATTATTGTTCTGCATTCTCCTGCATTGAACCACCTAGGTACTATGACATAACCTGTGTATTTGCTGGCATGGGCGTGCATCTGTGCGCTTATGTTAGTTGATATATTAAATTATCTATATTTATCTCCAAATCACTGATTTGTCGAGCAAACTTGTCAAAACCACTTCTAAAGAAATTTTTTTTGGGGTGTTAGTAGGCGTCAGTCATCTTACCATCCCATTCCTTCTAACTAGCCTCTGTGTCACGTGATTGATTCTTTAGAATCGGCCATTTGACTTGAAGCAGTGAGAATTTCGGTACATTGAATCCAGTCCTCGCAAGCTGTTCGATCTACCGAATTATTATTATTTTTATATGAGCCGCCAGTGTCCGCGCATTGCCTGGAGACTTAACTGAGAATAGACTTCCTGATGACGCAATGAATTCTCGACAGTTGGATTACGTAACTGTCTTTATCCCATTGCAGAAACTAATTAGTTGGAGTGAAAATTTAAGTAAGAAAAAAATTTTTTTTAAATTTTTTTTAAAAAAATATTTTCTTATTTTACGTCCTTTATATTATTGTTCTGCATTCTCCTGCATTGAACCACCTAGGTACTATGACATAACCTGTGTATTTGCTGGCATGGGCGTGCATCTGTGCGCTTATGTTAGTTGATATATTAAATTATCTATATTTATCTCCAAATCACTGATTTGTCGAGCAAACTTGTCAAAACCACTTCTAAAGAAATTTTTTTTGGGGTGTTAGTAGGCGTCAGTCATCTTACCATCCCATTCCTTCTAACTAGCCTCTGTGTCACGTGATTGATTCTTTAGAATCGGCCATTTGACTTGAAGCAGTGAGAATTTCGGTACATTGAATCCAGTCCTCGCAAGCTGTTCGATCTACCGAATTATTATTATTTTTATATGAGCCGCCAGTGTCCGCGCATTGCCTGGAGACTTAACTGAGAATAGACTTCCTGATGACGCAATGAATTCTCGACAGTTGGATTACGTAACTGTCTTTATCCCATTGCAGAAACTAATTAGTTGGAGTGAAAATTTAAGTAAGAAAAAAATTTTTTTTAAATTTTTTTTAAAAAAATATTTTCTTATTTTACGTCCTTTATATTATTGTTCTGCATTCTCCTGCATTGAACCACCTAGGTACTATGACATAACCTGTGTATTTGCTGGCATGGGCGTGCATCTGTGCGCTTATGTTAGTTGATATATTAAATTATATATATATATATATATATATATATATATATATACATATATATATATATATATATATATATATATATATATATATATATATATATATATATATATATATATATATATATATATATATATAAATATAACTATCTTATATATATATATAACTACAAACATTAATTATCAAGAATCGCATTTCGGCCCACGAAATAACGAAAAACAACCTCCATATATATATATGTATATATTTATATACATATATACATGTGTGTTTGTGTGTATATATATATATATATATATATATATATATATATATACATATAATAAATAAGAGAGACGGTTTTATTCGCACATCATTTTATTATAAAATTGCATTATACCTATTTCAAAGTTGCAAGGGTGGTTATGTATTTTCCTATCCATTGATATGTTACTGGTTTTACGTGGTTTTTACATCGTTGTCGAGTGCCAATATAGGTACCAATCGATGGGAAAGTACATCTCATTCCTTCTGATGAACACATGCTAGGGGGTTATTATATTAGCACCCTTGCATCTTTGAAATACTTATAATGTTATTATGTAATTAAATGAAGATGTACGAATAAAACCGATTCTCTTATTTATTATACTAAAACTCCGGTTGATACCATACACAGAAAAGGAATACACATTCTAGAGTGTTTTACGTCTGTTTACGAATAAGTTGCTCAATCAACTTTCATCAAGTAAATATATATATATATGTGTGTGTGTGTGTGTGTGTGTGTGTGTGTGTGTGTGTGTGTGTGTGTGTGTGTGTACGTGCGTGTGTGTGTTTGTATTTATATTTATATTAATAGTAATATTTATCACAGTAAATTTTAGTCATTTACTAGGTGTATTGTAGCTCAATGCTATGATAGGATCAAGCAGAGCCAGTATATACTTACAATGTACTTATACACCAAAATAAAACGTTCAAGACATTTAATCACTGACAATTGTTTCTTCCCATGAAAATATACAACCAACAGCAATTTATTTTAATTAACAATTTGCTATTAGTTATCATAAACTATAGGAATCATTAGAGTGTAATTAAAATTCGAAATGATTTATACATTATCAATTCAAATCATTTAACAGATAAGATATATATCTTATATAATTAAGTAGTAGGTGAAAATAACAGGGTTTCAATTGTATTAAAATAATTAAATGTTATTTGGAAGAATAGTAACATTTCAATAATGAATCAAAGTTATATAGTTTTATCAAAGCAATATTCATAGTTTGTAAAAGAGAATCCATCATATAGTCGAAAGCTATTTACTGCCGACTTAACATTGTATCTGAAAACAATAAATTATACGGTGTGAATATATATATATATTAATGTTTAATTTGTTACAGAAATGTTAAATAGACGATAGTAATTATCTAATAATCAATAATATTTGTAATAGGAATATAATTATATAAATAAATATTGTGCCATTTACGTATTTCAGAATGCTAGTGAAAAAGAAGTAATTTATGGGATTATACCGTTGTTAGAGTTATAAAGTAAACTTTTAATTTTGCGTTATCTAAGTATTATTGCTAAGTACATATATTTGAATTAATACATGTTAATCATTTACACTTACATGAAGAATATTTATCTTATATGTGGCAACAAGGAATATGTGTGAGATATATAAGAAAATTGATACATTATAATGAAATAATCGTTTCTACTTTTGATCAGATAAGATAATGTATTGTATTAAATCATTTTATTAATTTTTTTTTATTAATGTATCTGTATCATATACTATATATAAATATGGGAGACTACCGATAGGTCATAACATTATTATGAATTTAACAAAAGATTAAGTACTAGTTGAAATGTACAGACAATTAAATTCATGTGTTTAACTTCTATGCCGTCTAATACATTTTTATCCTATAAATTTACGGCACAGAATAAAATGGAACATCCCAGTAATTATATTTAAGTATTGCTTAATCTTAAGGTAAACAAATTAGAGGTGGTATAAGATTTTATTAATTAAACAAATATATCACATAATCTATATAAATATTAAAGATTATATATAAATATATAAATATTAAAGATTAATGGTAGATTATTATATTTTTATGGATTCAGTATAAAATAAAGTTGGGTTAGTTAAACGATTGTAGGGGTTTATGCGGGTAAATGGTAATCATTTCTGATTTTGTATTTAAAAGGTTAGCTTTGGATTATATTGATGAGCTGAAATACCATGAGGCATAATCTACATATTCTACTGTTAGATTTATAAGACGAGGACCTACCTAATGTTTCCCAATTCAATGTATATGTTATATTCTCAGTTTCTAAATACCAGATAAAACTATCTAATGATGTCATGATTTAAGTTAGGATTTTTAAAAGACCGAAGACGGGATTTAAAACCTTTTAAAAATTTAATTGAGGTAGCTCCTAAGTAACGTGTAGACTGAAGAGATGTGTTAACTGTGTAGCCATATACTATATTATTAGGAAATAAGCAATTACGGCTAAGTGGGGACATTGTTTTATTTCTACAGTTAACATTTGGATTAATTTTAGAGTTAGTATAAGGGATTATATATATTAGGTTAATATCATTAATTGGAATATCATGGTTGCTGTGGGTGTTAATATAATATATAAAGCTGGAAGTAATTTGTATGTTATTAAGGGTTATTGATATTATTATTTCAAAGGTTACTTTGTTGTTTTGGTTAGATGTATTAAATCCTTCTAAGAGTGCATAGAAGCATGGCAGAGAAGTTTGGGAAAGTGCATTAGATAAGGGGGAGATTAATCCGAAGGGGAAAGCGTATTTTTTTTCGTTTGGATTTGAAATATTTTCCGCAACCCCAGTCATGTTTCTTTTTTGACACATCTCGTGTATTGTACACAACTTTCACATAAACTGATAAGTAAGATCATGCAGTCGTGTTTGACGTTACATATATATACTCATGCGAGTAGACACTATTAATAATTTAAACATTATATCCCTTCATATAGACTCCGATTTAAACATACATATATGCGCATGCATGTGTGTCTTTGTGTTCACTTCTACTGATTGATACGCTTCTGATTATATAGCTGTTCTTCATCATAACTCATCTATCCCGCATTGTTTTGCTGACAACTGTTCATTCTTCACAAGAGATTTACGGGCTTCAAATGAAAATATTTAAATTCAGTTAAACGCAATTATTTAAAGTAATAAATATTTAATGATATTCCAGCAGCGAAACAGAACAAACAGAATAACAATTAATAAAATGTAGTTTGCTTAAAGCAAAGTATATAACATATAATGGGAAAAGTGATATAAGAGTAACCAATGCAAAATGGACGGTAGGTTGTAGGTAACGCAAAAGTTAGTGTAATCTATATTTTGCTGCTGTTGTTTTTCCGTCCTAATATTTCGAAACTTAAAATTCCCTTCTTCAGAGTTAATGAACCCTTATATAAAATGTTCCGGTTTCTTCTCTTAGGAATTAAATTTAGATTAGACAAACAAATATGTAAGTGCCTCACTAAAATTAAAACAATTCGTACGTACGGATAAATTAGTGACCTCTAAACGATTGATTTTTGGAGATATATGCTACAGTGTTCCTGACGAAGTAAACAGAAAATCGATAAGTTTAGTCGCATCTTATGTTTCTGCGTTTGCCATGATCTATCCCTTAGTTTCCTGAATGTCTCTAAATCCTCAGCATTCCAAGTTGTTTATGTATAAGTTTTGGATGATTGATTAGATTATATTGAACAGTAGTAAATTATACACTTTCGCAAGAAAATTTGTGGTAAGTCGACATCAATTCAATTTTTGCACTTGTTTCTCTTTATCCGGTTTCCCATAACTGAATTATTTGTGTGGAGGTGTTTATAGAATTATGGTGTTATCAGTTAAGGATATCTTATCTAATTTAGTGTTATTGCTATGGTGTGCATTTGGAAGTGCACAGACGAGAAATGTTTGTGCTTGTGTTACAAATGTAAAGCAATTGAGCATTGAGATTTTATAGAAATTTGTATATTAGATATGTCATAGTAATATATAAGGCAAATTACTTCTATCAAAATATATACCAAACAATTAACACATTTGCAGCACATAGGTAATCAATTATAAAATTCAACCTTTGAATATTATTTTTAATCAAGTCTGGATGAATTTCAAAATATCACACGTTCCTACCACGAGAGAGCAGGTGAATAATACATCATTAAAGTTATCAATTATTAATTTGATGATGCGGATGTAACGTCACGAAAAGTTATGATTCATATGGGTTTTAGAAATCTCTTATTTAGAAACAAATGCAAAAATCAAATTTGGCGCCAGTCAAGTTTTCAATGAGCTGGCGATGTGTAAAATAAAAGGAGGGATATGAAAATCGAAATTACGTATTAAATGGAGTTAATTGGGATATGGAGTTAATTGGTAATAAAAAAGTGTGTTTCGTAATATTTATGTATGAAAACAACGGTGGATTGACAATATCAGTATCGTGTCGGACACCATGATTTGCAGTACTGAGTTATGACCCTTTATGCTCTGAGTTCAAATCGCGCCAATTTTAGCTTTGCCTTACGAGTCGATATGGTGAATTGGCAGTATCGGTAGAGGGTTGGACACCATGCTTTCTAGCATAGTTACGTCCCTTTACAGTCTGAGTTCAAATCCCGCTGAGGTTAACTTTGCATTTCATCCTTACGGGGTCGATAACATAAAGTACCAGTAATGTAATGGGTAATTGCGGGCCTTGTGCCTAAAGTAGATACAATTATTTTATTAAACGGGCAGTATCGGTAGAGGGTCGGACACCATGCTTTCCAGCATAGTTACATCCCTTTACGGTCTGAGTTCAAATCCTGTCGAGGTTAACGTTGTCTTTCATCCTTACGAGGTCTATAAAATAAAGTACCAGTAATGTAATGGT
>OZ024741.1:97439501-97539501 GCA_964016885.1 Eledone cirrhosa
AAATTGTTATATTAGAATATGAAAGCTTTAGATTTAAATATCTGAAATAGTTTTCACATATATATTTCAGTATGAAGGGAGTAATTTCATTTACCCTGTTATTACTATTATGTAATTAATTCAAATTACAATCAAGTAACGCAATAAGAATGCATTGCTGTAGGTGCATAGTTGTAATTAAACTCATTGCAGTGAGATATCATTGGATCTATAATATTCGAACATAGCTAACATAATGAGTATGAACTATTGGCAGAGAATGTTTGTAATTCATAGACTGGTTCAGCCAAAATACTTTTTGCAATGCATAAAATTATAATCTTGAAAAGTCGCTGACACACTCAAACACACGGATCCCGTACACCGATATGTTCCACAAACACACACACATCTATTTATCCCCCCCCCCCCGCTTCTATCTTTATGTATATGCATTTATATATATATATATATATATATATATATATATATATATATATATATATATATATATATATATATATATATATATATATATATATATATATATATGTATATAAATATATGTATATATATATATATATATGGTTATACATGGGGAGGGTCTTATTTGTGTAATATTGCCAGAATTAATAACAGAACACACTCACTGTTTGGTTGCTTTTCGCTTCTGTTATTAATTCTGTTATCAATTCTGGCAATATTACACAAATATGACCCTCCCCAAGTATAACAATATTTGTTTCGACACACGATTTCATATAAAAAAACCTCGCAAAACTAATTCATCGCCGCTATATATGTATGTATGTATATATATATATATATATATATATATATATATATATATATATATATATACACATACATACATATATATATATATATATATATATATATACATATATATATATATATATATATATACATATATATATATATATATATATATATATATATATATATATATATATATATATATATATATATATAAATGTATATATATGTGTATATATATAAAAATGTCAGGTCACCAGTTGGTGCTACTGGTAACATGTATCCCAGTATAACCTGCCTCATGGTCGGGTCGTGGCGACTAAACTGGCAACCCCACCAAAGTTTCATGGTGGGGAGGGTGACTTTGGACATCCTGAAGGACTAAAAACAAAACCTGTCAAAGGAGCTCTTAAGAATCAATGGCCATCCAAAATCACCGGGAGAGATGACCCCTTAACCTTTGTGAAGGCAGAATTCTAGGAGAAGGAAAACTCTGATATAACACCTGCAACTCTGATGGTATCCAATGATGTTGACTTATTCTTCTTTTTGGTAAATATCATCTTGGTTAAGAGAGTGGGACTGGCTTTGTGCAGTGCCTTTGCTCACTATAAAAGCTTCACGCCACAGGCATTGCTTTATATCTGGAGATCTCTCTGCACTTGTCGTCACATGGTACCATGGGCCCAGCACTATGTGTCAATAATTGTCACAAGTGTAGTGTTTGTACCAGAGTTTTCAAGCCGCTGGCTGGACTAAAATGTCACACTCGTTCAGCGCATCGGTAGGGGTTCTCCTACATGGATATAAAGTAGTGGCCGTACTCGAAAACGAGTTGGCAGCCATCATGTATGTATATATATATATATATATATATATATATATATATAAGTTGTAATAAAATGAAAACGAAATTTCATTTCTCACTCTTAGTACGGCACTTACTTAAATGTAAGTATGTATGTATACGTACATACATATATGTATACATACGTACAGTAGCATGCATATATATATATATACATACAGGTACACATACATATATGTACGTATCAGTTTAGCGGACGCTTATTATAACGCCCGCTTTGTTCGTTTGTAAACAAACTGAACAGCCTGAATTTATGCCGTACGGTGTTAAGGCAACCACGTCACCTTTTTGTTCAACACTGACACAGGAACGATGTACTAGTTTCAAGCTTGTTAGCTATCATCAGCACCGTATACCCTTCTGCCAGATGGTTGCACGTTCGAAAGTATATACATTCCTTATGAAAAATTAACGGCTGAGCAGCCTAATTTGCATATCGAGTGAGTTCGGCCAGGCGTACCGAGAACGATAAGTTGTAATAAAATGAAAACGAAATTTAATTTCTCACTCTTAGTACGGCACTTACTTAAATGTAAGTATGTATGTATACGTACATACATATATCTATACAGACGTACAGTAGCATGCATATATATATATATATATATATATATATATATATATATATATATATATATATATACATACATACAGGTACACATATTGTTCCTGTGTCAGTGTTGAACAAAAAGGTGACGTGGTTGCCTTAACACCGTACGGCTTAAATTCAGGCTGTTCAGTTTGTTTACAAACTAACAAAGCGGGCGTTATAATAAGCGTCCGCTAAACTGATACGTACATATATGTATGTGTACCTGTATGTATATATATATATATATATATATATATATATATATATATATATATATATATATATATATGAATGCTACTGTACGTCTGTATACATATATGTATGTACGTATACATACATACTTACATTTAAGTAAGTGCCGTACTAAGAGTGAGAAATGAAATTTCGTTTTCATTTTATTACAACTTATCGTTCTCGGTACGCTTGGCCGAACTCACTCGGTATGCAAATTAGGCTGCTCAGCCGTTAATTTTCATAAGGAAAGTATATACTTTCGAAGGTTCAACCATCTGGCAGAAGGGTATACGGTGCTATAGTAAGGTAGAATATTAAATATCAAGTGTTAATTGAACAAGTACTTTCATGCTTTCGCAATCTTCAGGTTCCTATTAAGTGGTGACAGTCAAGTTTGCAATATTCAACTGTCTGTTGAAAATTGCAAACTTGACTGTCACCACTGAATAGGAACCTGAAGATTGCGAAAGCATGAAAGTACTTGTTCAATTAACACTTGATATTTAATATTCTACCTTACTATTTCATTATAATATCATTATAATTTTAAAGGATTGTAAATAAAACGAGTAAATCAGACAAATTTGGAATTACTTTTATTAATATATATATATATATATATATATATATATATATATATACGTATATAATTGGTGTTGGATACGTAAAGCGTCCGTGTGTGGTAGGCCGTATGAGCACTCGATGCCCTCATAGTGCAGAGTATGATATCAGAGAAAAAAAGAGAATCAGTGTTGCGAAAGGAATGTATTTGACATATTACAATTGTTTCTCGGGTGACCAGCTCGAGGCACGATCGATGTGGTGATCAAACCTGACTCTCAAATTGCGCGGTCCTCGGATACGTCATATATATACATATTTATACATACATACGTACATACATATACGTACATACATACATAAATACATACGTATATATATATATATATATATATATATGTATTAGAATATTGTTTAAGTGTAATAATTGTTTCTACTTTTGGCATAAGGCCAGCCATATAATATCTGAAACCACTCATTGTAGAACAAACATAAGATTAAATAATTGGTACACATGAAATATTTCATTGGTCTTTCTTTATCAAATATCTGATTCTGTTGATGTTTACAGAAAGATAGCAGGAATTCAAATTAAAATATCAACGTGATGCTGTGATATTATTAACATGTAAATAAGAAGTGAAAATGTGATATAGACATTAATTAAATTTTCTCGACCCCAAGTTAGATACTTAAGTATCGTTTCCTATAGAATTAAATTCGAACTAGATGTGATTTAAGAGGATATAGTTTCACTGTTCACATAACTGTCTAAGTTATATTTTATGTATGATGTAAATTCCATTAATTAATTAGTGATATTCTTTCCTCACTGAAAGAACTACTGGCGAACGTATCGCTGCATGGAAGTCACATGGAAGTCACATGATACATTCATTACTAACATAGCAGAGAATAAGATTCGCAATTCTTAATCATATGTCATTGATTTCCTCACGTTTGCATCAGCATATTAAAATATAACAATCGAAAGTATAAAAGTCTGTCAAATTATAAGAAAATCAACTAAATATGAGTTATCACAAAATATACAAGTTGATTCTTCTAACAATAGTTCCACTACAAAATTAGAATTCATATTACTACTACTACTACTACTACTACTACTACTGCTGCTGCTGCTGCTGCTGCTACTACTATTACTACTACTACTGCTGTTGTTGTTGCTGCTGCTACTACTACCCACCCCACTACTTCTACTTCTACTACTACTACTACTACTACTACTACTACTACTACACTAACTACCACCACCCCTACCACCACCACCATTACTACTACTACTACTACGTCTAATTTCATTTATTGGCCACCAGGGCCGACACATAGGTGACAATCAAAAGACAGGGACAGTGGAAGTTTACATATACAACGTGTAAACAATATAAATAACAATAAAAATACATGGAAAATTCCCCAATAGGGTGGATAACCACCAATCAGGTACCCCACCAATCCTGAACCACCTGACTCTTCGAGAACACCCGGGAAGGGCCCCCCCCCCTCTCATCCTCAAATTCACCCACCTACAGGTGCATTGTCAGAGTAGGCCCACTCACACGGGCCATTCTCGCCACATTCACCCCCCTTTCAGCAAATGTACTGGGGGGGGGGGGGGGCAGCACTTCTCTATCCATCCTCACCTTCCTTTCCAAGTGAAACTTGAAAAAGTTGATGAGGCATTGGCCGAAGAGAAAAGTGACTGTCTTCAGTCCTTTGGACCTGGTCCATCATACAACCTCTTTCGCTACTGCTACCAAACAGAGGAAAATTGCCTGCCCTTCCTGGCCAAAGGAAGGCGGCGGGTCGATCTTCACTATGGACTCGACCGATAGCCAGATCCGTTCTACACGCGACAATAGCTGTTCGACATAACTCCACACGTCAGTAAGGTACGGACACTGGACGAGTGCGTGCAGTACGGTTTCGTCGCTCTGCTTGCATCTTGAGGCAGGTCCGTCTGACAGCACTTCCGTGCCTGTAGAGTTTATCTCGAACTGACAGTTCCCTCCGTAGCACTGCCAAGCGTTTTATGTTTGGAAATCATCCATCGTCCCCGGCTCGAAAGTCCTCCGGAACACAATGGTTATTTCGACGCCCAGAGCCTCTCCAAGTGCGCCGTCACACATGCCCACAACTAATCCTCTATAGATCTCGAGAGTGGAAGTTCCACTGACCACATTGCCCGACAGGTATAGGGCAATGAGTGCCTGGCAACATTCCAGATTCCAGTCAACCAGTCTTGGTCCCTTCTTGGCCTAGGACTGCAGCTCAGTCAAAGAGACGAACTGCGGAGAGGCCCATCTGACAAAGAGCGACCACACCTGTTCACCGTTTAGGCAGAATATCTGAAAATTCCGCAGCCTCAGCGAATGTCTGCGCATCATTAGCCACGGCACGCCCAGCCCTCCATGTAGAGGGTGCTGGCAGCAAATGGACCAGCTCACCAACGGAACCTGTCGCCGCCACAATGATTTGAAGAAGAGCTGTTACAAGTTGGTGAGGCGTGAACGGAGGCAAGGGGTGAGGGTCAGGCGGTATTAGATGACGGACGCGATGTAGGCCTTCGACACCTCCGCCCGACCATTCAGCGATAGCTTCCTCACAGCCCATTTCTGGGTGAGACTGGCTACCCTACTCGTAACCTCATCCCAATTCGTATCCACCTGGAGGTCTGGCCCGAACCAAACCCCGAGCAACTTTACCGGTCTGTCCGCCCAGCGCCTAACAAAGGCTGTTGTGTGGTATGAACTTTCCTCTCCAGGTGCCGAGTTACAAGCCCACCGACTTTTCCGGGTTAAATTTTGCTAGCGTCAACATTTCATATTGCTCCAATCAGTTATGTCGTCCTCATTAACCGGCACAACCTTTCCGCGTCCAGGTTCAAACGGGATGCCCTGCGACAGCTCCAGCTTCCGCAGTAAAGGCTCAAGAGTCAATACGTACAGAAAAGAGGAGAGACGGCACCTTTTACGAACCAATCAGGAGATCTGAAATGGTTCCCGGAGGTGGCCATTAACTTTGACCACCGAGCAGATGCAACTGTGCATTGTAGCGATCCAGATTCTGTAGACAGGGCCGAAGCCAGCTGCATTGAGAACAGCCCCCAGATACCGAATGCTTTTTATTTATCTAAATTGATTAGAGCCCCACCGAAGCCACTTTTCAATTCTAACCTCTCTATGATGTATCGCATGAGGTGGAGGTTGTCGTGTATGGACCTGGTCGGTATTGCGCAAGTTTGCACTCTTCAACCAAATCTTCGATAACAAGCGCCAACCTCTTCGCTTTTGTCAAAATCTGAGGTCGTTGAGCTGGCAACCCTGTTTCCAGGGTGACCCCAGTCCATGAACGTTTAAACATCCTACTCTTAATATGGCCATGTTGGTAGGCTAAAAGAGAAAGGGAAAGTTTACTTACCTCCTTTGGTCTGATGGAGGCGAATGGTCCGACCTTCATAGACGGTGGGGTTTCTTTTGGGATCCCCTTAAAAAGTTTCGATGTGGGTCTCAGTTTCGGGGTTCCCACGTCTCGAGGACCGCTCTCTCGAATTCCTTGGTAGGAATCAAGCAACATTCGTACTAGAAACAAATCTTCTGGTACGCAAAATGCGGTCGTTTTAAAACCCCCCCCCCGCCATATGTTTTAATTTCTTCACTTCGCGCTACGACGGCTATCAATTTCTCGTTGGCACTTCTGACAAGCACGAAGTTTTTTTAGGTTTTGTTGGTGCTGTTTTATTTGTTTTCCTTTGGGTGACTGGTGGTTATTATTTTGTTCGTTCATCCGGTTGTGTCTGTGTTTGTTGTAGGCGTTGTGTGTGCAATTCTGGTGTCTCTGTGTTTATTTGTTCTTGTGTCTGTTTATGTTATTTACGTTTGGGGGATTGTCGTCATGTAGTGGTACTGGTGTTGATGTTGATAGGGAAGTGTTTACCTTGGTGTTGTCTGCATTTTTGTTGTGGTTCTTTTTGTGCTTTATGGGTGCTTTGTGGGTGCTTTTTCTTTGTGTGTAATCTCTTTGCTTTTTGGCGGATTTCGGTTTTCTCTCATCTTTATTACTGGAAGATGATGGGTCTCTGGCTGTAAGTGTATGTGTGTTTGCGTGTGCGTTTGTGCTTTTGTCCATGTGTATATTTTTAAGGGGAGGAGGAATGGGAGAGATTCCTCGTTTTCCCCCTTGTTTGGTTTTGGTGTTGGTGGTGGTTCGACTGTTTTTGATGTTGCTGGGGGTGCCGGGGTCAGTGTTGGTGAGCTTACCGTCTCGGCACTAGCGTTTGCAGCAAAGGAGGTTTGTGGCCCCTGCATTTTGGGCGGATGACAGAAGGCTCGCAGATGCATTACTTCACCGCAGACGAAGCAGTGCGCCGTCTTCCTTCAATAATTAACTGAATCATTGAGGCGTTCTGCAGGCAGACATTTTTTAGACCATTCTGGTTTTATTTGGAGAAGAAATTCCAAATCCATCCGGGAGCAGTCCTCTCTCTCTCTCTCTCTGTTTTTCTGACATCTATGAGGGTAGTGTACGTACCCTCCACGATTACAAATCCCGGGAGCATCCATAGGTTCATTCCTGGTGGGATCCTAGGAATGGAGACCTTCGCTGCTTTATGCCCATGTAGGACTGGTACATAACGATGCGTTCCGTTCTGCAGGGGTTCACGTATTGCTTAATAGCAAGGGCTTCGGTTTTGAACAGCACCAAGATGATGCCGAACTGTCTGGTCCTTGCTTTGTATTCAATGTCATATTTGATGCATTCCAAAGCAGACTAGACTTCTGCCTGACTGGTGAGTCCGCGTAAAAAGTCTGCACCGGAAT
This sequence comes from Eledone cirrhosa, assembly GCA_964016885.1. NCBI lineage: Eukaryota > Metazoa > Mollusca > Cephalopoda > Octopoda > Eledonidae > Eledone > Eledone cirrhosa. The sequence continues at coordinate 97,447,354 of OZ024741.1, forward strand.
TCAGCGAAAATGCAAAGTCCTCCTCTGCATTGCCGCTGTAACTACAAGGTCAGCAATTTGGCGAGAGGCGAAAGTCAATTATATCGACCCCAGTGCATTACTGGTACTTTATTTTATCGACCCCGTAAGGATGAAAGGAAGAGCTAATCTCGAGAGGATTTTAACTGAGAACGTAAAGGGTCATCACTCTATGGTGCAAAGCATGTTGTCCAACTCTCATCATTTTCCATGCTTGCAAGGGTGTGGCGGGTCCTATTCAGCAGAGCATCACTCCACTTGTCACGGTTCTTCGTCATCTCCACCGTTAGCTTCAGCGATCTGAGGTCTGCTCTCACCACCTCCGCCCATGTTTTTCGTGGTCTTCCTCTACTACGTCTTCCTTCAACTGGCATTTCTTGGCACTTCTTCACTATATCTAGATGAATATAGAAAGTTTCTCAGACGGACAGATAATATAAAAATAGACCGTTGATTGTACACACACACACGCACAGGCACACACATACACACACACACACACACACACACACACACACATACACACACACACACACTCATACATATACATGCATATATTTTTTCTTCTTCTTCGCCCACCTATTCCTGAGAGGGTCATGGGGCGGAGTCCTTAAACACTCCTTCCAGGGGGGTTCTGTCAGAAGCAACCGTCTCTAACTGATCCGGCTTGATCCCCAAGCATGACCAACCAATCTCATGGATGGTATCCAACCATCACACGAGGGATCTACCCCCAGGTCTCTCACAGGTTGGTTTTGTCCGGAAAGTCTGTCCAGCGATTCTTTTCTGAGACATTCTAACCACATGCTCATATTATCGGAGTAGTAATCTCTCAATTTGGAGAAGTAGCGGTTCTATCTTGAGTGATTCTGATATCCGAGTTACACATGTTTCTAGAATAATATTACTTCAAAGACCCTTCGGAAGAATCCCATTTCGGTCGCTTGTATTCTTGATCGTATAATTTCATTACCCACATACCTGCATATTATGAATCAAAACATTAAATCTTCCCAATTTATTTTAATTTTTCATAGCATTGATAGAAAATAGTGTATGAAATTGTAAGCAATGCCAAACGAACAACAATATAATCAACAAAATGTTAACGGTAGAAACAACGTATAGCATGAGAGTAACTAAACCTTTAAGCTAAAATGTGAGTTAAAGATTTGCATATTAAACTATTAGCAAGAAAATCCTTTGCCAAATGTTCCATTAACATATAGAATGTACCATGGGATATACATACCCACCATATATATATATATATATATATATATATATATATATATATATATCAAGATAAGCAGAACAAGCAAAATTCAACCCATTTTTCAAAATAAATCAAAATTAATTTACAATTAACATTAATCAAAATTAAAAAGTATAATATAAATATTTACCTATTCAGATAGCCCTTACTGTACAGTTTCACTTTGCAAAGCATTAGATATCACATTGATATTAATGGAAAAACAAAGATCATCAGAGAAGCATTTTCCTTTCCTAGGGTTAAAAACCTCAGGAACGATAAAATATATGACCTCGTCCCCAACTGACACGAGTCTAAAGGTCGTAAAAGTGACCCGTATGTTCGCTGGTGTGAAGTGAAGGCGGGAAATCGCAGACTTGTTGTCTATAGTCGCCACTAAAAAAATAGCAGCTAGATAGAACGACAGATTTGTTCTCTACATAACGGAGAATATGAATAAAGTTAATATATCTGAGGGTACAAGGTACCCCCAGAAATACATAGGTTGTCTATGATTCAAGGTAGTTCTATGGTAATAATTTGATATACCAGAACTTAATATCAAGATAAGCAGAACAAGCAAATTCAACCACTTTTTCAAAATAAATCAAAATTAATTTACAATTAAAATTAATCAAAATTAAAAATTATAATATATATATATATATATATATATATATATATATATATATATATATATATATATATATATATATATGTATATATGTGTGTGTGTGTGTGTGCGTGCGTGTGTGTGTGTGTGTGTGTGTGTGTGTGTGTGTGTGTGTGTGTGTGTGTGTGCGTGTGTGTATATATATATATAGAGAGAGAGAGTGAATGTCAAAACGTGATATGAAGCTCATAATTCATATTAGATTAGAAATGATTTTTCATTACGCCACAGGACCACACCATTCCTGCAAGACTATACTATAGGCGTGAACATTGAACAAAGTCCCTCTTGGGTTACCCTGCCCCTGCCTACAAAGTATACATCTACAAGCTTAATAGAACTGAGAGTTCCATACGCCGAATATTATGCAAGCATGACAAACGAAAATGCATGTTAGAGACACACAACAAAGAAGGTATCATGAAACACCAATGTGCCCATACTCTGGAATATGATGATATTTACAGCCGGGAAATCCAGACGTACTCGTTGGACACTGCCATCATGAATCGCCAGTGTCACCTAACGAAAATATTAGACGCTGAGAGTAACAAAAGGTCTTGTAGTCACACACAGAAAATAGATTATTAAAATTAACAATAAACATAATCCCCATATATGCACCAGGGATTACTAAAATTTATGGAGACAAATATATAATCAAACTTTCAAGAATTAATATATATGAATCATAGTTCAAACAGCATTAGTAGCCACTGCACAAATATAAAACTAAATACACTTAATACAATACAAAATACGAATCCAAAAACACAACACCCATGTTGTATAAATCTCTGCCTCGTACAGTTATGAAATAGACATGCATTGAAAATATGTTTATTATTATAATCAATAAATAAACGGTGAACAGGTGTGGTCGCAGCTTGTCTCTTTGACTGAGCTGCAGTCCTGGCTCAAAAGACCAAGACTGGGTGATTAGCATTTTGAATGTTGCCAGGCGCTCGCTTCCCTCTACCAGGCGGGCAATGCGGTCAGTGGAATTCCACTCTCGATTTCTATAGTGGTGGGCAAGTGCAACGACGATCTCTGAGAAATTCTTGGCGTCGACGAGATGGAATTAGCTAGACATTTCCGGAGGACTTTCGAGCAGGGAGCTATGGACAATTTCCAGAAATCCTTGAGGATTAGAGATAAACTCTATTGGCACGGCTGTGTTGTCAGATGGAGATGTCCGTGATGCGCACTGAGCGAAGAAACCGTTTTTCAGGCACTCGCCTAGTGCCCGTGTATTTCTGACGTAAGGGGTTAAGTTGAAGAGCTGTTATCATGTGTGGGACCGATCCGGGTGTCGACCGAGTCCGTAATGAAGATCGCTCACCACCTTCGTTTGCCGGGAAAAGCAGGCAGTTTTCCTCGGTCTGATAGCTGTAGAGAAAGATGTGTGGTGGACGCGACTGATAGGTCTGAAGACAGACACTTTCCTCTTCGGGCAGGCCCTTGTCAATGTTTTCAAGTTCCACTTGGAAGGAGAATAAGCGTGGAGAGAGAAATGCTGCCCCCAGAACATTTTTTTAAAGGGAGGTGATTGATGCGAGGATGGCCCGTGCGAATAGCCCACTCTGAACATTCGCTGGAAGGATGGAGAGAACGAGGGACACCCTCCCTGGGTGGTATGCGTCCCTTTTGAGGAATTCTGATGTTGATATTTGTTTGTCAATTTTTTTTTTTTTTTAAACTTTAATTCGAATATATGTGACCCTCCACTGTCCCCTGTATTTGTGTTGTCCTCTATGTGGGCCGTTGTGGCCAATTGTAAAGACATTATTATTATAATTAATGGTTTCTTATATAGGCCCAATGCTAGCAATTTCTTTTGTGGGTGAGTCGATTAAATCGACCCCAGTGCGTCACTGGTATTTTATTTTATCGATCCCGTAAGGATATAAACCAAAGTTAACCTTGGCGGGATTTGAACTCACAGCGTATATGGCCTGAGTTCAAATCACTCCGAGATTAACTTTACGTTTAATCCTTGCGGGGTCGATAAAATAACGTACCAGTAATGCACTGGGATAATTGTGCCACAAGTAGAAACAATCCAGTAATGCACTGGGTAATTGCTGGCCTTATGCCAAAAGTAGAAACAATTATTATTGATTATAATAATAAAGAAATTATTATCATCATAATAATAATACTAATAAAAATAAATACAAAATTATTAATTATTGCACTTAAACATTATTTTTGTCGACATGAGTATCTTTCGGGTTTAGGTGTGCTTTTGTTGTTCCCCAGGATGTAAATATCTCATCACGTATTCGTTTGTTTTATATTCTTATTATTATAAACTCCAAAATGTGTCTGTTTCAAAGCGATTATAATCATGATTTCATCTTCCTCACGACATCTGCTGCATTGAAAGAGAACAGATAATAAGAATTGAGTAATAAAAAAAAAGAGTTTAATATGAAAGAGAAGTTAAATACAAAAAGTCTAAATACATAATATTAAAATTCCTGCTATCAACTGGAATATTCATTAATTGACCCTATAAAAGATCGCAAACTTCTAAGACGCCAGACGTTTGTGCCAGGGAAGTAAGTCTTTGTTTATATTCTTATTTTTTAAATACACATTATTAATGGTAGTGAGAGATTTTTCGTGAAAATATCGATTATGGAAGTAAATTCCGTGCACTTTTACCGAACTACTTGTCTTTTGTCAATAGGTGATTAAATGAATGCGATTGAGGTTACATTAAAAACGACATATAGTGTTTCAAATACCCATCATACAGCTCATTAGAGGGAATTCAACTGGTTACGTTTTGCTCAATTTCAAAGAGAATGTGGGTAATAATTAAATCCTTGGGTAGCTATGATAAAATTCATAATTCATTCGAAGATTTAATCACATACACACGAGCACAATCACATGCATAATACATAATCATAGATGCGCACATACACACGCACAAATAAACACACATACACACACACATATATATGCGTGTGTGTGTGTGTGTGTGTTTATATATATATATATAAATACATATGTATATGTATATATATATATATATATATATATATACATATATACATACATACACACATATATATATATATATATATATATATATCCAAAATTAAGATACATTAAATAAAATAAAATTAAATTAAATTAAGGGTGTCATGCCGGATAGACATGCGCCATATCACCCGTAAAATATGCTCCAACATTCTAATGAATAGATACGAGCATTTTATATAAACTAGAAATTGATTGACATATAAATAAACATATGAAACAATCACAGCTAGGTAGGTAACTAAATAAAGTTTAACTAGAACTTCAAAAATAGATACCTTATATATGTTTGAAGTTCTAGTTAAACTTTATTTAGTGACCTACCTAACTATGTGTGCTTACACACTTTACAAATTATTCCCCGAGATTGTTTCATGTGTTTATTTATATGTCAACCAATTTCTAGTTGATATATATATATAAAGATGAAATAAAAGATGGTTATAAGAGTTCCATATATTTTATTATACGTATTTCGAATACAAAATCATCCTGGGACAGATAAAAAATAAGGTACAATGATATAAGGCATAATAGCACTTTTTTATAGGAAAGTGCTAAGTATTTCTTCGACCCACGACAGCAACGGGAACAATATGGACACATTCAGTAAAGACCTGATAAACACATTTCGCGAACTAGGCCTTAAAATCAGAGGCAACAGGAACATCGTTTTCCACATGCCCGAATGGAGGTCCAGTTTAAAAGTGGCTCCAATAATATACAGACGTGGCCATGGAGGACCCCGAAACCAATGGAAGCACATAGATGTTAAAAGTGTGAAACATTGTTTATACTAAATAAGCTATCTAATAGATTGAGCACTATTTGCCTTTATCTTTCATCAATTCACAACCACACACACATTTTCTTTTCTTTTTCAAGAACTGGGAAAAAGTCAGAGACGCACAAACACGCATATATATATACAACCATGGTCTCCCTTTCCTTCCGTATATATATATATATATATATTTATATATAAAAGCCAGTATTTTATTATTAGCATAAATGTAAAGTTAAAGCGTTGTTCTCTTTACTAATAACGAATATATCATAATATATATAGTCTCCATATTTTTTGTTTTGGATACTGTCTTCCAATCTGTAAACTATCTATCAGGCTTTCATATTAGGTGGATCGATATGAATATAAATGCACTGGGGAAAATTATCTGCGTAACCTTTACATATATTGATACGATAATAGCCAATAATACTTGAATAGGCACTGAAACATATTAAAAGTGCTAAAGTATTGCTCTAAGCTGTAAAATACAATCTGCAATTTTCTGGATACGAATTTCAATGTCGTTTATTTTACAGCTACATCAAATTTGGTGCTATCATCTGTTTAAAACAGTTTCCATTCAAAATATAATGAAATCAGTAAATAGATTTTTAAATTCTTTGTGTAATTTTATGCAATTTAGGAAAGTATAAAGGATTTTATATAACTTGTAGTTGTTTACAAGTTCAAATATTTAACTTACATAAGATCTGATGAAAATAGAATACCGTACAATTTAATAATATAATGCTTCTGAGAAAAGAAATAACGTAGGATATATAGCACTTAAAGCTAGTGATTCATAACAGAGTGCCTGTCTATCGATGCATCTATCTTTCTTTTCTTCTATTTATCCCGCATTTTTCTTTCATTTGCTCCCGGTTACTGTCACTGTTCGTATGTACATACAATCACATACATACATGAATATATATATATACATACATTCACATACGCATACTTGCATCCACAAACATAGATACATACATTCATACATACATACATGCACGCATATTTGTATGCATGCATAGGTAGATTCTTACATACATAAATACTTACATACTTACATACATACTGCATCCTAGAGGGATGCGAGCTTCAATATGAGAGTAATATAGATAAGCAAATACATCTGTCATGGCCAAAAACAGGCATATTAACTCCCATTCTTTCAATCCAATAAAAGGAAATGACTACCAAATACCTGATGCATCAATGAGATAGGTATGCAGCGAAATTACCTACATCTGATGAAAAATGCAGTTTCTGTGTAATATACATCAAATTCTTCCGCAACACCATAGAAAGTGTCCATAGGTGTCATAACATAGTAGATATGAGGCATCCTGTAGTGGTTTTAAAATCACCTTAAGAATATAAACAAAAGAATCTCTCAACTATCTTTTTAAAATAGATATCTTATACAGTGCAGTCTGCAATTAAAACACCACTCTATCTAATAGCGGTTTCTCATGAAAAATATCTTACTCTCCTAAACAAACAAACCTAATTCTTGGGGGAAAATACGAAGAAACCAATATGTGTCTCCCATCCATTCTCGCCCAAAGTTAAAACCAACTTATTAAAAAAATATCACTGCCCTATTAACAAGTTCTTCCCTATAGTATAGACCAAGTATAGACCAAGTTTTAACAAGCAAACAGTGAAACTCTACTGTGACATCTATAATATATATCTATCACTGAAGAAACATTTTATGTAAGCACTTCACTATATTTCACAAGCCCATATAATATATATTCACCAATCCTAAACACAATCAACTTCATTCTATTATACACAAGCCTAAATAAGAGTTATCCACCCTGATTTAACTGATAGCTGAACACACTAAGTTTTCTCCTCTTCCATAATAACTCTCTAGGTATCTTAATAAACAACCATAATAAAGATGTCGGTCTGACGACCTGCGAAAATAGCAATTTCCTAACCAAACGTCCATATTTGACAGATGATAATGTGAAGTTTATCTAATTGTGTATATTTCAATTGGTCCTATGGACTGATTGCCCTACCAGCTTTGAATACATATATGTTAGAGTGTCGGGGCCCGAGAGGTGACACTTTGCAGTTTGGAATTTGCAGTCGAAATAACAAGACCTCAGCCGTCGGGCCCCGACGCATTAATATAATTACACTCTTATCCCAATAATCTAGTATTCTGCTGAATAATGATCTTACTAATTTAAAACTGGTATAATCCAGATCTTCATCTCTCTCAGCCCCTCTCTTCCACCCCACCCCTATTTCACTCTCTCTCCTCTCTCTCTCTCTCTCTCTCTCTCTCTCTCTCTATATATATATATATATATATATATATATATATATATATACACACACACACATGGTAATTATCTCTACATACATTTATGGTCCTATGAATATACTTGCTTATTTCAGCCTCCATGTCGCCTATTTTTATATTGCCACTTACCTCTCATTCTTAATACACACAAACACACACACACACACACATTTATATATATATATATATATATATATATATATATATATATATATATATATATATACGTATATACAAAATCCCCCTCACACACATATATATATTTCTATAATTGTGTAAATATATGTACATGCACACATACATATATTAACACCTACACGCGTATATATATATATCATACATGCATGCAAACTTATATTCCGATGAATAGGCTTTATCTCTTGACGAAGGTGAGGTGTCGTTATATAGAAGGAAATTCTCACAATATAACATTAAATTGCTTTTCAGTTCTTTTTACACTCAAGTCAAGTCTAATTGGAAATAATATTAAATTTAGGAAGTCGAAAAGAAAACGAGATGTAGTGAAATGTATCTATAGAAATATTGCGAAGATGGAAACTATTGATTTGAAATTAATTTATCCAATGTCTATGGACATGGAGTGGGGAACACACATGTAATAGAATTCAATGCATGTGTAAGTATTTTTGTGCGGGCGAAGGTGACATTATGAGTTATGTACGTTTCTGTATCGTGTGTATTTAATTACATATGCGTACATGTATATGCAAGCATATATGTGACGATTCGTGCGTTTATGTGTGTGTACAACGTGATTTTGTCGTGCATTTATACGTAGAGACATAAGGGCAAACTGTGTTAGATGATAATAGATTGAAATCGCTTCTAATTCTTATAATATACCTATAGATTATGCACACACACACTCACACACACACACACAAATATATTTATATATATTTATATATATTTATATATATATATAAATATATATATATATAAATATATATATATATAAATATGTGTGTGTGTCAATAATATATATATATATTATTGAAGTCGATATGCAATTACTGTTGAAAAAGGTACTCAATATATTAGTAGAGTATAGGCATATTCATTTTATTATAGAAATTATTTCTATAGGACAGTTTTGGACCGAAATTGGTAGGCTACAGGCTAGTTAATGTACTTCTGCAACTCTTTGTTGTAAATGTGATGGTGAAATCTGAAGTTCTCGATGGCCCTCAGATCTCTGCTATCGAAGCCGTCAATCCTCATTGCCAGTGTCTTTGTGGGAGCGAATCACGTTTCTGCTCGATCGACCGATACGTTGAAGATACAGTGCTACGTCTTCAGAGAGAATGAGCGTTGGTGCACAAATATCTTGACCTCGGTAGCCAGGCAACATCTGCGGTTCCATTTTGGTGACTATCGGCCCCCGGCAAATGAAGGAGCTAACAAACTCCATGACATTAGGTCAAATATGAAGCGGAGGATGATCTAGGCCACTGCCGACTTCCATCTGCTTGTCTTCGCCAGCTTATCAGAAGACCAACCTAAACGGCCCTGAACAGATTAATCGAGTTTCTGAATAGCGTGGTGTCGTTCGTGTACGCTTGGTCGATAAGGTCATATTTCCCGAAAATAACGCCTGAAACTCTCTCAGAAAATGTGGTTATTAGATAGTCAAAGACACAGTTAAAGAAGTCGGAGGCAGCTACGCAGCCCTGTCTAAACGTTCTGTTGATCGGTAGCCAGTCCGTGTCCTTCCCGTTCACCCGCATGCAACTCTCGACCCTCTTATAGAGCCTTTGGAACAGGGTGGTGATCTTGAGAGTTGCACTGGTTAGCTTTAGAATTTTACAGAGGGATGGGTGATCGAACGTTTCGAAAGCCGCCCTGAGGTCGACGAAGGCAACGTAGAAGCTGTGACTTCTGCGAAACTCCCGAGATCTTTCATTAATAAGAGAAAGGTCAAACTTGTAGTCGGAGTAAGATCATTTTGAGATGAAACCGGATTGATGTTAACGATATCTACTTCCAATGACGAGAGAAGTACGGCTTAGGTGGACCTTGGTGAAAAGCATTCTGTGATGATGACGATGTTTTGGTATCTTTCATCGGGGTTGTCTAGATCCGGGGACCGGCACGAGGTCTGAGGAGCTTGTTGAACACCTGACTGAGGTCTTTGTAACTTTCCGCTGCCTCCAGGCGCTCGGCAACTTCCACCTAAAACGTCTCGTGATGGCATTCGGTTGAACCGGCGGTACTTATTCATATCACCACAAGGTGAGTTTTGCAGCAAATGATAATTACCTCCAGTGGCGTCTGCAGAGAAATCCAGAGCTGATTGGGAAGAGGTCTTTAGTTTACCAGAACATCATCCGAAGACTGGTTGACGCTTGACTTAAAAAACTTCCTGAGATCGGACTCGTTCTCGGCCAGTGCGCCATGGAATATGCATATGTATAGGCTATATTGGGAACTCGGAGACAGGATGAGTCAAGGCGGGGTTGGTACATGGTGGTAAGTCCGCCCGCACCCGCAGCCTGAGCTTCAGTGTCGCAGCCAGTATATATATATATATATATATATATATATATATACATGTGAACAAGCATACCACACAAACTAATAACACGCCGCATGCAGCTCGGGTATGTAATTGTAGAGACCAAACTTGATTCCCACTGGAGAAAAATACCTGTTCTGGTAGCTTGTATATAAAGCAGATATACAGAGAAATATCTACATTTGACTAACCGAAAATACATTTAAATACCGCTTTTCTCAACACCTTTATACGTTCAATAACAGGCGATTGCAGAATTCAAAATCTCTCTCGAAATATATTTATAAATTTAAAAAGAATTGGTTGTCAAACCTTACCATTAATTAGATATTGTGGCAAAGGCAAAATCTTGTAACGGATGTGGCACAATGCGGCATTTATGTTCCAGTTAAAAACTAAATACCCTAGCTTTATCACCTGTCATCTTGAACGATCAGTAGGAAACACTTTCCCCCTATTTATACACAAACTAGTTTTGTTTGTGTCACTTCAAACATATTTACTCCCTGGACAGTACATCACTACCCCACGGTTTATCCACCACATAACGATGTGTATCAGACTGTGTAAATGTAGGAAGACACCACTCCAAAACCCAAACCCTACCCTGTCTAGACGCTATATCTCAGCTACCACTGCGGGTATCCTATAATTAAAAACGATATGTTTCATACATTTCAGGACTCTTATGCGTTACCATGCTAACCATTATTCTTCATTCCATGACTCCACCACCAATATATATTTATAATCTTCTAGTCCTTCTATTTTATTTTACTTCATATGTTTATATTATAATTTTTAAATTTTCAATTTGAATTTTTTAATTTTTAATTTTTAATATCCTAATTATGAATGTGTCTTCTTTATTTATTTATTTTTTTTAATTAAATTAAAATGAAAAAAAAAAAAATTTATTTTCTGATATTTTGTAATTGTTTTGTTATATTATCCAACGTGTCAAACTTTCATTTTTCCATTTTCCATTTCCACGTCTACAATTTTCATCGTTTTCATTTTTCCTTATTTCCTTTAATGTTCATACTTTATATGTGCCTAACACCTACACCACACCAGCACTACCACTAACATCATCATATATAATCCCATAATGTTTATATTTTAATAATCTTCATTGCAGTTAATTCCTTTATATCTCCCTAAGTTATATTCATATATCTTATATATTTCACATATTTACTTAACACAAATGCCACTCTCCTACCACTCACTCATTCACCCATCATAGTTTCCATCACTACCGTTATCCTATATTCAACCACCTTTAGATATCACAGCTCCACACTTCATATTCCATTGGGTCGTCAAGTATGAAATTTGTAAAAATTTGCTTCTTATTTTGACAAATTTCTACAAATTTCATACTTGATGACCGTATATAATTTTATATTCATATAATCTTCATCGTACTTAATCTTAATTTTTAAACTGCATCGCTTTATATTCTTTACTCATCTCCACCACACCAACACCGCCACCGCAACCACTACTAAACGCCACCATAGTATCTACAGCCCCACCCGCTCATCGTATATATGTATGCATGTATAGGAACTTGTATGTTCATATTTAAGTATGTATGTATATATGCATGGCTGTGTGTAGGCAAGGCTGTGTGTAAGTATATATATGCGTGCATATTTTTATGTGTATATTATATGTGGATGTGTATGTGTATATGACTATATATCTGTGCGTGCGTATATGTATGCATATGCATATATATGTATATATATATATATGTGTGTGTGTGTGTGTGTGTGTGTGTGTATGTGTGTGTGTGTGTGTTTAGGTTTTTACGCGCATATGTTTCATGTATACATATATTTATGTATCTTTTCATAACCTTTTATGATATTTTATAATCATTTATAATTTTAAAATAATTTTAAATCATATTTCCGTGTATGTCTTTTACATGTATATATATTTATTTACATATCTGTAAGGATCTGCCTATGTCTATGTATGTGTAAATACGTTTGTATATATATTTACGTACGAGTGTAATTGTATACATATGTATATTCTATCCACCACTTCATCCTCTGAATCCTACGAAACTATTCACTAAGCCCACTATACACCCATCTTCATATTCATCACCTCGCCCCACTGTCCACTTAAACATATATAGCTATGTACATTATCAACCATTATTAATTTCTTTTTCAATCCCTCCAAGGTCGACTTTGCCTTTCATCCTTACGGGGTCGATAAAATAAAGTACCAGTAATGCACTGGGTAATTGGTGGCCTTGTGCCTAAAGTGGAAACAATTAAGTTCTTTTTCACACAACCCGCCATTGCCACAACCAACATGACACTTCCTATCTTAATTAACCTACCCTCTTCCTATTTCTATACTGTGTCCTATTGAAACTTTAGTTCGTGTCCGATGACACTGAGATAATCAGACTAAACTCCGGTGTAACAAAACTCACTATTTAGCCTTAATTAAAAGAATATATATATATATACACACACACGCACACACACACACACACATCCACACACACATTGTATATATATGTATGGCTGACTAAATATGCATGTGCGTTTTCTCCTTTTCCCCTGTTCCTTTTTTATTTCACTCTTTTCTTTTTTTATTTATCTTCAATTTCTAACTCTATTTTCCGATGAAGGACTAGTGTCAGAAACATTTCGTAACTTTCTTTCTATTTCAAGATTTATTTATATTTCTACAATGTACTGTATCATTTCCTATTTACTTTTGACACACACACACACACACACACACACACACACACACACACACACACACACACACACACATATATATATATATATATATATATATATATATATATATATATATATATATATGGGAGGGTAGGAGAGAGAATGAGAGTGCGTTTGCTGACGTCTGTCTGTGTGTACGCATACGTATACTTCCCTACCTATCTACGTAAATACATACATATTCAAACATGTAGTAGCAATTTATTTCTTCACAGCCCTGTTACTTCACACTTTTGTTACTATATTATACCCCGCGGCTTAATTATATTTTAGTACATGACAATTTTAATATCGCGTCTGACGTTAACTCATTCTGTCTGCATTTCATACTATTCTTGCTATTAATTCATTTTTTACACTCAAACGTTCCTCTCAATTCATATATCTCAAATGTCTAGTGTTTATAGAATAAATGTGTATATATTCATTTATTTACTTTTAGTATTGTGAAAACTATTTTCTGGACTTACTTGATCTTTTATCTACAACAAGAGCGTATTTCGATATTAGAAGAGACGTTTATCACATCTTTTAATATTTATAGTAACGCAATCTTTTCTTCACTTTCAAAGCGTTGCTGTATATCAGAATTCCATTGAGAAGTTGCTGAAAGAACCTATAAAATAATTGACAGTACGATCACGAGCTTGGGATGTAGTATTCTACATTCCATCTTACATTTGTCGGTCTCTTTCAATGGTTTCATAATAATATTGTTTGAACGTGTTAACGTTATTCGTCTCTGTGGATGTAGTAATGATATAAATCTTTTATCGTATTTAGTATCAGGAAAAGTAGGATGTGCCTTCACAAATACATCTATTCTCCAGATTCTGTTCATTTTTCTATGAGTGCCTTCCATAATATTTAATACATTTCTTATAAATGCTGATCGACATTTAATATAGCATAGCTGTGAATCAACATTTTACTTAATCGTTTGTAGGAATGAAACAAGAAATCTAATATACGAATTTAAATATTGACATTATACGTTATTAAATATATGAGAATTAAATCGAGCATCAGCAAGATTTAGTTTTCAGGGATGCCAAAGAAACATTTGACCATCATTGAAAAATTCTCATGCTACGTTATTCTTCCACCGTAAACCATTCTAAGCGAATTTGGCATTGCATATATTTATATATGCATATATATCATCATCATCATCATCCTTTAACGTCCATCTTCCACGCTTGCATGGGTTTGGACGGGAATTTTCCCACTTGAGGCAAGATTGGTTGTCTTGCTCGTATAGGACTGTCTGGCGGGTTTTCTACGGCTAGATGCCCTTCCTAACACCAACCACATTTACAGTGTGGACTGGGAGGTTTTTACCGTGTTACCTACACTGCCACATTACAGCGCGGAATGTGTGTTTTTTTTTCGTGACACCTACACGACCTCATTTATTTCGGACTGGATGTTGTGGTACCAACATATCTTTACATCGAAAGGGGTGGTGTGGATGGGGTGGGAGTGGTGGGACGGGGGTGTATTTTTGTTAGAGGTGCCTACTGACTGTAGGTTTCGCTTTGTACTTAAGCAAGGCGGGTCTTCTGTATTACTGTGTAGCGCCAAAGATCTCGGTCCAGTGACATTGTCTTGGAGAGGTGTAAGTGTGTGAGGTCAGAATTTATCAAGTCGTCCCAGGTTTTTCTGAGTCTGTCGACTCCGTGGCTACCGTCTATTTTTATCGCCCTGCACTTTTTTTATACAGCTGTCGTCTTTCATGCGCATCAGGTGACCATACCAACGTAGTCTTCACTCGAGTAAACAACATCTGATTCCTCTTATTCCTAATTTCTCCCTTAGTTCATTTATGCTTTGCCGTTCACGTATATTAGTATTACACATCCAACGGAGCATGCAAGCTTCGTTCCTCTCCAGTCTGCGTATATCCTCTGCACACAATGCCCAAGTCTCACTTCCATGTAACATTGCTGATCGCATGCAGGCATCATACAAACTGCCTTTCATTTTTAGAGAGAACCCTTTAGCGGCCAGTAGTGGTATAAGCTCTCTGAACTTTTTCCAGCCAGTTCTGACTCTAGCTACTGTACTTTCAGAGCATCCTCCACCACTGCTGATTTTGTCACCCAGGTAACGGAAGGTGTCCACTATTTCTATAGAACCATCTGTGCAATGGAATGAGCTAGTATTCTGTGGGCATTTGCTGCTACTTATTGCACCAGAGCACCGGCCACATATACAATCTATATTCTTAGTTAGCTTACCTGTGATCCCACTACATCATTTATGCAGCCATACTTTGCATTTGGGACATACAATGGAGTTTCTGCCTACTCCTTTCCTACACACTGAGCATGGCCATTTCCCAGATGGGACCAGTGCCCTATTTTCCTTCCTACAAACTAGAACTTTAGTCTTAGACAGGTTAATTTTAAGCCCTTTTGATTCTAGGCCATGCTTCCATGTTTGGAATTTCTTCTGTAGTTCAGCCATTGATTCAGCTATGAGCGTTAGATCATCTGCGTATAGAAGTTCCCATGGGCCGCCGGTCTTGAACACCTCTGTTATAGCCTGAAGAGCAATAATAAATAGTAGGGGGCTAAGGACGGAGCTCTGATAAACACCACCTTTTATGCTAAACTCTTCACTATATTCGTTGTTAATTCTAACCTTGCTGACTGTTTCTTTATACATGGCATGTATAGCTCTCACAAGCCATTCATCAACACCTTGTTTTCTAAGGGCCCACCAGATAATCGAGCGGTGTACTCTGTCAAAGGCTTTCTCCAAGTCAACAAAAGCTAAGTATAAGGGTTTACTTTTAACTAGGTACTTCTGTAGTTGTCGTACAATGAAAAGACCGTCTGTAGTACTTTTACCTGACACAAACCCGAACTGCATTTCATCTAGATCAATTCGCTCTCTGAATAGCTGCGCTATTACTTTTTCTGTGACTTTCATGACCTGGTCAATTAATTGAATGCCTCTATAGTTTACCCTATCTAGGGCATCTCCTTTACCCTTGTAGCAGTTACTGATGATGCTGCTACGCCAGTCCTTTGGAACGACCCCATTCTGTATGACTTGGTTTACTATCCGGGTGACCAAAGTGTGTCCCATCCTTCCAGATGCTTTCAGCATTTCACCAATTATTTCCGAACGCCCAACCGCCTTGCCTGTCTACATGTCTTTGATCGCCTTACTTATTATACTACCTTCAACTTGCACTGCTGGTCCCTCTATTGGATCGATGTGAGGGAGACTGTCTTTCTCCCAATTATTATCCTCATTTAGTAGCCTTTCGTAGTGACACTTCCAAGCTACCTTCTTATCAACGTCAGTGAGGCAAGTACACCATCATCATTAAGGACACACTTCTCCCCGACAATATCACGATTTTCCTTGACACCTTGCCTAGAAATCCTGAACACCTCACGTTTTTGGTCCTCGCGTTGTAGAACATGCTTGAACTTTCTTTCCTCTGCTTCCCTTCTTGCGAAGTACACTTGTATCCTAGCTTCCCTCCTGGCCACTTGATAGTCTTCTCTACTTCCCCCATCCCGCCATGCTTTCCAAGCCTGCTTTTTGGCCTTGATTGACCCCTCCACCTTACTGTTCCACCACCAAGTTACTCTCCTCCTGCCTATAGATCTGCTCCAGCCACAGATTTCATCTGTCGCCTTCAGCAGGTTAGCTTTCAGGAATTCCCACTGTTCCTCTATATTGTACGACTCTAATTGCACTACCTTACTATCAAAAGCATCAAGTAATATGCTTTTAAATTTATTACTGGCTGTGGGGTCCTTTAGCTTCCATATTTTTCTCCTGAGGATAGTCCTCTTCTGTTGTCGAGTACGTCTCGTCCTGACTATGAGGTCACTAATTATGAGTCTATCTTGAGAGGTGCATTCTTCATGGTGGAGGGATTTAGTGTTTACAACAGACACTCTGTCACGTCTTCTGGTAAGGATATAATCTACCTGGCTGGTGTGTTCCCCTGATCTATAGGTGATCAAGTGATTGTCTCGTTTTTTGAAGTTAGTGTTACAGATAGTTACGTTATTTGCGTCACACAATTCCAGGATTCTGGAGCCTTCCTCATTTCTAGTACCAAATCCATAGCCTCCATGGATTAAGCCATAGCCGTCACAATGTTCTCCAACGTGACCATTTAGGTCGCCAGCGATAACTATGTAGTCACTGTCGGTTATTTGGGAGGTAGGGAGCATTAACGTCTCATCGAATCTGTCTTTTATAACGCCGGGCAGTTTGGATTGTGGTGCTTATGCAGATATTATTGTCACGGTAGTTCTATTGAGGACAAGTCTTATTTTAATTATTTTGTCTTTCACTCTATTTACGTCTATTATCTTATCTGCCCACTTTTCTGCTACCATGAAACCTACTCAACCCAGCCCATTGTCATTTCCCACCCAGAAAAGCTTATAGCATTGTTCTTTACCCACAATGAATCTAGCAGACCCAACCCTCCACCTGGTCTCTTGAATACAGCAAACATCGACCTCATTACGTTCAAGCATTTCTACAACTTCGTTAGAGCGACCTTTTAAGGTGCCTACATTCATGGTACCAACTCTGAAGTTTGGGATTGCGTTTGGAGGGTGGGAACGGTGGGGCGCAGGGAGGGAGATGGGGTCGTGTTACCCATCCGCGGCCGAAATAAAGAGGCGGAGTTCTTGCATTCTCGTCCGGCAGCATGATGTGAATTTGTCTTTATCTTTGGCATTGTCACTGAATGTCCAGATTTTTTCTTCTTTTCAAACTCTCCAGAATTCCGTAGTCCATCTATCATATCGAAAGGCAACCAGGTCTAAACTTAAGTGATAGCATAGGCCGCTGACTTATGATTGGCCCACGTAATAATGGTGGTGAGTTTTATATGGGGCGAGAAGGTTTAAATAAAATCCTTGAATTTTGGGCATAATTTAACAAGCATAAAAAATACAAGAAGATTGTTTTGAAAAATACGATAGAATTATCGAATAGCATTAAAAAAGCAAAGATTGGATTCTGGGCGAAATGATACAGATAGATGAATGGACCAGGGAATAAAAAATGGAGAGAAGAGTGAAGAAATAGCTAGAAATAGCGAGAAGGTTTAAATAAAATCCTCGAATTTTGGGCATAATTTAACAAGCATTAAATAATATATATACAAATGAATATATTATTGGGATAAACACTGATACAAGTATATATGTGTTCGTATTGCAAATGACCAGGTTAGCTAGATTGTAAAATACTAATTAAAATAATACGGTTTGCTTGTCTCGATTTATAATAATAAATCAATATAAATCAATATATGCAAAGTTTATAACTCTCTATAATATATATATATATATATATATATATATATATATATATATATATATATATAGAGAGAGAGAGAGAGAGAGAGAGAGAGAGAGATGTATATATATATATATATATATATATATATATATAGGGAATATAATGTCCAGTTACTGTAGGTTCACCAGATTGAGCACGCGATATGTAGTTACCACAGCAGAGGTCCGACGAGTTTTTGAAGCCAGAGTCGGGCTAGATCTATACAGATTCAACCTTCAATTGATCAATAGCGAAACGCGCATCACTACTCAATAAACGGAATGATGACATAACAAATCGCGCTTTTCATTATATATGTATATTGTTATACTTTGGGAGGGTCATACTGTCAATAAAAACACATGCACCTGTTAGTTTTCACTTCAATGTATTATAAGCTTCCGGTTTGTTGGTTGGTTCAATAACCGGAAGGTTGTTTGCATATTGTCAAAGCTCTTTCGATACACATTCTGTGACCTCTTAGTAACTAGGTTTTTATTATGTGTCTCTTCTTTGTCCGGTCCTACACCATCTTGTTTTTGGTTGTTGTGTTTTGTGCTTAGTTTGCACTTGCGTTACATACGGGTGAAAATCCAACAGGTGCGTGCGTTTTTATTGGTAGCATGACCCTCCCAAAGTATAACGATATCTCTTTCAACACACGTTTTCAGATAAGAAATTTTGCAAAACAAATTCAAAAACAAAGTGTGTACATATATATATATACATATATACATATATATATTTCATATTAATATAATTGTTTCTACTTTTGGCACAAGGCCATCAATTACCCAGTGCATTACTGGTACTTTATTTTATCGACCCCGTAAGGATGAAAGGCAAAGTTAACCTCGGCGGGATTTGAACTCAGATCATACAGGGAGGTAACTCTATGCTTCAAAGCATGGCGTCCGACCCTCTACCGATACTGCCAATTCACCGCCTTTAATTAATATTTCATATTAATATAATGATCATTCCTAAGGGAATATATTTCTGTTTTAAAAAATATTGTTTACTATTCAAAATAATTCACATAATGTTTTTACTATTTCTATCTCACATAGCCACTTCTTCCTCTTTCTATCCAGTTAAAACGAAAATAAATTCACATTTGAACGCTAACACATACACGCCCAAAACGCAGTCACATAAATACATAGACAATGACACAAACACTTTAAAGTAATGTAAGCATTCAAGAAGGCGCTAGACAGCCATTTAACATACTAATTATGTTTTAATAATACTTAAATCAGCAACACACTCACAAAAGTAGTCTTGTATTAGAGTCGTCTGTCAAGCTCCGCTATGTCGAGAGGGTGAAGACTGACTATTAGTTCAAACTGAATTCATTTTATCATAGTTATGTGAAATGAAGCTTTGTCTGATCTAATCATAAATAACGCCAATCCAAAAATAGAAGCCTGAACCAGAGAGTATCATTAATATGTCTATTTACAAGCTGAATCAATTGCTGAATTTAGAATTTAGAACAGTAAAATTTAGAATAGCAAGTTTAAGAATTCGAAATTATTTAATTTCTCCTGAAAGAATTATGTCTATTGCTTTCTCCTTATTTTATGAATATTATATATAGTATCGTATCGTATATGGTGTATTAATTATATTTCAATGATGCATCACACTATTTAACCTAAATGAGTTCTTGATATTTTCATTGTATTTAGATAAATAAATGCATTGCTTTTTACAAGAAACATGTTGTTCCTGTGGTTATTTAGATCAGGCTCACCTTGATCTATCACATATCCAGCTATGACCACACCATTTGTTTTCCATGAGTAGTAAACATATCGATGCAGCTTATATCATGAGCCTGATCAATTATACCTCGTTGTCTGGTATCAATGTTTAGAATATTATAAATCAACGTGGATGTAATATAATGTCTGTAAAGCTGTTTTTCATGTGATACTGTTGTTCTAAATGTCCTAGTGCAAATAGTTTGAGAGGATTAATTTGTAGAGCATTGGCTGTACTGATTAGTGTATCTTAAATAACGTCGTTCAAACTTTAAACACTATCTTGCTTTTCACGATTCTGTGGTTGATAAAATTCGCATTAATTTGATTATTGTAGAAAGAAAATTACAAATGATCAAAACGATTGTTGTATGGCAAGCATAGTAGAGATCAAAGTAAGATAGACTGAGTAATATAATTAAATCACTACAGTCCAGGAGTTTAAATCACATTCTCGCTTATCATTATCATATATATTAATGAGATATGTTTAATAATTTAAAGTCAAATATTGGAAGTTTAAAATGATGTTTAAAAAAAATTACATATTAATTTGGAATTTTCAAACATAATAATATTGAGTTCAAAATTCACCGGGTTCACATTGTCTTTCAGACTTTCAGAGATACATGAAGAACATTACGTGCGTCACGGGTTTAAATGGTAAAATGTGTAAGATATTAGTTGAGCTTCATTGCGGTCTTTGTTCTTGGCATTTGCGTTACATTGGAAGACTTGATCCGTCACCCATTTTATTAGAACCACCTGGCCTTTGATTCTTTTAGCCGCACCTTTGCTGCATGCACTCGATTCAGGTGTCCGGAAGGAGGATATTTATCTCCATTTTCGCACTCGTCTCTGGGGCTCTTAAACGTCATGAGCATTGTCACTCCCACACTGAATAAAGACAATTCTTTTTACATAATTCTCACATGTAAGATTTTGGTAGTAAATGTAATGTGTATAACTACCGTTCTGCATTTTGAATAGGTTTCAATTCGTATTTATATGAAATACTAGCCATCAGGAAGTTCAATTGCATCAATTTATGTGTATTCCACTTACAGGAGTAGAATTTATATAATACTCAAAGAATCATACGTCGGCATCACAAGCAACACTGATTATACAATTTCAATCGCAAAACTTTGCTTGACTTCAGTCTATTGTAGAAGATATTTGATGAAGGAGCAATGGTATATGAACAGAGATCTCATGATGACAGGCAGGATATCTTAATGGTACGAACGCAATGCGTCCATTTACCATAAATACCAGTAATGTACTAAGATAGCATTCAGGTAACTAGGCATTGTACCTAAATCTTGGCTCTGACTTGAAAGGAAAAATGTTGTTAGTAGTGGATAGGATAGTACTGAGTACATAGAGACGGGCAGAAAATATGGTACAATCTCGGTCTGTTTTAATCGGAGGCCATCCCTATGTAACTGGCTGTGGCCCTTGCAAAACCAGTAAAATAATTATGTACCCCAACCACACCTGCGAGCCTCTTCCCTCCAGTGCAGGTAGCCAGTAACCTCCATTGCTACCAACGCCGCGACGGGGATAAAGAACTGCACAATAATCAATAATTGGTTGATTTCAAGAGAAGAGGGATGCAGTTTGTGGGTGCTCTTGGAGCGTTGATCAGTTCTATGGTTCTGAGTCACCCTTCTATGGTTCTCTTCTTTTCTGGGGAATTATCATTGTTGTAATTCTTTTTGTTTATTGTTATTACGCGATTACTTTCTTTTATTTATGTCTTATTACTCGATTTTATTGTAAATTCACATTTTCAGTCTTCATTTTATCGTCCCCTATATATATGCTCTTGTTGCCAATAAATATATTATTCTTTTTCTTTTTTAGTCTCAGTCATTGACCTTATTTAACTGGAAAGTTTGTTCAAATGAATATCAAGCCGCTACGTGCAACCTCAGATATTCTGGACGTATCGGAGGGTTCTTGCTGTTCCCAGCAGGGCATGTCTTTTGAAGTGTTCCGAAAAAGCGGGGCTGGACTAATCTTCTTTAGCCTACTTTGAAAACTCTTTGACATAGTACCTAGTGCGCCTATGGCAATCGGGACCACTCTGACTTCATGGCAGTTCCAAATCCTTTGTAACTCAAACTTTAAATCCTGGTATTGGTTTTTCCCCCTTCTTTTCTTGCACTCTCGTGTCAAAGGGGCAGGCAACATTTACAATCAGGCACGATCTTTTTTCAAAAACCACCTGGTCAGGCCTATTGTGTTCTAATTTCTTGTCCGTCTGTACCCTGAAATCGCATAGCACCTTCACTTGATCATTTTCTATCACCGACTCTGGCTTATGCTCATACCACTTCTCAGAATGTGGTAAATTGTTTAGTTTGCATAGATGCCAGTGGAACACCCTGCCTATCATATCATGTCTCCAGCCTTTATAGTGAGTCAGGGCTAGGTGTTTACACTCGGATACAATTTGAGCCACAGTTACCTCTCTCTCTATTTCCACAGATCCTACACAGTGAGCTAGCCGCCTCCTTATCAATATGGTGTTTCACCCACTTCGTTCTGAGGGCTTGCTCTTGCGCAGCCATTAGCATTCCTTCTGTAGCCTTTTTAAGGTCTCCTCTTTTTAACCAGTTCCATGTCTGTGGATCTCTAACTTTCGTTTTCTTAAAGAAGCTGCTATCAAGGGATTTTTCATGAAGGTTGCTCTTCCTCCTTGTTATTTCCTCCTTAGACATCCCCTGTACATTCTCCTTCAATACAACTTTGAGCATTGGCTCCCTACTGTCAGCTACATATCTGGGCAGGCTGTTTTTCTCCATCTGACGACAGTCCTCTATGCTGATAAGACCTCTTCACCTTCAGATCTCTTTAAGTAGAGACTATCAACATCACTCTTCTTGTGTAACATGTAGATAGTCATTAGCTTCCTGGTTTTACTATCCATTTCTTTTTGTTCATCAACATTCCATTTCAGAATTCCCGCACTGTACCTAATAATAGACACAGCTCGGGAATTTACTGCACTTATGACATTCCTATGATTTAGATGTGATTTGAGTATGTTCCTTACTCTCCTTATGTATTCAGATCTTATCAATTCACTCATTTTTTGGTTCTTGATGTCATCTACCTCCAGAATACCTAAATATTTGTATCCCTCTTCAGTGTCAAATTATTATTATTATTATTATTCTTTGAGTCTCAGTCATTGATGTTATTTAACTGGAAAGTTTGTTGAAATGAATATCAAGCGACTACCTGCAGGCTCAGACATTCAGGACGTATCGGAGGGTTCTTGCTGTTCCCGGCAAGCATGCCTTTTGAAGTGTTCCAAAAAGCGGGGCTGGACTAATCTTCTTTAACCATCATTGGAAACTCTTTGAGATAGTACCTAGTGCGCCTATTTATTTTTATTATTATTATTATGTGGATCCTTACTGGGTCGATAACATAAAGCACCGGTAATACACTGGGATAATTGCTGGCTTTTTGCCAAAAGTAGAAAAAATTATAATAATTATTATTATTATTACAGCTGCATTTATCTTGCTCTATGTTCATACGAGTTATCAGTAAGTCACAACCAGTGACCTCAAGAGACAACAAGGTCCGCCATGTTCAAGAAAGAACAGACACACACACATGCATCTTTAGGTCTTTGGACTTGTGATGTACTAATATTGACAGAATCTTCCTTAGTATATGGGCAGTTCCCATTAGTACTATCTTTTGTATTTCTCCTATACGCGGGTTTCCCTGGGATTTGAGATAAGTAATCATTAAACCCTTTAGGTATCATTCCTAGAGCGCCTACAACCACTGGTAGGGTTTTAGTTATCAATTTCCACATTTTTCAAATTTCTATCTCCAGGTCTCAATTTTTCAAATGTTTTTATAGATACCTTCTTGTCTATTGGAGCGGACATATCAATTAGCAGCCATACCCTCTTTTTAAAGTCCTTCAGTATTATATCAGGTCTATTTGCATCTATTTTTCGGTCTGTTTGGAAGCTTAAGTTCCACTAGATTGAGATGTAAACTTTTTCAAGTACGGGAGGTGGTTATGCTCCCACAAATTCTTTTGATGGGGCAGGTCAAAATACTTACACATTATCCAATGTATGTATTGTGCAGCTCTCTAATGCCTGTTTAGGTATTCGCTTGGAGCTATAGGACTGCACTTTGAAATTATATGATCAATGGTCTCTGGTTGTTTTTTACATACACGGCATAATGGTTTGCATCCATTCTTTATTATGTTGGCTTGATAATTGTTTGTTGGCAGACACTGATCTTGTGCTGATATAATCAGTCCTTCAGTCTCCAATTTCAGTCCAGAGGATGCCAACTGCTGATCGGTTAAAGTTTTGTCAACATCAGGAATGTTAGCTCTTTCTTGGTATTTTCCATACAGTGGCTTTTCTTGCCATTTCTTAGCCAGTTTCTGTAGCAGTACTTTCTTTACAGTTACATTTACCTGCTTTGCTTTTTCAGTGGTCTTCATTTCAGCAGTAAATGGAACTTCTGAAATTTGTAGTTCATTACTGTATCTTTGTGCATCTTTTGTAATGGAATATGATCTTTTGAAGCTTACATGTTTTAAAACGAGTTTGATCATCCAACATGTGATTCCCTTAGATATGTAGATAATCCAATTGTTGCAGTTTTGAAAGCAATATCTAACTGGATTAATCCCCGTCCTCCTTCTTTCCTAGGGAGATATATTCTATCTGTATCTGCCTTAGGGTGATGCATCCTGTGAAAGGTAAATAATTTTCTAATTTTTGTATCGAACCTACGGATCTCTGTGCTTGACCAGTTGATGACATTGTAAGTGTAGGTTACTACTCGTATGGCAAGCGTGTTTATGGCATCGATCCTATTCCTTGCATTCAATTCCGTTCTTAAGATTGCTCCTACTCTGCGGTAACATTCATTCCTTATCCTTTCTCTCAGTGTCGAGTGCTTGATTCCGTCTCCTTCACAAACACCTAGATATTTGTGAGTTTCCTCTTAATCAAGTTCTCTTATCACATTCCCCCGATCAAGATTAATGTCTGAACTACTCAGCAGCTTTTCTCTGGTGAACGTGGCTTTGGCGCATTTGCTTAGTCCAAACTCCATTTTAATGTCATCACTGAACTGCTCCACAGTGGATAATAGCCGTTGCAATTGCTCATCATTTTTTGCAAATAGCTTCAGGTCATCCATGTAGAACAAATGATTAATGGTTTTGTCATAGACTTTATATCCATGCTTTGTTTCATTGAGCATTTTACTTAATGGTATAAGTGCGATGCAGAATAAAAGCGGCGATAAAGAGTCACCCTGAATAATTCAACAATTAATATTAACTTCTCCAGCTTCCAGTGATTTTGTTTCACTATTCAAAAGGAGTGTCGTTTTCCATGTCCTCATACTGAATGACAGGAACCTCCTGACAACGGGAGATATTTTGAAAATCTCTAAACACTATTCAATCCAACTGTGTGGCAAACTATCGAATGTTTTTTTTTTAATCTATCCAAGCAATTGATAGATTGCTGTGTCTATTATGACAATCTTCCAGTATCATATTGTTAACCAAAAGCTAATCCTTACAGCCATATGAGCCTCGTTTACACCCTTTCTGCTCATTGGGAAATATATCATTTGTTATCAGGTGGTCATATGTGTATTCAGTTAGGACTGATGTTAAAATTTTATACATTGTGGTCAAGCAAGTTATCGGTCTGTAATTTTTGGATTGTTTGTTTCATCATTCTTCGGAAGTAGGAATGCAATGCCGTTAACTAGCCATGATGGTATCTTTTCTGGCTCCTTAACCGTTTCATTGTAAAGTTGGGCTAACAATTCATGAGACTCTGTGAAGGCATTTATCCAAAAAATTGGTATTATGTCTTTCTCTGGGGATTTTCATTTGCTGGATTTTCTAAGAGCTAAACGCAGATGTTCAACTGTTATATTTTCCCATGTTTGTTCATCAAGGTGAGTTGTATCTTTCATTTGTCTGTCTATCCATGGGGCATGTATATTATGCACTTTTTCTTCGGCCCAGATCTTTTCCCAGAATTCTTGCACTTCCTCCTTGGGTGGTATTGATTTAGCAGTTATTGTTGACTAGCCAATTTTTCTGTAGAAGTTTCTTTGGTTGTTTTTGAACATATTATCCTTATAGAATCTAGATCGTTTTTCAAAGCGAGTAGCTTTGGCCGACACTTTTTGCTTGATTGTTTCTATCAGCATGTCCATGTCACTTGTTGATTTTATACTGTATTTTCTTTTCAATTTTCTAAGTTTTTTTTTTTTAACATGTTCACCTACTTTGTAGTTTGCTAACATTTCTATGTCAGATCGGAGAAGGTTTATTTGGCGATTGATGTTCTCTTGCCAAGTAGGTTTGTTGTGGGAATTCCTTTGTGGGGATTCCTCTATTATTATTATTATTATTATTATTATTATTATTATTATACGCAAGGCGACGAAACCCTCCTGCATGCACTCGTCCAGTGTCCGAGCATTTCCGACTTGTGGGTTTATTTGGAACACCTGCTGTCGCATGTAGAACGGATTCGGCTATCAGCTGAGTCCATCGTGAGGATTGCCCCGCCCTCTTCCTTTAGCCGGGAAGGGCAGGCAGTTTTTATCTGTCTGCTGGCCATGACGAAAGAGATAGTATGGTGGACGCGACTGAAAGGGCTGAAGACGAGGACTTACCTCTTCGGTGGTGCCCTGATTAACTTTTTCAAATTTCATTTGAAAAGGAAAATCAGGGTAGAGAGGGAAGTGCTCTCTTGCCAGCATTTTGTTGAAAGATGGGTGAGAGAGGCAAGAATGGCCCGAGTGAATGGAACTACTCTGAGTATATGTCCGTGAATTGACGGTGGAAAACTGGGGAGGGCACTTTCCCTGGTGGTCAGGGTCACCTTGGCTTTTTTTAATGGGCTTTCTCTACGATGGCCCGCGGACGTATCCCCCCTATTGGGGAATTTTTCATTGTTCTTTCCTTGTTACATCCTGTTTTTTTGTTTTTTAGACGCAGAAATGCCCATTTGTACCGACCTGTATTGTCCTGTACTGTCCTTAATGTCTACTTTATGTAAACCATTGTGGTTGTTTAATAAAGAAAGCATTATTATTATAATTATTATTATTATTATTTTCTGAGTTCAAATCCCGCTGAGGTTAACTTTGCCTTTCATCCTTACAGGGTCGATAAAATAAAGTAACAGTAATACACTGGGTAATTGCTGGCCTTGTGCCAAAAGTAGAAACAATGATTATTATTATTATTATTATTAGGGCGGTGAATTTGCAGTATCGGTGAATTGGCTGTATCGGTAGAGGATTGGACGTCATGCTTTCTAGCATAGTTACGTCTCTTTATGGTCTGTGTTCAAATCCCGTCGAGGTTAACTTTGCCTTTCATCCTTATGGGGTCGATAAAATAAAGTACCAGTAATGTACTGGTGAAATGCTGGCCTTGTGCCAAAAGTAGAAACAATTATTATTATTATTATTATTATTATTGTTGTTCTTTGAGTCTCAGTCATTGATGTTATTTAACTGGAAAGTCGGTAGGTGGATTGGCAGTATCAGTAGAGGGTCGGACGCCATTCTTTCCAGCATAGTTACGTCCCTTTACGATCTGAGTTCAAATCCCGCCGAGGTTGACTTTGCCTTTCATCCTTACGGGGTCGATAAAATAAAGTACCAGTAATGCACTGGGTAATTGCTGGCTTTGTGCCTAAGGTAGAAACAGTTATTTAACTGGAAATTTGTTGAAATGAATATCAAGCCACTACCTGCTGCCTCAGATATTCAGGACGTATCGGAGGGTTCTTGCTGTTCCCAGCAAGCATGCCTTTTGAAGTGTTCCAAAAAGCGGGGCTGGACTAATGTTCTTTAACCATCCTTTGAAACTTTGTGAGATAGTACCTAGTGCGCCTATGACAATCGGGACCACTTTGACTTCGTGACAGTTCCAAATACTTTTCACCTCCCACTTTTAAGTTAATTTTCTCCTTCTCCTTCTCTTGCACTCTCGTGTCGAACGGGCAGGCTACATCTACAATCAGGCACGATCTTTTTTCCTTGTCCAAAACCACCAGGTCAGGTCTATTGTTTTCCAGTTTCTTGTCCGTCTGTATCCTGAAATTCCCACAGCACCTTCACCTGATCATTTTATATCACCGACTCTGGCTTATGCTCATACTACTTCTCAGAATGTGGTAAATTGTTTACTTTCGATAGGTGCCAGTGGAACACCCTGCCCATCACATCATGTCTCCAGCCTTTATAGTGAGTCTGAGCTAGGTTTTTACACTCGGATAGAATGTGAGCCACAGTCTCCTCTCTCTCTCCACAGATCCTACACAGTGGGCTAGCCTCCTCCTTGTAAATATGGTGTTTCACCCACTTCGTATTGAGGGCCTTCACTTGCGCAGCCATTAGCATTCCTTCTTTAGCCTTTTTAAGGTATCCTGTTTTCAACCAGTTCCAAGTCTGTGTATCTCTAAATTCAGTTTTCTCAAAGAAGGTACTATGAAGGGATTTTTCATGAAGGGTGCTCTTCCTCCTTTTTGTTATTTCGTCCTTGGATATCCCCTGGTCTATTGTCCTCTCCTTCAGTACAATTCTGAGCATTGGCTCCCTACTATCAGTCACGTATTTGTGTAGGTTGTTTTTCTCCATCTGAATACAGTCCTCTATGCTGATAAGACCTCTTCCACCTTCAGATCTCCTTAAGTAGATTCTATCGACATCACTCCTCTTGTGGAACATGTTGTAGATAGTCAATAGCTTCCTAGTATTCCTATCCATTTCTTTTTGTTCAGCAACATTCCATCTCAGGAATTCTCGCACTGTACATAATAATAGACTCAGCTCGGGAATTTACTGCACTTATGACATTCCTACTGTTTATATGTGATTTTAATACGCTCCTTACTCTCCGGATGTACTCAGATCTTATCAATTCCTTCATTTTTTTGTTCTTGATGTCATCTGCCTCCTGAACACCTAAATATTTGAATCCATCTTCAGTGTCAATTTCCTTTATCATCTCACCTGTTGGAACCTGGATTCCGTTGCTTCAGTTCAATTTACCCCTCTTCATCATTAGGACTCCACACTTACTAATACGAAATTGCTTACATATATCATTGCTGAAAATACGGACATTGTCAACAAACACATACAACTCCCTCTCACTCTTCCCGAAGAGCTTAAGATCGTCCATGAAGAGGAGCTGATTGATGGTAAGCTCTCCATTTGTCAACTTGTATCCTGCTCTCACTTTTCGCACTATAAAGGGGTATCAGCGCAAGGACAAACAACAGAGGGGACAAACTATCTCCCTGGAAGATACCCCTCTTGATCTTAACGCCTCCCAAGGATTCTCCACCCGATGTAAACTCTGTTTTCCAGGACTTCAGACTTTTGCTCAACAACTGTCTGATGTTATCTGCCACCTTGAAGATCTCTAGGCTTTTGGTTATCCAAGAATGAGGTACCATGTCGAATGCCTTTTTGTAGTCTATCTATCCCATGGCAAGACCAGTGTGTCTCCTATTGCAATTCCTCATTACCATCTTATCAATAAGTAACTGGTCGTTTGTACCACGGGACTTCTTTCGGCATCCTTCCTGTTCGTCCGGTAAGTTGTTTATGTGGAGATGATGGTGGATTTCCTCATACACAATGCTTGTTAACAGTTTCCACATTACGGACAGACATGTGATAGGTCTATAGTTGGTAACATCGTTACCCTTGATTCGGTCTTTCATTACCATAACTGTGGAACCTCTTGTCAACCACTCTGGTACATCACCTGACATCAAGCTGTCATTGAATATGGTTGTCAGTTTCGGGTGGAGGGATGTTATATTTTTAATCCAATACCCCTGCACACCATCTGGGCCTGGTGATTTCCAGTTGGTTAGTTTTTTGGCCTGCCCCTTAAGAGTTTCAACTGTGATACTCAAATCAGTTTGTTGGTGTGCCTGTTCACTTAACTCCTTCTGTACTGTCTCAATCCACACTGCCTGATCATTATGTTTAACACCCTGCTACCATATTACTCTCCAGAATGTCTTAGTCTGTTCCGCCTCAGGGATCAAGTCGTTGCCTCTTTCTTTCCATTCAAGCTGTCAAAAAAACATCTTCTGGTTGTTGTCAAACATGCGGTTCTGTCTATACTGACTCTACTCTCAAATCGTCTAATCTTTGCACTCTTTGCTACAATGCGTTGCTTCAGGTCCTCTATGATAATATTTTTCCTCCTAGTTTTGTACTTTATTTCCAGTCTATTTTTAGTGTCTATGTTTTGTAGTGTCCCATTCAGTAGGGATTCAAGCTTTCCAATGTGATTTCTCATTTCCCTGATTTGACTATTCAGTCGTTTCTTCTGATCTTTCTTGTTTGTTGTTTCCTCTCGCTTTTATTTTATCACCCCCAGTGATTCGATCACCCCCGGTGATTTTAGCGTGACACCATCACGCTGTAGACGAACATAAATAAATCAACAAATAAATAGATAAAAACTTTTTAAAATAAACATGAGTTTCATTGTAATGTCTGAATGTCTGACTTAGTTTTTTTTTTGTATTTTTTTCCTTTACGTATTTCGTTTTTCAAGGCCAGTAGCATCGGTTACTAATGTTGCTGTTGCTGCTGTGCTGTTTTGATTTTAGCTTCGTGGGAAATAGGGATGGTTGCGTTCAAAACTTTTGAAATTTGTTTCGACTTGTTGTTTATCATTATGAAACGGTAAACAACGTTCAGGTCAAAAGTTTTAAAGCTGCCCCTGTAGATTTCACCAGGACTACGACGGCTACATTCATGCCTGTCGTCCACTCTACTTAATGTGAAGGCAAAACTCAAAAGCTACCATCACAACCTTCTGTGTTAGCAGCAGTATCATCTGAAAACGACATCACCACCACCACCGCCACCACCACACCAACAACAACTCAGAACAATAACGATAATAACACCGGCCGTTTCAATGTAAACACGGATCGCGGTGACAACAGCAACACAAACAAAAGAACAACAACAACACCAATAATTCTCTAAAATGCTCGGTTAGCATATAAAAAAAAAAAGCGTGGAGGCTAATTAAACGGGAGAAGTCCTGGGCAAACCTGACCATCCCGGACGGAGCGATAGCGGCCATGCAAAGGAGGACGGTGTACTTTCGATGCATTTCGGTGCAGACACGAAAAGTGAAACTTGCCAGCCAAGCAGAGGTTGAGGCTTCTTTGGAGTACATCGGAAGTAACATAGGGTATAAAGCAAGAGGCAAACAGTTCGGTACCATCTCGGTACTGTTCAAAACCGAGGCCCTTGCTATTAAGCACTCAGTGACCCCTGCAGAACGGAACGCATTATCATGCATCCGTCCTACATGGGTAAAAGGACAGTACAGGTCCGCATTCCCAGCATCCCACCAGGAGTGAACATATGGTGGCTGTTGGGATGCGTAATCGAGGAGTGTACAGACACTACTCTCCTGGATATCAAAAGGACAGAGAGAGAGGACTGGTCCGGATTGGATTTGGAGATTCTTCTCCAAATGAAACCGGAGGACATAAATAACATCCCGGATTTTGCCCGCCTGCAGGACGGGACAACAATCCAACTAATTACTGATGGAAGAAGGCCACGCTGCTTCGTCTGCGGAGAAGCAACGCAACTTCAAGCCTTCTGCATTCAGCGCAAAAATGCGGGGGCTCGCAAACCTCCTTTGTTGTCAACGCCAGTGTCAGCACGGAAAGCTGCACCACCACCACCACCAAAAACAACACCAACAAAGACACGGACACCAACCTAAAAAACAGCCGGATCACCACCAACACCAAAACCAATCCAAGGGGAAAAAGAGGACAGCTCTCCCCCTCCCTGTCCCGTCCCTCCCCAATTATACACATAGACAAAACAATAAACGCACCCACAGACACAGAGACACTCACAGCCACAGACTCTTTGTCTTCCACCAGCGAAGATGAAGGAAAACTCAAAAGTGCAAAAAAGAAAACAGAGAAAACTCACCAAAAAAAAGCCCTAACAAAACACAAAAACATACACAACAAAAAATACAGACACCACTAACGCAAACACTTCCCCAATAACATCAGCACCAACAGCAGCATCGACACCACCCCCACAATCCGCGAAACGCAAACAACCTAAACAAACACAAGTACAAATAAACACACAAATACCTGAAATTGCAGACACAACACCTACAACAAACACAGACATACCCGAAACAACACCCCCAAAACCATCACAAATACAGTCACCAAAACGAAAACAAATAAAACCACACCAACAAAATGTTAAAACTTCGTGCTTGTCAGAAGGGCCAACGAAAAACTGATGGCCTTCTTAGCACGAAGCGAGGACCTTCAAACAGAGGGGGAGATTTTTTAAATGAGCACATTTTGCGTGCCAGAAGATTTGCTTCTGGTTCGAATGTCACTAAATTCCTTCAAAGAAATTCGAGAGAGCTTTCCTCAAAACGTGGGAATCCCGAATGTGAAACCCACATCGAGACTTTTAAAGGGGTTCCCAAAAGAAACCCCACCAACCATGTAGGGCGAACCACCCGACCTTCACAAGAACCCGGGAGGTAAGTAAACCTTCCCTCTCTCGCTTAGCTTACCAACATGGCCATATTAAGAGTAGGATGTTTAAATGTTCGAGGCTTGGGATCGTCCTGGAAGCAGGATCACCTGCTCAACGACCTCAGGTCGCTGGAAATGGATATGATTGCCGTCAGCGAGACAAGAATTTCCGACACGCGCGCACTAGCCCCATTTTCGACGATTATCAGATTTTCGCATCTGTTAGCCGGCCGGGAATGGGGGGTGGGGGTGGCAGTGCTGTATAGGAAAGGACTGGATCGTGAGGTAAGGTCGATCTTCCGGGACCCGGACGGTAAGTTGGTGGTGTTGGATGTTAGCAGTAGTGAAGGTGGTGCCTTTAGACTACTGGCTGTCTACGTCCCTACAGAGGCCGGAGGACCAGACTTCTTTAGGCGCCTGGGGACCTTTCTGGGTACGTCTCGCGCTTTACTGTTAGCGGGGGACTGGAATGGCATCTTAGACGCACTCTGGGATTTAGTGGGAGTAGCCGATAGGAGTGGGAGGGGTGCAAAAGCCTCAAGCACCTACTCAGCCAGTTCCAACTGTCTGACTGGTATCGACTAGATTTCCCCAATTTGCCAGTATGGACATGGACAAACCGAATGGGGTCATCTAGATCGTATATAGACATGATCTTTATTAGGAAAATAGATAGAAATAGTGCAGGCTGCCCACTTTTTAAAACGGTCGCCTATTCAGATCACAAATTTGTGATCTGTACGGTCGACCGAGATGAAATGCGTAGGATAGGACCGAGTTACTGGAAGCTAAACATGTCATTTCCGGCACGTAAGGCTTACAGAGACCGAGTCAACAATTTAGTTAAGAAAAAGTTGACAGGGGGGATCATCAACAACAGATGGTGGGGCCTCTCAAAAGTGAGATTAGAGTAACTTCGATAGAGTTCAGCAAAGAACTAGCGTTGGAGAAAAAATAGAATGGAGGGGGAGCTGGTAGATAAATTAGATGAGGCTATTTGTAGGGGCATTGCAACTGACGTGCTAGCGGCGAGAATGGCATTAGACCATTTCTTCAATGCGAAACACGAAGGTTGCATTGTCAGAGCTAAGGCGCGTGCGCTGAGAAACGAGGGAACCAAAGTTGTTCGATGAGCCCGCGTGGCGGAGGCGCTGCGTGGTAATAAAACCACAATTCGGTCTTTGGCGAACCTAGACGGACACGAAATAAGCGATTACAAGCGGATGTGTGAGGCCTTTCACCAGCACTTTGCTCGGTTGTTCGGGGAGAGTGGCGAGTCAGAGTGAGCAGCGGAATCCAGTCCCTATCTTGACGGCTTGCCGCGCATCTCGACGGTCGACGCTGAGCGCTGCGGAAGGCCGATTACTAAAGCCGAAATTCAGGACGCCCTGACGGCTACATGAGGCGCAAGTCACCCGGTTTGGGGACCTGCCCTACGAGCTTTACGTAAATATGCTAGACTTGTTCTCCGATCTCCTCAAAGAACTCTACTGCAACTGGAAGCAGAATGGCAGTATTCCCAGTTCTGTGAGTAGAGGAGTGGTGACGCTGATAAGGAAAGACAAGAACAGGAGGGATACAGACAACTTCAGGCCCATAACTCTGCTCAACACAGAGTTTAAGAATTTGGCCAAGGTGTTAGCAAAGAGATTGGCGCTTGTCGTCGAGGCGCAAACTTGGGCAATCCCAGCCAGGTCCATACACGACAACTCCACCTCATGCGATACATCATAGAGAGGGTCGGGTGTAAACCTGGCTTCGGTGGGGCACTGATCAATTTCGATCAATCGAAAGCATTCGATAGAGTAGACCATGGATATCTGGAGTTTGTCCTCAAAGCAGATGAATTCAGCCCTGTCTTCAGAAGCTGGATCGCTGCAATGCACAGCGGCACACGCTCGGTGGTCAAGGTTAATGGCCACCTCTCGGAACCATTTCGGCTCTACCGATCAGTCCGTCAAGGGTGCCCTCTCTCTTCCCTTATGTACGCATTGACTCTCGAGCCTTTACTGCGGAAGCTGGAGCTGTTGCAGGGCATCCCGCTCTCACCGGGACGTGGAAAGGCGGTGTCGGCTTATGTGGACGGCATCACCGTGATGGTGTCGAGCACCTCAGAAATTGTGGTGGTCGGCACCTTATTTAAAGAATATGAAAGGTTGACAGGAGCCAAACTTAACCCGGAAAAGTCGGTGAGCTTGCAGCTCGGAAACTGGAGAGGTAAGTCCATGCCGTGCAACAACTTCGCGGGGCGCCGGATGGACGGACCGGTAAAGTTGCTCAGGATTTAGTTCGGACAAGACCTCCAGGTGGAAAAGAATTGGGACGAGGTAACGAGCAGATTGCCAGTCTCACCCAAAAATGGGCTGGGAGGAAGCTATCACTGAAAGGTCGCGCAGAGGTGGCGAATGCGTACAACGCGTCCGTCATATACTACCGCCTGACCGTCGTGCCTTGGCCCGTCCGCGCCTCGTCAAGTTGGAACGGCTCCTCTTCAAATTCTTGTGGAGGAGACAAGTTCCGTTGGTGAGGCGGTCCATCTGCTGCCAGCACCCTCTACGTGGAGGGATAGGCATGCCGTGGCTAATGATGCGCAGACATGCGTTGAGGCAGCGATATCTCCAGAATTCTGCCTCAACGGTGAACAGGTGTGGTCGCCGTTTATCAGACGGGCCTTTCCGCAGCTCATTTCATTGACTGAGCTGCAGTCCTGGGTCAAGAGGAGACCGAGACTGGGTGACTGGCACCTGGAATGTTGCCAGGCACTCACTGCCCTCTACCAAGCGGGCAATACGATCAGTGGAACTTCCACTCTCGAGTTCTATAGAGGATTAGTGGTAGGCCTCGACGAAGTCAAACTGACCAGTCTGTACCGGAGGACTTTCGAGCCGGGGACGATGCACAATTTCCAGAAATCCCTCGCTTGGCAGTGCTACCGGGGGGCACTGCCGGTTCGGGATAAACTCTACAGGCACGGAAGTGCTGTCAGACGGGCCTGCCCAAGATGGGCACAGACTGAAGACAGACACTTTGCTCTTCGGCCAATCCCTCATCAACTTCTTCAAGTTTCACCTGGAAAGGAAGGTGAGGGTGGAGAGAGAAGTGCTGCCCCCCAGTACATTTGCTAAAAGGCGGATGAATGTGGTGAGAATGTCTCGTGTGAATGGGCCTACTCTGACCATGTGCCTATACGCTAGCTAACTTGAGGAGAGGGGTGCTCTGCATGGGTGCCCTAGAAGTGCAGGGTGGTTCAGGATTGGTGGGTACCCGAGTCACCCCACGGTCGTCCACCCCCTATCGGGGAATTTATTTTGTTATATTTATGCATACTTTATTTTATATTTTTATATCATCATTGTTAAATTAGTTTTGTCTTTGTGCATTTTTACTCGACCTGATTGTAACACCCCCCCCCCTGTCCTTGTCTTTGTATTGTACCCTACATGTCGGCCCTGTGGCTAAAAAATGAAATCATTATTATTATATTATACGGGGTCGATAAAACAAAGTACCTGCAAATCCCTGAGCAATTGCCGGCCCTGCGCAAAAAAAATAGAAACAATTATTATTATTATATTATAGTTTAGATTTGACATCGTTTGAACTAAACACTTTGAGAGAGTTTTAGAGATACAACAGGAATAATGTTTTTGGTGTTGTTGTTGCTGCTAGGTTTTGAACCGGGTCACCAAATCAGTCTATTTATATCTGTTGATACCTTCGTCGCTTCTATTCATGTTTAGTGGGACTACTACCATACCTCTGTCTTAACATGAGGTAGTAGGAGAGAACAGCGGAGGTAGCGATGATGCAGTGGCGGCGGTGGTGATGTGGTAGTAGTACTGTAGTGATGGTGTTGATGTAGCCGTTGGTTTGGCTAGATTTTGTGTGTGGTAGTGGTGATGGTGACTGTGGTGGTGTTGGTGGTGAAATTATTAGCCTGTTGTCTGTAGCCATGTAGCCATTTTTCTTTTTTGACTATACTATTTCTGATCCAAAATTAAATATTAAATATTGGGGCCCTATGCCATAATGTGATGCGTTGTTACTTCCTGAGAGTTAACTGCAATCTTATGTTCCATTTGTAATAAGAATTATTCTATCACAATTGTTTTAAATGCGTAAAAATCAAAAACTTACGGGAGCGATTCCATAACACTCTATCCACCACGTGCGTACCTTCCATATTTTTATTATTATTATTATTATTATTATTATTATTATTGGCGACCTACGTAGTAAATCGTATCATCGTGAGCTCCGCAAAGGTTTGTTATTTCCGTTTGTTAAAAATTGCCATTTATGGAAAATTTTTATTGTTAACTATATATAAGCGCACATGCATTGTTTTCCGAAAAGGACACCCAAAAAGATTGGGGCCTTGTGCCCAAAATTTAAACTTTTATGATTATCAAAAAATTTATTTGAAAAAAAAATGGCTAATTCACCTCTGCACCAAGCAGCTGGGAGCCTTTCTCACAAATTAACACCTCACACCGACACCACCATTGTAAATGTTACTACGTTTGCCAACACTAAAAAAAATATAAGCAGTAGCAATATTTGAAATTTGTCTCAGGCAGACATTCATTTCCCGCCATTACCAATGACTGCAGGTGTTAAAGCCGCCACCACCACCACCGCGACAACCACCACCCACACCACCACTGCGACAACAGAAACAAAAGGAAAAAATAAATCAACTCGTGATGTCGAAATGTTTTCAACCAAAATGGACTCATCCACACGGAACACCACTGACGTCATCATCACCATAACTGAAACTAAAATTAACAATAACAAAAATAACGATAACAACAACAGCAACAATGACATTAAAAAAACCACCCTGAGTTTTGCCAGAGTAGCAAAACAGTGGGAAGCATTTACGGTAACTCAGGAGGAATTAGAAAATGCCCCCAAAATGGTAAAGAAAGATGGGTACAGGGTCAGCCCCCCCCCCCACCCCACCACCCCACCCACCCACCTAATAAAATGGAGCATCGGCGCCTATGCACCGTGTCGTATCGAACACTTAATGTAAAATCGCGCCGAGTGGAACGGGCATCCGAGTCCCAAATCCAAAAATCTTTGGGACATGTGTGGGAAAAAAACCCCACATCAGACGTTGATAGAAATATGGAACCGTGGACGTGTTCTTTGAAACACCAGAGGAGGCTAGAGAACACTCCATGGCCTCATTAAGAAGTAACGCCTTCACACTCGTCCCAAGCTATTGTGGCCAGAGACTCGTAAAGATCAGGGTGACCCACGTTCCACCAGCCATCGAAATTCCCTGGCTAATAGCGGCGGTCCTCGCCGGCATCGAAGTCAACACAAAGATAATAGCAATAGCAAAAGAAAAGCAGGAGAACTGGTCCGGATCTGGGATGGAGCTCCTGATCCAAGCGGACAAAAAAGCATTGAGGAGATCCCAGAGGTAATAGACCTCACTGACGGCAGCCACCTCACCGTAATTGTCGAGGGCAGAAGGCCTAGGTGTGTCGTTTGTGGTGAAGGAACCCACCTAAGGGCTTTCTGCCCTCAGGCTAAAAGGTTGAGGCCACCTCTCCTACCCACCTGAGTGACTCAACCATCAAGACCACCAGTAGCAGAGATGGCAGCAACAACTGTAGCAGCAACAACAGAAGCAACTATAACAGCAACAACCCCAGCAACAGGAGCAAACCCAACACCACCACCACCAGCAAAACCAACACCACCACCACCCAACGCTTCAGAACTAGCACCAGCACCTACACGATCCACCACGCCACAACCAAAACTAACGCCTGTGGAGGATTTTCCACTGCCCGGCCTATCACAACTGGAGACAGATTGTGACGACGAGGAGTGGGGAAACGGTATCAGGAAAAAAGAAAAAAAGAAACCAAAAAAGAAAACAATTCTCTTCCTTCCCCCTCCAAAAACAAAATACAGAGGGAAACAAATAGATTAACAAACAAAAAAGTTAGGACAGATATGCCACCATCCACACCAGCATCACCAACCCCATCACCCTAAACACCAACACCATCACCATCATTAACCCCAACACCACCATCACCTACACCACAAAAGTCACCAAAATGCGAAACAGGAGCAAACCCACAACAAACGCAAACAAAACAAAACAACCAAAACGATACACACGACACAGCATTAAATTTGAACAACAACGGTGGATTGGCAGTATCGGTAGAGGGTCGGACGCCATGCTTTCCAGCATAGTTACGTACCTTTACGATCTGAGTTCAAATCCCGCCGAGGTTGACTTTGCCTTTCATCCTTACGGGGTCGATAGAATAAAGTACCAGTAATGCACTGGGTAATTGCTGGTCTTGTGCCAAAAGTAGAAACAATTAAATTTGAACAACAACCAATTATTACACTACATCCAACACAACACCAGCATCGCAGAAAAAGACTACACAACAACCCAAAAATTCACACGACCTCCACACATACAATTCACTCGCATCACACAGAAAACGTACATGACACTAAAACAAAAAATCCCCAAAGACATCGGAGACTTCCGACAAACACTCTCCGGGAGGATTTATAAGGACATCCTTCCTCAGGAGGCCACAAGCAGTGAAAAGGATGGAAAAACCGTCCTTCCTCTACGAGAAGTAAGGTAAGTGGTCTTTACCATCTTTTCCACTCCATTTCAACATGACTTCACTTAGAATAGGCAGCATATATGCGCGTGGCTTGGGGTCGTCATGGAAGCAGAGCCACCTGCTCAACGAACTCAGGTCACTAAACATAGATGTAGTGGCCATCAGCGAGACCAGAATCTCCGAAGCACGGGCCCTCGCACCGATCTTCGGCGGCTACGATGTGTACGCATCTCCCAGCCATCCGGGATCGGAGGGAGGAGTTGCTGTGCTTTTTCGGAGAGGTTTGGATCTTGCCATACGGGCCATCTTCCTGGACCCAGAAGGTAAGTTGGTGGTGCTTGACGCGACCAGCGGAGACGGGCAAGCTTTCTGGTTAGTGGCTGTCTATGCCCCGACAGGAGCAGGGCGGCCTGATTTCTTCCGGCGTCTGGAGACCTTTCTTGGAACGTCCCGCTCTTTAGTGTTAGTGGGCGACTGGAACGGGATCTTAGATGCACGCTGGGATTGTGTGGGATTAGTGGATAGGGGAGGAGGGTGCAAGAGTCTCACCCACCTGCTCAGGCGTTTTGAACTGTCTGACAGGTACCGATTTGATTTCCCGAATGTACCAATGTGGACTTGGACAAATCGCATAGGGTCATCCAGATCATATCTAGATAGAGTATTTTGTAGGGAAATAGATAGGTCAAGCATAGGCTGTCCACAATTCAAGATAGTCAGCTACACGGACCACAAATTCGTGATCTGTGTACTTGACTTAGATAGGCTTCATAGACGAGGACTCGGCTACTGGAAGTTAAACGCGTCCTTACCAGCGCGCACGGCCTAGAGAGACCGGATTAGCGAACTAGTTAAGCGGGCGTTGACGGGTGCAATCGTCAACAACAAGTGGTGGTTTGCTCTGAAAAGAGCAATTAGAATAGAGTCCATTAGGTTTAGTAAGGCTTCAGCAATAGAGAAAAATAGAGCAGCGGGAGAATTAGTTAGAAAATTAGACGAGGCGCTTAGCAAAGTCATCGTGACCGACGTATTTGCGACGAAATTGGCCCTTGACCAATTCTTCAATGCAAATCTCGAAGGTTCCGTTGTCAGAGCTAGGGTGCGTGCTCTCAGACACGAGGGGACGAAAGCAGTTCAATGGGCCCGAGTGGCGGAGGGGAGTCGTGGCAACAAATCCACGATCCGTCTTTGGTTGACCACGACGGCCGCATGCTACACGATCCTGGGCAAATGTGTATAGCTTTTCAGCAACACTTCGCACAGTTGCTCGGGGGCAGCGGCGGGCCGGATAGAGGGATGGACTTTTAGTGTCTACCTCGACGGTCTCCCATGGCTCTCGGCCACTGAGTCGGAGTGTTCCGAAAAGCCGATAACAGCCGCTGAAGTACGGGAGGCAATGACTAGCTGCACAAGGGGTAAATCGCCTGGTTTAGATGGTCTATCCTATGAACTTTATGTACAGATGCCAGATTTGTTCGGAGGCCTCTTGGCGGACGTCTACTGCAACTGGCAACAGAACGGGAGAATTCGCAACAATGTGAGCCGAGGAGCTGTGGCGCTGCTGAGAAAGGATCCGAACAAGGGGGATAACATAGATAATTTTAGGCCCATAAACCTGCTAAGCACAGAGTTCAAGATTTTGGCCAATGTGCTAGCAAAGAGGTTGGCGTTTGTCGTTAGTGGTCTGGTGGGAGAGGCGCACACGTGCGCCATTCCCGACAGATCCATCCACGACAACCTCCACCTCATGCGATACATCGTAGAGAGGGTAGCTAGGTAACCTGGCACGGGTGGGTCTTTGATCAATTTAGATCAGTCGAAAGCTTTCGATAGGTTCGACCATCGTTACCTAGCGCAGTCCTGAGGGCGGCTGGCTTTGGGCCTGTCTTCAGAGGCTGGATCGCTGCAAGCACAGCGACATCTGCTCTGTGGTGGGAGTGAACGGTCACCTTTCGGAACCGTTCAACATCATGCGCTCGGTCCGCCAAGGATGTCTCCTCTCGTCCCTCTTGTACGTAATGACTCTCGAGCCATTACTGCACAAACTGGAGACGTTGAGGGGGTCCCGCACGAACTAGGATGCGGAAGATCCGTGTCAGCATATGCGGACGATGTCACCGTAGTGGTGTCGAACGCCAAACACATCGAGGCGATCGGCACTACACTAAGAAAATACGATGCGCTGACAGGAGCAATGATCAACCAGGAAAAGTCAGTGGGCCTGCAGCTCGGCACCTGGAGAGGCAGGTCCATGCCGTCAAACAGCGTCGTCGGGCGCTGGACGGACGGACCGGTTAAATTTCTAGGGGTCTGGTTCGGTCCGGACCTCCAGACGGACAAAAACTGAGACGAGGTGACAAGCAGGGTAACTTCTCTCACCCAGAAATGGGCCGAGAGGAAGCTATCCCTGAAAGGTCGAGCGGAGGTGGCTAATGCGTACATCGCGTCCGTCATCTACTACCGCCTGACCATCGTACCTTGTCCTAAACCCCGCCTGACTGCGCTGGAGCGTTTACTCTTTCGCTTTTTGTGGAAGGGACGCGTCCGATGGTCAGGCGTCCATCTGCTGTCAACACCCGCTACGTGGAGGGCTGGGCGTGCCGTGGCTGATGATGCGCTGACACGCGCTCAGGCTACGACATCTCCACCTCTTCCTCGACGGTGATCAGGTGTGGTCGCCGTTTGCTAGACACGTCTTTCCCCAGCTCGTCTCCTTGACGGAGCTGCAGTCCTGGGTCAAGCGAAGACCGAGAGGGAGCGCTTGGAGACTGGAATCTTTTCAGGCGCTCACAGCCCTCGACCAATCGGGCAATGTGATCGGTGGACACACCACCTTGGCGTTCTATAGAGGATTAGTGGAGGGGAAGAGCGACGACGTACTCTGAGAAACTCTAGGCGTCGACGAAAATCAACTAGCCAATCTCTTCGGAAGGACTTTCGGGCCGGGGCCTATGGACAACTTCCAGAAATCTCTGGCCTGGCAGTGCTACCGGGGAGCTTTGCCAGTTCGGGATAAACTCTACAGGCATGGAGGTGCC
This sequence comes from Eledone cirrhosa, assembly GCA_964016885.1. Classification (NCBI taxonomy): domain Eukaryota; kingdom Metazoa; phylum Mollusca; class Cephalopoda; order Octopoda; family Eledonidae; genus Eledone; species Eledone cirrhosa. The sequence continues at coordinate 97,490,176 of OZ024741.1, forward strand.
GTCAGCCGGGCATGTCTGAGATGCGCGCAGGGCGACGAAACCGTCCTGCACGCACTCGTCCAGTGTCCGAGCATTGCTGACCTGTTGGTTTATATCGAACACCTGCACCCACGTGTAGGACGGATCCAGCTATCAGCTGAGTCCATCGTGAGGATTGCCCCGCCTTTCTTTTAGCCGGGAAGGGCAGGCTGTTTTTATCTGTCTGGTGGCCATGGCGAAAGAGATAATATGGTGGACACGTTTGAAAGCGCTGAAGACGAGCACTTACCTCTTCGGTGATGCCCTGATTAACTTTTTCAAATTTCATTTGAAAAGGAAAATCAGGGTAGAGAGGGAAGTGCTCTCTTGCCAGCATTTTGTTGAAAGATGGGTGAGAGAGGCAAGAATGGCCCGAGTGAATGAAACTTCTCTGAGTATATGTCTGTAAATTAAAGGTGGAAAACTGGGAGAGGGCACTTGCCCTGGTGGTCAGGGTCACTGTGACCTTTTAATGGGCTTTCTCCACAAATGTCCCTCGGAAGTCTCCCCCCTATTGGTGAATTTTTCATTGTTATTTTTTCATGACATCCTCTGTTTTTTTTACACGCAGAAATGCCCATTTGTACCGTCCTGTATTGTCCTCTACTGTCCTTAGTGTCTACCTTATGTAAACCCTTGTGGTTAATAAAGAAAGCATTATTATTACTCTTTTACTCTTTTACCTGTTTCAGCCATCCGGCTGAGGCCATGCGGACGATGTCACCGTAGTGGTGTCGAACGCCAAACACATCGAGGCGATCGGCACTACACTAAGAAAATACGATGCGCTGACAGGAGCAATGATCAACCAGGAAAAGTCAGTGGGCCTGCAGCTCGGCACCAGGAGAGGCAGGTCCATTCCGTCATAAATACTAAACATCCCACTACAATCCAATGTTGTATGCTTCAACATTGTCCAGCATTTTATCCCTATTATTATTATTATTATTATTATTATTATTATTAGTAGTAGTAGTAGTAGTAGTAGTAGTAGTAGTAGTAGTAGTAGTAGTAGTAGTAGTAGTAGAAGGAGCAGCAGCAGCAACAACAGCAGCAGCAGCAGCAGCAATAGTAGTAGTAGTAGTATTTAATTGGTGTTTGTAATCTTTTGTAATAACTGTATTTTCTACATGAGAAACTGCCGATGGATGTGAAAAATATATTATAATTCTTGGCCTCGAAATATGTACATCCCGTTAGTGCACATGGTGCATTACTGACCAATAATAGCCCATTATCTCCATTTTAATGTGCTTTCCCGTGAATCTGGTTATGTAATTATTGAGAGTTAAACAAATTTCATTCAGAGTCTGGCGTGATAGTATCAAATGTCCTTCGCGCAATTATTTTGTTTTCCAACTCCATCCAATCTGGATAATAATTTCAAAAGAAAATTTCTTATTAATGCAGAGCTGTAGTTTTGTAATTACGTTGTTTTAGTGCAGATTCTTGAGAAATGGATAATTTATAATATGCTTATTTTGATACTCAAAGCCATAAAACTAACTGATATGTTTTATTCGTTTTTATACGATTTAATTGAATTGTTCTGTGAAAGAGCCAGTGTAACGTTTTCCATAAATGATACTGTACAATTGGCTGTACTTTCTAGTGACGTATGCGCCCATATTATCCATAGTTATTTCTACAATTGTGAACATGTGTGTTCATATTCTGTCCTTCTAAGTCCAATTTCAATTGCAATAAAATTATACGAATATATGTCACTATGAATGTCGTTGTGATATGGAATATATCATGCACATGTCATTTAACAAAAATGCGTTATAATAATTGTTTCTACTTTACGCACAAGGCTAGCAAATACCCAGTGCATTACTGGTACTTTATTTTATCGACCCCGTAAGGATGAAAGGCAAAGTCAACCTCGGAGGGATTTGAACTCAAATCGTAAAGGGACGTAACTATGCTGGAAAGCATGGCGTCCGACCCTCTACCGATACTGCCAATCCACAATGACCCCTAGTTACAGCCTGTTTATAATAAAAGCATATGGAGTACGTATAAATACTAAACATCCCACTACAATCCAATGTTGTATGCTTCAACATTGTCCAGCATTATATCCCTAAATGTAAGGGTCTACTATCATGTTTCAACCTAGAAAATCTCCATATAATTTGACGTGTATGCATGTAAAATATTTAATCAGCTATTGTTTGGCATACCTGTCTGTTTGTTCGTATACTATTATGACTTGTATAGATTTCCAATATATATATATATACATATATATAAAGCAACTTTGATGCGTTATGGTCCACCTGGTTCCTTACCACATTTCCTTCGTTATATATATATATATGTGTGTGTGTGTGTGTGTGTGTGTGTGTGTGTGTGTGTGTGTGTGTGTGTGTGTGTGTGTGTGTGTGTGTGTGTGTGTGTGTGTGTGTGTGTGTGTGTGTGTGTGTGTGCAAATATACATGAAATTCATACGAACAATTACAAATTTAATTGAAGAAGTGATAACATGATATTGTATATTACCAAGTTAAATGTAATGAATGAAATTGGAATTCGCATAGATTATTGTTTATGGTTGTGTAATGAGAACGTCCAACAGAGTCAAAGCAGGAAAAACATAACCGACCGACGCCATGTATAGAACAGTCTGCCTCTAGTCGTTGAAAAGAGCAATGAAAGTGTTGTAACATTTTTTCATTTCTGTTTAAATTCACTCAGTATAAAACGTTCATCTTAAACATTTTTCCAATAAATATAATAATAGAACGATGGATTCGGGGAACATGTAAGAAAACTTACGTCTGCGATTGATGCCCGTTATTTGTTGGGCTATGTTAATGTGCGATGTTGTATATATTAACTAAAATATCGTAGTAGCTATAAGATCAATTATTATGAACGATATTTCTTTTGTGAATAAAAGATAAAAAGAAAAGAATTATTTCATTTGGTCATTTCAAACAAAACTGAGTGAAGCAATGTATGAATGGTTGTAAAACAATCCATAGAATTTCGATTAACGAATCGACTAGTCCATTATACCACGTAAAGATCACATTTATGAAGAAGTACGTTTAAGAGCGGAAGAACACCTTAAACATATATAATCGTCAAGTTGGCTTAGCTGAAGTAAATCTCACATTAAAACCCTAATATATTTGGTGCATTGTCAGAAAGCAACTATTTGTTGATGATTACGTGTATTCCAAATTTTACCGATGTTACCATATAAAGGTATTCAACACCAGTTCATGAGCAACTCATAAAGAATGTGTAGTAGAAAAGAAAACGAGAAATATGTTATGAAACAGAAATCAAACGGCACTAGTAAATATGTAATATTATAAAGATCTGTATTTGTAAGTATATGGGTGTGTGTGTGTGTCTGTATGTGTGTGTGTGTGTGCGTATGTATGTGTGTGTGTGTATATGTGTGTGTGTTCGTGTATGTGTGTGTTTATCTTTGCAATTGAAAGTAAAAGTGAAAATTTATCCGTGGCCTTATTTTCTATAAGTGCGGCTTAGTAGCTTTTTAGTACGAAATCAAAACCTGTGATATATGATGTTATCACTGTATCTCTGCAACATCGCAGAACTCTAAGAGTGTGCACACACACACACATACACACTTCCGTGCATACACACACACACACACACACACACACACACACACACACACACACACACACACACATATATATATATATATATATATGCATGTATTCCAGGTATTTATGCAAAGTCTGTTTTTCAATGTATGGAGGATATATAGTTTAACACAGATTGCGTATATATTTGTTTCTACTTTTTGGCACAAGGAAAGCAATTATGCCAGTGTATTACTGGTACTCTATTTAATCGACCCCATAAGGATGAAAGGCAAAGTATTAAAAAAGTAACAGACATAATATATATGTGTGTCTGTGCGTGTGTGTGTATTTATATATATATCTATAATTCTATCTATCTATATATACATGTATGTATATATATATATATATATATATATATATATATATATATATATATATATATATATATATATATATATATATATATATATATATATATATATAGAGAGAGAGAGAGAGAGAGAGAGAGAGATAGTGAAAAATGAAACGGGAACAAAACAGAGAGGCAGTACAAACAAAAGTTCATTAGTTTCACGCTCTTGAGAGTGGGGAGGTATGTGTGTGTGTGTGTGTATATACTTACATACATACATATATAAAAATAGTTCGGACCCTGACGGCTGAGGTCCGCCCGTTTCGAAAGCTAGATCCGAACATATATATATATATATATATATATATATACTTATATCTCTCTAGGCACATTGGATGCTATATAACTGTAAAGGTGAATCCAGTATGCCAGTAAATGGCCTCTTTCGTACACACAGCTAAAATAATATTAAACCTAATATTTTTACTTATTGAAATAGATAAATATGCGAACAAATTTGCATCCAAACACATACAGCCATACAGAACATACCTCTCGTAGCAACAGCCACTCATATATATATATATACAGAGAGAGAGAGAGAGAGAGAGAGAGAGAGAGAGAGAGAGAGAGAGAGAGAGAAAGAGGGAGAGGAGAGGGAGAGAGAGAGAGAGAGAGAGATAGAGAGAGAGAGAGAGTGGGAGAGAGAGAGAGAGAGAGAGAGAGAGAGAGAGAGAGAGAGAGAGAGAGAGAGAGAGAGAGAGAGAGAGAGAGAATATATATATATATATACATATTTATACATATATCTGTTTGTGTGTGTGAATACTAGAGTAACCCTTTATTTGACTTATCTCTGTGAAGCTACGGCAACTAAAGTAATAAATCTAGATATCTCCAATAAGCCAACTTGCTACGTAAATTAATTTCGGCACACAGAACGGCCATATTATTCATAGATTCAGATAGACAATGCATTTTGAAATATGATGAATTATCTATGGAATGTTATTTGAACATAACTGATGGCATTAAACTAAGAATAATTAACTATTTAGAAATCGCACTCAAAATAAGCTAATATACATATCCTATTAGATTTTAAAAACTAAAAAAGCCATATACACACTGCAAACACTCAAAGCCCTCTACTCTGAAAACCAAGAGCTTTGTAGATGAAATAAGTATGTATGTTTTAACCCATCACACCCATATGTGATTCCACAATGCTTAACAGAGTGCCCTTGGCATTTTAATCCTGGTGTAGTGCATGCGCGCTCTATGTGTGAACACAATGTATTGTTTCCAGATAAAGAGATAGAGAGGGGGTCAGATGAAAATACGACACAACTATTAAATGGGTACATTTTTATTGACTTTGTAAAAATGAAAATCAAATTTGACCGCAACGTGTTTTAGACTAGAAGAACAGCGAGCCGGAACGAGTACAACAATGCATTCTATCTTATGTTCTAAAGATACTTCCAATGCGACACTGATGAGAAATATACGAATATGCAGTCTACGGAAAATCTGTTTGAACACTATTAGGGTGAGACAATAAGCATACAACTTCAGCTAAAAATTAATAAAGATGCAAGACCTCACTGAGAATGGAATGTGAAATATAATTTGATTAAATGTACAAGTCAAACGAATATTGCCACCATCATAACTAAGATATATATATATATACCTACTACGATCACATTTTCTAATCCTGCATAAATACCACAGACTTCTCAACTACGATAAAGTGAGCTACGCATCGTATGTTAAATATGCAATAAGAAATATTTCCATCCAACGCCTACCAAAATATTCTTCTTTCATAAGCATATCAGGCTGTAAATATTCAATTTACACACACACACACACACACACATGCACGCGCACGCGCACGCACGCACACACACACACACACACACATACACACACACATACACACACACACACGCACGCACACACACATAAATCTATATGTGTGAATGTGCGTGCGTATATATTCGTATGCATATGTGAATATATAATTGTGTCTTGAAACTAGGTGCTTGTAATATTTGTGGCTTCCCTGTGGTAAATAGATATCGGCATCCTTGGGGCATCATTGTCATTATTCTGTAACCTATGTCACTCAGTACGAAAATGAAACTAATAACGGCAACATAAAACAAAAGAATTTGTACGTTGTAGAAATTATTACATCATTGGTTTAGATATAGTGCTTACTTGAAACAGTTATTAAGAGAATTACTTAGTACCACGAATTTATTATATAGCAGAAATGTCATTGTCATTACTTTGTGTTATTGACATTGACGAAAGGGAATTTATATGAAATTACTATTGATATTAGCCGAAATAATTACGAGAATATTATCAGATTCACAATAATATGAATATTGCTAATTTTTACATGATAATTTTTACAGGAAAATAAATATAGAATTTGACAATTTTCTATTTGAATTATTAGGAATTCAACTATAGTAAATATATATTATAATCGTTTTATGCCAATATTTTTTCTGTTTTATTCTAAATTATTTTATAAGGACACTATTTTAAATAGCTAGGACGAAAATAATGCGGTTAACTGTTCAAATACATTACAAATAGAATAAATATTTTCGATTTCGAAACCTAATGAGTTATTTGTATATATAAAAAGAAGCTTTCAAATTTCAAACCGTTGAGAAAATAATGTATGAAAAGACTTAATCAGATGTGTTTACTAAATTGAATAATTGAAATATGCTCTTAAATAAATCATGCCAAAAACTGATATTCACATCATATATAATTGGACTTTCCATTCATTTAGTTTATGAAAGTTATTAGGTCTGAAAAAAACAGAATGCTTCTTTTTCAGGATATATTGTATCAGTCGTCTTCCAATTTTCATTTCAATTGAATCGCAAAAGAATATTAGGTTGTAATATGGCCTCAAATACATTATACCAGCAAATTTGAAGGCCCAATGTAGAAAAGACTTCAAGAAAGAGCAGTTGCGAGTGTGGCATTGATTCTTTCGATACAATATATGAAGTAATACATTATATAGTGGGTCCCTTTGTTTAGTGCGATTTTAATAGAAAATTGGATATTAATGACAACTCCTCATTTTATCACGAAATTTCAACTCACCCTTGCTGCTTATTTAATGAGGCTTATAATAGTTATATCACGCAGTCTATGTTTCTAATTTCACACAATATTCATTATCCAGATTTTGCAGTGTTACACGGTACAATACCTTAAATGTTAATATTCTTCTGGAAAATATAACACTTGGTTTACGTATTTTACGTGAGATTATGCATCCGATACAAAGCAGTATCTTCCCTAAGTATTAAACTAGCATATATACCTATGCTTCCCAGAGGAAGACTAACCATCGGACGTCACTCGTCATATTTTACATTGACCATACATTTTTGGTCAAATAAATATTATTAAGAATTTATTCTGAAATGCTGTCTATCGTCATAAATCAGTATATATTGCTATTTCTTTTAAAGGCATAGACCGTGAAATTGTATATGTGAATACAAACTAATTGTTACGTATTTTCTAGACCAAGCATGGACAACATTTTTCTAGACGTGGGCTGCATAGAATAAGGCTCATCTGAAGGTGGCGGCACTAGTAAACATTTCAAGGCAACTTTGAAATTAGACATCCAATTCGGGTCCCAAACGGGTCGCATGCCATTTGTGGGCCGCAGTTTGTCCATGAGTATTCTAGACTAAGAAACCAATGTCAACGAAGTCGAGCACCCATTGAGCAACATTAACATAAATCATCTTCTGCTTTTTTCAATCCATCAACTGTAGACCATAGACCGTCAACATTTTTTTCATGGAATTTGACCTGTGAATCTGAAATGGTTCCATGTTTTACATTCTTTCTTGAAATATAGATCCACCTCTCATGTATTCTGTTTATTGCACCTTGCATCGATGTCTCATTATTACTCATAGGATAACGTGTATCATTTATATCCGTGTGTTTGATGCTAATCATCAAGCAGTGTGTTTTAAATTGCACCATCTTTTACCAATCATCAGAACTTCTATAGGTAAGTGATTGTAACTATATTTTACTTTCAGTTCTACGCTAACAGGTTTCTATGTTTCAGTTTTTCTTTTTTAATTATGATATATGTAGTATATATTTTGTTGTGCACAGTAATAATAAGGGAAAGTTTTGTATTTCGTATAAATAATTGCAAGCCAAATACAGTTGTATTTTGTACTTGATATCAAAATAATTATTTCAGTCAATTTTATAATCGTTGAATCACAATGATATTCTGTACTTTAGATGTTTAAAAGATGAAAAATGATATTTGTGCAATGGTCACTTGAAACTAGATGTTTTGGTTCAATAGTTTCAGAACATGTGCTATTGGCTGTATCACTTTGTTTGATATATGTGCCATATTTTCTTATTGCATATTTGATTTTTACTAAACTAATTTATATGCTTCGATTCTGCAGTAAATTCTTCACACATTTATAATTTGCTCCAACTACTTCCCACTTACTGACAAAAAACTGTACCGATTGTTTCTGTATTTATATTTCTTTCTCCTCATTTCCATCTATTAACAAGGTATAATGTGCAAAACATGTAAAATTCTAATTGCCATGACATCAACAATACATACGTATATAAATTCAAATTGACATAATATGAAAAAAAGTAATATTTAGGTGTCAACTATTGATGAATGTTTTGTTGCGCAAACTTTCATTGAAATTAATATTCAACGAACATTTGAGAGCATTACTTGTTAGTGACAAATTTCACTCAAATGTCTTGGGAACTACAGAAAAAATGCTAAATATTGAGCCTGCATGGGAATATTAAAACGTAAGTTTAACTTAAATAGTAATTCATTTCTTAATGAGGATTTTCGTAATTAATTACTGAAGCAATTTCATATATATTTGTAAATTGAAAACAACATTTTTTTTGTTAGTTGCAATCGTACATGCGTCAATAATGTATATGTATAACAATTATAAATCAAAAGCGAGAGCAATGTAATCAGACCATTTCCAAATGCAAGTTCAATCCCACAATGAAATACTTTCAATTTCTGTTCTCTTTTCATATCATGGAATGTCACATCAAATGCTTTGTTTACATGCATAATTCTTTTAATCATTTTCCCTCAATGTAAAGAATATAGTGACCCCCAAATCAATGGGTATTTCTGGATATAGAACTTACACTTCAAAATTGAGGTAATTCTACCTAAGACATATTTATGCGAAATAATATTCCATAAATTTAAAATTTATAATGTTGGATTTATGTAACTACATATTTTGCGTTACTGCTATTATTGTTCACTGTTAGAAAACTGATCATAGATTATAGTATATATACATATGAAACTGTTATTTTTTTTATTATCATTTGGGAACTAAATTGCGCTAACCAAATTGTACAACAGTTATAAATAATATTAAAATACAACGAGTATAAACAACGAATTTTCAAAGAAAATAAAACATTTCAGTGGGTTTCTTTCAAATTCGGGCAAATGTCGCATATTGTCCCCTCAGATTTCATACCATTCTTTTAAATATGCTATCCAAAATGTTCTTTAATCCCCAATAAGACAGATAAAGATTTCAGTGATATTTACTAAAGTTCGATTGAAAAGATAGAACATTAAACTTTAACATAACAACTTCAAATTTTAAAGAAGTTGTGAAACTGCTTGCGGGATGGTTTAAAGGAGTATTATCTTCCAGTAGTTTCGAGTTGATTTCCTGAAGAAAACCATTAATTAAATTTGAACTGATTGCTAATATACAGGCACGACCATCAATATCTTCTATCACAATATATTTTAGAGACTCAACATATGAATATACAGTAACGGACTTGCTATACTTTCACATCACGACAGTATATATTTTTAGTAAGTCTATATATGATTTTCATGTCTACAACACACAAAATCACACGACGAAGAACGTAAATACGACCTTAACGTCCGTAAAATAGGTGATTCCCTACAGAATCGTATTCATTTGTAGTCATTATCATGCTATGTTATGATTGACCCTTATTTGTGTATAAGCATACTCGTAATGAACGTAACGGTAGGATATGTTAGAGAACAAAATGGTTACTTTTCGAAGAGGGATTTCTATGTAGGAGTAACATTCACTCAAGCTGTTGAATGTTTAGTCAAAATATATAGGACGGATTTTATTGAAAAGTTCAATTTGACGAAACTGGATTCATTGTATTTACATTGATTTTCCCTGCTGATTATATCACCTGTTTTGTTAGTTAATCGAGTTTCTTTCTTAGTGAAGAGATTAAATGACTCATATGATAAGAAGGGATTGTCTCGTTGTATGCTTTGCTCTTTGAAAAAAATCCCAGGAACCATCTGTGTTTGAGAATAGTTCGCAGTATATGGGTGCTTTATCGAGGCTAGTAGTATGGATTTGCAGGACTGCTATAGAGTAATCAACACAACGATACAGTTAATTGTGATTTTCTCACTCAGAAAAGATAGAAAACACTGGATTAATTAACTACTAAAGCTTGTCATTTGTTTCATTATTCAAAATTACATACCTTACTTTAGGTTTGACTACCGATAACATTTATCAACAAAACAAATTTCGTTCTGCTCATATCGGATATACATAACAATATTAAACGGTGTTCTTATAACGTTATAAGAGATAACTTGAAAGGATATATATTTATATATAAATGCAATCTGAGTTTTTGGAATATTAATAATGATATTCGATTCATTTGCAATTATGCAAACAGCCTCTTTTAAAACATGTCCGTAGAATGAGCCCCTCATTCTTGCACTTGTGTTGGCATGTAAACAGAACTGTTTGTTATATATTTATCGATCTATCTATGGCGGGTAATATTTCCGAGACCCATGGACGAGTTCTCTCCAGCGGTCTCTGTCCCTCATTATCGCTGCCATATCCTGCGTCTCCAAGAGACCAGTGTCTCTCCTAAAGGCATCAACATATGTTAACCTTGGTCTTCTTCTTCCCCTGTGTCAATGCAGGGGCTCCCACAGGAGCACTGAGTGCAGTGTCAACTTTGGATGTCCGTGAGCATGTCCAGCTAACCTCAGTCTCCTCTGTGTCAATTTTGAGCTGATTTTGGGAGGCTCCGTACAGCTCTTCATCCTCAGTGTATACTGATTAATGTTCAGAGCCATTCTCCATCTGAGTGAGTTTCTTGGTCAGTGTCCAAATCTCAGACCCGTGCACCAGCACAGACTCCACTACAGCAATGAAGAGGCGAATCTTCAGGTCTTTACGAATGTCCGACTTCCACACCGATTTCAAGCTGTGGCAAGCCGCCCTGGCTTTGTTCTTCCTCTTGACCACATCATCTTCAGTATTCCCAATCTTTGCTCCCAAATACAGGAAGTCCTCAACCAATCTATATGCTTCCCCCACAAGAGTCACTCCTGCATGCATGCTGCACACACTCATACCCACATACCCCCATTTCACAGACACCACAGTTATTCACAAACGCGCGCGCACACACACACACACATATCTATATATATATATATACATACATATATATATATATATATATATATATATATATATATATATATATATATATATATATATATATATATATATATATATATATATGTATGTATGTATGTATGTATATATATATATATGTGTGTGTGTGTGTGTGTGCGCGTTATATATATATACACATATATATGGGGAGGGGGTATGTGAGTATGAGTGTTAACTCAAAGCTTCTAAAATTTATATAATTGTACACGTATTCTGCTTAGTGTATCGATTACAAGGATATGTAAATAACGTATCTCGAAAGATAAAGTAGAAATATATTTTCTAATAACTAAATAACGACAATAGATCATTTTATAAATATAGCTTTTTCAATTATTGTTCAGAAATTGGATATTTTATTCAAAGAACTAGAAGTGTGGGTTACCGAGAGAGCGAAATATAGATTGCGAAATTAATGAAACTACAGAGCTAGACAAATATATAAGAAGTGCGAGTCAGCTTTTAATATATATTAGGTTCATTAATATCGGTAGAATGGAGTAAAGTAATCAATCTTCTTGAATACATGTAATTTAGAATAAAAGCAGGTTTTGTCAATTGTAAAGTATATGTTACTTTATTTCTCAAGGGGTATAAGTATGTGAATTTTTTATTTTATGTAATTTTCCTGGTGAGTTTTCAAGGAAATATATTAAATAATTAAAGTTAATGTTCCCTGAAATGCTAACATTTCTTTCTAGAAATGAAACACGATTTATTTCCAGTTGCCACTGGGAGGTTTAGTCAGAAAACCTTCCCGTTTATCCCACTAAATATTGCCGAAAAAACGGAGTATATAAGGAATTAATATTCCTGAAAATAATGTGAGAGATATTCAAATTGATAGATGTGGTTACAACGAAAATATGAAATAAAAGACATGCCTGTCAAAAATTGCTCCATAATATATGGAAACAAAGAAAGGCTGTATAACTTGTAGGTATTTACACTCGAAAATGAAAATCATAGGTCATATCAAAGTATTGATAACATTTAGATAAAAAACTAAGTACATTGTGATTACACCATAGGTCTGGATAACTTAGAAAAAAATACTTACGACGGCAAAGCATAAGCTATATATATATATATATATATATGTGTGTGTGTGCGCACGCGCGCGTGTATGTGTGTGAGTGTGTGTGTGTGTGTGTGTACATACATATATATATATAACGCGTGGACAGATAAAAGAACAGCAATAACAAAAACAAAAAACAGCACAAACATTACTAGGTAATTACTTTTCCTTTTCGTTACCTCATCATACAGTCTATTTTGCATTGTTTAGTCTTCTATCTATTTCAACGTTATATATTATATACAATGCTTCAAGCAACCATCAATATTGTATTATATATATATATATATGTGTGTGTGTGTATTGTAATTTTAATAATTGTGTTACTTATCCGTAAGAGATGTGGTGCGACATTTCGTTGACAAACAGGTGTAAGAAGATAAGAGCACTCCACGTAAGTCGTATCATTCTAGACTTACGGTAGCGGTCAAAATAATGTCGCATTATGTATTCAATTAAAATTTAGATGCGATTATGTAACAATTTAATTTCATATATATGTATATGTATATATGTATATATGTATATATGTATATATATAAATATATAGTTAAAAGAATAGAGGTGTAACAGACAAGTTATGATATATTGGTAAACGGAATAGAAAATGCTGACAAATTGTTCACAGTGAAAAATAGTTTAATTAGGAATAAGTGAGAATTAGTAATGGTATTGGTTAGTATTAAGTTTTGGTTTTAAGTTTTACCGGTTGCGCATTTCTAATGCTTTTCAAAAATAATTTTGACATAGAGCGTCCGTGATGTTTGCTCTGATCTGGTTAGTTTTGGGAATTCTACCTGTTTTTATGTTAAAAAAGTGGCTCCAGCGGTATTAAAATAAGTTTTGCGCCAATTCGTGTTGCAAAAATTCTTGTGGTCAAAACAATTTTGATTGGTCGGTAGAAGTCATGTGAATGTAAAAAATTGATATTGCGCCAAATGTAGGTTTGTATCGGCTGACTGAGAGATAAGTCTTTCACAACAAATATGTGTGTGTGTAGTAGTAGTAAAGATGTTCGTTGTTGTGATAATGGTCAGCAGGGATGTGTGTGGGAACCGCAGACTGTTGACAGTTCAAATGCCTATTAAGACAAGTGTGTGTGTGTGTGTGTGTGTGTGTGTGTGTGTGTGTGTGTGTGTGTGTGTGTGTGTGTGTGTGTAGCAGAGTAATTCGTGGTAGAGGGAAAGTCAGTAGGAATGTGTCTGTAAGCGTGTGGGGGATATTTTAACATGTTAAAAGATATTTTTCAGCTCTTGTCTTTTACGGAGAAGTTTGTGTGTGTGTGTGCGTGTGTATGGCTCTTTGTATGTTAATGTACGCGTGTGTATGTGTGTGTATATATAAATGTGTGTGTGTGTGTGAGTGAGAATGTGTGTGTGTGTGTGTGTGTGTGTGTGGGTGGATCAGTGTTTATTTCTGGTAAAATGGTGTACATATGTGCCAATCAGTGTGTAATGAATGTGTGCGTTTATGTATGTGTGTGTGTCGGCACGTTTATATCTATAGACATCATGTGTGTTTACGTATGTCATTGTGTTTATATGTGGGTAGAGATGTATGCTGATGTAGGTATGTATGTTGACGTGTGTATGTTGTGGGTTCGTCTTAGGGATAAGTGTTTAGGCGGGATCCGTATGTGTTAATAAAATAAGATTACTTGCTGATGCGCTGGGTGTGGGTGGCATTATCATTAAATTTGTAGAGGGGAAAGTTTCTGAAGTTGGGATGATTTTGGGCGGCACAGGTATCAATGTCTTCACTCAGTGGTATTTTCCTGTATTCCCTTATTTTAATTTGGGATCTATGGACAGTCATGCGTTGGCGGGGGCTGTTTTTGGTCTGGCCTATGTATTGTTCTCGACAACCTGAGCAAGTTAATAATTAGATTTTCTGATGCGCATGTGAAATTGTGTCTTACTATAAAACGTTGTCCTTCTTTGAAATAGAATTCCGAACCCTCTATTAGGTTGATGCAAATGCCACAGTTGGGTCTATCGCATTTTTTGACTTTGGGTTTCGTTGTTGTAGTTGTCAGTACTTTGGCATGTGTTAGGATGTTTTTCATTGACTTAGATTGTCTTTTGCTCTTTATGATATCGTGTGTTCGTAGGATTTGGTTCATTCTATGGTCCTTTTTCAACACAGGGATGTTCTGGAGGATGGTGTCAAAGGCCTCATCGTTGAGGGGGTTGTGTGTGGAGATGTATGGAAGAGCTTATAGTTTCGGTTGATTTACTTTAGGGTGTCTAAAGTCCTGGGTACTGAGTTTTAGGGCACTTTGGATTCCATTGTCCATTAGTGATGCAGGGTAGTCCCTGCCTATGAGTGTGTCCTTTAGTTCTTGTAGCCGTAAGTAGCAGGTGTTTTTATTGGAGACTATAGTACAGATTCTCTTGGCTAAGTTGTGGGGAATATTAATTTTAACGTGTCTAGGGTGGCAAGAGTTGAAAGGAAGATATTGCTTGGAGTCTGTGGGCTTGTAGTATATTTCTGTTTCTATTTTTTTGTTATGGATCTTAATGAGGATGTCGAGGAAGGGGAATTGTTGATAGCTGTATTCCATCGTGAAGTTAATATTCGTGTTGAGCCCATTTATAAGGGTGTGAAATTCTTTAAGTTTCTCGATGTTTTCGTGCCAAAGGATGAAGCAGTCATCTAGATATTGCTTCCAGTTGCTTTCTATGTGTAAATGGAGAGTGTTTCCAAGCTTGTTTAGGACATTACCCCCCCCCCCCCACACACACACAGACACATTCTCTCTCACAGACACACACACACACATATATATATACAGACACACATACACACGCGTACATTAACATACAAAGAGACATACACACACACACACACACACACACACACACACTTCTCCGTATAAGACAAGAGCTGAAAAAATATCTTTTAACATCTTAAAATATCCCCCACACACTTACAGACACATTCCTACTGACCATCCCTCTACCACGAATTACTCTGCTACACACACACACACACTTGTCTTAATAGGCATTTGAACTGTCAACAGTCTGCGATTCCCACACACATCCCTGCTGACCATTATCACAACAACGAACCTCTTTACTACTACTACACACACACACACATATTTGTTGTGAAAGACTTATCTCTCAGTCAGCCGACACAAACCTACATTTGACGCAAAATCAATTTTTTACATTCACATGACCTCTACCGACCAATCAAAATTGTTTTGACCACAAGGATTTTTGCAACACGAATTGGCGCAAAACTTATTTTAATACCGCTGGAGCCACTTTTTTAACATAAAAACAGGTAGAATTCCCAAAACTAACCAGATCAGAGCAAACATCACGGACGCTCTATGTCAAAATTATTTTTGAAAAGCATTAGAAATGCGCAACCGGTAAAACTTAAAACCAAAACTTAATACTAACCAATACCATTACTAATTCTTATTTATGCCATATTAAACTATTTTTCACTGTGAACAATTTGTCAGCATTTTCTATTCCGTTTACCAATATATATATATATATATATATATATATATATATATATATGACAAGAAGAAGGTTTAGCAGGTAGAGCGTAGAAAGAACGGGAGTCACAAAATACAAAAGGTAATTATTGAGACGGCCACATAATATCTGAAGAAAGAACTTTAACGAAATAACGAATAATTACTAATAAACGTAAAGGGGAAAATCGTTAGGTGCGTGTGTTTTGTATATATATATATATATGTGTGTGTGTGTGTATATTGTAATTTTAATAATTGCATTGCTTATCCGTAAGAGGTGTGATGCGACATTTCGTTGACAATAATGGCAACCAGCCGCAAATATAACTAAATATATATATATTTATATATATATATATTGTTATACTTGGGGAGGGTCATATTGTTTTAATAATATTGGCTGAAATAATAACATAACACACTCACTCTTTCGTTGGTTTTTCGCTACTGTATCCTTTATATATCCGTAGTTAATTTATTTGGCAATCATTGTTTATCATTGATTGACCGACGTTTAAAAATACAGATATAAATATATATATAGTCAAACAAAGTTCTTTTGTTGCACATCTGCCACATCATCAATATTATTACAACAATATGACCCTCCCCAAGTATAACAATATTTGTTTCGACATACGATTTCATATCAAAAACCTTGCAAAACAAATTCATATATATATATAGTAATAATAATAAATTTGAAGACTAAAATCCAAAGAGGGTTCGATAAGGATAAATATATAGCAAATATTTATTAAAATAACAGATTCAAGTTTAAGCAAAGAATCCCTGCTTTCACCCTTGACGGGATCAGAGATTCTATGCTTAAAGTTTAATCTGTTATTTTAATAAATATATATATATATATATATATATATATATATATATACATATATGTATGTGTGTGTGTGTGTGTGTGTGTGTGTGTGTGTGTGTGTGTGTGTGTGTGTGTGTGTGTGTGTGCGTGTGCGTGTGTGTGTGTGTGTGCCTAATGCGTCATGCATAGGGTACTGACTTTAATTACGAATTTCAAATAAGTGAACATACACGTTTGAGAACAAGAATTGGATTTAAAGTCAAATCATCTTATACTCAATGTAACAGTATCTCAGTTATATTTTCAGGGCAGATGCCTGCCACTCTCTATTGATGCCATAATTAGTAATGCAGTATTTTGCTGAAGAACATAACCGCACAATACCCCAGACCGTCCAGAAATCTGACCGACAGATTATGATCATGAATCCGACAGCTACCAAATTTGGGTGTACATTTGTTTTTGGTACTAGTTCTGGTCATTACACAATTATTCTATATTTTATCGTGAATATACGACATGCTTGTACATGTTTGTCATAAGATATATTGCATATTCTGCGTATATCAACTGAAGTGATAAATGACTCATTTGGCTGCTTATTGCCCCTGTCTATAAACAAGAATTCTAAACACAATTATTATATTTCTCATATTTTCTTAATAATTTAGTGTTGATATCATTACATTACTTTACTGCTTTCTCGCTTAAAAAAATTACGAACATATATATATATATATATACATGTGTGTATGTGTGTGTGTTTATGTGTGTATGTGTGCGTGCGTGCGTGTGTGTGTGTGTGTGTGTGTGTGTGTGTGTGTGTGTGTGTGTGTGTGCGTGTGCGTGTGTGTGTGGGTGTGCGTGTGCGTGCGTGTGTATGTGTGTTGTATGTGTGTTGTATGTGTAAAACTATATATAGTATAGGTGAAATGTTGTATAAACAAATGAGCTGACACCAGCTATATTGTATTAAAAGAAGTCTGCTGATATAAATTTAGAATGCTGTCTCTCTGTCACTCCTCTGCTGGAACATTCTGATAACAATTAAGGAAATTAGACAAATAATTAATTCCTATTTTTCAAATATATGACCCTTGATTAGTGTATAATATTCAAGCCAATTTATTTTTAGTGGCATTATTTGGAACTCTGTAACATCAATTGTGACATTTATTTTACGTGTATGTTATTATGCTACTTCAATTTCTTGACGTGCAGTTCATGTTAATTACTTAAGCCAACATCAAATTATTTATCAACTGGTTATATCCCCTGACATTTTCATGCTGCAGACATAACATCAATCAATTTCAGTATTTTTCTTTCTAGTGGAGAGATGGCAGTTAGACCTTTGGAGAATGTGATTGAAAATTCTATTACACTATAGTTAATAATAACAGGTATGAGTTATTGTTGCACTTTATATATATATATACCTAGTTAATTGAGTAATAGTTACTTATATTTTGAAAAACAAATTACGTAATCATCGAAAAAGATTGTAGCACATTTAGGCGTTTTACATATTTATCATTATTTAATTGGATATTATGAATAAAGATTTGGCAGTATTAGAAATAATTGCTACTAGCTGACGTACCCAGCTTCGCCCGGGTAAACAGATGATAAGAGAAGACAGGGAAAAGAGAAAATGACAATATTGGATGTTTGTCTGGTTACAGTATGAGGCGAGTCCGTGGTGTTTGTATGATACAAAAACCATTAAAAAAATACCAGATATATGAGATTCTTCGTTGTACCGTTTGTGCATAGTATATGAACAATTCTAGGTGCTCCCACCTAGAATAGTGACCTCTAGAAGATTGTTCATCTTCTGCCTGACTCTAAAACGTGTATCATTGCATAGACTTGGTTATTCCACGTTTCTCAAAAGGATGATGGAAGTTCCAATCTTTTATATTATATGTAGATATAGATATAGATAATTAATATAAAAGATGATGCTCAGTCAGTTCGTCTTGATCCATCGCAGCACGCCTTCGCTGTTTGGCTCCAGTGTTTCGTTGGCGTTGTTCAGCCAGCTCCTCTTGATTCATGGCGGCACGTCTTTACCTCTAAAAGTTCGGCGTTCCGATGGCGTTTTTCTGCCCGTTTTTCTTCATTCCTGGCTGCACGCCGTCGCCGCTGTGGTTCACTGTTTGATAAAGTCGAATTATTTTACTTTCTGTGGAACGCAGCACGCACGCACACACACATAAGCATACGCGCACGTACATACACACGCACACATAGTAATAGTTTCACTTTGCCTCTCTGTTTCTTACTCTCCCCTCTCACTCCCTCATTGGCATTATGCATATTAATTTAAGTTTGGCGTCATTGACGTGGGCGAAGTCGTTTGAAACCTATGTACCAATGATAATCGAGAATTATGACACACAGAATAATGACATTGTTCAAATTAATATACTAGCTGGTGTACCCAGCTTCGCTCGGGTAAACAACAGATTATAAGAGAAGACAGGTAAAAGAGAAAATGACTGTATTGGATGTTTGTCTGGTTACAGTATGAGGCGAGTCCGTGGTGTCTGTGTGATACAAAAAACAGTAAAGAAAATCTTCCAGATATACCAGATTCTTCGTTGTACGGTTTGTGCATAGAATATGAACAATTCTAGGTGCTCCCACCTAGAATAGTGACCTCTAGGAGATGGTTCATCTTCTGCATGACTGTAAAACGTGTATCATTGCATAGACGTGGTTGTTCCACGTTTCTCAAAAGGATGATGGAAGTTCCAATCTTTTATATTATATGTAGATATATATATAGATAATTAATATAAAAGATGTCCGTCAATGTAAAAAGGTCCCTATTTACTTGAAATGGTTTATACAAATGCCAAATTAATATGGATATGGATAACATGCTTATCTATAAGTGGTCAGCTATAATAATAAAACAACAAATTATATGACACAAAAATGTATTCAGTAATTTCCAGGCTCTTAGCCACTGAGTAATAGACAGTCAATATTGCCCAGAGTTCAACTCGGGGTGGTGGCCTGGTTTGAACTAAATAGAATCGTTTTTCAATATTACCTGGCCGGCCGTAGGCACCAAACTTTTTGCCAGACTCAGCATATGATGAGGTTTTATTATCACCGCTATCAGAAGCGATACATTTGAAGGCAATTTCTACCAATACTTGTTGGTTTTTATTGCTTATTATCGACAATAAATGACATTGAACAGAAATGATAACTCTGTCAAAGCTCACAATACTGATCAAAGGACACCAATATCTGAATCATTTACGTCGAATATTCATAGCTGTGAAGCCAATGTCTACCAATACTTGTTGGTATGTATTGCGCAACATAGCAGTGTAATCAATTTTTATCCTTGTTTGTTTTTATTGCTCATAATGACATTGAACATAAATGATAACTCTATCAAAGCTCACAATACTGATCAAAGGACACACAATGTCCGAATCATTTACGTCGCTTATTCTTAGCATTAAAGATATGCATACATCAGCTCAAAGCTTCATTATAGACAATATTCAGGGTTGTTCCTCTGTTAGTGGTATCAATTGCAAATTTTATACCAACAGGATCGCACACAAGAGATGCAGCAACATACAGTTGCCCATGGCTGAATGCTGGATCATTCAAGTAGACACCGACTTGCTTGAAAGTCTGTCCGTGTGCCTTGTTGACAGTCATGGAGAAGGCCAAATTGACGGGAAACTGTCTCCTATGCCAAATGAATGGCACTTGGTCTCAGCATGATCCACAGAATGAGAACCGATTCCTCTCTGCCTGGGAGTTTAGCTTCTAAAACTCTTCCGTTAATCAATCGCTCAACAATCAATCTGGTACCATTGCAAAGACCCATTTTATGATTGATATTTCTAAGCAATATAATCGGCATACCTTTTTCAACCTCAAAATATGTGGGAGGGAATCCGGGTATTTGAAGTGAATTCAGATACTCAGTCGGAACATCCATATTGTTCTGCTGATTAGACTCCATTGCATCCGCATTGACGGTCAACCATACCTCTCCAGGAAACATTCCGGCTACTTGTGAATTTATTTCATCGACCGTTGCATTCGTATGAGTTAGAATAACGCGTTCCGATATCCAGGAGATATTCTGCCAAAAAGCATTCAAATTAGGGAACACCCAGTCAATCAATACTTGGCGGTCCAGTGGCATGACCAAATGGTCTGGGATTCTTACAGTCTGATTATCAGCAACGTGTGGCAATTCATTGTTTCCCAACTGCATCAACCATCGTATGTCTCAGCCTCCTCGTTTTGCCCGAACATACGAAGTCGCATATTATCGTGTAATCGCAAAACTCTGAAATGGCGCCACAGCGGGGACTTTTTCAGACATGCATCGATAATTTGCGCTCTTTGAGCATTCCTAACAATTGGTAGCACCTGTCTGAAGTCGCCACCAAGAACGATAGTCTTACCACCGAATGGCAGATATCTACCGCAGATATCTCTCAAAGTTCTGTCCAATGCCTCCAGCAAATATATGTGTGCCATTGGAGCCTCGTCCCAATTAATCAGAGACGTATTGCATATAAAGCTCGCGAGTTCACTTTGTCCTGTAATGTTACAGACACTCAACTCATCCGGAGCCAATGGAGCCTTGAAGCTTGAGTGGAAGGTTCTTCCACTACTCAGCAAAGTGGCAGCGATCCCACTGGTGGCCACAGGGAGAGCAATCTTCCTCTGAGCTCTGACTGCCGATAACATAGTGTTGAAAGAGAATGTATTTCTGGTGCCTCCTGGAGCATCTATGAAAGCACAAAGTTTCTCACTAGTGGAAATCGAGTGGAGAACGTCATCGACCAATTCTCTCTGAGATTGGGTCAACATTGGCATACGTTTATCCACAATACGTTGCTGTTCCAGTGGATCAAACTGGAATAGTTCCCTCCGATCGACTGGCAACCGTCTAAGCTGCAATCTCATGTTCAATGCTAAGACACGTTGCCGCATTTCTTCATCAGGAATTGGCAAATTGAAATATGTTAAACATTTAAAATGAACTTCAAGCAGTTGCTCAATATTGAGCAAAACAATAGCTTTCATCAAATTTGAATCATCGACCTGAAGATGATGCCTAAAATCATCAGCCATAATTCCACAATGGCGTTGAAATAACTCTCTTGGATCGGCAGGATTGCAGAATCCTAGAATCGTGATAAACAACTGCCTTATTTGAGCTGGCATCTGTGTTGTTCCTGCAGCTTCCATGGTGTTATTCAATTCAGCGTCATCCTGAAGGAGTCCCAGATGCTGACACACAGCCTAGTATGTTTCATATTCCACGCCATTGATTGTTTTCAAATCAGCGAAGCTCTTTTTACCTCTCGAAAAACCATTATGCAACAGAATTCGGAGATAAAACATCACCAGATGCTGGATGGAAATTACAAACCCGTCCAATACTCATGAATCTCAACTTTTGTTTTCTATCATTCCATTTCTTTCCCTTTTTATTCCACGTATAGTGCGAAGGGAAATCGCAGTAGAGTTGCCTTTGATCTGGGTTCAAAGTATGTTCCCTATTATGCTTGAACCACTCAGTGAATTCCGTCTTAGGATGTTGTGCGTTAGCAATTTTTCGACACCTCTTCTAGTGTCCTGAAAACAGACCATTTGCCTATTCTCTAAGTCAACCGTCAGTTTCTGAACGCTGGGTTTGTGTTCATTGAGATCAAAATCGAACAATCTCCAGCAAGCTTCGCTAGATCCAATCGAGCGAACATCCTGGAACCTGCCAGCTTCATCTCCTTGGTTCGCTTCCTCATTCCTGACATTGATCATTGCTGGATCATGACCTTTGTAAAGATATTTGAATAGATATTTGCAAGCTTTCACTGAGTTACAAATTCCCACATTAATATGACAACGATATTTCATAATCAAATATGGATTGTATGGCACAACCAATTGATTTGTAACCTGTCGACCGTTTACATTTTCGACCAAACCGCCATCTGCAGGCGACCGTCTTCTGTATGAGGGATGAGCATCTCCATCGTTCCAGGAAGTTTTCGTGACAAAAGATTTCGGAAATTGCTTACTGCATTGGCCATTTTTCATGCAAGACGCTTTCCGATTTGCCACTCCGCATTGGTTGTGCACCATTGACTTTGCCACCAAGTTGCGTAGTGCTTCATTCTCCGGCAGTTCAGCACAAACAAAGCTGTCGACATCCTCAGCACATCTCAATTTTGTAATCTCTATGTAAAATTATCAGCAAATGTGCATGTGGCAATCCTCTTTTTGGGAATTCAATTACGTATGTAAAAGCAACTATACCTCCAAAGATTCCCTCATTTTCCACATCATCCATTATCTTTTTTCAGATATCCTTTGAATACTCTTGCCACAATATCAGGACGGTCCTTTGGCTGTTGTCCTGGCAAAAGTGCATCCTTACTATCAGTCCATTCAGGATTGCATGTAACCGTTATAAACAAATCTAGCTTTCCAAACTGTCTGACAATAGCCATTGCATCCTGATAGCGAATGTTCATATATCTCGGGCCGCCGATGAACGACGATGGCAAAATGATACTTCAACCAATTTGCTTGTAATTGGCATCATCGGCTGTTATCGCATCTTTTATATTATTATAGAATTTAGCTCTGATATGTTGCTGATGTGTAGCTATATAATTTAGCCTTTGATTTTCGATCTTTGCGAATGCCATACAACAATATTCCTGGAACAATCTGCTGGCTTGAAATAGCACATTTCTCTGTTGATTCCTCTTATTCAAATGGAACGCGTAAAAGTCGCGAATCGAATTATTGTGTCTATTGCCACCTCTCTGTTGATGCTGATTCTCATGATCATCTAAATGAACAGACATGTTCCATCCATTTTCACATTTTGGGAATAAAAGAACATAATACAATGGATCGTATGCTCTATTTGACTCATTGATAGTCTTGAGACCACCATCTCTGCAATTGAGGACGATATCTCTCGATCCAGGCTTATCGTCCATCAACACAGCAACTTCACGAAATCCTTCAGGGGCATTATATCGCCGTCCGTGTTGATTCCATGGAACTGCGTCAGCCTTAATCGCCATTGTTTGCAGTTGAATAGTTTGCAGTTCAGCCACCAACATGAATTCCATAACATAAGGATTACACTGTCTAAGCCATGATTGCAAATCACGAATCAAATCACTTAACCTTTGCCGTTCAAGTTCAGTTATATTTCCCGGCAACTTCATCCAACCGATCCTGATATCCTCCTCCGATTCACTATAATCTGGTTTTTAAAGTAAATTTGAGCGAATCGAGGCCTCTCTCCTGGTGTAACTTCTAAATTACCGATACAATGATACAAACGGCCTTGAATGACTACATTCGGTTGCCATGCTCCACTCTCAAACATCATAGTAACTCTCTACGATGCTAAAGCTAATGAATTGTTAATTTGCCGAGAATATTTGCGCAGTAATCTACCTCGGTCTCCTTGATCACCCCCACATACTTAGTATTTTAAACTCCGGTGACTCCTCATCATCTGACATTCGCAAGGGTTCTAGTTGAACTGCTCCTTTATGAAAGCACATTGTGGCCCACATCTTTTCGTGACTCCAAAGCAATGCTCCACAATGTGGACACTCTGCTCGTCCACCAATCTGAAAATGACACGGTTGCCATGATCCATTTTTAATATCATTCGTTCGCCCTCTAGACTCTTTACTGGAAGAGGAGCCCTTTGGCGACACATTCTCTGAACTTCTGTATTGCGCTGGCGCTGTTCAACCAGCTCCTTATCATCCATCGCAGCACGCCGTTGCTGCTGGATTCTGGCCATCTGCTAATGATGGTCAGCCAGTTCGTCTTCAACCATCGCAGCACGCCGTCGCTGCTTGGCTCCAGTGTTTCGTTGGCGTTGTTCAGCCAGCTCCTCTTCATTCATGGCGGCACGTCTTCGCCTCTGAAGTTCGGCGTTCCGATGGAGCTGTTCGGCCTTTTTTTCTTCATTCCTGGCTGCACGCCGTCGCCGCTGTAGTTCACTGTTTGATAAAGTCGAATTGCTTTTATTATCCGTACTCATTTCGAGCAATTGTCAAAATATGACACAATAATAAATATAAAAGATGTCCGTCAATGTAAAGAAAGGTCCCTATTTACTCCCTTCACAATTCTGTGTATGTTAGACTGACATACAGGAACACAGACATATGAACTGCGTGGCGATTGTGGAACGCCACACACATACACGCATGGAAACACGCACAAGCACGCAAACTTACACACGCACACACTCACACATGTTGATAGTTATTACTTCTGTGGAACGCTGCACGCACGCACACACACATAAACATACGCGCGCGTACATACACACGCACACATGTTAATAGTTATTGAACACAGCGTTCACACTCTACCCTCTCACTCCCTCAATGGCATTATGCATATTAATTTCAGTTTGGCGTCATTGAGGTGGGCGGAGTCGTTTGAAACCTATGAACCAATGATAATCGAGAATTATGACACACGGAATACTGACGTTCTGGAAATTAATAAATATATATATAAGGCGCTGTTGCTAGACACTGTAATATGATTACTTCTACAATATAAAACTTCTACAATATAAATATTGTAGAAGTAATCATATTACAGCGTCTAGCAACAGCGCCTTATATATATATTTATTAATTTCCAGAACGTCAGTATTCCGTGTGTCATAATTCTCGATTATCATTGGTTCATAGGTTTCAAACGACTCCGCCCACCTCAACGACGCCAAACTGAAATTAATATGCATAATGCCATTGAGGGAGTGAGAGAGGATAGTGTGAACGCTGTGTTCAATAACTATTAACATGTGTGCGTGTGTATGTACGCGCGCGTATGTTTATGTGTGTGTGCGTGCGTGCAACGTTCCACAGAAGTAAAAACTATCAACATGTGTGAGTGTGTGCGTGTGTAAGTTTGCGTGCGTGTGCGTGTTTCCATGCGTGTATGTGTGTGGCGTTCCACAATCGCCACGCAGTTTATCTGTCTGTGTTCCTGTATGTCAGTCTAACATTGCTGGCCTCCATATTAAATACCTGAAATTTCATAACAATAGCAATGCAAATAACGGTAAGTTATTACCTCCCTTATATAGCGTGGTATAATATTTAGATTAACTTAGATTATATATGAAGGTAATAGAGAAAACCTTTCAATATGTATAATTTCATCTGAAACAAACAATGAAAGATGGATGGATGTTTTTTTTTTTTCTTAAAAAGAAATGCATGCTGTATCGATTAACATGGTTTGTATTCATTAGATTCCTGACATTTCATCAAGCATTTGCTTTAAAGACTAAACATACTTTCACCTGTTTCTCGTTGGTTGTGTTAAGATCAGATATTACACGTTAGAAGGTTCTCACTCTGATTTACAGATCGAATTAATTCTTATTTGTTATTATTTCCTGTTCAGTAAAACATTTACAGCGGAGTGTATTAACATTAAGTAGTAGACATATTAAAGCAATGGCATGTCATAAGAGATTACATATATTATAGGTAGAGAAAATTCACTCTAATGTTTATATGGCTAAATGTAAAGTGGTTTCTTTTTATAAGTTCAGTGCTGCGTTAATTCAACGATAAATTTATCCACCATTTCCAGATTTGGATTTAACAATATATTCTTTTATTGATCTGGCATAAAATGTTACACTGAATCTTTAATCATTTCGAAAGTTACGATATAACTTGAGTAATATTTTCTTAGCGCTTATAAAATATAGTATAAATTACTTGAAATGTTTTAATCTAAAGATTGGGAATACTGGGATCAGTGTGTAATTATTTAGCTTTAGTGTAACTTACAAAATTACGTAATTAACAAGATACCTACATTTACTGGTCAAGGTAATAGAAATAGAAAACGTAGAATACAGAATCATTGATGATGTCCGTTTTTGATATATTATCATTGCATCATCCCTTACAATGTGTGTACCATTTTGCTCTTTGGACGTAAATGTACCTCTAGAGAGGAAAATAAATATCGACTGTTTTACACGATTCGGCCAAGTGAAGAAATATATCGTTCCCTGACCCCTCTAAAATAATGTTCATCGTTATATTTTGTTATGTACCGATTAAACTTGAAATTAGTATATTCATTGCTCAATATTGATCTAGTGACTGTTCACATGAGAATATAATTTGCAAAATTATTTAACTACACACACACACAGAAGCATAATGTTTGCTCTGTATGTATTTCTCCATGATATACGCATGGATTATTTAACACATTTAAGTTAAGCAGGATTTGTATGTGACTGAACTAATTAAAAGAAAGAGTTATATATATATATCTCATACAAACGTTAACATTTGTTAAGCAAAAATGTGTTTTTTTTTATGGAGCTGTGTCATTGGCGAGATTTAAACAGAAAGACAATGATATTGCAGTATTCGAGGAAAATATAATGGTGATTTTGGCACACATCTTCACCGTTATATTTTGTCTATGCATAGTACTCTTTGCCTATTTAATTACATTTCGCATAGGATGTATTTGAATCCAATGACATATATATAAAGGTTAACGGAAATATTACCTCACTTGTATTAATAATCACAATGTAACACATAATGTAATGCAAAATTATGATTTTATTGTGATCTAAATCTCATACTTAGTTATAAAATACCGCCGGAAAATATTATGTGCATAGTAATTAAGACTACCGCAAAGAAAGAAGAAAAACTCCCAGATAGGATACGAACTGAGACATATATCTGGAGTCATAGAAAATGTTCGCATAGATGCATGCAAGCAGACATAGAGACGCATTCATATCTATTCCTCTCAAACTCATAGACTGGATAGTTAAACATTTTGATTACGTAATCAAAGTTATTTCTCTTCTTTTCTTCATCCTAAACTAAGTTGTCAAATATATTTCTACATATACGAGGTGTGTCTGAAAAGTAACTAGTGTGCTGTGTGAGCTATGAAGTGGGATAAGGGTTAGCGGGTTGTATCGCCACGAGAGGTAAGATCTGGAACAATCCAACTGCGACCTCAGCGCTCTGCAGCCATTGTATGTTTTTGGCATGCTTTTGTTAAGAGCAACTCAATTTTAGGCCGTTGAGCGACGGGTACAGAGCAAGAGGTCAACCTGATGTTTCTGGTTCCGGTTAGGAAAAATTCACACGGAATAAAGTAGCATGTACACGGAGATGAGACGATAACACGCTCACGGATTTTGGAGTGGCCTAAAAGGTTTAAAGAGATGAAAGGACGTGGACGACGACCCCTGGAGCGAGAGGCATTCAACGAGAAGGATTCAGGCCATACTTGAGCGCGTCATGCAAATGGTACAATGCGATCGTCGGCTAAGATTTACAGATCGAAGGTAAGTCGGGTATGAACTGTGACACCGTTTGATAGATTATTACCAACGACCTGAGCATGCGAAAAAACGACTGCTCACAACGCTTTGAACATCGGGCAGTTCCTTTCCGAAAAGAATATCGCTGTACTGGGACAACCACCTTATTCATTTGATCTCGCTCCGTGTGACATTTGTCGTTCCACCAAGCTCAAGGAGGTCATCAAGGGGTCCCGTTTTGAAGGTGTGGGGCGATCAAGAGGGCCATAACGAAGGGCACTCCAGAAGAATCATTTTAGCAGTGCATAGAACTGTGGGAGAAAAGGATGGAAAAGTGCATTAGACTGTAAGGGGATTAATGTAAACGGGAAACATTGTAATTTAGAATTGAAATAAGTTTTGTCACGCCAGTCATTTTACTTTGCAGACAGACAACCTCGGATAAATATATATATATATATAGTATTAGTTATACTATCTATGGTTATGTAAACACAAAACCTTATGCAGTTATAAGTATTTTACATACACCCTAAATAGTGGTAGGCAGTAATGTATTACTACCTTATTACCAGTAAGTTAAGTAGCTCAATGTAAAAACATCAGATGATTTACAGAGCAGTTATATGAAATATAAGAATCAAAGAGCTGTTCAAAACATTATTGTGCTTACAGCTGTTTCCTCCAAACCGAGGTTTGGATTCTTCGGAGCAATTTATTAATGCATGGACAGTTATATGACCTCCTTTTCAGCCGAGAGACATACCGATACATATTCAAACATTGTGGGTCAACATTCATTACTGAATTTAGAGTGGCAGTACACACTTCGAGATTACATTTATATTAAGAGGTACAATCAAAAATCAAAAATACAGGTTAAAATACAACATGAAGATAAGCGGTTATATAGTGGAAATGTTATGTGTGGCACGCATGTGCGTCTTGTTTATATAGTATGGCAGAGAGATATGTGTGGTAGAGGCAATTATGTAGGTAAACCAGAGTGTTAGGTTGGTAGATCTGGTGGAAAATTCTTTATATGATTGATATAGTCTGTGTGTGTGGAGAAATGTTATAAGCATTAAAAATAGTGCAAGCATTAAAAGTGTTAAAAGTATTGGAGATGCACAGCGAAGGGATGTCAAGTATTTCATGTACTTCGACATTTTCATGGTCAGGGGAGTGTATTTTTCGATTATATGTCCCTCACATAATCCACGACAATTCGATATTGAGCGTTTGACAATCCAGTTAGAGATCGTAGTCTGGTGTTCTTTAGTTCAATACAGGAGGCTGAAACGCCATTGAATACCACCCGGGTGGTATTCAATGGCGTTTCTCGAAACGTAACAGCCTCCTGTATTGAACTAAAGAACACCAGACTACGATCTCTAACTGGATTGTCAAACGCTCAATATCGAATTGTCGTGGATTATGTAGGGACATATAATCGAAAAATACACTCCCGTGACCATGAAAATGTCGAAGTACATGAAATACTTGACATCCCTTCGCTGTGCATCTCCAATACTTTTAACACTTTTAATGCTTGCACTATTTTTAATGCTTATAACATTTCTCCACACACAGACTATATCAATCATATAAAGAATTTTCCACCAGATCTACCAACCTAACACTCTTGTTTACCTACATAAGTGCCTCTACCACATATATCTCTCTGCCATACTATATAAACAAGACGCACATGCGTGCCACACATAACATTTCCACTATATAACCGCTTATCTTCATGTTGTATTTTAACCTGTATTTTTGATTTTTGATTGTACCTCTTAATATAAATGTAATCTCGAAGTGTGTACTGCCATTCTAAATTCAGTAATGAATGTTGACCCACAATGTTTGAATATGTATCGGTATGTCTCTCGGCTGAAAAGGAGGTCATATAACTGTCCATGCATTAATAAATTGCTCCGAAGAATCCAAACCTCGGTTTGGAGGAAACAGCTGTAAGCACAATAATGTTTTGAACAGCTCTTTGATTCTTATATTTCATATATATATATATATATATTTTAAAAAAAGGAAAAGAATGACTTCACTTGTAGTGTTAAAAGATTTTATGATTTAATGTTATAATATAATATTATAATATTAAGAGTTGGTAGATCCAGTAAGTTCTTTGTTAACTTCGGTGGGAAGAATTTTAGAGATTCCTGGTTAACTTGGGTTGGATAACTTCTCGCATTCGTCTGTCTGTGGCGATTGTCAAACTGAGATCAGGTTGTGTTGAAATGTGTGACTATATATAAGAGAAATTTGGATGTGTCTGGGGTGTAGCGTGTGGTGTTAATGAGTGTTGATGATGATGAGGGTCCTGAGGAACAAAAGTATACATACACACACACACACACATACACACACACACACACACACACACACACACACACACACACACACACACACACAAACACACACACACACACACACACGCACACACACACAAACAAACACGTACACACACACATGCACACATATATATATACACACAGAAAATGGTGAGGTTGTCAGATAAGGGTGTTTGAGAAGGTAGTCGTAAACCTACTATTCCTGCTGGTTTTATTTCATTAGCTGACCTTTGATGAGTTTATAATTGTTTCTACTTTAGGCACAAGGCCAGCAATTACCCAGTACATTACTGGTACTTTATTTCATCGACCCCGTAAGGATGAAAGGCAAAGTTAACCTCGGCGGGATTTGAACTCAGACTGTAAAGGGACGTAACTATGCTAGAAAGCATGGCGTCCAACCCTCTACCGATATAGCTTTATAGATTTGGAAGAGTTGATTCAGCTATGCCATTATAAACTCATCAAAGGTCAGCTAATGAAATAAAACCAGCAGGAATAGTAGATTTACGACTACCTTTCTCACACAACCTTATCTGACAACCTCACCATTTTCTGTGTGTATATATATATGTGTGCGTATGAGTGTGTGTGTGTGTGTAAGTGTGTGTGTATGTGTGTGTGTGTGTGTGTGTGTGTACGTGTGTGTGTGTGTGTGTGTGTGTGTGTGTGTGTGTGTGTGTGTGTGTGTGTGTGTGTGTGTGTGTGTGTGAGTGTATATATACTTTTGTTCCTCAGGACCCTCATCATCATCAACACTCATTAACACCACACGCTACACCCCAGACACATCCAAATTTCTCTTATATATAGTCACACATTTCAATTTCAACACAACCTGATCTCAGTTTGACAATCGCCACAGACAGACGAATGCGAGAAGTTATCCAACCCAAGTTAACCAGGAATCTCTAAAATTCTTCCCACCGAAGTTAACAAAGAACTTACTGGATCTACCAATTCTTAATATTATAATATTATATTATAACATTAAATCATAAAATCTTTTAACACTAGAAGTGAAGTCATTATTTTCCTTTTTTTCAAATATACCTAACTGTACCAAAGATCTCACACATTTTCCAATATATATAAATATATATATATATATATACATATATATATATATATATATATATATATATATATATATATATATATATATATGCGTGTGTGTGTGTGTGTGTGTGTGTGTGTGTGTGTGTGTGTGTGTGTGTGTGTGTGTGTGTGTCTGTGTGTGTGTGTGTGTGTGTGTATATATAGAAGTGGTTACACAACAGTTAGTTCACCATACCGAGAACAATTGTTTCACCTTAGCGGATCCTCAGCTCGTAGGATCCGCTAAGGTGAAACAATTGTTCTCGGTATGGTGAACTAACTGTTGTGTAACCACTTCTACCTAACTCGTCCCATGATACGAGTGCTCTACCACTACGGATATTACCTATCAGTGTTCCACCACTATATATATATATATATATATGCGCAAACATACGACGTCCACACGGAAACGCACCTGTACTCACATGATTTAAATTGTGTATAATCTAAATTGTGGCAATCCGGGTCACATAACATATGTTGGCATCCAGTTTGGTACAGCTATCTGGTTGTTTATCACTGGGCTCATATTTAACTGTGATTTACGGCACAATGGTTGTAATTTTTTTTTCTCAGGTCAAGTACCGGCATCTCTTTTCTTTCTTTCGTTACCCAAAGAATGTTGTAAAATTCTTTCATTAAAAATAACAGATAACCTGATACGCTAAATATGTTCCTCCTGTCAAGATATGAAGCAGTTTACGCTACAGGTTATCTATTATACGGAACCAGTATGATATTCTATAAACGATACAGATAACAGCCAATTCCTTAGGAATAATTGAGAGAAACTCTAACTATGTATGTATACGAGTCTAACTGATTCATTTGCTGAAATATAATAGTTTTCTGAATGGCAAAATGTACATATTTATACGGCATATACTCATAATTACATATGGACACATTGCTCACACCAACGCACGCACACCACAATATATATATATATATATAATCTCTGATGATATGGAATCGATTGTGCATTGGATATCGAATGTTCTACTAACTATATAATATTATAGATGCAGCGAGATATAGGCAAATTGATGTCTATTGAAACGTACGTTAGAACCGAATAAATCTCTTTTACTGCATCTTTCTGTTCTTTTTGATTCTTTATACACGCCCCGGAGTATAGCTAAACTGGAATATAAACCTATTTTCTGCATTTCGTCGAGCACCACTCTGTTGTAAGCTGACCTTCCCCTACACGGTACATAGCACTGTGTCCTGGAAAACCTTAATGCACTCGTGCATAACCAATTATATATATATATATATATAGAGAGAGAGAGAGAGATATATATATATATATATGTATATATATGTATATGTATATATATATATATATATATATATATATATATATATATATATATATATATATATATATATATTATTGTTCTGCAACCCCATGCATTGAAACACATTGTTAATAAGACAAAACCTATATATTTGCTAGCATTGATGTGCATCTGTCTGTATATAAATGTTACTAGATATAAATTCCTTATATATATATATATATATATATATATATGCATTTATATATATATATATATATATATATGCATTTATATATATATGTATATATATATATATATATATATATATATATATATATATATATATATATATATATATATATATATATATATATATATATATGTTGTATGCTGTTTAAGAACAAACGATTAATATGTTCATAACTTTGCTTAATTTCGAAGCTGTCGAATGATTATGTATCTGGATATGTACCTTATTTTGTGGGCAGGTATGTTTCTCTAACTATTTTATATGGAAAGAAATTAGAAAGTGTCACAACATAACGTTTTGATCAAGAAACATTGAATATATGCTGGAAAAATATATTATTCGCTCTACAAATATATATCAAATACCACGTTTACCACATTTGATGAAAATATTTAATTAATTGAATCGACGTTACGTTTTGGTGGGGTGCGTCATGTCATTGGCTCTTAGTTTTAGTGTATATGACGGACTGAATATGCACATGTTTATGGCTGACAGAATACGCACGTCTGTTGTTTTGTTTGTCATATTTTCTGTCCCTTCCTCCTCTCACTCTTCACCTTTCTAATTCATCGTTTATTTCTCATTCTATCTTCTGATAACAGTCTAAAATGTTAAAACTGCTTTACTCTTATTTCAAGCGTTAAACTAATATATTTCTACATTGTACAGTGTTTTTTGCCTAGTTAGATTTGTTTACATTTTGCACACACACCTATATATATATATATATATATATATATATATATATATATATATATATATATATATATATATATATATATATATATATATATATATATATATATATATATAATAATAATAATAATAATAATAATAATAATAATAATAATAATAATAATAAGGACTAGATAAATGCGCCAAAGCAACGTTCACCAGAGGAAAGCTGCTGAAGAGTTCAGACATTAATCTTGATCGGGGGAACGTGATAAGAGAACTTGATCAACAAAAATACTTACAAATATCTAGGTGTTTGTGAAGGAGACGGAATAAAGCACTCGACAATGAGGGAAAGGATAAGGAAGGAATGTTACCGCAGAGTAAGAGCAATCTTAAGAAGGGAATTGAATACAAGGAATAGGATCGATGCCATAAACACGCTTGCCATACCAGTAGTAACCTACAGTTACAATGTCATCAACTGGTCAAGCACAGAGATCCGTAGGCTCGATACAAAAATTCGAAAATTCTTAACCATGCACAGAATGCATCACCCTAAGGCAGATATAGATAGAATATATCTCCCTAGGAAAGAAGGAGGACGTGGGTTAGTCCAGTTAGACATTGCGTTGAAAACTGCAACAATTGGATTATCTACATATCTAAGGGAATCACATGATTGGATGATCAAACTCGTTTTGAAACACGAAAGCACCAAAAGATCATATTCCATTACAAAAGATGCACAAAGATACAGTAATGGACTACAAATTTCAGAAGTCCCATTTACTGCTGAAATGGAAAACACAGAAAAAGCAAAGCAGGTAAAAGTAACTGCAAAGAAAGAGCGGCTACAGAAACTGGCTAAGAAATGGCAAGAAAAGCCTCTGTATGGAAAATACCCAGAACGAGCTAACAATCCTGATGTTGGCAAAACTTTAACCCATCAGTGGTTAGCATCCTCTGGACTGAAATCGGAGACTGAAGGACTAATTATATCAGCACAAGATCAGTGTCTGCCAACAAAAAATTACCAAGCCAACATAATAAAAAATGGATGCAGCCCATTATGCCGAGTATGCAAAAAACAACCAGAGACAATTGACCATATAATTTCAATGTACAGTCCTATAGCTCCAACCGAATACCTAAACAGGCATGACAGAGCTGCACAATACATACATTGGATAATGTGTAAGCATTTTGACCTGCCCCATCAAAAGAATTGGTGGGAGCATCAACCACCTCCAATACTTGAAAAAGATCACATCTCAATCTTGTGGAACTTTAGCATCCAAACAGACTGAAAAATAGATGCAAATAGACCTGATATAATATTGAAGGACTTTAAAAAGAGGGTATGCCTGCTAATTGATATGTCCGTTCCAATAGACAAGAATGTATCTATAAAAACATTTGAGAAATTGAGCAAGTATAAGGACCTGGAGATAGAAATTGGAAAAATGTGGAAATTGAGAACTAAAACAATACCAGTGGTTGTAGGCGCTCTAGGAATGATACCTAAGCGGTCTAATGATTACTTATCGCAAATCCCAGGAAACTCGCGTATAGGAGAAATACAAAAGATAGTACTAAAGGGAACTGCCCATATACTAAGGAAGATTCAGTCAATATAAGTACATCATAAGTCTAAACACCTAAAGATGCATGTGTGAGCATGTATGTTCTTTCTTGAACATGGCGGACCTTGTTGTCTCTTGAGGTCACTGGTTGTGACTTGGTGATAACTCGTATGAACATAAAGCAAGATAAATGCAGCTGTAATAATAATAATAAAAATCTATCGATTGCTTGGATAGATTATAAAAAAGCATTTGATAGTTTGCCACACAGTTGGATTGAAAAATGTTTAGAGATTTTCAAAATATCCCCCGTTATCAGGAGGTTTTTGTCATTCAGTATGAGGACATGGAGAACGACACTCCTTTTGAATAGTGAAACAAAATCACTGGAAGCTGGAGAAGTTAACATTAATTGTGGAATTTTTCAGGGTGACTCTTTATCACCGCTTTTATTCTGCATCGCACTTATACCATTAAGTAAAATGCTCAATGAAACAAAACATGGATATAGAGTCTATGACAAAACCATTAATCACCTGTTCTACATGGATGACCTGAAACTATTTGCAAAAAATGATGAACAATTGCAAGGGCTATTATCCACTGTGAAGCAGTTCAGTGATGACATTAAAATGGAGTTTGGACTGGATAAATGCGCCAAAGCAACGTTCACCAGAGGAAAGCTGCTGAAGAGTTCAGACATTAATCTTGATCGGGGGAACGTGATAAGAGAGCTTGATCAAGAACAAACTTACAAATATCTAGGTGTTTGTGAAGGAGACGGAATCAAGCGACAATGAGAGAAAGGATAAGGAAGGAATGTTACCGCAGAGTCAGAGCAATCTTAAGAACGGAATTGAATGCAAGGAATAGGATCGATGCCATAAACACGCTTGCCATACCAGTAGTAACCTACAGTTACAATGTCATCAACTGGTCAAGCACAGAGATCCGTAGGCTCGATACAAAAATCCGAAAATTCTTAACCATGCACAGAATGCATCACCCTAAGGCAGACATAGATAGAATATATCTCCCTAGGAAAGAAGGAGGACGTGGGTTAATCCAGTGAGACATTGCGTTGAAAACTGCAACAATTGGATTATCCACATATCTAAGGGAATCACATGATTGGATGATCAAACTCGTTTTGAAACACGAAAGCACCAAAAGATCATATTCCATTACAAAAGATGCACAAAGATACAGTAATGGACTACAAATTTCCGACTTCCATTTACTGCTGAAATGGAAAACACAGAAAAAGCAAAGCAGGTAAAAGTAACTGCAAAGAAAGAACTGCTACAGAAACTGGCTAAGAAATGGCAAGAAAAGCCTCTGTATGGAAAATACCCAGAGCAAGCTAACAATCCTGATGTTGACAAAACTTTAACCCATCAGTGGTTGGCATCCTTTGGACTGAAATCGGAGACTGAAGGACTGATTATATCCGCACAAGATCAGTGTCTGCCAACAAAAAATTACCAAGCCAACATAATAAAAATTGGGTGCAGCCCATTATGCCGTGTATGCAAAAAACAACCAGAGACCATTGACCATATAATTTCAATGTGCAGTCCTATAGCTCCAACCGAATACCTAAACAGGCATGACAGAGCTGCACAATACATACATTGGATAATGTGTTAGCATTTTGACCTGCCCCATCAAAAGAATTGGTGGGAGCATCAACCACCTCCCATACTTGAAAAAGATCACATCTCAATCTTGTGGAACTTTAGCATCCAAACAGACCGAAAAATAGATGCAAATAGACCTGATATAATATTGAAGGACTTTCAAAAGAGGGTATGCCTGCTAATTGATATGTCTGTTCCAATAGACAAGAATGTATCTATAAAAACATTTGAAAAATTGAGCAAGTATAAGGACCTGGAGATAGAAATTGGAAAAATGTGGAAATTGAGAACTAAAACAATACCAGTGGCTGTAGGCGCTCTGGGAATGATACCTAAGGGGTCTAACGACTACTTATCGCAAATCCCAGGAAACCCGCGTATAGGAGAAATACCAAAGATAGTACTAATGGGAACTGCCCATATACTAAGGAAGATCCTGTCAATATAAGTACATCACAAGTCTAAACACTAAGGATGCATGTGTGAATATGTGTGTTCTTTCTTGAACATGGCGGACCTTGTTGTCTCTTGAGGTCACTGGTTGTGACTTGGTGATAACTCTTATAAACATAAAGCAAGATAAATGCAAATAATAATAATATTAATAATAATAATAATAATAATAATTACTTTATTGGCCACAAGGGCTGACATCAAGAAAACATTACAGACGGCACAGGACGGTACAGGACGGTACAATGTGGGTTTTGTGCATGTAAATATTTTTATTAGTTATATAAGAAACGAAAGAAAAGGACAGAGAAACATATATATATATATAAACAATAAAAATGATAATTGAAACAATAAAAAATTCCCCGATAGGGGGGAAACCTCCGAGGGTTACTCGTGGCGAAAACCACACAAAACACCACGGCCACCCCGACCACCAGGGCAAGCGCTCTCTCTCAATTTATTCCCAATCCTCAAACTACAAGCGTATATTCAGAGCGGTCCCGTTCATTCTCACTACAATCACTCACCTTTCAACAAACTTGCTAGAAGAGAGCACTTGCCTCTCGACCCTGATTTTACTCTTCAAGTGAAATTTGAAAAAGTAAATCAGGGATTCGCCGAAGAGGAAATTGTCTGTCTTCAACCCTTTCAACCTTGTCCACCACACAATCTCTTTCGCCATGGCCACCAAGCAGAAGAAAACCGCTTGCCCTTCCACCACTTTAAAGGAGGATGGCGGGGCTATTTGAACAATGGTCTCAGTCGATAACCGGATCCGTCCAATACGCTACTGCAGCTGTTCGACATAGCTCCACAAGTCAGCAATGCTCGGGTACTGAACGAGTGCGTGCAGCGCGGTTTCGTCGCCCTGCGCGTATCTCGGACAGGCTCGGCTGACAGCACCTCCGTCCCTGGAGAGCTTATCCCGAACCAACAATGCTACCCGGTAGCACTGCGAGACAAGGGATTCCTGGAAGTTGTCTATAGGCCCCGGTCTGAAAGTTCTCTTGAAGAGATCGAACAGCTAATCGTCTTCGATGCCCAGGGTCTCCCCGAGAACATCGTTACTCTTTTCCTCCACTAGCCCTCTATAGAACGCCGAGGTGGATTTTTCACTGATACTAGTGCCCAGCTGGTAGAGGGCGGTGTGCGCTTGGAGAAATTCCAGCTTCCAAGCGCTATGCCTCGGTCTTTTCCTGATCCACGACTGCAGCTCTGTCAAGGATACGAGCTGGGAAAAGCACGTCTGGCAAACGGCGAACACACATGTTCACCGTAAAGGAAGCACCAGAAATGTCGCAGCCTCAGCGCATGTTTGCGCATCATCAGCCACAGCACCCTAGTCCTCTACGCAACGGGTGTTGAGAGGAAATGGATCGTCTGACCATAGCAGCTCGTCCCTTTCACAAAAAGCGGAAGAGAAGGTGCTCCATTTTGGTGAGAGTTGGGCGGGGGCAAGATACGAAGGTCAGGCGGTAGCAAATGACGGACGCTATGTACGAATTCGCCACCTCCACCCGACCTTTCAGAGACAGCCTCCTCTCGGCCCATTTCTGGGTGAGAGAGGCCACCCTGCTCGTCACCTTGCTCCAGTTGTTGTCCACCTGGAGGTCCGGACCGAACCAGACCCCGAGCAATTTAACCGCTCCTTCCATCCAGCGCCCCACGATGCTGTCGAACGGCGTGGACTTGCCTCTCCAGGTGCCGATTTGCAAGCCCACCAACTTTTTCTGGTTAATCTTTGCTCCTGTCACCGCTTCGTGTTCCTTGAGAGCGGTGCCGAGCATCTGGACGTATTTGACGTCGTCGGCGTAAGCTGACACGGATCTCCCGCAACCCAGTTCGTGTGGGATCCCCCTCATCGTCTCCAATTTGTGAAGTAACAGCTCGAGGGCCTGTACATACAGTGGTGGACCTAGCGCATGATCCTGAAAGGCTGCGACAGGTGACCACTCACCCTCACAATCGAGAAGATGTCGTGTGCATCGCAGCGATCGAGCCCCTAAAAACGGGCCCGCAGCCGGCTGCCTCGAGGACTGCTGCCAGGTACCGATTGGTCGACCCTATCAAATGCTTTAGATTGATCCAAGATGATCAGAGCCTCTACCGTGCCAGGTTCCTTATAACGCTCTCCTATGATGTATCGCATGAGATCGAGGTTGTCGATGATTGATCTGTCCGGAATGGCGCATGTCTGCGCCTCTCCCACCAGATCACCGACGAAAAGCACCAAACTCTTTGCTGACACCTTGGCCAAAATCTTAAACTCTGCATTTAGCAGAGTTACGGGCCTGAAGTTTTCTATAACGACCCCTTTGTTCGGCTCTTTTCTCAGCAGCGCCACCGCTCCCCGGTCACAGAACTGGGAATGCTCCTGTTTTGCTGCCAGTTGCAGTATAGATCTGCCAAGTGGTCTCCGAACAAGTCTGGCATATACGCATAAAGCTCGTAGGGTAGACCATCCAAACCTGGCGATTTACACCTCATGCAGGCAGACATCGCTTCCCGTATTTCATTGGCTTTTATCGGCTTTTCGCAGCACTGCGCTGCGGCCGTCTAGAGCCGCGGCAGTCCGTCGAGGTATGCACCAAAGTCCATACTCCGATCCGGCCCGCCACTCCTGAACAATCGAGCAAACTGCTGTTGAAAACCGCCCACATCTGCTCGGGTCTAGCAACATGCGCTCGATTTGCTCAAGCAAAGACCGAATTGTGGACATGTTGCCACGTCACGCCTCCACCACCCGAGCCCATTTAACGGCTTTCGTCCCCTCGTGTCTTAGAGCACGCGCTCTAGCTCTGACAACGCATCCTTCATGCATTACGTTGATGAATTGGTCGAGTGCCAATCTCGCCGCAAGCACGTCGGTTGCGATGCCTATCCTAAACGCCTCTTCTAGCTTTCCAACTAAGTCTCCCTCTAATCTATTTTCCTATATAACTACTCCTTTGCTAAACCTTATCGATTCTACTCTAATAGTCCTTTTCAGGGTAAAGCACCACCTGTTGTTGACAATCGCGACTGTCAACGCACGCTTAACTAATTCGCTAATCCGGTCTCTGTAAGCTTTGCGCGCCGGGAACGACGCGTTCAGCTTCCAGTAGCCGGGCCCTTGCCTATGGAGTCTATCTAAGTCATCTTCACAGATCACAAATTTGTGGTCCGTGTAGTCGACTACTTTAGATTGTGGACAACCTACACTAACCTTATCTGTTTCCCTACAGAATACCCTATCTGAATACGATCTGGATGACACTATGCGGTTTGCCCATGTCCACATTGGCACATTCGGATAATCCAGTCTATACCTGACAGACGAGTTCAAAATGTCTGAGCAGGTTGTTGAGGTTTTTACACCCTCCTGTCCTGTCTACTAACCCCACCCAATCCCAGCGTGCATCTAAGATACCGTTCCAGTCAACCACTAACACTAAAGAGCGGGACGTTCCAAGAAAGGTCTCTAGACGTCTGAAGAAACCTGCCCGCCCTACCCCAGTTGGGGCGTAGAAGGCTACTAGCCTGAAAGCAATGCCTTCGCTGCCGGTCACGTCAACCAGGTGACCCTGCTTCCAAGATGACCCCAGGCCACGTGCATTTATACTGCCTATTCTGAGTACGGCCATGTTGGATGAGAAACGGGCAAGTGAGAAAGGGTCACTTACCTGGATCGTGTGGTGAAGGGACAGTAGAACCGTCCCTATGGCTGATCATGGGTATTTCCAAGTGGACGTCAGTGAATATCCTCTTCGTAACCGACCCTCTGAAGTCTCCAACTGCGTTGGGGAATTTTTGTTTTGAAAGTTTGTACTGTTCTATTTTGATTTCAATGATACTTATGTTTGTCGGGAGAGTGCTTGGTGTTGGTGGGGTGTAGTAATTTCTTTCTGTGATGTCTGTGTGCTGCTTTATATGTTGTATGACTTCTTTGTTTGCCATGTACTTTTGGGGGGGGGGAGGGGCGATTTTGTTCCTGTTTTCTTGTTGTTGCTGTTGGGTGTGTGTGTTTTGTTGTGTTTGCGATGTTGGTGTTTTTGTTGATGCTGGTGGTTGCGTGGTTGTTGTTGGTGGTAATGCTTGTGGTGGTGATGGTGATGGTGGTTGTGTTGCTGCAAGTTTGCTTACAGCCTTTACCCCTCTTTGACTGCCTTCACTTTTGGAGGGTGAAGTTAAGGGGTTTTTCCTCTTTTGTTTTTTGTGGCAGATCGTTTGCCACTTCCCACCCGCCTCATACTCCATGTCATATTCCGTGACGCCTGGGAGGGTTATGAGCTCCACTGCTGTTGGTGGTGGTAGTGGAGTCCGTTCCGGCGATTTTGCCGCCGGTGTGGTTACTGCGGCTGTTGGTTTTGCCGCCACTGCCGCCGCTGCTTTAGTTGAAAGTGGCCATGGTATGGGTGCCACGAACGTTTCCCTCCTACTCACCATGGAAGGGTCTTCTGCTTCTGTTGCCTGCCCTGCTCTTGGTAGTAGCGGATCAGGCGTCGGAAGAAGGGGGCCCCTTCTTGGCTGTGTTCTGCGGGCAGAAGGCCCTGAGGTGACCCTTCTTCCCCCAGAGATAGCACTTTAGGCGCCTTCCTGCCATGCTTATAGGGAGTTGGCGCCGTTCTTAGAGGTCTATGATGTCTGGGATAGACTCGATGCACACCTGGTCAGTCTGTATTAGCATTTGCATGCCTATTCCTGACCAGTTCTCTCTTCCAATTCTCTGTATTTGCAGTATGGTGGTCTTGCCCTCGATTCCAAAGTATATATCTTAATTGTTTCTACTTTTGGCACAAGGCCAGCAATTAACCAGT
This sequence comes from Eledone cirrhosa, assembly GCA_964016885.1. Taxonomy (NCBI): domain Eukaryota; kingdom Metazoa; phylum Mollusca; class Cephalopoda; order Octopoda; family Eledonidae; genus Eledone; species Eledone cirrhosa. Next base: position 97,532,697 of record OZ024741.1, read on the forward strand.
GTATTACTGGTACTTTATTTGGGTAATTGCTGGCCTTGTGTCAAATGTAGAAACAATTAAGATATATACTTTATATCATCTCATTTATTTCATTATATATATTTCGCAGATGCAAATTTTACGTATAACTTAAAGCAAAACATGTTCTCCTCAGACAAAATATATAGAACATGTATAATTTTTTCCTGATATGATGGTAGACAAACGAACTGGAAAGATCGGTGGCCACCGGGCATATCTATAGCTATCTCTCTCTCTATCTCTCTCTCTCTCTCTCTCTCTCTCTCTCTCTCTGTATATATATATATATATATATAGGGAATTATTTGTATTTGTTGACCTGTTTAGCTTGTTCCTTTTTTTCGGATAACGTGACTTGTGACTTCACAACCACTGTTTTCATTGTGTCTGGCCTTTATAACGCATGTGAATTGCTCTAGTTTCTTCTTAGTTCATTGAGCTCTTGCTGGCATGTCTCGAAGATTGCGTTTCGTTTGGTTTTGGCCACCGCCGAAATACGATCTCGCTGGAATTATATTCGTATTAATCTGCCGGCCCTAGCAACTAATTAGTTAATTCAATTAGACAATTCTATTGGCTGATTAATTGCTTAAGTTTATTTAAAAATAACCTGGTGGAGAGCTTACTTCGATTTGTGCAGTTTTTTTGCAATTTTTTGCAATTCCTTTACACACTTTGAATATACCAGCAATAAACCGGGGTTACCTCCCTGGCAGAGTAACCACGTTGGGTGGTAACTCCACTGCTACTTCATTGGAACACGGTAGGCGTTTGAGAACAGAAAACCTGTTGACGAAATGGCTACCTTGTTCGATCTTTATACCAAATGCTTATAACGAAAACATTAAAATTATTTGTTAACCCGTTTAGCTTGTTCGTTTTTTCGGCTAACGTGGCTTATTGACTTCACAACCATTGTTTTCATTGTGTCTGGCCTTTATATCGCATATTAATTGCTCTCGTTTCTTCTTAATCCATTGAGCGCTTGCCGGCGTATCTCGAAGATTGCGTTTCGTTTTGTTTTGGCCACTGCCGAAATACGATCTCGCTGTAATATTATTCGTATATATATATATATATATATATATATATATATATATATATATTATATATATATATATATATATATATATATATATATATATATATATACATATATATATATATATACATATATATATATGTATATTTATATATATATTCAGAGAGAGAGAGAGAGAGAGAGAGAGAGAGTGAGAGAGAGAGAGAGAGAGAGAGAGAGAGAGAGAAAATCAGTATCTTAGAAAAGGATGTGAGAAACATTTACTCTCGCTTATAATGCAAACATTCCTGAGTGTTCTTTCTGAAACGTGATGGTCTTTACCAGTGATCAGCTTTTTCCATTCAACATGTGTCATCTGCCCATTATAATGTATTGATTGACATTGATTAAATGGACACTATTTTTACGGGACAGAAACAGAGGTGTTGTTTTTAGCCAGGGAAGATATTTTAATTCATATGGGTATTATGTTTCTGAGCTTTGCTTATTACAATGTTACCAGGATGAAAATATTGTTTGTCGGAGGATTTATCAGAATAATATTGCGAACGTACTTTTACAGAAATATTTACACAATAATGTATCTGGGCTCTCAGGAACAATAAGGGAAATGTAATTTAGCAATATAAGACACTACGTCGTTCGTGTATCTTAGACCAGTAATGTAACAATTTAGAGATGTATTCTATCGGTTCATGGTTATCAAAAGCGCGATGGGGGAAATGTCATACTTGAGTTGTCAGAATATGAACCACGGAACATTAGGTTTATTTCCAGTACAATATATGCAGTGCTACATAACTTCTGAAGATGTCACAAGTTCTATTGGAAAGTGAAAATTAGAGAATGAGTAGGTATACTTGAAGTGTAATTCAGAGAACTAAAACTGGAATTCATAATAATTAAAAGCTTACTTGTGGAGATGAGAATTATTCAGATTAAACGATATAGATAGCTAATGGAATATATCTATTATGGTTCTTAAACAATACTATTAAGCACCAAAAGAATTAAATATGTTTGCCAATCTACTTAATCTGAGTCCAAACTTTCACACTTAGTCTAATACGTCAAGTGCTTTTATTGAACATTTAAATTGTTATACGCATAGACATTCTCTTCAATTTCCTTCAATTCAAACCAATTTAATTATTAGGTCATTGCTAAGTATCAAAATATTATTAGAGCCATAGCCTAGATATTTTCCTGCGTATAGTTAGTTCCTTCAATGGTCTAATTTAAAACGAAACTACAGAATCTGGTCACATCGATAATCTAATGCTTGGACATCACATCATGATTATTTATCGAGAAAATATAGTATTTAAATTCTCACTCAATCAAACCTACTAACCTTAAAATAAAACAGATTCCAAAATTATGTTCTTGAAATATTTACTCACCGATTACACTGAAATAGTCAAGGCAAAAATGCTCATGCCACGGGCTCTTTGTTCAGTACTCTCTGATGTTAAACAGTATAGATACTAACAATAATCACGCACACAGTAGACAATTAATGAAGGGGTTGTCCCCCGTTTGTGCTTTCCTTTTACTTTTAAATACACTTCATCAAGTAATCACACATCTCCGTGATTCATCTTCTTATATATATATACCCTAAGTATTGAGAACTTTGGTGTGTTATGGTCCACCTGGTTCCTTACCACATTTCCTTCGTTATATATATATATATAAATAGAAGTAAGTAAGACCCCGACGGCTGAGCTCAAGCCGTTTCGACGGCTAATTCTGTACTGAATTAGCCGTCGAAACGGCTTGAGCTCAGCCGCCGGGGTCTTACTTACTCCTATTACCCACTCTACTACCCTAAGTATTGAGTAATTTGGTGCGTTATGGTCCACCTGGTTCCTTACCACTTTTCCTTCGCTATATATATATATATATATATATATATATATATATATATATATATATATATTTATATATATATATATATATAAAACATGAGAAGAAAGAATACTGCGTGGTTGCACATGGGTTACATATGATAAAAATAGTCCCCTGATAAAAACTCGGCCATTTCGGACCATACCAAAATCAAGATACTGATTGCGGATTTGGTACGGGTGATGAGGAACGTGTCCCGCATGTGCAACCCCGAAGAACTAGAGAGACACATACAACACTTCATCCACCGTATGCAGTTCTCTGGCTACAATCAGAGAGATAAAATCAGAGTGTATAGAGGAGCCAGAACCAAATGGGAAAAAATGGTAAATAATGACATAAATGGGACCTGCCCCTTGTATAGGAGCACATTTTGGAATAGAATAGAAAGAACTAGGAACAAGACCAATAGAATAAACTCATGGTATGATAGCAATAAATACCAGAGTGTAATGTTCATCGATACAACCCCTAGAGGTGAATTAGCTTACAAATTTAGAAGGGCCCTAAATAAACATAAACTCAATATTAAGATAGTAGAAAGAACAGGTACCTCCGTAAAAACACTTATTAGCAAGACATACCCTTTTCAAAGACCCTCATGTATAGATAAGAAATGTATAACCTGTAAAATAAGCCCCCATATTAACTGTAAAACTAGAAATGTAGTGTATAGCATAAGATGTACTGAAGGACAATGTAGAGACAAAAATATAGTGTACATAGGTGAGACAGCTCGTAGTATAGGGGAACGGATAAATGAACACTGGCGAGACCTTCAAGATAATAAAGAATCATCTGTACTCTACCAACATGCTAAGATAGAACACAAGGGTAAATTAGAGAACATAGAAATAAAAATAGAATCTACACACAGAAAAGACGCAATGTTTAGACAAATTACAGAGGCAATAAACATAAAAGAATTACAACCAAAATTAAATAGAAAATATGAGTGGAACAGCAACATCACAACTTACAATTAAGGACAAAATGAAAACACACACACACATAGAACAAACAACCAACCAGTAACATGTAAATAAACAAATAAATAAATGAACATAAACACACACATACACCCGGATGTGGCGCATGCGCAGACTGAGCAACCAACACACACAGAGAAACAAAATGGCGTAGGACAGAACAAAGGAGAGGCACAGAAACAAAGAAAGGAATCCCCAGTCACTGAAGAGGTCACAGAGTGTGTGACGAAAGAACTATGACTATATATAAACAACTATCTGGTTGTGGAACCAACCAACCAACCAGAAATTTATAAATTTATAAATTTATAAATATATAATAAATTGAAGTGAAAGCAACTGGTGCGTGTGTTTCTTATTGGCAACATGACCATCCCAAAGTATAACAATATCGGTTTCAACACACGATTTCAGATAAAGAATCTTGCTAAACAAATTCAGAAACGAAATATATATATATATATATATATATATATATATATATATAAAGGCTGAAAAATAACAGGTAGATATCATAAAAGGTAATTTATTCCGTGTGTTTACGAATGTTTCCACGGTGGTACTACAGCCTAGTTATGCTATGTGCAAATTTATAACTATTTGCAAAACTCAATTATCAAATGCTGTTACCACTGTATCCTCAGAGTAGAATGGCAAAATGTAAAATACCCTTAAGGGAAGTTATTGGGGAAGATAGAGTAGAAAAGGAATAGAGAAAGAAGGGGAGAGGGATAGAGAGAGAGAGATATGCAGGGGTTGGAGAAATGGGAGAGAGTGGTTTGTAGAATACAGATATCTTAATCAAAATGTTGTGGTAGTGGTTTTATTATACTGGTTACTCTCAAAGCGACAACCTTAAGCGATGCGTTGATAGTTAAGGTTGGAGTTATTTATTGTCACAGAGGGCGGGTTCATAGATGTGGAGAGGGAGGGAGGTGGACCAATGGCGAGAGATAGAGAGAGAGAGAGAGAGATAGAGAGAGAGAGAGAGAGAGAGAGAGAGAGGGGGGATTGAGAGAGAGGTAGAGATAGAGAGGGGACAGACGAAAGCTATGGGATGGGTGTACATTGAGTTCATAGTTGTAGGTTACAAATTGCACTTAAGTCTTCATTTATAGAGATAAGCAGGGTATTGTCTTTTAGTGTGGGGGATATAGTTAAGAAGTTGTTATTGAGAGAAAGTAGTTAGCGAGAAAGCAATGTTATAGTTACGAGTTAAGTTATTTTATAGTGAGAGAATTTAGCCTTCAGTTTGCGGTTGCAGTATAATGATCGTTCGATTCTGTCATTTAGTATTTTAATTTTGGATTTTAACATGTAAAGAGTTCAAGGTTACATAACCTGCAGTACTTCAATCCACTCCGATATGCACTAGCGCTGGAAAGTATATCCCATTTCAAGGTGAACTGTAGGTTGCGTTCATGGAGTTGCCAGGTCTTGTTGGCGAGCGTTGTCACAAAACGGTGATTAGGATGTTTACTTGAGATTCGATGACGATAACACCTAGATTTAAAGGAGGTAGAGAGTAACCAGTATAATAAAACCCCTACCACAAGATATCTGTATTCTACAAACCACTCTCTCCCATTTCTCCAACCCCTGCATACATTTCTCTCTCTCTCTCCCTCTCCCCTTCATTCTCTCTTCCTTTTCTACTCTATCTTCCCCCAAAACTTCCCTTAAGGGTATTTTACATTTTAACCATTCTGCTCTGAGGATACAGTGGTAACAGCATTTGATAATTGAGTTTTGCAAATAGTTATAGATTTGCACAAAGCATGACTAGGCTGTATAACCACCGTGGACACATTTGTAAGCACACGGAATAAATTACCTTGTATGATGTCTACCTGTTATTATTCATTCTTTATCTACATTCCGGAATACAGAAGGATCAGGAACTGAGTTTCTTCAGCTATTCTCGTAACCCCTCACAGTACTTCAACTCTATCCAGTGTAGTAATTAACCATTACTGCATCCAGGATATCCTATACCTAATATATATATATATATATATATATATATATATTTAGAAACACACAGATACATGCGGACACACACATATATACATGAATGCATCCGCACCCAACTGTGAGTTAAGGGTGCCAACTTCACCGATGTTGCTCAATGAATGACTGGGACAGACCAATTCAGTTGAACTAGACTGAACCAGTATCAGAGTTAAAAATACATACGTTATATCGCGTGACTATCTCCCCCTCCGCCTTTTGGGATTCTTTCTCACGTCGTGTAGACGCGTTCTTGAGACTAGTAAAATGAGGTATCCTCTTGATAAGTCGGCAGACCTCGCAAGGACTCTATATCTTTGATATATTGTTTTTGTTTATGCCACGAATCTACGTAGTCGAGGAATTTAGGAGCAGTTTAGGTATGATACATTTTATTACTAATTATATCTAAATGTTTCTTCTCTCTTCATAATGTATTTTTAACTCTGATACTGGTTCAGTCTAGTTCAACTGAATTGGTCTGTCCCAGTCATTCATTGAGCAACATCGGTGAAGTTGGCACCCTTAACTCACAGTTGGGTGCGGATGCATTCATGTATATATGTGTGTGTCCGCATGTATCTGTGTGTTTCTAAATATATTAATAACTCCCTCTGGTCGAGCAATCTTTGAAGTGTGGGGACAACTGGAAAGCTTCCATTACTCATACTTCTCGCCTTCTTCACTACCTCTTCTACGGCCTCGATATGAATACCCCCTCCGCCTCCGTGGTATTTTCTTCGTGGTTATAAGAGGCTTAGCTCTGTTTCTCGACCGTTATATCGCGTGACTATCTCCCCCTCCGCCTTTTGGGATTCTTTCTCACGTCGTG
>OZ024741.1:97544501-97589501 GCA_964016885.1 Eledone cirrhosa
TGATGTTCACTGGAAAACAAATTTGTTCGTAGTCATAACAGAGTTACCTCCCTCGTCATGGACTGTATCCTACTGATAAGCGACAACGAATATACATTCTGCAACATACCTTGTTTTAGAAAAGACGTATTGGGCCAGCAACAAAACAACTAGCTATCTGCTGCCGACTGATGATCTGGGACATGTTAATTCAGCTATTCTTCAAATAAATCAGAAACGTCTCAAACAAATAATAATCTTCCTTCCAGTAAGCACAATCTCTTATACGTTATAATAAAAAAGGAATAGAAGTGTTATATATTCAGGACCTTTCCAGTGATATTGAATATATAGAAAATGCAGTGATTTAACCTTAAGTATTACTATATGAAACCATATAATGTGATATTTCTGTAGATAACTTTATCAAATTTCGATAATGTTCAATATATGTATGGAAATATAGGTATTTAAATGGATTACATTGGTATTTTACCTGATTAATACTTATTTCATCGTCATCCCGTCTTCCAAACCAATGTTACAACTATTATAACCTTAACTGTTTATACATTTAAGTCTTAAATTTAGAACGTCTCAAAAATGTCTTTATCAGAAAGAAATATAATACGTTCTCCGGACTAGATAAAAGAAAATTGCAGGATGTGGGAGTATATTTAATCGAAGTAACATCAAGTACAAATAGGATTAAATATCATAATTTCATTTCATATTAATCAAACAGAAAGTGCTAAAATTATTGTGCTAAAATTATTAATGAATGTTCGGGATTTAAACTGATATTACATTTTATTTTAGTGAAAGACTTTTCAGATAAATATATCTTTTTCCTTTACCGAATATTGACTGATTGTATACGGTATTTATTTCAGGTGAACATTAAAATAATTGAGTTTCCTTGATGAAACTTTAATTTGCAAGTAGATATCTAAATGCTATGCATGTATGGGTCAGGCTAATGTAAAGGTGAGATCGAATCGCAGAAAATGAGCTGATGAGTGATTACAATTATATCGCTACTGCATGATCCATTACTAGTGAAGGCATGTATGAAATATTGATGGATTAGCAGATAATTCAGGAACAAACTGTTTCCTCTTGCACATTTAATGCTGGCTTTTTTTCTCTTTATTCCTTTCTTTCATTTAATTTGTGCTTTATTTCACGCAATTATAATTCATTTTCCAATTTCATTTAATATCTTCTTTTTTTAAATAAATCATATTGTTAATTTTATGAAAATTGCTGCATTGATATTGAACGTAGGCCAGTGGATATTAAAATTCAAACAAAATGAAATGCATCTAGCTTATAAAAACTTTACACCACACCCTACCGAAAAACAAACAGAAAATATATAAAATATAATGCTACATAAAACAATATAATTCATTTGCATAGAGGCTATAACAACAAAAAATATAAATATTTCTAATAGTGTTAAATCGATAAATGGTGAAAATTGAAAGGAAAATTAGAAATTAAATGGAGATATGATATTGTGTATGCAAGATATTTGGTTGAAACGAATCGCAATTGAAACTGCGCTGTTAATAAGGTGGTAATATTCGTTACACGCCCTGATAATGATTGATAGTAAAATATTTGGTTTGCAATTAGATTGGAAATAATACCTCTATATTAATGGTGACGGCTTCTAGAGGAACAATACCTACAAAAATAACAAGCAACTATTAAATCATGTATATTTCAATAATAACGACAATAACTACAGTAAGAATATATATAGTTCCAAATCTAACCGTAACACTGAATATAACCAATATAAGAATAACAATAAAAGTAGTATCACTGTCTACACCTACACTAATGGCACAAACAACAACAACAGCATCATGAAAATCACATATAAGCTTTTCTATTCACATTGAAAATCTGATGTGTAGATTTATTTCAGATGGCAACAGCTGTCAAGTGTGGTTTAGCTCGATGCTCACAGAACTCATACGGAACATGAGAGGTACAGTGTTCGATTCTCTGTTGCAGCTGCTTACCACTTTTTTCCGTCATCAGTTCCCTTCCTACGTTCGAACATTTCTACATTTCTACATTTACAAAGCAATTCAATTGACTCGACGCTTCAATATTAACTCACAATACACACACACACACACACACACACACAAACACACACACACACACATATATATATATAACGAAGGAAATGTGGTAAGGAACCAGGTGGACCATAACGCACCAAAGTACTCAATACTTAGGGTAGTAGAGAGGGTAATAGGAACCAGTAAGATCCCGACGGCTGAGCTCAAGCCGTCGAATTAGCCGTCGAAACGGCTTGAGCTCAGCCGTCGGGGTCTTACTGGTTCCTATATATATATATATATATATATATAACGAAGGAATAGTGTTAAGAAATGCGCACGGTATGTGCGCATTTCTTCTAAGTTTAATTTTACTACTAATTACGTGCGGTTGACGATATATTTGATCGGATTCTGCATGCTGCCGAAGTGTTTAATAAATAGTGAACGGAGTTACCGCGAACTAGCTGCGGTCAATTATTTGTCGGAGATTTCCCCGTTAGAAAATTTATTCTTAAAGCTTGCTAGATTTGATTATGTATATGGTTAATTATGCTGATTAGAAGAAGAAATAGTATATATTTTAATATCTGATTGATTCTATAGACATGAGTTATGATATATATATATATATATATATATATATATACAAACATACATATATATATTTCAGGTAGAAAAAAAAGCTTCAACAGCCCTATATCAACATAGGTGTCAAGGTACACAGAGGTTTCACTACATTTACAATAAAAAATGCATCTAAAGCTTGGTAAGTCTGGTGTTAGAGGAATGCACGAGATTAAAATTATGAACAATTGTTTATTAGTATATGTTTAACCAAGTGATAAATAATATCCTACTATCTCTTCTGAAATATATTTTCTTTATATATATATATATATATATATATGTGTGTACATATGCAGAGGGAATGAAAGAGAGAAAGAGAGAGAGGAGTATGTGTTTTTGCTAGTGTGTTATTTTTTATACTTGTAACTGATATTCCGTCAAGTATATCATTTTTTACTTCATCTCTATACAACATTATTTTACCGACCTGACGCTAAAAATAGTCATTTTCCAACAGCATTTTCCTAATGATTTATCGAAAGATATATTTTCGATATATTTGCTGCGTTTGCACACGCACACACACACACACACGCACACACGCACACACACTCACAGGCACACAGACACATGCATACATACATACATACACATATACATACATATATATATATACATAGGTGGTTGATGGCTGAGAGAAAGATTACTCAATACAAATGTAGAGTTTTAATATTAATTTTACTAGATCAACTGTGACCCGTTGGGTCCCGTTCACATCAAAATATTTTAAAAAAATCATATTTACTTAAGATTAATTTTTAAATAATTAAAATATACACAGACATGTATATAATGTGAAATGAAACTGGAAGGCATATATAAATACGTATTTATATGTATATATATAAAAGGGTGTGTATATATACACAATAACACTACCAGCTCTCTCTCTCTCTTTCAGTTTCTTTTTCTATATGTATATACGTACATATTGAGAACATCTATATATATCGCACGTGGATGCAAGGTGGTTAGTGAATTGGTACGCAATGTTATTTAAAGTAGAGTTAAATATACATTTCTATTTAAAACAAGAAAAAAAAGTACTTCCCAAAATCTCTTTCACGTGGCCGATCCTCATCATCATCATCATCTTCGTTTAACGTCCATCTTCTACGCTAGCATGGGTCATTGAATGGAAATCCCGCAGCCTGAAACTCAGAGTAGAGATTAATGAATTTTGGGAATACAGATACACGTTTGCTCGGTGCGTTTATACATGTCTCTTTTCTCGCTCGGATTACACATATATACACACTCGTGTTCACAAATATATACATGTATGTATGTCTATGTGTGTGTATGTGTATGTGTGCTTGTGTGTGTGTTTGCGCGCTGTTTGTGTGTGTGTTTGCGCGCTGTTTGTGTGTGTGTGTGTGTATGTGCCAGCGTATGTGTATATATATATATATATATATATAGTTTTGATACATTTCTTATTGATATTCCTTTTTAATTTCATTTGATCATATCCTAAAATTGTGTTTCAGAATTTTTGATGAGAGCTTGTTTTCAATTTTCATTATTTTATATTTACTTCGTTGTCAAAATCAATATAGCTAGAATCAACACTTTCAACCCACCAACAGCAACAGCACCACCTTTGCCACCACTACCTCCGACAATAATAAAACGAAGTAGAAAACTAGCTTTTCTATTCCTTCTGTCGATGTAAGCTATCCATCATCTCACTTGTTACAATTTTATTGCTCCAGAATATTGTTCGCGATTGTAATTCCACTGGAAATGTTTGACAAATGAAATCACTCATTTTATGTCTTAACACATCTCTTATATTTACATTTAGTTATACAGAGAGAGAGAGAGAGAGAGAGAGAGAGAGAGAGAGAGAGAGAGAGAGAGAGAGAGAGAGAGAGAGAGAGAGAGAGAGAGAGAGAGAGAGAGAGAGAGAGAGAGAGAGAGAGAGAGAGAGATGAGTGAAAAACACTAACAATGTCTCTTTAATTCTATTTCTACACATCTCTCTGTCTTGCTTCATGTTTCTTTTCCCATGCTCTCTTTGAAATCTTCATTAATGTTATTTTTGTTGTGGTTGTTCGTGCTAACTTCATTTCCCTGTTGATAAAGGTTTTGATGAGGAAGTATATCAGGAGATGTAGGTTGAAAGGGAGGATGACAGTTTTGATTATCTTGATCTTAATAGTGAATTTTATAGTGGTGATGATACTGGTGGTGATGATACTGGTGGTGATCACTAGTGATGAAGGTGAAGATGATGACGTTGATAACAAATTTGTTTTTATTATTACCCTACATGTCGGCCCTTGTGGCCAATAAATGAAATCATTACTACATTATTATAATAAATTGAAGTGAAAGCAACTGGTGCGTGTGTTTCTTATTGGCAACATGACCCTCCCAAAGTATAACAATATCGGTTTCAACACACGATTTCAGATAAAGAATCTTGCTAAACAAATTCAGAAACGAAATTACTATCATTAATATTCTTGATACGCACAGTGATCTTATTACCACTGGAATTTTGTCTCCCTATCAAATTATGCAACATCCGATAAACATATTTTTCCGATGGATATTCGCTGGTGAATTGGCAGTATCGGTAGAGGGTCGGACGCCATACTTTCCAGCATAGTTACGTCCCTTTACGGTCTGAGTTCAAATCCCGTGGAAGTTAACTTTGCCTTTGACCCTTACCGGGTCGATAAAATAAAGTAGCAGTAATGAACTGGTTGATTGCGGCCTTGTGCCAAAACTAGTAACAATTATTATTATTATTGTTTTTGTTTATGTTGTTGTTGTTGTTGTTGTTGTTGTTGTTATCGTTATTTGGATGAGAACCCTTACATAAATGAAATTATAATTATTATTATTATTATTATTATTATTATTATTATTATTATTATTGGTCTAATCGGACGTATGTTGCTCGCTCCCAGTAAGTCACTTTATTTGCCTGTTAAAATTATTTGTTGTTAAATATTTCTTGTTGTGTAAGGGATATAAGCCCTTAGACTTTGTCTCGTGAAGGGGAAAGTATAATATTGGGCCTTTTGGCCCAAATATTTGAACTTTTTTTACATTTTAAAAAAATTTACGGAGAAAAAAAACATGGCTGAGCCACGCCCCCCAGCGATATGTCTGCTGTCGTGCGACAACGACGTAGAGATTGAGAGGAGCACTACAGCGAAATTAACACCAATTGATAACACAAACACCACCACAAAGAATGTAAACAAAGAAACAAATGATACCAATGAGAACTCTAATTTTGAAAAAAATGACAGTAACAGCGACAACGAAAATACAGATAATTAAAAAAATGATAAATGCAACAACAATATCAACACCACTAACATGAAAACAAATAGCGACAACACCAACAGCAACAATACCAACTGCACCGAGAATAACGGTGGAAAGAAACAGTGATAACAACAACACCAACAAGAACAACGACAACCACAACAACACCCCCAACGAAAACAAGAAAAAGAGTTTCGCTGCAGCAGAAGCAAAAAAGAGGCCATGCTTCAACATGGACCTCTCAAACAAAGATGAAAAGTTGGCCCAGGCATGGAAGCTCATCAAGCAAGAGCAAACCTGGGCCAACTTAAATGTCCCGGTAGAAGCTATTGAGGCAGTGGAGCGCAGAACGGTGCATTATAGATGCATCTCAGCAAAAACCAAAAGGTCAGCTTTAATCCCACAAGCAGATGTCGAAGTCGCGGTGAGGTGAATCAGAGAAGACACCGAATACATAGAGAGGAGCCGACAGTACGGCACCATTTCGGTGCTGTTCAAGTCAGAAGCCCTCGCTATGAAACACGCTATGACTCCTTGCAAAACCAGCAAGGTCATAATGTACCCATCCCACATGGGAAAAAGAACGGCCAGTCTCCGCATTCCCAGTATTCCACCAGGACTTGACATGTGGTGGCTTCTGGGATGTGTGATTGTGGAGCTGACGGATACCATCCCTATAGAAGTGACCAGAACGGCCATAGAGGAGTGGTCCGGGGTTCACCTGGAGATCCTTCTCCAGATCAGGCCCGAGAATGTGAAGACAATCCCGAACCACATCCGCCTTCAGAATGGGACGGTCATTCACATTATGACCGAAGGCAAAAGGCCGCAGTGTTTTGTTTGTGGGGAAAAAACCCATTTGAGAGCCTTCTGCCCTCAACTGCTGAAAGAGGCAAGGGGTCGAAAGGCTCCATTGCTGCTGACGCCGGGGCGATGACCACAACCAACACCAGCACCGGCAAAACCACCAACAACAACACCAATAGAAAGACCACCACCAACATTGACCACCCAGGGGAGAAACGAGGAAAGCTGTCAAATTCCCCCTACTCCCAAAATACACACACCAATAAAACCATAAACATACACACAGACACACTTACGTACACAGACCCCTCATCTACCAGTAGGGAAGATGAGGGAAAACCAAAATCCCCCAAAATACAAAAAAACGAAATACAAAAAGAAAAAAAAATCTCAACAAAGCACAAAATCACCCACAATAAAAAACGCAGACACCACCCACGCAAATATCTCTCCAATTACACCAACATCAACACCACTATCACCATCACCAAAATCCCCCAAACGCAAACAACCTAAACAGACGCAAGAACATATAAACACAAACAACTGAAACCACAGACACCGCACTCACAACAAACAGACACAACCGAAACAACACCACCAAAACAATCACAACACAGCCACGCAAACAAATAAAATCACACCAACGAAACATACAAAACTTCGTGCTCGTCAGGAGGGCCAACAAGGAACTGATGGCCCTCGTAGCACGAAGTGAAAATATACAAAAAGAGGGGGAAATGTTTAAATCGAGCACATTTCGCATGCCGGAAGATTTGGTTCTGGTGCGAATGTCGCTCGATTTATACAAAGAAATACGAGACAGCTTTCCTCGGGACGTGGGAACCCCGAACGTAAAACCCACTTCAAGACTTTTAAAGGGTTCCCAAAAGAAACCCCACCAACTATGGAGGTCGGACAACCCGACCTTCACAAGAGCCCGGAAGGTAAGTAAACATTTCCTCTCTCTCTTTTTAACCTGCCAACATGGCCGTATTAAGAGTAGGATGTTTAAATGTTCGAGGCTTGGGATCGTCCTTGAAGCAGGGTCACCTGCTCAACGACCTCAGGTCTCTACAAATGGATGTAATTGCCGTCAGCGAGACCAGGATTTCCGACACGCGCGCACTAGCCCCCATTTTCGACGGCTATCAGATCTTTGCATCTGTTAGCCGGCCGGGAATGGGAGGCGGGGTGCAGTGCTGTTTAGGAAAGGCCTGGATCTCGAGGTAAGGTCGATCTTCCGGGAGCCGGACGGGAAGTTGGTGGTCCTGGACGTGAACAATAACGAAGGTGGTGCCTTTAGACTGGTGGCCGTCTATACTCCTACTGGGGCAGGACGGCCGGACTTCTTTAGACGCCTGGAAGCCTTTCTGGGTACGTCTCGCCCTTTACTGTTAGCGGCGGACTGGAACGGCATCTTAGAAGCACGCTGGGATTGTGTGGCAGTATCCGATAGGAGTGGGGGGGGGGGGCTTGCACAAACCTCAAGAACCTGATCAGCCAGTTCTAACTGTGTGACAGGTACCGACTAGATTTCCCTAATGCGCCAGTGTGGACCTGGACTAACCGCATAGGGTCATCTAGATCGTATATAGACAGGATATTCATTAGGAAAATAGACAGAAATAGTGTAAGCTGTCCACGTTTTGAAACGATTGCCTATTCAGATCAGATAGGACGCGTAGGTTAGGATCTGTTTACTGGAAGCTAAACATGTAATTTCCGGCACGTAAGGCTTACAGGGACCAGGTCAACAATTTAGTTCATAAAACGTTGACAGGGGGAGTCGTCAACAATAGATGGTGGGGTCTCTCAAAAGAGAGATTAGAGTAATGTCGATAGAGTTTAGCAAAGAAGTAACGTTAGAGAAAAATAGAAAGGAGGGGGAGTTGGTAGATAAGTTAGACGAGGCTATTGGTAGTGGCATTTCAACTGACGTGCTAGCGGCGAGAATGTCATTAGACAATTTCTTCAATGCGAAACAAAATGGTTACATTGTCAGAGCTGAGGCGCGTGCACTGAGAAGCAAGGGAACCAAAGCTGTTCGATGGGCCCGCGTGGCAGAGGCGCACCGTGGTTCGGGGGAAGTGGCGGGTCATAGAGGGTGGCGGACTTCAGTCCCTACCTCGATGGCTTGCCGCAACTCTCGACGGATGACGCTGGGTGTTCCGAAAGGCCAATTACTTCAGCCGAGATTCAGGATGCTCTTGACGGCTGCATGAGGCGCAAGTCACCCGGTTTGGATGGTCTGCCCTACGAGCTTTACGTAAATATGCCAGACTTGTTCTCCAATCTCCTCGAAGCCCTCTACTGCAACTGGCAGCAAAACGGGAGTATTCCCAGTTCTGTGAGCCGGGGTGTAGTGACGCTGATAAGGAAAGACGAGAACAAGAGGGACACATTAGACAATTTCAGGCCCATAACTCTGCTCAACACAGAGTTTAAGATTTTGGCCAGGGTGTTAGCGAAGAGGTTGGCGCTTGTCGTCGGGGATTTGGTTTGGGAAGCGCAAACTTGCGCAATCCCAACCAGGTCCATACACGACAACCTCCACCTAATGCGATACATCATAGAAAGGGTAGGGTGTAAACCTGGCTTCGGTGGGGCTCTGATCAATTTAAGTCAATCGAAAGCATTCGATAGGGTCGACCATTGGTACATGGAGGCTGTCCTCAAGGCGGCTGGCTTCGGCCCCGTCTTGAGAAGCTAGATCACTGCAATGCACAGCGGCACCTGCTCGATAGTCAAAATAAATGGCCACCTCTCGGAACCGTTTCACGTCGCCCGATCGGTCCGTCAAGGGTGCCCTCTCTCCTCCCTTCTCTACGTATTGACTATCGAGCCTTTACTGCGGAAGCTGGAGCTGTTGCAGGGCAGCCCGCTTGAACCGGGACGCGGAGGCTGTGTCGCCTTATGCGGACGACATCACCGTGATGGTGTCGGACACCTCAGAAATCGAGGTGGTCGGCAACTTATTGGAGGAATATGAAAGTTTGACGGGAGCACCTGGAGAGGCAAAGCCATGCTGTCCAACAACGTCGTTTGGCGCTGGACGGACGGACCAGTAAAGTTGCTCGGGGTTTGATTCGGGCCAGACCTCCAGGTGGATAAGAATTGGGAGGAGGTGAAGGATAGGGTAGCCAGTCTCACCCAGAAATGGGCTGGGATGAAGCTATCACTGAAAGGTCGGGCTGAGGTGGCGAAAGCGTACATGGCGTCCATTATCTACTACTGTCTTCCCGTCGTCCCTTGCCCCCGTTCGCGCCTCGCCATCTTGTAGCGGCTCCTCTACAAATTCATGTGGGTGTGGGGGATCAGGGTCCGCTGGTGAGGCGGTCCATCTGCTGCCAGCACTCTCTACGTGGAGGGCTGGGCATGCTGTGGCTAATGATGCGCAGGCACGCGCTGAGGCTGCGGCATCTCCAGATATTCTGCCTAAAGGGTGAACAGGTGTGGTCGCCGTTTGTTAGACGGGCCTTTCCGCAGCTCGTTTCTTTGACTGAACTGCAGTCCTAGGTCAAGAAGAGACCGAGAGTGGATGACTGAAATCAGAAATGTTGCCAGGCACTCACTGCCCTCTACCAGGCGGCCAATGCGGTCAGTGGAACTTCCACTCTCGATTTCTATAGAGGATTAGTGGTGGGCTAGTGCGACGACGCACTCGGAGAGGCTCAGGGAGTCAACGAAGTCGAACTAACCAGTCTGTACTGGAGGACTTTCGAGCCGGGGACGATGGATAATTTCCAAAAATCCCTCGCTTGGCAGTGCTACCGGGGGGCACTGCCGGTTCGAGATAAACTCGACAGCCACGGAAGTGCTGTCAGACGGACCTGCCCGAGATGCGCGCAGAGTGACGAAACCGTTCTGCACGCACTCATCCAGTCTCCGTGCATTACTGACTTGTGGAGTTATGTTGAACAGCTGTTGTCGCGTGTAGAACGGATCCGTTCATCGGCCGAGTCCATAGTCAAGATCGACCGGCCGCCTTCTTTTGGCCAGGAAGGGCAGGCAATTTTCCTCTGTCTAGTGGCAGTAGCGAAAGAGGTTGTATGGTGAACGAGGTTGAAAGGACTGAAGACAGACACTTTTCTCTTCGGCCAATCCCTCATCAAATTGTTCAAGTTTCCCTTGGAAAGGAAGGTGAGGGTGGAGAGAGAAGTACTGCCCCCCCCCCCCCCCCCCACCACACACACACACACACATACCCCACCCACCCAGTACATTTGCTGTAAGGTGGGTGAATGTGGCGAGAATGGGCCGTGTGAGTGGGCCTACGCTGGTCATGCGGCTGTAGGTTGGTAAATTTAAGGAGAAGAGGGGGTGCCCTTCCATCGTGCTCTCGAAGCGTCGGGTCGTTCAGGATTGGTGGGGTACCTTAGCGAACCCTGTGTTGTCATCCCCTCCTATTGGGGAATTTTTTCTTGTAATTTTATTCTTACATTGTTATTGTTATTCATATTGTTTACTCGATTTTCCTGTAAAACCCCACTGCCCTAGTGTTTTGTATTGTCCCCTATATGTCGGCCCTTGTGGCCAATAAATGAAATCATTATTATTATTATTATTATTAATGTTGGTGAAGCCACGCTTCTTATCGCCTCCAGTTTTTTTCAACGTTTTACCACGTTTTCAACCGTTCTAAACCGTTTATTCAAGTTTTAAGTTTGATAAAAGTTTAGAAGAAGTGACCCACCTAATACAGGGGTAAACTAGTAAACAATACGGCACTCCTTTACGTATTCGTAATACTTTTTTGAAAAATGTCAACATGGATAACACAAGAAAGAGAGAGAGCGCTGTCAGACAACACAGAGAGAGGGAGACTTTATCAGCATGTCAACAAGACAGCGTTCCAGCGGAATAATATAAACGAAAATATTACAAAGGAAAAGAAGATTGTTACAGATTTAAAATTAACAAATATTTCTAACACAAACAACGCCAACAAGAACACCATCAATAACAACAGCAACAACAAAATAACAGCGGTAAAGTTGGGAACGACAATAACAAAAATAACAGCGGTAAGGTCGAGAACGACAATAACAATGACAATAACAACAGCCACAACAACAATAATAGTAGGAACAGTATCAACAAAAACAACAATAATAACAACAGCCACAATAGCAGAAACAACAGCAACAGTATCAATGAAAACAACAACAACAACACCTACAACTGTACCAACGAAAACAACAACAATGACACCGATACCTGTAATAGCGATCTCAGCACCACCAGTAAGACCAGTAGCGACAGCAATAATGGTGCTGCTGAAAAAGGGACCACTTCTTTTGCACGTGTCACCCGAAATATCGAGACAGTGTTATTCACAGAGGAGGAGATGGTAGTTGCAAGGGCCATGGTGACAAGAAGCGCAAATAGAGTCTCCCTGAAACCTCCACCCGATTTTTTCAAGGACCAGCAACTACGGACGGTGTCTTACCGCACCGTAAGCAAAATCTCACATCGGGTGGAGAGAGCCACGGAGGCTCAAATCCAAAAGATCTTGGGGTGCGTCTGGGCACGCAAAACCCACATCACCCGAGGCAGAAAGTACGCCAAAGTAGACGTACATTTCGCCACCCCCCACGAAGCAAAGTCTCACTCTTTGAAAACCCTAAAGAGTGAGGAAATAGTCTTGGTGCCCTCCTACTGCGGGCAGAAAGTTGTGAGGGTCAAAGTGACCCAGGTCCCACCCAACGTGCCCATATCTTGGCTGGCCGCGTCTGTCCTTGCTGGAATCGAGAACAGGACGACCATGCTGCTAGTAGAAAAAATAGGGAGAGGGAACTGGTCAAGTATAGGCAAGCAAATGCTTATACAAACTGACCAGGAATGTATCGACGCTATCCCTGATATCATAGACATCGAGGAAGGACTCCAACTCCCTATAAATCTAGAAGGAAGACGGCCAAAATGTTATCTCTGTGGGTCGAAGGTTCACCTCAGGGACTTTTGCCCGCAGAAGACAGCGACGAAGGCCCCCCCCCTCCTTCCAATGCCTGGTCCGCTGCTACCAAGAGCAGGGCAGGCAACAAACGAAGAAACCCCTTCCATGGTGAGTAGGAGGGAAACGTCCGTAGCACCCGTACCAAGGCCACGGACAACTAAAGCAGCATCATCAGTGGCGGCAACACCAATATCTACATTTGAAGTAGCTACACCAGCAACAAAATTGCCGAAGAGGGCTCCACTACCACCACCAACAGCCGTGGAGCACACACACCCTCCCAGACGCCACAGAATCCGACATGATGTTTGAGGCGGGAGTGAAGTGGCAAACGATCTGCCACAAAAAACAAAAAAGAAAAAAAACCTTAGATTCACCCTCCAAAAGCGAAGCCATACAAAGAGGAGTAAAGGCAGCAAGGAAACTTGCAGCAACACCACCACCTTCACCACCACAAGCACTACTGACAGCAACAACCACACCACCACCAGCATCACCAAAAACACCAACAACGCAAACACAACTAGACACACACACCAAACAGCAACAAGAATAAAACAGCAACGAAATTACCCCTCCCCCAAAAAAGTACACAGCCATAAACATGGCAAAAAAAGAACTCATACAATATATAAAGCAGCACACAGACATCAAGGAAAAAAACTGCTATACCCCACCAACACCAAGAACTCTCCCGACAAACATAAGCCTCATCGAAATCTCATTAGAACAATATAAACCTTTAAAACAAAAATTTCCCAACGCAGTTGTAGACTTCAGAGGGTCGGTTACCAAGAGGATATACACTGACATCCTCTTGGAAACACCCATGACCCACGAAAGGGACGGTTCTACTGTCCCTTCAGCACACGATCAAGGTAAGTGACCCTTTCTCACTTGCCCCGTTTCTCATCCAACATGGCCGTACTCAGAATAGGCAGTATAAATGCACGTGGCCTGGGGTCATCTTGGAAGCAGGGTCACCTGCTCAACGACCTCAGGTCACTAAACATAGATGTGGTGGCCATCAGTGAAACCAGAATCTCCGAAGCACAAGCCTTCGCACCGATCTTCGGCGGCTACGATGTATACGCATGTCCCAGCCGCCCAGGATCGGGGGAGGGGTTGCCGTCCTTTTTCGGAGAGGCTTGGATCTCGTGATACGGGCCATTTTCCTGGACCCAGAAGGTAAGTCGGTGGTGCTGGACGTGACCGGCAGCGAAGGCAATGCTTTCAGGCTAGTAGCCGTCTACGCCCTAGCAGGGGCAGGATTGCCAGACTTCTTCAGACGTCTCGAGACCTTTCTTGGAACCTCCCGTTCTTTAGAGTTAGTGGGAGACTGGAACGGTATCTTGGATGCACGCTGGGATCATGTGGGGCTAGTGGATAGGGGAGGAGGGTGCAAGAGCCTCACCAACCTGCTCAGACGTTTTGAACTGTATGACAGGTATCGACTGGATCACCCGAATGTGCCAATGTGGACATGGATAAACCGCATCGGGTCATCCAGATCGTATCTCGATAGGGTATTCTGCAGAGAACTAGATAAGGCTAGTATAAGTTGTCCACAATTTAAAATAGTCGACTACACAGACCACAAATTTGTGATCTGTGAGATCGACATAGACAGACTTCATAGACAAGGGCCTGGTTACTGGAAGCTGAACGCGTCTTTCCCGGCGCGCAAAGCCTACAGAGCCCGGATTAGCGTATTAGTTAAGCGGGCGTTGACGGGAGCGGTCGTCAACAACAGGTGGTGGTTCGCCCTGAAAGAGCAATTAAAGTAGAGTCGATTAGGTTTAGCAAAGGAGTAGTGATAGAGGAAAGTAGAGTAGAGGGAGAGCTTGCCAGAAAGCTAAAAGAGGCGTTTAGGACAGGCATCGCAACCGACGTGCTTGCGGCGAGATTGGCACTCGACCAATTCTTCAACGCAAAACACGAAGGCTGCGTTGTCAGAGCTAGAGCGCGTGCTCTGAAACACGAGGGGATAAAAGTCGTCCAATGGGCCCGGGTGGCAGAGCCGCGACGTGGCAACAAAGCCACAATTCGGTCATTGTCTGACCAAAACGGATGTGTGAAGCTTTTCAGCAGCACTTTGCTGAACTGTTCGGGAGCGGCGGCGGCGGCCCGGATTGGGGCATGGACTTCAGTGCATACCTCGACGGACTCCCTAGGCTCTCAACGACTGCAGCACAGTGTTGCGAAAAGCCAATAACAGCCGGTGAAATACGGGAAGCGATGGCTAACTGCACAAGGGGTAAATCGCCAGGTTTGGATGGTCTTCCCTACCAGCTTTATGCATTTATGCCAAACTTGTTCGGTGACTTCTTGGCAGACGTCTACTGCAGCTGGCAGCAGAACGGTAGCATTCCCAGTTTTGTGAGCCGGGGAGCAGTGGCGCTGCTGAGAAAAGACCCGAACAAGGGGGATGTTATCGATAGTTTCAGGCCCATAACTCTGCTAAACGCAGAGTTCAAGATTTTGGCCAAGGTGTTAGCAACGATGTTGGCGCTTGTCGTCAAGTGGTCTGGTGGAAGAGGCGCAGACATGCGCCATTCCGGACAGATCCATACACGACAACCTCCACCTCATGTGATACATCATAGTGAGGGTGATAAGGAACCTGGCACTGGTGAAGCCCTGATAAATTTGGATCAATCCAAAGCATTCGATAGGGTGGCACATCGGTACCTGGCGGCGGTCCTCGAGGCAGCCGGTTTCAGGCCCGTTTTCAGGGTTTGGATCGTAGCAATGTACAGCGACATCTGCTCAGTTGTGAGGGTGAACGGTCACGTGTCGCAGCCGTTCAGCATCATGCGCTCAGTCCGCCAGGGTTGTCCCCTCTCGTCCCTCTTGTACGTATTGGCTTTCGAGCCGTTACTGCACAAACTGAGGGCGATGAGGGGCGTCCCACGCGAACTAGGATGCGGGAAATCCGAGTCGGCTTACGCTGACGACGTAACCTTGGTGGTGTCGAGCATCAGACATGTCAAGATGCTCGGCCCCGCTCTCAAGGAATACGAAGCGGTGACAGACGCAAAGATAAACCAGGAAATGTCGGTGGGCTTGCAGCTCGGCACCTGGAGAGGCAAGTCCATGCCGTCCGACAGCGTCGTGGGCGTTGGACGGACGGACCGGTTAAATTGCTCGGGGTTTGGTTCGGAGCGGACCTCCAGATGTAGAAAAACTGGAACGAGGTGACGAGCAGGGTGGCCTCCCTCACCCAGAAATGGGCCGAGAGGAAGCTGTCCCTGAAAGGCCAGGCGGAGGTGGCGAATGCGTACATCGCATCCGTCATCTGCTACCGCAACTCTCACCAAAATGGAGCGCCTCCTCTTCCGCTTTTTATGGAAGGGACGCCCACCCATGGTCAGACGATCAATCTGCTGTCAACACCCGTTGCGTGGAGGACTGGGCATGCATGGCTTATGATCCGCAAACATGCGCTGAGGCTGCGACTTCTCTGGTGCGTCCTTGACGGTGAACAGGTGTGGTCGCCGTTCGCTAAGCACGTTTTCCCACAGCTCGTCTCCTTGACGGAGCTGCAGTCCTGGGTCAGAAAAAGACCGAGGGATAGCGCTTGGAAACTGGAATGTCTCCAGGCGCTCACTGCCCTCTGCCAGCTGGGCACCAGTATCGGTGGAACAGCCACCTCGGTGTTCTATAGAGGACTAGTGGAGGGGAAGAGCGACGACATTCTCGGAGATATCCTGGGCGTCGAAGAAGACAGCTGTTTGCTCTCTTCCGGAGAACTTTCAGTCCGGGGCCTATAGTTAACTTCCAAAATTCCCTGGCCTTGCAGTGTTACCGGGGAGCGCTGCCGGTTCGAGACAAGCTCTACAGGCACGGAAGTGCCGTCAGCCGAGCCTGTCCGAGATGCGCGCAGAGCGAAGAAACTGTCGTGCACGCACTCGTTCAATGCCCGAGCGTTGCTGACTTGTGGAGCTATGTCGAACAGTTCTGTCGCGTGTAGGACTGATCCGGTTGTCTACTGAGTCCATTGTGCAGATGGTCTCGCCGTCTTCCTTCGAGGAGGAAGGGCTGGCGGTTTTCAGCTGCTTGGTAGCCATGGCGAAAAAGATTATGTCGTTGTCAAGGTTAAAAGGGTTAAAGACAAACACTTTCCTCTTCGGCGAATCCCTAATTAACTTTTTCAAGTTTCACTTGAAGAGGAAAATGAAGGGTGGAGAGGCAAGTGCTGCCTTCTAGCAAGTTTTTTGAAAGGTGGGTGAGTGTAGCGAGAATGGTCCGAGTGAACATATCTGAATATACATCTGTAGTTTGAGTGATGGAAACATTGAGAGAGGGCGCTTGCGCTGGTGGTTAGGGTGTCCATGGTCTTTTGTGTGCTTTTCGCCACGAGTAACCATCGGAGGTTTCACCCCTATTTGGGAATTTTTCATTGTTTCAATTTTCATTTTTATTGTTTATATATATATATATGTTTCTCTATTTTTTTTTCTTTTCTTATATAAATAATAAAAATATTTACACGCACAAAACCCACATCGTACCGTCTTGTGCCGTCTGTAATGTTTTTCTTGATGTCAGCCCTTGTGGCCAATAAAGAAATCATTATTATTGTTCTTTGAATCTCAGTCATTGATATTAGTTAACTGGAAAGTTTGTTGAAAGGAATAGCAAGCCACTACCTGCAGCCTCAGATATTCAGGACGTATCGGAGGGTTCTTGCTGTTCCTAGCAAGCATGGCTTTCGAAGCGTTCCAAAAAGCGTGGCGGGGCCAATTTTCTTTAACCATCGCTGGAAACCTTTTGAGATAGTACCTAGTGCGCCTATGACAATCGGGACCACTTTGACTTCATGGCACTTCCAAATCCTTTTTACCTGCCACTTTAAGTCCTGGTATCGGTTAATTGTCCCCCTCTCCTTCTCGTGTCGAATGGGCAGGCCACATCCACAATAAGCTACGATCTTTTTTCCTTGTCCAAAACCACCAGGTTAGGTCTATTGTGTTCCAGTTTCCTGTCCGTCTGTATTCTAAAATCCCACAGCACCTTCACCTGATCGTTTTCTATCATCGACTCTGGCTTATTCTCATACCACTTCTCAGAATGTGGTAAATTGTTTACTTTGCATAGGTGCCAGTGGTTCACCCCGCCCATCACATCATGTCTCCAGCCTTTATAGTGAGTCTGGGCTAGGTGTTTACACTCGGATACAATATGAGCCACAGTCTCCTCTCTCTCTCCACAGATCCTGCACAGTGGGGTAGCCTCCTCCTTGTAAATATGGTGTTTCAACCACTTCGTTTGAGGGCCTGCTCTTGTGCAGCCATTAGCATTCCGTCTGTAGCCTTTTTAATGTCTCCTATTTCAATCAGTTCCATCTGTGTGGATCTCTGAATTCAGTTTTCTCAAAGAAGGTACTATGAAGGGATTTTTCCTGAAGGCTGCTCTTTCTCCTTGTTGTTATTTCCTCCTTGGACATCCCCTGGTCTATTGTCTTCTCCTTCAGTACAATTCTGAGCATTGGCTCCTTACTATCAGTCACGTATTTGTGTAGGTTGTTTTTCTCCATCTGAACACAGTCCTCTATGCTGATAATACCTCTTCCATCTTCAGATCTCCTTAAGTAGAGTCTATCGACATCACTCCACCGGTGATTTGATCATGTGGCACGTGATTTCATCGTGTGGAATTTAGTGTGGCACTATCACGCTGTAGACGAACATAAATAAACAAACAAACAAATAGGTAAAAACAAACAAAAAAGAATAAGCATAAGTTTCATTGTAATGTAATGTTTTTAATGTCTGACTTAGTTTTTTTTTTACCTTTCCTTCTCTGTCTGTCTGTTTGTTTTTATTTTTATTTTTATTTTCTTTACGTTTTTCGTTGTTGCTGTGCTGTTTTGATTTTGATTTTTGGTTTTTTGATTTTTTGACCGTGTCATCAAATCAGTCTATTTATATCTTTTGATGCCTTCCTCTTTTAGTGGGGACACTACGATCCATGTCTTAGCAGGAGGTAGTGGGAGAGAATAGCGGCGGTAGTGATAATGAGGCAGTGGTGGTGGTGGTGGTGGTGTTGTGCTATTAGTACTTAGCAGGAGATAGTGGGAGAGAATAGCGGCGGTAGCGATAATGAGGCAGTGGTGGTGGTGATGTGATCGTAGTACTGTAGTGATGGTGTTGAAGTAGAAATAGAATTTGAGGTAACTTGACTAGTTTTTTTGGCGTGGTAGTGGTGATGGTGGCGGTGGTGGTGTTGGTGGTGAAATTATTTGCTTGTCTGTCCACTTAGCCATTTAGCTATTTAGCCATTTAGCCATATTCCTCTTTTTCGACTATAACATTTCTGATACAAAATTAAATATTAAATATTGGGGCCCTATGCCGTAAAGTGATGCGTTATGGCTTGCTGAGCGTGAAAACTGTGATTATTATTATTATTATTAGGATGAGAATGAAATATGTGAAGATTATTATAATCAACATGATGATCATGACGATATTGGTATTTGTTTTTACTCTCTTTTATTATACCTACAAATGGAAATCTTGAAGTCCACTCTCAGAATTTATTTATATTACAGGTGCGGTAAGATTGACTGTCAAATGTTAATTGCTATCTTTCAGTTGATACTTAAAAACATTCCATTCAAGCACAGTACTCAATGTAGCCCTAAATAGGCATGGCGTAATATGTGGTGATGAAAGAAAATAATAATAATGATCTCTTTATTAACCACAAGGGTTTACATAAAGTAGACATTAAGGACAGTGCAGGACAATGCAGGACGGTACAAATGGGCATTTCTGCGTGTAAAAAACAAAAACAGAGGATGTAACAAAAAATAACAATGAAAAATTCCCCAATAGGGGAGAGACTTCGGAGGGACATTTGTGGAGAAAGCCCAGTAAAAAGCCACAATGACCCTGACCACCAAGGCAAGTGCCCTCTCCCAGTTTTCCACCTTTAATTTACAGATATATACTCAGAGTAGTCCCATTCACTCGGGCCATTCTTGCTTCTCTCACCCATCTTTCAACAAAATGCTGGGAAGAGAGCACTTCCCTCTCTACTCTGATTTTCCTTTTCAAATGAAATTTGAAAAAGTCAATCAGAGCATCACCGAAGAGGAAAGTGCTCGTCTTCAGCCCTTTCAAACGTGTCCACCATACTATCTCTTTCGCCATGGCCACCAGACAGATAAAAACTGCCTGCCCTTCCCGGCTAAAGGAGGAGGGCGGGGCAATCCTCACGATGGACTCAGATGATAGCCGGATCCGTCCTAAACGCGACAGCAGGTGTTCGACATAAACCCACAAGTCAGCAATTTTCGGACACTGGACGAGTGCGTGCAGGACAGTTTCGTCGCCCTGCGCACATCTCGGACATGCCCGGCTGACGGCACCTCCATGCCTGTAGAGTTTATCCCGAACTGGCAAGGCTCCTCGGTAGCACTGCCAGGCCAGAGATTTCTGGAAGTTGTCCATAGGCCCCAGCCCGAAAGTTCTTCCGAAGAGATTGGCTAGTTGATTTTCGTCGACGCCTAGAGTTTCCCCAAGTACGTCGTCGCTCTTCCCCTCCACTAATCCTCTATAGAACGCCGAGGTGGAGTTTCCACCGATCACATTGCCCGATTGGTCGAGGGCTGTGAGCGCCTGAAGACATTCCAGTCTCCAGGCGCTCCCTCTCGGTCTTCGCTTGACCCAGGACTGCAGCTCCGTCAAGGAAACGAGCTGGGGAAATACGTGTCTAGCAAACGGCGACCACACCTGATCACCGTCGAGGAAGAGGTGGAGATGTCGTAGCCTGAGCGCGTGCCTGCGCATCATCAGCCACGGCATGCCCAGCCCTCCACGTAGCGGGTGTTGACAACAGATGGACCGCCTGACCATCGGAGCGCGTCCCTTCCACAAGAAGCGAAAGAGCAAACGCTCCAGCGCAGTCAGGCGAGGCTTAGGACAAGGTACGACGGTCAGGCGGTAGCAGATGACAGACGCGATGTACGCGTTAGCCACCTCCGCTCGACCTTTCAGGGATAACTTCCTCTCCGCCCATTTCTGGGTGTTAGAAACCACCCTGCTCGTCACCTCGTCCCAGTTTTTGTCCGTCTGGAGGTCCGGACCGAACCAGACCCCTAGCAATTTAACCGGTCCGTCCGTCCAGCGTCCGACGACGTTGTTGGACGGCATGGACCTGCCTCTCCAGGTGCGGAGCTGCAGGCCCACTGACTTTTCCTGGTTGATCATTGCTCCTGTCACCGCTTCGTATTCTCTTAGTGTAGTGCCGATCGCCTCGATGTGTTTGGCGTTCGACACAACTACGGTGACATCGTCCGCATATGCTGACACGGATCTTCCGCATCCTAGTTCGCGCGGGACGCCCCTCAACGTCTCCAGTTTGTGCAGTAATGGCTCGAGAGTCAATACGTACAAGAGGGACGAGAGGAGACATCCTTGGCGGACCGAGCGCATGATGTTGAACGGTTCCGACAGGTGACCGTTCACTCTCACCACAGAGCAGATGTCGCTGTGCATGGCAGCGATCCAGCCTCTGAAGACGGGCCCAAAGCCAGCCGCCCTCAGGACTGCCGCTAGGTAACGATGGTCGACCCTATCGAAAGCTTTCGACTGATCTAAATTGTTCAAGGACCCACCCGTGCCAGGTTCCTTAGCTACCCTTTCTATGATGTATCGCATGAGGTGGAGGTTGTCGTGGATGGATCTGTCGGGAATGGCGCATGTATGCGCCTCTCCCACCAGACCACCAACTACAAGCGCCAACCTCTTTGCTAGCACCTTGGCCAAAATATTGAACTCTGTGTTTAGCAGAGTTATGGGCCAGAAATTATCTATGTTATCCCCCTTGTTCGGATCCTTTCTCAGCAGTGCCACCGCTCCTCGGCTCACAGAACTGGGAATTCTCCCGTTCTGTTGCCAGTTGCAGTAGACGTCCGCCAAGAGGCCTCCAAACAAGTCTGGCATCTGTACGTAAAGTTCATAGGGCAGACCATCCAAACCAGGCGATTTACCCCTTGTGCAGCCAGTCATTGCCTCCCTTACTTCAGAGGCTGTTATCGGTTTTTCGCAACACTTCGCCTCAGTGGCCGAGAGCCGCGGCAGTCCGTCGAGGTAGACACTAAAGTCCATCCCTCTACCCGGCCCACCGCTGCCCCCGAACAGCTGAGCGAAGTGTCGCTGAAAAGCTTCACACATTTGCCCGGGATCGAGTAGCATGCGCCCGTCGTGGTCCACCAAAGACCGGATCGTGGCTTTGTTGCCACGACGCGCCTCCGCCACTCGGGCCCATTGAACGGCTTTCGTCCCCTCGTGTCTGAGAGCACGCACCCTTGCTCTGACAACGCAGCCTTCGTGCTTTGCATTGAAGAATTGGTCAAGGGCCAATTTCGCCGCAAGCACGTCGGTCGCAATGCCTTTGCTAAGCGCCTCGTCTAATTTTCTAACTAGTTCTCCCTCTGCTCTATTTTTCTCTATTGCTAAAGCCTTACTAAACCTAATCGATTCTATTCTAATCGCTCTTTTCAGAGCAAACCACCACTTGTTGTTGACGATGGCCCCCGTCAACGCCCGCTTAACTAGTTCGCTAATCCTGTCTCTGTAGGCCTTGCGCGCTGGTAAGGACGCGTTTAGCTTCCAGTAGCCGGGTCCTCGTCTATGAAGCCTATCTAAGTCAACCACACAGATCACGAATTTGTGGTCCGTGTAGCTGACTATCTTGAATTGTGGACAGCCTATGCTAGACGTATCTATTTCCCTACAAAATACTCTATCTAGATATGATCTGGATGACCCTATGCGATTTGTCCAAGTCCACATTGGCACATTCGGGAAATCCAATCGGTACCTGTCAGACAGTTCAAAACGCCTGAGCAGGTTGGTGAGGCTCTTGCACCCTCCACCCCTATCCGCTAATCCCACACAGTCCCAGCGTGCATCTAAGATCCCGTTCCAGTCGCCCACTAACACTAAAGAGCGGGACGTTCCAAGAAAGGTCTCCAGACGCCGGAAGAAATCAGGCCGCCCTGCTCCTGTCGGGGCATAGACGGCCACTAGCCTGAAAGCTTGCCCTTCTCCGCTGGTCACGTCCAGCACCACCAGCTTACCCTCTGGGTCCAGGAAGATGGCCCGTATGGCGAGATCCAAACCTCTACGAAAAAGCACAGCAACTCCTCCACCCGATCCAGGGCGGCTGGGAATTGCGTACACATCGTAGCCGCCGAAGATCGGTGCGAAGGCCCGTGCTTCGGAGATTCTGGTCTCGCTGATGGCCACTACATCTATGTTTAGTGACCTGAGGTCGTTGAGCAGGTGACCCTGCTTCCATGACGACCCCAAGCCACGCGCATTTATGCTGCCTATTCTGAGTGAGGTCAAGTTTAAAATAGAGTGGAAAAGATGGGAAAGACCACTTACCGTACTTTTGGTAGAGGAGGGATGGTTTTTACATCCCTTTTCATTTGATCGTCTGGTGAAGGGACCGTTGAATCGTCCCTTCGGCTGGTCGTCGGCTCTTCTAAGAAAATGTCTAAATATACTCTTCGATTGATGTTTCCTCCTAGGTCCCTGAAATCACCAACTGCGTTGGGGAATTTCGTTTTAATGTTTGTGTATTGTTTCTGTGCTATTTTTAGCAGTCTTATGTTAGTTGGCGTTTTGATTGGTGCTGGTATTATGTAGTCCTGTTGTGAAATGTGTGTGTGTTCAATTATGTAAGTCATTAGTTTCTTGTTGTGTGTATTTATTGCCGTGCATTTGTTTTTCTGGGGGTGGGGTGTGGTTCCGCTATTTTCTTGTCGTTGTTGCTGGGTGTGTGTGTTTTGTTGTTGTGTTTGCGATGTTGGTGCTTGTGGTGGTGGTGTTGAAGGTGTTGTTGGCGGTGGGGTTGTCGCCGGTGGTGATGGTGGTGCTAGTGTGGGTGGTGATGGTGTTGGTGGTGTTGCTGCTGTGGGTCTCTTTGCAGTAGACTTTACCCTTTTCTCATTTCTTTCCTCCCTTTTCAAAGGCGACGTTGCGCTGCTTCTGCGTTTGTGCCTTCTTACGACCTTTTGCCATCCCTCTCCCACCTCACACTCCATGTCTGATTCTGTGAGGTCGGGGAGGGGTACCAGCTCCACTCTTTCACTTGTTGTTGTTGGTGATGTTTGCACTGGAGTCTCTGTTGCAGCTGCATTTGGTATTGCTGTTGTTGTTGTTAATATTTCCACTGCTGCTGCTGTTTTTGATTTCCGTGGCGTGGGTATGGGTGTCACGGACCTATCGTTCCTGGTTGCAGCTTGTCCTGTTGCTGGTAGCCGTGGAGCCGGATTCGGAAGGAGGGGGGGGGGGTTCTCCTTTCTCAGGGTCTTCTCGTTGCAGAAGGCCCTGAGGTGAGTCTTCGATCCACAGCGAAAGCATTTCGGGCGTTTGCCCTCAACACTTATGGGCAGTTGAGTGCCGTTATCGAAGTCTATCACATCCGGGATAGCTTCGATGCACTCCTGGTTGGTTTGGATTAGCATCTCAATGGAGGTGCCGACCCAATCTTCTCTTACTTTTTTCTGTACTTGCAGTACAGTTGTTTTGTCCTCGATTCCGACGAGGACAGACGCGGCCAACCAAGAAGGAGCCATTCCGGGGGGGGGGGGGGGGGGACGTGGGTCAGTTTGACCCTCGCAATTTTTTGCCCGCAGTAGGAGGGCACCAACACCATTTCCTCGCTCCTTAGGGTCACTACGGATTGGGCCTTTGCCTCCTGGGGTGTGGCAAAAAGTACGTCTACAGTGGCATATTTTTGGCCTCGGGTGATGTGCGTTTTCCGCTGCCACACAGACCCCAAGGCTTTTTGTATTTGGGCCTCTGTGGCTCTTTCCACCCTACGGGATTTTGTACATACTGTAAGGTACGTGACCGTACAGTGCTGTTGGGTTTCGAAAACATTTTCCGCTGCCTTGCAGATTGCTCGGTGTCCATTCTTTGTCACCATCTTCTTCGCTTCCTCTAATTCCTCATTTGTTATGAGGATTGTTTCCAAGTTTTTCGCAATACCTGCAAATGAGATTGGTTTTTCTTTGCTGCTGTTGTTGTTGTTGTCGTCAGAGCTGCTGTTACTTTTGTTGTTGCTGCAGGTACTACGACTACTGCCTTCGCCGCTGTTGCTGTGGTTGTTGTTGGTGTTGCTGCTGCTAATGCTGTTGTTGTTTATGCTGCTGGTGATGCTGTTGCGGCTGCTACTGTTGTTTTCATTGTCACTGTTGCAGTTGTTATTACGGCTGCTACTGCTATTATTCCTGACGTCAGACGAATGAACTGGGTTTTCGTATTTCCCGCACACCTGTTTCGTCTCTGTCGTCGCCGTCGTGGAGAAACCTTGCACGCTTTGCACGAGACTTTTCTTTTCTTTCGTCACTTGCGAAAGAGAAGGGAGGGAGAGAGACACATTTAAAGAAGGGAGGGCGAGAGACAATCTTCTCTCTGCTGTAGTGATGATTGAGGAAGCAGAAGACGGAATGAGTGGGAGTGACCTATGAAATTTCTTTTTCATAGCCATGTTGTTGTTTTATTGGTTAAAATAAATATTGGGTACAAAACCCCAATAAGCAGCTATTTAACCCCGAAGGGCCAAATAACGGGCAGAAAGACCCCTCTCACGAGGAGGAGGGTGTTTTTATCTACAAATTCGTTAAAGTTTTAAACAATTTTCAATTGTTATAGTGTTCAAAATGTTCAATACCTTACAGAGCCGAGCCACCGTCAAAAATAGCATTCAATAATAATAATAATAATAATGTTTTCTTTATTAACCACAAGGGTTTACATAAAGTAGACATTAAGGACAGTACAGGACAATACAGGACGGTACAAATGGGCATTTCTGCGTGTAAAAAAAACAGACGATGAAATAAAATAACAAGGAAAAATTCCCCAATAGGGGGGAGACTTCCGAGGGACATTTGTCGAGAAAGCCCATTAAAAGACTACAGTGGCCCTGACCACCAGGGCAAGTGCCCTCTCCCAGTTTTCCACCTTTAATTTACAGACACATACTCAGAGAAGGCCCATTCATTCGGGCCATACTTGCTTCTCTCACCCATCTTTCAACAAAATGCTGGGAAGAGAGCACTTCCCTCTCTACCCTGATTTTCCTTTTCAGATGAAATTTGAAAAAGTTAATCAGGGCATCACCGAAGAGGTAAGTGCTCGTCTTCAGCCCTTTCAAACGTGTCCACCATACTATCTCTTTCGCCATGGCCACCAGACAGATAAAAACTGCCTGCCCTTCCCGGCTAAAGGAAGAGGGCGGGGCAATCATCACGATGGTCTCAGCTGATATCTGGATCCGTCCTACACGTGACAGCAGGTGTTCGACATAAACCCACAAGTCAGCAATGCTCGGACACTGAACGAGTGCGTGCAGGACGGTTTCGTCGCCCTGTGCGCATCTCATCTCGGACATGCCCGGCTGACGGCACCTCCATGCATGTAGAGTTTATCCCGAACTGGCAAAGCACCCCGGTAGAAATGCCAGGCCAGGGATTTCTGGAAATTGTCCATAGGCCCCGGCCCGAAAGTCTTTCCGAAGAGATTGGCTAGTTGATTTTCGTCGACGCCTAGAGTTTCTCCAAGTACGTCGTCGCTCTTCCCCTCCACTAATCCCCTATAGAACGCCAAGGTGGAGTTTCCACCGATCACATTGCCCGATTGGTCGAGGGCTGTGAGCGCCTGAAGACATTCCGGTCTCCAAGCGGTCCCTCTCGGTCTTCACTTGACCCAGGACTGCAGCTCCGTCAAGGAGACGAGCTGGGGAAAAACGTGTCTAGCAAACGGTGACCACACCTGATCACCGTCGAGGAAGAGGTGGAGATGTCGTAGCCTGAGCGCGTGTCTGCGCATCATCAGCCACGGCATGCCCAGCCCTCCACGTAGCGGGTGTTGACAGTAGATGGACCGCCTGACCATCGGAGCGCGTCCCTTCCACAAGAAGCGAAAGAGCAAACGCTCCAGCGCAGTCAGGCGGGGCTTAGGACAAGGTACGACGGTCAGGCGGTAGTAGATGACGGACGCGATGTACGCGTTAGCCATCTCCGCTCGACCTTTCAGGGATAGCTTCCTCTCGGCCCATTTCTGGGTGAGAAAAGTTACCCTGCTTGTCACCTCGTCCCAGTTTTTGTCCGTCTGGAGGTCCGGACCGAACCAGACCCCTAGAAATTTAACCGGTCCGTCCGTCCAGCGCCCGACGACGCTGTTGGACGGCATGGACCTGCCTCTCCAGGTGCCGAGCTGCAGGCCCACTGACTTTTCCTGGTTGATCATTGCTCCTGTCACCGCTTCGTATTCTCTTAGTGTAGTGCCGATCGCCTCGATATTTTTGGCGTTCGACACCACTACGGTGACATCGTCGGTATATGCTGACACGGATCTTCCGCATCCTAGTTCGCGCGGGACCCCCCTCAACGTCTCCAGTTTGTGCAGCAATGGCTCGAGAGTCAATACGTACAATAGGGACGAGAGGGGACATCCTTGGCGGACCGAGCGCATGATGTTGAACGGTTCCGAAAGGTGACCGTTCACTCTCACTACAGAGCAGATGTCGCTGTGCATGGCAGCGATCCAGCCTCTGAAGACGGGCCCAAAGCCAGCCGCCCTCAGGACTGCCGCTAGGTAACGATGGTCGACCCTATCGAAAGCTTTCGACTGATCTAAATTGATCAAAGACCCACCCGTGCCAGGTTCCCTAGCTACCCTCTCTACGATGTATCGCATGAGGTGGAGGTTGTCGTGGATGGATCTGTCGGGAATGGCGCATGTCTGTGCCTCTCCCACCAGACCACCAACGACAAGCGCCAACCTCTTTGCTAGCACCTTGGCCAAAATCTTGAACTCTGTGTTTAGCAGAGTTATGGGCCTAAAATTATCTGTTATCCCCCTTGTTCGGATCCTTTCTCAGCAGCGCCACCGCTCCTCGGCTCACAGAGCTGGGAATTCTCCCGTTCTGTTGCCAGTTGCAGTAGACGTCCGCCAAGAGGCCTCCGAACAAGTCTGGCATTTGTACGTAAAGTTCATAGGGCAGACCATCCAAACCAGGCGATTTACACCTTGTGCAACTAGTCATTGCATCCCGTACTTCAGCGGTTGTTATCGGCTTTTCGAAACACTCCGCCTCAGTGGCCGAAAGCCGCGGCAGTCCGTCGAGGTAGACAAAAAAGTCCATCCCTCGATCCGGCCCGCCACTTCCCCCGAACAGTTGAGCGAAGTGTCGCTGAAAAGCTTCACACATTTGCCCGGGATCGAGTAGCATGCGCCCGTCGTGGTCCACCAAAGACCGGATCGTGGCTTTGTTGCCACGACGCGCCTCCGCCACTCGGGCCCATTGAACGGCTTTCGTCCCCTCGTGTCTGAGAGCACACACCCTAGCTCTGACAATGCAGCCTTCGTGCTTTGCATTGAAGAATTGGTCAAGGGCCAATTTCGCCGCAAGCACGTCGGTCGCGATGCCTTTGCTAAGCGCCTCATCTAATTTTCTAACTAATTCTCCCTCTGCTCTATTTTTCTCTATTGCTAAAGTCTTACTAAACCTAATGGACTCTATTCTAATTGCTCTTTTCAGAGCAAACCACCACTTGTTGTTGACGATGGCCCCGTCAACGCCCGCTTAACTAGTTCGCTAATCCGGTCTCTGTAGGCCTTGCGCGCTGGTAAGGACGCGTTTAGCTTCCAGTAGCCGGGTCCTCGTCTATGAAGCCTATCTAAGTCAAGCACACAGATCACAAATTTGTGGTCCGTGTAGCTGACTATCTTGAATTGTGGACAGCCTATGCTAGACCTATCTATTTCCCTACAAAATACTCTATCTAGATATGATCTGGATGACCCTATGCGATTTGTCCAAGTCCACATTGGTACATTCGGGAAATCAATTCGGTACTTGTCAGACAGTTCAAAACGTCTGATCAGGTTGGTGAGACTCTTGCACCCTCCTTCCCTATCCACTGATCCCACACAATCCCAGCGTGCATCTAAGATCCCGTTCCAGTCGCCCACTAACACTAAAGAGCGGGACGTTCCAAGAAAGGTCTCCAGACGCCGGAAGAAATCAGGCCGCCCTGCTCCTGTCGGGGCATAGACGGCCACTAACCTGAAAGCTTGCCCGTCTCCGCTGGTCACGTCCAGCACCACCAACTTACCTTCTGGGTCCAGGACGATGGCCCGTATGGCAAGATCCAAACCTCTCCGAAAAAGCACAGCAACTTCTCCCCCCGATCCCGGACGGCTGGGAGATGCGTACACATCGTAGCCGCCGAAGATCGGTGCGAAAGCCTGTGCTTCGGAGATTCTGGTCTCGCAGATGGCCACTACATCTATGTTTAGTGACCTGAGGTCGTTGAGCAGGTGGCCCTGCTTCCATGACGACCCCAAGCCACGCGCATTTATGCTGCCTATTCTGAGTGAGGTCATGTTGAAAAGGAGTGGACGAGATGGGAAAGACCACTTACCTTACTTCTCGTAGGGGAAGGACGGTTTTTCCATCCTTTTCACTGCTTGTGGCCTCCTCAGGTAGGATGTCCTTATAAATCCTCCTGGAGAGTGCTTGTCGGAAGTCTCCGATGTCTTTGGGGAATTTTTTTTTTAGTGTCATGTACGTTTTCTGTGTGATGCGAGTGATTTGTATGTGTGGAGTTGGTGTGAATTTTGGGGTTGTTGTGTAGTCTTTTTCTGTGATGCTGGTGTTGTGTTGGATGTAGTGTAATAATTGCTTGTTGTTCAAATTTAATGCTGTGTAGTGTGTATCGTTTTGGTTGTTTTGTTTTGTTTGCGTTTGTTTTGGGTTTGTTTCTGTTTCGCATTTTGGTGACTTTTGTGGTGTAGGTGATGGTGGTGTTGGGGTTAATGATTGTATGGTGTTGGTGTTTGGGTTGATGGGGTTGGTGATGCTGGTGTGGATGGTGGCATATCTGTCCTAACTTTTTTGTTTCTTAGTTTATTTGTTTCCCTCTGTATTTTGTTTTTGGAGGGGGAAGGAAGAGAATTTTTTCTTTTTTGGTTTTTTTTTTTTCTTCCGGATATCTTTTCCCACTCCTCGTCGTCACAATCTGTCTCCAGTTGTGATAGGCCGGGGAGTGGAAAATCCTCCACAGGCGTTAGTCTTGGTTGTGGCGTGGTGGATGGTGTAGGCGCTGGTGCTAGTTCTGAAGCGTTGGGTGGTGGTGGTGTTGGTTTTGCTGGTGGTGGTGGTGGTGTTGGTTTTGCTACTGTTGCTGGGGTTGTTGCTGTTATAGTTGCTTCTGTTGTTGCTGCTACAGTTGTTGCTGCCATCTCTGCTACTGGTGGTGTTGATGGTTGTGTCACTGGGGTGGGTAGGAGAGGTGGCCTCAACCTTTTAGCCTGAGGGCAGAAAGCCCTTAGGTGGGTTCCTTCACCACAAACGACACACCTAGGTCTTCTGCCCTCGACAATTACCGTGAGGTGGCTGCCGTCAGTGAGGTCTATTACCTCTGGGATCTCCTCAATGCTTTTTTGGTCCGCTTGGATCAGGAGCTCCATCCCAGATCCGGACCAGTTCTCCTGCTTTTCTTTTGCTATTGCTATTATTTTTGTGTTGGCTTCGATGCCGGCGAGGACGGCCGCTATTAGCCAGGGAATTTCGATGGCCGGTGGAACGTGGGTCACCCTAATCTTTACGAGTCTTTGGCCACAATAGCTTGGGACGAGTGTGAAGTCGTCACTTCTTAATGGGGCCATGGAGTGTTCTCTAGCCTCATCTGGTGTTTCAAAGAACACGTCCACGGTTCCATACTTTTGCCCACGTCTGATGTGGGTTTTTCTTGCCCACACATGTCCCAAAGCTTTTTGGATTTGGGACTCGGATGCGCGTTCCACTCGGCGCGATTTTACATTTATTGTTCGATACGCCACGGTGCATAGGCGCCGATGCTCCATTTTATTAGGTGGGGGGGGGGGCTGACCCTGTACCCATCTTTCTTTACCATTTGTTTGGCATTTTCTAAATCCTCCTGAGTTACTGTAAATGCTTCGAACTGTTTTGCTACTCTGGGGAAACTGAGGGTGGTTTTTATAACGTCATTTTTGTTGTTGTTGCTATCGTTATTTGTGTTAATATTAATTTTAGTTTCAGTTGTGGTGGTGGTGACGTCATTCGTCTTTGGTGGGGAAGAGTCCATTTTGCTTGATTTCATTTCGACATCACCAGTTAATTAATTTTTTTCTTCTTTTGTTTCTGTTGTCGCGGTGGTAGTGGGGGTGGGGGTTGTCGCGGTGGTGGTGGTGGTGGAGGCTTTAACACCTGCAGTCATTGGTAATGGCAGGAAATGTATGTCTGCCTGAGACAAATTTAAAATATTGCTACTGCTTATATTTTTTTTAGTGTTGGCAAACGTAGTAACATTTACAATGGTGGTGTCGGTGTGAGGTGTTAATTTGTGAGGAAGGCTTTCAGCTGCTTGGTGCAGAGGTGAATTAGCCATTTTTTTTTCAAAGAAATATTTGATAATAATAAAAGTTTAAATTTTGGGCACAAGGCCCCAATCTTTTTGGGTGTCCTTTTCGGAAAACAATGTATGTGCGCTTATATATGCTTAACAATAAACATTTTCCATAAAGGCAATTTTTAACAAACGGAAATAACAAACCTTTGCGGAGCTCACGATGATACGATTTACTACGTAGGTCGCCAATAATAATAATAATAATAATAATAATAATAGGTGGATAGGAGGTCATGAAATCGCTCCCGTAAGTTTTTGATTTTTAACATATTTAAATCAATCGTGAAATAACAATTCTTACTACAAATGATACATAACGCACCAGACTCAAGTCTCAGAAAAATTCGGATCCATAATATATTGTTATATCGCTCAAATATTCAATTTTGTATTATACATTTTATATTCAAAAAAGAAAATGGTTATAAATGGAAGAAAACCCCCTCTGTTTACACTATATAGAACAGCCAAATAACAGCAATTTCACCAACACCACAAACTAGATACACCACCTACCCCATTACTCCTCTGTTTACACTAAATACAACAGCCAGATAACGGCAATTTCACCACCACCATCACCAATCCCAGCATAATAATTATAATTACTATTATTATTGTCTCAAGTTTTCACAAAATGTTTAATTCCAATATTATGAGAATATGTCAACACATATATTAAAGATACGCGACTAACCACATAGATTGACCGACCAAACAAACTACAGTCTATTCAACAAAACTCAGTAACGACAACGCCATCACTATAGTCACCGCCGCTACCTCTCCATCCATAATTGCTACCACTATCCCATCACCGCCGCCACCACTCCTTCATTGCTACCACCGCTATTCCCCCATTACCTTCTGTTAACTTACGAAGGGGGAAGGTGGCGGTACCACTAGATAATATTAATAAACAATATTAATATTTAATTTTCCATCAGGAATGTTGGAGTCGAAAAGGAGGAAAATGGCAAAATGACTAAATAGCTAAATAGCTAAAGATAATTTCACCACCAACACCACCACCACTACCACGCTAAAAACTCTGGTCAAGTTGCCTCAACCTCTATTTCTACATCAACTTCAACACCATCACTACAGTACTATGATCACATCACCACAACCACTGCCTCATTATCGCTACCGCCGCTATTCTCTCCCACTACCTCCTGCTAGGTACTACTAGCACAGCACCACCACCACCACCACTGCCTCATTATCAGTACCGCCGCTATTCTCTCCTACTACCTCCTGCTACATCGTAGTGTCCCCACTAAAAGAGGAAGGCATCAAAATATATAAATAGACTGAATTGATGACCCGGTCAAAAAAAAAAAAAAAATCAAAGCAGCCCAGCAACAACGAAACACATAAAGAAAAGAAAAAATGAAGAGAAGAACAGACAGACGGACAGAGAAGGGAAGGGAAACACTAAGTCAGACATTCAAACATTACATTACAATGAAACATATGCTTATTCATTTTTGGGTTTTTTTTGCCTGTTTGTTTGTTTGTTTATTTATGTTCGTCTACAGCGTGATAATGCCACTAAAAAATCACCGGGAGTGACGAAATCACCGGAGGTGATGAAATCACCGGTGGTTATGTAAGCATACATTCGCCAATCACTCGATAAGAGTGTTTAAATGTCGAACCTAAACAGTTCGAATAACGGTGTAGTGGAGACTAGAATGTCATGTGACAGACTCTCACCCAACAGGTGCTCCCTGGCTCAGCAGCAGGGACCTGGCTGTCAACCAAATACTGCTGG
Organism: Eledone cirrhosa; assembly: GCA_964016885.1. Taxonomy (NCBI): domain Eukaryota; kingdom Metazoa; phylum Mollusca; class Cephalopoda; order Octopoda; family Eledonidae; genus Eledone; species Eledone cirrhosa. The sequence goes on from OZ024741.1 coordinate 97,577,492, forward strand.
TGTCGGAGGAAGAAGAAGGAGGAAAGGTACCAGAACCAACTGGACGAAAGAATTGAATAGAACTGTTATGCAATGTTACCTGAAGTGTAACCCCAAGGAGAAAGGCTATAGGAAACGGATGCATAACATCTGGAACGAGATTGGTCTATTTAATTAGATGAACAAAAATTGGCCGGGCAGACTCGGGTAATAAGAACTAATGGGTGGATAAGCGAGCTGGAACTGGAGCAACTGAGCAGAGAGATTAGCTTGGAAATGGAGAGTGGAGTATGCCAGGCAAACGAGCCAGTGGGAAATGAAGGTGAAGAGGTCGAGAGGACGGAGGAACCATCCGAAGCAGACAATGATCTGAATGCTGAAATAAATAATACCTGGAACACTGAGGAGATGAATGCTGACGGGTAAGGACAAGATTTGGTTGATATCCTAAACTTAGTGGTAGATGAATTGAACAATGATAGTGGGAAACCTATGAACCTAAGATTTGTAGACAGGAAAAAGTTAAAAGAAACAACAGCTAAGGTAAACAAAGTCATCCCATACCTTGAGGCGAGGAGCCTTCACCAGTGCAACAATATCCTCAAAGCAACAGCAAATACGGTGAGGAAATTACTTGGTATAAAAGCGAAAGGAAACAACAAACAAGAAAGATCAGAGCCTTGGTCGAAGAAAGACTGAGTGGTCAAATCAGGGAAATGATAAATTACATTGGAAAGCTTGAGTCCCTACTGAATGGGACACTAAAACACATAGACACTAAAAATAGGAGGAAAAAGCTAAATATTATCATAGAGGAACTGAAGCAACGCATTGTAGCAAAGAGTGCAAAAATCAGGCGATACGAGAACAGAGTCAGTCAGTATAGACAGAACCGCATGTTTGACAACAGCCAGAAGATGCTGTTTGGACAGCTTGAAGGGAAAGAAAGAGGCAACGACTTGATCCCTGAGGCGGAACAAACTAAAACATTCTGGAGAGGAATATGGGAGCAGGATGTTAAACTTTATGACCAGGCATTGTGGATTGAGACAGTACAGAAGGAGTTAAGTGAACAGGCACACCAACAAACTGATTTGAGTATCACAGTTGAAACTCTTAAGGGGCAGGCCAAAAAACTAACCAACTGGAAATCACCAGTCCCAGATGGTGTGCAGGGGTATTGGATTAAAAATATAACATCCCTCCACCCGAAACTGACAACCATGTTCAATGACTGCTTGATGGCAGGTGAGGTACCAGAGTGGTTGACAAAAGGTACCACAGTTCTGATAATGAAAGACCGAATCAAGGGTAATGATGTTACCAACTATAGACCTATCACATGTCTGTCCGTAATGTGGAAACTGTTGACAAGTATTATGTCTGAGGAAATCTACCATCACCTCCACACAAACAACTTGTTACCGGACGAACAGAAAGGATGCCGAAAGAAGTCCCGTGGTACAAAGGACCAGTTACTTATCGATAAGATGGTAATGAGGAATTGCAAGAGGAGACACACTGGTCTTGCCATGGGATGGATAGACTACAAAAAGGCATTTGACATGGTGCCTCATTCTTGGATCACCCAAAGCCTAGAGATCTTCAAGGTGGCAGATAGCATCAGACAGTTGTTGGGCAAAAGTATGAAGTCCAGGAGAATCCTTGGGAGGCGTGAAGATCAAGAGGGGTATCTTCCAGGGAGATAGTCTGTCCCCTCTGTTGTTTGTCCTTGCTCTGATGCCCCTGACCAGTATACTGCGAAAAGTGAGAGCAGGATACAAGTTGACAAATGGAGAGCTTACCATCAATCACCTCCTCTTCATGGACGATCTTAAGCTCTTCGGGAAGAGTGAGAAGGAGTTGGATGTGCTTGTTGACACTGTCCGTATTTTCAGCAATGATATATGTATGCAATTTGGTATTGGTAAGTGTGGAGTCCTTGTGATGAAGAGGGGTAAATTGAGCAGAAGTAACGGAATCCAGATACCAACAGGTGAGATGATAAAGGAAATTGACACTGAAGAAGGATACAAGTATTTGGGTGTTCTGGAGGCTGGTGACATTAAGAACAAAAAAATGAAGGAATTGATAAGAACTGAATATATTCGGAGAGTAAGGAGCGTATTAAAGTCACATCTGAACAGTAGGAATGCCATAAGTGCAGAAATTCCCGAGCTGTGTCTATTATTCGGTACAGGGCGGGAATTCTGAGATGGAATGTTGCTGAACAAAAAGAAATGGATAGGAAGACTAGGAAGCTATTGACTATCTACAACATGTTCCACAAGAGGAGTGATGTCGATAGACTCTACTTAAGGAGATCTGAAGGTGGAAGAGGTCTTAACAGCATAGAGAACTGTGTTCAGATGGAGAAAAACAACCTACACAAATACGTGACTGATAGTAAGGAGCCAATGCTCAGAACTGTACTGAAGGAGAGGACAATAGACCAGGGGATGTCCAAGGAGGAAATAACATCAAGGAGAAAGAGCAGCCTTCATGAAAAATCCATTCATAGTACCTTCTTTGAGAAGACTGAATTCAGAGATCCACAGACATGGAACTGGTTGAAAAGAGGAGACCTTAAAAAGGTTACAGAAGGAATGTTAATGGCTGCGCAAGAGCAGGCCCTCAAAACGAAGTGGTTGAAACACCATATTTACAAGGAGGAGGCTACCCCACTGTGCAGGATCTGTGTGTAGAGAGAGAGAGGAGACTGTGGCTCACATTGTATCCGAGTGTAAACACCTAGCCCAGACTCACTATAAGGGCTGGATACATGATGTGATGGGCGGGGTGAACCACAGGCACCTATGCAAAGTAAACAATTTACCACATTCTGAGAAGTGGTATGAGAATAAGCCAGAGTCGGTGATAGAAAACGATCAGGTGAAGGTGCTGCGAGATTTTAGGATACAGACGGACAAGAAACTGGAACACAATAGACCTGACCAGGTGGTTGTGGACATAGAAAAAAGATCGTGACTGATTGTGGATGTGGCCTGCCCATTCGACACGAGAGTGCAAGAAAAGGAGAGGGAGAAAATTAACCGATACCAGGACTTAAAGTGGGAGGTAAAAAGGATTTGGAACTGCCATGAAGTCAAAGTGGTCCCGATTGTCATAGGCGCACTAGGTACTATCTCAAAAAGTTTCCAGGGATGGTTAAAGAAAATTGGCCCCTTAACGCTTTTTGGAACGCTTCAAAAGGCATGCTTGCTGGGAACAGCAACAACCCTCCGATACGTCCTGAATATCTGAGGCTGCAGGTAGTGGCTTGATATTCATTTCAACAAATTTCCAGTTAACTAACATCAATGACTGAGACTCAAAGAACAATAATAATAATAATAATAATGATTTCTTTATTGGCCACAAGGGCTGACATCAAGAAAAACATTACAGACGGCACAGGACGGTACGATATCGGTTTTGTGCGGGTAAATATTTTTATTATTTATATAAGAAAAGAAAAAAAGGACATAGAAATATATATATATAAACAATAAAAATGAACAATAATAATAATAATGATTTCATTTATTGGCCACATGGGCCGACATATAGGGGACAATACAAAAGACTGGAACAGTTGGGGTTTTACATATACAACGTCTAAACAATAGTAACAATAACAAAATAACAAGAAAAATACAATAAGAAAAATTTCCCAATAGGGGGATGACCACCCAGCGTTCACTCTGGAAACCCACCAATCCTGAACCAGCCGACGCTTCGAGAGCACCCGGGAAGGGCACCCTCTTCTCCTCAAATTCACTCACCTACAGGCGCATGATCAGAGTAGGCCCACTCACACAGGTATTTCTATTCACATTCACCCACCTTTCAGCAAATGTACTGCAGGGGTAGCACTTCTCTCTCCACCCTCACCTTCCTTTCCAAGTGAAACTTGAAAACGTTGATGAGGCATTGGCCGAAGAGAAAAGTGACTGTCTTCAGTCCTTTGGACCTGGTCCATCATACAACCTCTTTCACTATTGCCACCAGACAGAGGAAAATTGCCTGTCCTTCCTGGCCAAAAGAAGGCGGCGGGTCGATATTCACTATGGACTCGGCCGATAGCCGGATCCGTTCTACACGCGACAGCAGCTGTTCAACGTAACTCCACAAGTCAGAAATGCACGGACACTGGACGAAAGCGTGCAGAACGGTTTCGTCCCTCTGCGCGCATCTCGGGTGTGTCAGTCTGACAGCACTTCCGTGCATGTAGAGTTTATCTCGAACCGGCAATGCCCCCCGGTAGCACTGCCAGGCGAGGGATTTTTGGAAATTATCCATCGTCCCCGGCTCGAAAGTTCTCCGGAACAGCCTGATTTGTTCGAATTCGTCGACGCCCAGAGCCTCTCAGTGTGCGTCGTCGCACTTGCCCACCACTAATCCTCCATAGAACTCGACAGTGGAAGTTCCACTGACCGCATTGCCCGCTTGGTAGAGGGCAGTGAGTCCCTAGCAGCATTCCATATGCCAGTCACCCAATATTGGTCTCTTCTTGACCCAGGACTGCTGCTCAGTCAAAGAGACGAGCTGCGGAAAGGCCTGTCGGACAAACGGCGACCACACCTGTTCAACGTGCGCATGTCTGGGCATCGTTAGCCACGGCATGCCCAGCCCTCCACTTAGAGGGTGCTGGCAGAAGATGGACTGCCTCACCAACGGAACCTGACCCCTCTACAAGAATTTGAAGAGGAGCCGCTTCAAGTTGGCGAGGCCCGAACGGTGAAAAGGGACGACGGTCAGGCGGTAGTAGATGAATGACGCGATGTACGCGTTCGCCACCTCCGCCCGACCTTTAAGTAATAGCTTCCTTGCAGACCATTTCTAGGTGAGACTGGCAAACTCGCTCGTCACCTCGTCCCAATTCTTAACCGCCTGGATGTCTGGCTCGAACCAAACCCCGAGCAACTTTACCGGTCGGTTCGTCCAGCGCCCAACGACGCTGTTGGACTACATGGACGTGCCTCTCCAGGTGCCGAGTTGCAAGTCCACCGACTTTTCCGGGTTAGGTTTTACTCCCTTCAACCTTTCATATTCCTCCAATAAGTTGCCGACCACCTCGATTTCCGAGGTGTCCGACACCATCACGGAGATGTCGTCCTCATAAGCCGACACAGCCTTTTCGCGTACTGGTTCGAGCGGATGCCCTGCAATAGCTCCAGCTTCCTCAGTAAAGGCTCCAGAGTCAACGCGTACAGAAGGGAGGCGAGAGGACAACCTTGACGGACCGATCGGGAGATCTGAAACGGTTCCGAGTGGTGGTCATTAACTTTGACCACTGAGCAAATGACGCTGTGCATTACAGCAATCCAGCTTTTGAAGACGGGGCCGAAGCTAGCCGTCTTGAGGACAAACTCCAGGTACCGATGGTCGACCCTATCGAATGCTTTCGATTGATCTAAATTGATCAGAGCCCCACCGAAGCCAGGTTTACACCCTACCCTCTCTATGATGTATCGCATCAGGTGGAGTTTATCGTGTATGGACCTAGTTGAGATTGCACAAGTTTGCGCCTCCCTAACCAAATCCCCGACGACAATATTTCCCTAACACCTTGGCCCAAATCTTAAACTCTATGTTGAGCAGAGTTATGGGCCTGAAATTGTCTAATGTGTCACTCTTGTTCTTGTCTTTCCTTATCAGCGTCACTACGTCCCGGCTCACAGAACTGGGAATACTCCCGTTTTGCTGCCAGTTGCAGTAGAGGGCTTCGAGGAGATTGGAGAACAAGTCTGGCATATTTGCGTAAAGCTCGTAGGGCAGACCATCCAAGCCGGGTGACTTGCGCCTCATGCAGCCGTCAAGAGCATCCTGAATCTCGGCTGAAGTAATTGGCCTTTCGCAACGCCCAGCGTCAGCCGTCGAGAGTTGCGGCAAGCCATCGAGGTAGGGACTGAAGTCCGCCACCTTCTATGACCCGCCACTTCCCCGAACTACCGAGCAAAATGTTGACGAAAGGCTTCACACATCCGATTGGAATCGCTCAGCTCCTGTCAGACTCGCTCCGTCAAAGAGTGAATCGTGATTTTATTAGCACGCTGCGCATCTGCCACGCGGCCCCATCAAACAGCTTTGGTTCCCTCGTTTCTCAGAGCAGGTGACTTGGCTCTGACAATGCAACTTTCGTGTTTCGCATTGAAGAAATGATCTAATGCGATTCTCACCGCTAGCACGTCAGTTGCAATTCCATTATAAATAGTCTCGTCTAACTTATCTGCCAGCTCCCCTCCTTTCTATTTTTCTCAAATGCAACTTCTTTTTCTAAACCCTATCGACATTACTCTATTCTCACTTTTGTGATCCCCCCACCATCTATTGTTGACGATTCCCCTTGTCAACATTTTCTTAACTAAATCGTTGACCCGGGTTCTGTAAGCCTTACGTGCCGGAAACGACATGTTCAGCTAAAAGTAATCAGGTCCTAACCTACGCCTCTTATCTAGGTCGACCATACAAATCACAAACTTGTGATCTGAATAGGCGACCGTATGTAATTGTGGACACCCTATACTATCCTTATCCACTAATCTTATTAGAAACCTATCTAAGTACGATCTAGATGTCCCTAAACGATTTGTCCAGGTCCACACTGGCGCATCAGGGAGATCTAGTCGGTACCTGTCAGACAGTTGGAACTGGCTAATCAGGTAATTGCGGTTTTTGCATCCCCCCCCACACACACACACTCCTATCAGTACTCACACACAGTCCCAGCGTGCGTCTAAGATGCCGTTCCAGTCCCACACTAACAGTAAAGGGCGAGACGTACTCAGAAAGGCTTCCAGGCGTCTAAAGAAATCCGGCCGTCCTTCCCCGGTAAGGGCGTAGACGTCCACCAGTCTAAAGGGACCACCTTCGCTATTGTTCACGTCCAGGACCACCAACTTACTCTCCGCGTCCCTGAAGATCGACCTTACCTCGAGATCCAGGCCTTTCCTAAACAGCACTGCCACCCCACCTCCCATTCCCGGTCGACTAACAGATGTGAAGATCTGATAGTCGTTGAAAATAGGGCTAGTGCATGTGTGTTGGAAATCCTGGTCTCGCTGACGGCAATTACATCCATTTCTAAAGACCTGAGGTCGTTGAGCAGGTGACCTTGCTTCCAGGACGATCCAAGGCTTCGAATATTTAAACATCATACTCTAAATATGGCCATGTTGGCAGGCTAAAAGAGGAAAGGTTTACTTACCTCCCGTGCTCTTGTGAAGGTCGACCACCATAGTTTGTGTGGTTTCTTTGGGGAACCCTTTTAAAAGTCTACTTGAGGCTTTTACACTGGGTGTACCCACGTCGTTGGGGAAGCTCCCTCTAATTGTTTGATAATTGGTTAATGCCATTCGCACCAACAAATGTGTTTGTGGCACCTTGAAAGTGCAGGTGTTAAACGCCTACCCCTCTTTCTCTATTCCCTTACTTCGTGTTATGAAGTTCAGTAATTTTGTGTTCGAATTCGTCACTAACACGAAGTTAGGTGTTGTGATTGTGAGTTGTTTTTGTTAGTGGTAGTGTTGTTGGTGGAGATGATGTTTGTGTTGACGGCTGTGTTTTGGCGGGGGAGGGTGTTGGAGAATGTGTGTCTGTTTTTGGTGCGAATGTGTCTTTTTTGTTTGCTGTTTGTGTTGGTGTGTAAGATTTCTTCTTGTGTTTTCTTTTTTTGTGTTTTTCTGTTTTTGCTTTCGGTGTTCCTCCTCATCTTCGTTTAGTGATGAAGACATTTCTGTGTTTGTGCCAGATGTAAGTGGAAGTGCGTGAATGGGTGTGTGTGTGTTTCAAAGTGTGGGTGTGTGTTGGATAGGGAGGGGGCGGGATAGCTTCTTTGGAGTGGCCCCTGGGTGGTTTTGGTTGTCTTTGCAGTTAGTGTTGGTTCTGCTAGTGTTGCCGCTGCAGATTTTGTTGTTGGTGTTGTTTCTTCACGATGAGGCCTCAGCGTCGGCAGCAACGGGGTCTTTTGACCCACTGCATTTTTCAACAGCTGAGGGCAGAAGGATCGCATGTGTGTTTTTTCGCCGCAACTGATACCGTGCGCCCATTGCCCTTCATTGTAGAGCCGTCCCGATTTGGAGGCAGATCTGCTCCGGGATTTTCTTTATTTCTTCAGGTTTGATCTGAAGAAGTATCTCCAGATCAACCCCGGACCAGTCCTGTTTTCCTGTCCTGGTTAACTCTATTGGGACGGCATCTGAGCCCTCCACAATCACTCATCCCAAGAGCCACCACATATCTAGTCCAGGTGGAATCCTGGGACTGTAGACTATAATTGTTCTTTTCTCCATGTGGGAGGTGTACATAATAATCTTGCTGATTTTGCAAGGGGACGTCGATTGCTTCAAAGCGAGGGCCTCCGACTTAAACAACACTGAGATGGTGCCGTATTGTTGACCCCTCGCTACGTACTCTGTATCTCCTCTGATGCACCTTGGGGAGAGTTTGTGGCTCTTTTCGTCTCAGCTGAGATGCATCTGAAAACCAGAATTCTCTTCCCCAGCGCTTCTATGGCCTCTGCCGGGACAGTTAAGTTGGCCCAGGTTTGCTCCTGTTTGATGAGCTTCCATGCCTGGGCCAACTTTGTTTCCTTGTCTGTCAATTCCATGTTGAAGCATGGCATTTTCTTGGCTGTTGCCGCAGCGAAAGTGTTCTTGCTGTTGTCGTTGGTGTTGTTGTTGTCGTTGTTCTTGTTGGTGTTGCTGCTGTTATCACTGTTACGGTTGGTTATAATTTTGGGGCCGCCGTTGTTGTAGTGATCGGCGCAGTTGGTATTGTTGCTGTTGGTGCTGTCGCTGTTTATATTCTGGTTAGTGGTGTTAGTTTCGGTGTTGTTTTCGTTGATATTATTGCTTCTGCTATTGTTGTTATTGTTGTTGTTGCTGTTGTTGTGGTTGTCACTGTTGTTGATATTGTTGTCTTTGTTGTCGTTCTTTCTGTTGTTGGTGTTGTTGTCATTATTGCAGTTGTCGTTGATTTTCCTGTCGTTGTTGCTGGTGCTGTTGTCGTTTTTGTTCACGACCATTTGTTTCTTTTTACTGGTTTTGGTAATGTCGCTGTTGCTGCTGTTGTCATTTTTGTTCTCACTGTTGTTGGTGCTGGTGTTGGCGATATTGCCTGATGTGTCGTTGCATTTTTAAATTGTTGCGGGAGGGACAGTTTGCCAGAGTTTGATTCGCTGTCGCTAGGCAGCAAACTCAAACTTGGGGGTCGTGGCTCCGCCATGATTTTTTTTTAAATAAAAACTTTGTTTTAAACACACAAAGTTAAAATATTTCGGCCAAAAGGTCCAAATATTATGGGGCGTCCTTTCTTGGGGCGAAGACTAAAGTCTTATTTCCCGTTTGAAATAAAAATATTAATGATAAACGTATTTCAAATCTTAGAAAATGCAAGCTTACGAGCTCACGATAGTACGTCCATTCGCTTCAACGACGAATAATAATAATAATAATTGTTTCTACTTTAGGCACAAGGCCAACAATTACCCAGTGCATTACTGGTACTTTATTTTATCTACCCCGTAAGGATGAAAGGCAATAATAATAATAATAATAATGATAATAATGCTTTCTTTATTAGCTCCAAGGGTTGACATAAAGTATTACATTAAGGAAAGCACATAGCGGTACAAGAAGGTACAAATGGACATATCTGCGTGTAAAGACAAAACAATAACAAAGGAAATAACAAAAAAGGAAACCGAAGAAAATTCTCCAATAAGAGGGAGACATCCGAGGGCACTCGTGGAGAAGGCCCATTAAAAAATAATAACGATAATGAGAAGAAGAAGAAGAAGAAGAAGAAGAAGACACAACTCTTCAAACAAACAGAAATATCATCAGCCATATCAATAAAATCAATAAGCTAATTCACCATAACCGAAGGAAGGTTCGAACCCATTCCTGCTAGAGAGCAGTCAGATTTCTTCAAACACACACTTGCATTGTTAAAAGAAAAAAAAAACCTCTTGGACAATGAAATCCCTGAAATGCAATCAGAGTGATTGAAAAAGGCACAGTTATCTTTCAAAGTTCTGCTGATCGAAGGAAAACACATCGGCTAAAGAACAACAGCAATAATAACGGCAATATTATCGGTAACAAGGGCGGTAGAATGGCAGTATTAGTAGAACGTCGGGCACTATGCTACGCAACATACAGTTACGTCCCTTTACGTTCTGCATTCAATTCCCGCCGAGGTTAGCGTTGCTTTTCATCCTTACGGGGTCGATAAAATAAAGTACCAGTAATGCACTAGGGTCGATTTAATCGACTTTCCCTTCCCTAACATAAATTGTGCATAAATCAAAAACCACTATTATCGGGATCAACGTGATCTGGCTTAAATCATTCAAAATGTAGAGGATTCAGAGCTGCAGCATTCTCGACTATTTCATTTTAACAACTGTAGATGTATCCATCATCAAACCGAACTAAAAGAACAATAATACAATGAACAGAACCGAATCGTCTCTTTCGTGTAGCATTCAATTTATCTGGAGGTCAAGATGTGTAGATTAGATCGACATCTTTAAATGGCTGTGACATGATTATATATGTATTTGGATCACGGCTGACTAGGAAATAACACAACAAAAATAACGACTATCTTAGCGATATACTGTCGCAAAATAATTTTCGAAACAGAAAGCTGAACATATAAATAACATGGTTCTAAGTAGTGAAATGTCTATCCTCTACTCAATCCAAGAGACGTGAGAGAACCGGATGTTAAATGTATCATATTTCTTTTATAAATATAAAAGACGCCCATATTCTGCCCGCTGTGAAATAAATAGGGTATCAAATTGTTTCAACATCAAGTAATCGCATATTAGAAATCCATTTATGTTCACATGCTTACATTGATCTTTTACTAAACATTTGCTGATTGTGATAAATTTTGATGCTCACTATACTATAATCCAACATGATAGAGATTTTTTTCTAAATTTAACTTAGAGTTAAGTACAATAATGTTGTCAATATATTTAGTCTTAGTGTTAGTGTGAAATATATGCATGCATTTTTCATTTTAACGTGTTCGCTATTAAATAGCAGGTGTCTTGTCTTAAAATATAGTTAATTACATTATGAAAGCTATCTCTTTAGAATTACCATTTTGAAATCAAACGAAACTGATATTGGTTCTAATTATTTATTCATTTAAATCCCTGGCGTTTAAGTTACCGAAACAAATAAAATAATATTTGTAACATATGTACGGAGTTTCAATAGAACTGATTCATATACTGCAACTATTCATGAGTTGGTGAGTATAAACACTGAACATAAAATATTAGAGCATTTAATTGGTTGTTTAATGGATGTTCAATGGCCATTGCCCCCATAGCGAGATAATGTGGATGAAAACATCGGTGATTTGTCTAGTATATTTGCACAAAACTGTACTCTGTTAACCAAACCCAAGAGGTAGCTGTTGGATGTCGAATAAAAGGCTGGGTCTTATGTCGAAGCCTATATACATCTGCCTATATATATATATATATATATATATATATATATATATATATATATATATATAACGAAGGAAATGTGGTAAGGAACCAGGTGGACCATAACGCACGTACTCAATACTTTTTTTTTTTTAGTCCAGAATTAGCCGTCGAAACGGCTTCAGCTCACCAGTCGGGGTCCTACTCGTTCCTATATATATATATATATACCTGAACTTCCACCAGGAAATGTTTCGTATCATTGAAATGTTCTTTGCTTCTTGGATTTAAATATTCCACGACTCTCTACCACTTTTCCTCTACTAAAATCTTCTTACACCACCTTCTTCTGATGAAGCGTCCGAGAAGTTAAGACCCTCTTCCTGTTATATCAAGCGTTAATCTCATATATCCCTTCCATATACTGTGCCGATTGTGTTGTTATTTCTGTTTATCTTTTACATACATACACACACACACATATATATATATATATATATATATATATATATATATATATATATATATATATATATATATATATATATATATATATATATCCGAAATAAA
>OZ024741.1:97594501-97602001 GCA_964016885.1 Eledone cirrhosa
ATTGCTCTGTTTGTTGTTGTTTTGTTTTTTTCGCTGTTTATTTTCGCCGTTTTCTCTTTTCTTCCCTTTTCCATTCTATCTTCCTTTCCATTCTATCGCTCCTCCGTTTTCCCAATAACTTACCCAGTTATTGAACGCTCTGGGTTGTCGATATCTTGTCTTTAAAGCGTGGAAATATCCGAGACCCCCAGTAGACAACTAATGAGGAAGCCCCCTCTCGTTCTTGCTTTCTTCTTATTCTCAATCCATTTTAAGCTATATATATATATATATATATATATACATATATATATATATACAATGATATTAAATAAATGGAAACTATATTTATAAAACCATATTTATTGTATTATATATATTTCAAGGGCATCCAAGACAACACTGGTACGCTTTCATAAGATAAAATACAGGGTTTGTTTTATAAATAGAGACATAACCATGAAAATCATACCTTATCGGTTGGAAATTCACTGGATAGTGGAAATATATTAGGGATTATTCAAACTTATGTGTGAATATGCAAATGAATATGTAAATAAGGGAAAGACAACCGTTTATTTAAATGACACCGAAGAAAGAAAGGGAAAAAAAAAAATATTACGAGAGAGATAGAGAGAAGAAATTACCAAGAGGATGAATAGAACTCATGTTATGTTAATATGGGGTGGGGGATATATTTTAAGTATATATCTACTAATGGGACGTGTATTTACGATTAATTAGTTGTTAAAATTCTTTTCTAATATAATATTTACTGATATAAGTAGATAGACAAATAAATAGATATATATAGAAAAATAAATATATAGAAAAATTGATAGAAAAGTAGATGGAAAAATAAATAGACAGAAAAATAGATACAATAATAAATAGAAAAATCAATCAATAAATAGATAAATAGATAAATAGATATTAAATGGATATATGGGTATATCGTGTTTATAGATAATTGTTTTAATGAGTTATGAGGGATATTGGTTTATATTTAATGTAAGTAAATATTGAGTTAAATTAAATTAATTTAACTGAGTTAATAAGAATATTTATATTTATAAAATGAGAAGATACGGAAAAAACTCCAGTTTTGTTTATTTATTCGTTAGTATGAGACTATTTTGTCAAAATAATTATAAATGTTAAAGATATAAATGTTGAAAGATATATTTAGCCTGAATTAGTTAGTGGTTATAAATCTAAAAAAAGATATTAAAAAAATGTTATTAAAAAATATTAAAAATTCGGGAAATTTAAAAAAAAAATAATTTATAAGAGATAAGTAAATTAAAAAAAAATATGCAATTTAAAAAAAAAAGTAATTAAAAAAAATATATGAAAAAATTAAGAAATTAAAAATAAAGAATTACATTTTTTTTCCTCTCTTTCTTTTTCTGTCTTTCTCCAGTGTCATTTAAATAAACAGTTGTTTTTCAATTATTTACATATTCATTTGCATATAAACACATAAGTTTGAATAATTCCTAATATATTTCTACTATCCAGTGATTTTCCAATCGATAAGGTATGATTTTCATGGTTATGTCTCTATTTATAAAACAAACTTTGTATTTTATCTGATGAAAGCGTACCAATGTTGTCTTGGTTACCCTTGAAATATATATAATAAAATAAATATGGTTTTATAAATATAGTTTCCATTTATTTAATATCATTGAATAATAACTCCAGTAAATTGTGGAGTGCTATAAATCAGTTATAATCATTTATGTTTGTCGGACTTCCAACAAATTAAATAAAACTTATACTTATATATATATATATATATATATATATATATATATATATATATATATATATATATATATATATATATATGCGTGTGTGTGAATGTATGTGTGTATGTATGCACGTATGCATGTGTATACACCTACACATGATTATCTATCTGCAATTATTTTTTCGTTTAAGGTAATAAACCAATTCGGTGTTCACAATTGACTGAGCTGAAGTTACTGATTATTCGAGTCGGGTATACGGTCAATACAGTGAACATCAATTTCTACATGTCTAAATTTAATTACCTTTTATACGTCAAGTCTCAATTCGAAATATCGTGACTCCTAGTCAATGATTCTTTAGAGTTTTTAAGCCAGAACGTTTGTAAGTCGATTTTTCTTGTAAATTGTTGGCAGAAAAAAAGTTATGGAATGCATTTAGGTTTTATTTCGAGAAAATATTTTTAACTGTATACTCCAGGGGTGAAATATAATTAATTTCAAGGGTCAAAACTATAACCAATTAACCAGCTTTAAAATGTCGGACTGGTTGAAATATCATTTCAATTGTATTTATGTGTTTTGATGAGATCTGTTGTATAACCAATACTATCAATTTGTTTGTTACCCTATCATTCTTAACCTCAAGACCCAGCCCTTTCATAAATATGGGCACACTTTCCAAGCAATTGTTTATAGTTAAATCTGCTGTCCAATGTGATGTTTGAGATTTTTCTCATTGCCTGTTGCCATCAAACAGCAGTATATCATACAAAATGCAATATCTTCCACAATTAACTTAACCATTGAGATAAAGCCTCAGCTATGTTATATATTTGTTCTACCAGTAAATATTATCAGTATTTTAGTTTTTTGATCTTTCAATTTTATGTATGATATAATGCGTGAATATGTGTATTTTCAAGAGATGTTTAATAAATGCATTTCGTACAGTTAAATGTTGCTTGGTTATTGAATTGACACAGCCTAGGATTTTCAATATTTCAGTTCAAGACAATATTCGTATTATGTGAGAGGTGTTGAAGTGAATTTCAAATACTTTTAATTCTATGAGAATAGGAGAAGAAATATAATATAATGTGAATTTTGCATGGCAATGTATTGTTAAAGGACATTCATAAATTAGATAGGCTATGCAATTAAAACGAATAACCGAAGCAGAATTTAATAGAATTAAGCGTAAGCGAATATAGTCTTTCCTAATAAAGAATCAATCAATGTATTGATCACATTAAAGCTAAGAATACATCTTGTATTCGTGATATTCCAGACACAAACCTTACTTCAACATGTGTATTATAATATATTATGGCATCACAGCTACATATAAAAAATTAAATCACAGCTACATATAATAAATTAAATCCCGATATATATATATATATATATATATATATATATATATATATATATAGGGATTTAAATTATTCATATTTATATAAATACATACTATAATATATATATAAATGCATACATAGATAAAGATAGAGAGAGAGAGAGAGGGTGATATATATATATATATATATATAGTGAGAGAGAGAGAGAGAGAGAGAGAGAGAGAGAGAGAGAGAGAGAGAGAGAGAGAGAGAGAGAGAGAGAGAGCGAGAGAGAGAGAGCGAGAGAGAGAGAGAGAGAGAGAGCATAAAATTAACCGCTTCACCTCAGGTTTTTGACTAGGAAAATAGTTTCAGAAGTTGGGAACACGTATATTTGGAACCGTATAAAATGAAAATAAAATGTTGACTAGAAGAACTCAAACTCAGAGCTGCAACATGATACGTAATGAATGTATGGTTCTGTAATTCTCGAGGTTGTCGTAGGGGCGCCGCATAAGAATACACAAACGAATGCGTAAAAAGCGAGATGGTATATATATATATATATATATATATATATATATACGGAAGCAATAAATGATAATATAATCAGGAGAATCAAATCTGATGTTATAGGTTGCCGAAACGGACACTGACGGCCTATTCGAGGCGAGAATGTCTAACACAATAGTTAAACTCTCTCATATAGTATTATAAAATACTGGGGACGATATGAAATTACAGAATAGCACCAGACACGAACGATAAAAGAACAAAAAAATAAAAGATACATAATTTACGTACAATTACACGCACAGAGAGGTACTCATACACACATACACACACACACTCTCTCTCTCTCATACACACACACACACATGCATATATATCTATATATATCTGTGTGTGTGTGTGTGTGTGTGTGTGTGTGTGTGTGTGTGTGTGTGTGTGTGTCAGAGTTTATATGTATGTGTTTGTATGTGGCTAAGGAGAGACATAGAAAAATCAGTAATATACCAATGCTTGATAACTTCACATCAAACAAATATCTGAGACAGAAAAAATTCTTTGCTCAACTAGAGATAGTTAAATATAATTCAATAGCATACGTTAATTCAGAGGGAAATTCGGATTCGGGAGATTTCGTTCATATGAATCGACAATTAATATTACATCACCAAATCATGAGTAAAATGTTTTATATCTAATAAAATAACAGAAATAATATACCGAAACAGATTTATAAATATAGTTATCAATATGTTCAAACCTCAAGTTTCATATAAAACTGGCTTCTACAGTACTGGAACTATTTCTTTCAAAAGAAGTCATGAGGTGTAATGGTTTGTTTCAAATGAAACAGTTCCATTTCTGCATAATTCATTTCTACATTAAACTTGATATATATATATATACATATATATCGGCACTAGACAAGATTGTTTCTTCATCTTACATTCTCATCCGGGAACAGTTCTGTATGGCGCCAGTTCGTGATTTGAACTCGGGAATTTTATATTCTCCGAGTGAGAAGAACCCTCTGACGAAAGTCTTCATCTCAATGAATTTCCGCATGGATTATCCATTTATTTTGAGACTTGAAACCGCGGGGTAATGGTAATTATAGCAGGTACAGTGAACTTTTTAAAATTTATTTCAAAACTCTTTCTTATTTGCTAAACATTGATTATATATATATATATATATTTATATTTGAGGACAGATTTATGGTTTAAGAAAGAAACGCTTATATAATAACAGAGAAAAATTGTATTCTTACAAAAATAACAAAAAACATAAAGCTAAATTATCAATTTAATAATTTCATTCAATATAACCACCATAAGGATAGTTATTTTCATTGTTATTTTCTGAAATAAAAGTTCATTAAAATTAGTCAAATAAAATAATGACTAAAAATGCATGTGTCCTCAGATACCGTCCGCACCCTGTCCCACTCTCTCTCTCACTCTCTCTCTCTCTCTCGCTATATATATATATATATATATATATATATACAGGATGCGGACGGTATCTGAGGACACATGCATTTTTAGTCATTATTTTATTTGAGGTTAACTTTGCCTTTCATCCTTACGAGGTCAATAAAATAAAGTACCAGTAATCCACTGGATAATTGCTGGCCCTGTGTCAAAAGTAGAAACAATTATTTTATTTGACTAATTTTTAATGAACTTTTATTTCAGAGAATAACAATGAAAATAACTATGCTTACTAATGAAATGAAAAGGCATGTTTTAATTGTGGTTTTGGAGGCTAAGGATCGTGATTTAGAAATTTCTCGTTTTCTGAAAGTTACCAGATCTTTTGTCCGCATGATTCTGTGTGAGTTAGAGAAAGAAGATGGAAGCGTATTACCCGTATCAAAACGTAAACAAACATTCCAAATGCTCTGATTCTATCAGGATACCTGAATTTATTCACCAAGTTAAGCAAAACATTGATGACAATCCAGGAAAATCAATGAGGTCAATTGCAAAGAATTTTGGTGTGTCATAAAAAACAATCAGAAATGTTGTGCATGAAGACATCAGATACAAATCTTACGTGTTGAGGAGAGGTCAAATCATGTCAGAAAAAACAAAAGAAAACCGTTTAATCAGATCCAAAAGGCTTTTGAACAAACTTAAAAATCCATCAGAAGATGGTGTGATTTATTTTTTCTCAGATGAGAAAAACTTTGACCAGGATCAGAAAACTAACAGAGGAAATGATAGGTGGCTATGTGCTGACCCTTCTGAAGTACCAAGAGCGATGCACACAAAATTTCCAGCAAGTGTCGTGGTTTTCGGTGACGTTAGCAATGAAGGACTTGTGATCCTCTTTTTGTTCCACAAGGCCTTAGGGTGAATGCTGCTGCATATATTGAGGTTCTGGATAAAGTTGGTAAGCCTTGGATCAATAGTGTATGCAATGGATGGCCTTATGTATTTCAACAAGATTCTGCACCATCACACAAGGTTCAAATGACACAAGAATGGATGGCTGTAAAATTGAATGATCACATCACCCCAAACATTTGGTCTCCTAATTCTCCAGATCCCAATCCACTGGGCTACAATGTATGGAGCATCGTTGAGAAAAATGTCAATGAACACCCCCATAGTACCAACGATTCTTTGAAAATCGCAATAGTTCGAGTCTGTCCGATATGAACAAGGACTACTTAAGCCGAGCTTGTAAACGATTTCAACCGCACGTAGAGGTAGTTATTGATGCTTGTGGTGGTTTTATTGAATGAAATTATTAAATTAATAATTTAGCTTTATGTTTATGTTATTTTCGTAAAGAATATAGTTTTTCTCTATTATTATATAAGCGTTTTTTAAAACCATAAATCTGTCCTCAAATACCATCTGGAGCCTGTATATAAACGTGTATATATGTGTGTGTTTGTCTGTATGTATATATATATATGTGTATATATACACAGTTCAAGAGTAACCAATCTTAAAGAGAGAGATGGAGATATGAGATATGCTATTTGCAAATGAGGAGATATTTATAAACCATGCAGCATATTATAATAAGGTTCTTTCTGAATCTGGTTATGAACAGTACATTTACTACATATCTAAGTGCCATAACACAGCAATCCACCACAACCATAATAAACTTAACACTAGAACTAGAAATACCTTAGCATATAGCCAGATTCGCCTGAATTTTACCAGTAACAGCACTTATGCAGGGATTCTTAATGGTGGCAGTGGCCTGCTTCCCACTCCAAGTAGCAAACTAAAAAATCAACCCTAGAATAGGAATGAGCAAGGGGATGACAAATAACAAATGTCCAGGTAATAATAACCCTATGAAGGCCCCTACCAACACCACTAGAAACCCTAGAAAGAATAGGCCTAGAAATATCACCTGGCTTAACCACCCATTCTCATTTAATATAATATAGCCACTAATATCCCTAAACGTTTCTTCTCTATCCTATCTAAACACCCCCAACCATAGATATTACAAACTCTTTAATAAAAATAACATTAAAATCTCATTCTCCACAACACCTAACCTAGCTAGCCACATCGCATTCAGTAACCACCATAAACTAAGACAGTATAACTCCCACCATGCCGTACCACCACCCCCATCAAATACACCACGCCAATACAGCAATACTTACTCTAGGAGCAGACCCCCTGCCATCTAATCCTTCTAGCACTGACCAACCGCTTAGGTTAAACAACCCTACTCTCACTAACCGCAGAAGTAACTGCAACTGCCGTTACCCTAATGCATGTCCACTAAATCCACATTGCCTGACACCCAACATTGTCTATAAGTGCACGGTTAAAACTGCTTCGCATACCAGCTCCTACATCGGGTCTACCTCTAACCCTTTTAAGGTACGCTATAACGCGCACTCTTTTTGCTTCCGAGACCCTAACAACAGATGTTCG
>OZ024741.1:97607001-97679501 GCA_964016885.1 Eledone cirrhosa
ATCTCCTTTCATTATTAGACCAGGACTGAGCATTTACGCTGAAACGTGTAAAACATGAAATTAATATGATTGTAACAAACCAATTACACATCGAAGGAGAATACACCATTAAGATATGCATTGATTTATTATCAATAATACTACTGTTATATGGTCCAATTACTTGTAACAGTCTTACATCTCATCATCGGCACAGTATACGAACAATATGAATATATAATATGTATGTGTGTATATATATATATATATATATATATATATATATATATATATATATATATATAAATATATATATATATGTGTGTGTGTGTGTGTGTGTGTGTGTGTGTGTGTGTGTGTGTGTGTGTGTGTGTGTGTGTGTGTGTTTAATATTTGTATCCGGCTCGACCTGTGGATGAGATAACCTCGGTCGATTTCCATCGGGCTGAATTCTTTACTGGCTGTGAGAGTGGGAAACAGAACATATGCCTTCGGTTGCAAAAACATTACACCCGCTATTATGTTTACTTTCTTGCTTACTGGCAAGTTTGCCCTCTCATATTGTATTGCAGCACTATTGAAAACCCTGTCCTGTCATACACACCGTTTATTACCTTCTTAAATTTAGAGTTAACTAGAAAAATTTGTAGTTCTCTGCCTTTGATGACATCTACAAAATAATCTTGTTGAATACAATGCTTTTCGAACAACACTAATAACATTTCCTGGGCCTAAGTAAAATATATCACAGCATGTGCCACATTCATTTCACCGAATGACAACTAACATCTCCCTTAGCAGTCCTTGGGCTCCAATATTTACTACCTTGTCTGCTCAGAAGTCCAAAATCAACTCTGACGATGTCTTGCTGAAGTCAAAATCTATATAATCTGTATTAGAATGCTCTCTGAATGGTTTTAGAATATTACCAGTGTTATTCACAAGATATTTTAAGCAGAACTTCCCACCGCAAAAAGCATACACTGGGATCATTGAGATTGTTCCTTACTTATGTATTTTGTAAATTATTCATTTTTATATCCGCAGCACTTGGCTATTTTTTCTGATTTTAATGTCATCTTAATTACATTAATAATATGATTTATCAGTAACCACGGGCAACATTCCATGTAAAAAAACTTATCTTCCTTTTCGAAAACTGACATATTATGCTGGGAAGGAAATGTTTATTTGTACAATGTCCGTCTAGTGATTTCATCCAAGGTTTAAGTAGAATGGAAATATAATCATATCGGCGTTCCTTCCGAACATTAGCGGGAAATATAACGGGAATTATAAATGCCGAGTCGTCTGAAGATTTGTTTAGGGCCCCAATTTTATGTTGGAAGCAGCAACCTATAAGGCGAGGTTTTGCTATTATTTCGTCCACACTGCACATGTTACCGACATTGAAAGCATTGAATGATGATACAATGTTGCTTCTGTTTAATCTCGCTCATGTTGAAGTGTAGTTTGAGTATATGTTGGTGACATTATCAACAAAGACCTACCAGAAACCTTAGATATGAGTGGAAATACGTTTAAATATCCACATCTGAAGTGTGCAGTTCTATACCAGTTTTTCAATATCCAGATACATGATGTCAAATATTCAGGTTGGGTTGAGGCTTTAGAATAAATGTTTGTGCGTTAATAAATTAGTATACTGAACAACATGCGATGGTGAGAAATAAGTGTTTTTAAGATACAGAAACATTTTTATTGGTGTAGTTAAAAAGTGACTCTAGGGTTTTTTTCTTTGTCAATAACAGCTTTCCATATATCTATGTCCTTTGAATATAAGAAAGATTGAAATCGCTTACATTAATGTGTTACCCAGGAAGTACTGGCACACAACTCAATTTAGTTTTGTAATTCTATGAAGCACATTAAAGAAGCTAGGGGTGCCCGAATAAAAGCTTGTGATTACGTATAAAATAAGATCATATATTTTGTGTATGACATGAGTAACACAAATACACAGACATACATTTGAATGTGTCTGTATATATGTGCGTGTGCGTTAGTGTGTGCATATTTGTGTGTGTGTGTTTGATTGGGTGTGTTGGTATACGTGCATGCAGGCGCGTATGTGTGTATTTCTGCAGCAAAACCAAATTATTCACATAAATTGTCATTTCGTTATATTATGAATATTTCCATTGCCATTAAAACATCTTGTTATTCACATAAATACAAAGTTTGAAATGTTCAGTTTTGTTAGCGTTATTCTTCGATATTCTTCTATTTCTTGGAATATTCTATTTACATGAAATGTAAAGAAACGTGTGTCTATGCAAACAAACTCACACATTATATATATATATTATATATATATGTGTGTGTGTGTGTGTTTGTGTGTGAGTGTGTGTGTGAGTGTGTGTGTGTGTGTGTAAATGTGTGTGTGCGAGTGCTTGTATATACTGCATCTGTGAACTGTTGTTAATGGAAGATATATCAGAAGAAAATACCTGTGATCGAATATGAGATACAACACACAATGGAATCAGTTTTGTTTATAATATAAGCGCCTGTGAATGGGCTTACGTGCATTTATGCGTGTGTATCTGCGCGCAAACGTATAAATGTATCCGTTTTCGTTTTACATTCTCTAATGATACTTTAATATTACTAATGCAGCATCTACCTATCGTCGGATACACCTGACAAGCATCTATTTTTCCAGCAAAATTTAAAAAGCCTCATTTGGCGAATCATGAGGATAGAGAGAGTTTTAATAAAATAATATATATACCACCGAATTTTACGTATTCAGTCATTTGTTTAACGTTGTTCTTTATACATAACTAAAACGACTTCCTTCTACCCTGTCTCCTACTTTCCCATTCTCTCTCTCTATATATATATTTACACATCTCTCCCCCTCTCTCTCTGTCTCTATGTCTCTCTGTCTGTCTTTCTCTCTCTCTCTCCCTCTCTCTCGCCTTATATATATATATATATATATATATATATATATATATATATATATATATATATATATATATATATATATATATACGTATATATGTATGCATTTATGTATATATGTACGTACGTATGTATTTATGTACGTACGTATGTAGCTATGAGTGTATGTGTAGAACATGAGAGAGGCAGACAGAAAAAAAAACACCGTCGGAAACAGATAGATTGTTCAAGAGATAGATAGAATGATTGAAAGATGAATCAAATGGAAACAACAGATAGATTTACGTAAGAGAGTTTTAAAAAAAAACGATAACGTCGTGAAGTTTCTTTTGAAACTCTGAAGAGATCCTTTTTGACATTTTCAACATTTCCTATCCATTTGCTATAAATATGTCTTTATTTCGAGCTATTGTGCGTAAAAAGCCGATGCTTTTAACCTTCAGAATAAGGACCGAAATGTCATTGAAAGAACAATAATTACTAAAAACTCAAAAGTGAATAGATATTCCGAAATTTGAAATATTTCGACTAATGTTATATTTTGACATATTCCCGAAACAGCTTGTCCGGTAAGCACACGTTTTATGTAACTAATGTGTAGCGTTACGTCATCTTAATATATTTTAATCGTTGATGGCTAGCAATAGAGCATGAATGACTGCGATATCGACTTTATCAATATCAATGCACATGATTTGATAGTATCTAAAGAGCAATATATAATCTAGCGGAGAAAAAGTCTCTGTAAAGCGATTTTGAAGAACATTCCAAGTCAATAAATTTCGTTTCTTGCAGGTAAAGTAGCTCCTCCCTTTTATTCTGGCGCTTGTACAACAGAAAGCAATATACTAAGAAATGCATACACGAACTTAACGATCCCTAATGAAGTGAAATAAGTTTCATTACGACGCGAGTATACAGGATACTGGTGTGTGTTAGAAGGGAACAGCTAATACTATGTGGGACGTTGCTAGACTGCTGAATGTGGAAATTGTTATCATAGGTAAAAAGAAAGATATGATATCTTCAAAGGTATATCGTTCTCAAATGTATGAATTAAATTAGATTTATCATTATGATAACTATTGTGATATAAATCCTGTTGCAAGCATAAAAAATTCAAGATTTTAATGAAAATTTATCGAATATGGGATGCAGTAGAGGGTGAGTATAATTTGAAGTACTTTGTTAACCTCAGAATGAATTGGTGTTGTAACGGTTACTCTAGTTTACTTAGTTTGACTAAAAAGAGAAACTTTCGTGAAAAAACGATATAAATCAATACAGTATACCTCTGAGAATATTAGTTATTACAATTTATTAATATGCAATGCAATGTGGGTAAGTTTTAGCAATATGAATTATAGCATAATCGTTCCTGGGATACTATCGTGAGGTTTCGTTTAAATGATAGTGCGAGAATTTTGAATGACCAGATATTAGGCTGAGGCTTAATAATTATTGGAATTAATTTAATAGGAATGTCTGATACATTTGTGGATTTCGAATACAGGATTGGAACTGCATTTTAAGATTTCAACATTGGTACCTAACCTATACTTTGTCTGCTAAACATGCTATCTCTTGACAGAGATATTAACTTTTTTGAGATCGTCGGCATGATAAATTTCAAGCAGGAGAAAACGCATAATAATGAAATGATAATAATACTACTAATAATAATGATAAAAAAAGAGGGTGGCTGAGAAGGAGGAGAGGACTGGGTAAAGAAGAAAAAAAGAAGAAAAAATAATAGACAAAGATGTCAATAAATAATAATACTACATATCGTATTTTCCTCCATATCAATATTTTTCCCAAGACAAGATTCTTCTAGCTATATTCTCAAATCATCGTAGAGAGATTCACACACCATCTTTGGATGCAAATGTCGTCTCAAAATCAATTTCCATGGCAGATAAATCTGAATTGTAGGAATACTATATAATGCTGTCGAATTTCTTCAATTATATGTATTCTATCCTCAATTGTTTCAGATATTATTCGGATACCAATTTAATGCATCAGGGTATCTTGTTATATTTAATATATTTTACAATTTTTCTTCCCAATCATCGAATATATTCCTTTCGGAGCCTTTATTATTCTGTGTTGTACCTTTTACTGATCATATATAATACTAATCATCGAATATATTCCTTTCGGAGCCTTTATTATTCTGTATTGTACCTTTTACTGATCATATATAATACTAATAAAAAAATAATTACATACCAAATGTATTTGCTCTCTCTCTCTGTCAGCCTCCCCCACTGTCCCACTCTCTCTATCTCTCTCGCCCTATCACTCTCACTTTATATATATATATATATATATATATATATATATACATATTGAGGTTGCCTCGAATAGTAGATACTATATGGCAGCTGCAACTTCGATTCATATATATATATATATATATATATATATATATATAATATATATATCAAAGGAATCCATGTGAAAAGCAAGTAGTCAGCTCATATCGAACTCAGTATGTGCCGTTGTCCCATTGAGAATCTGAGTCCCCAAATCTGTGCGTGCAAGCAACCGCTATGTTGGCCACCAAGGGGCTCTGTGTAGGGTTGGGTATTTGGATTACGCTGTCAGTATGTGCGATTTCCCTTGGACTTTTAATATATGTTCGTATATGTATATATTTATTCTTTGACCTAGCGTCGGTGTGTGTGAGTGTGTGTGTACCCACTCACATTAACTGTGACCGACTGTAATTCTACAGATTTGATTGATGTCCAGCGTCTTTTACAGCTATTGGGAGATAGAGACATGATAGTTTTATGACCCTAACTGAGGACTATAGGAGTCGCCGTGTTTTGACTGCTTGATCTTCATATGAGGGACTAAACTCTGTGAGTGAACATCGTTAATTTTCTCCTTCATATCAAGGATTTGAAGACAATTCATTTTCACCTGACGAGATCAGTGATAATCGATCATTGCTACACGATCGATTTATCTCTTATTGAAACATGTGTCGTGATTAAAATGATTGGAAATGTATACCATGCCTTCGGATTTTTATTTTGAAACAAATACTCCGTTTTCCATCATCTAGCTGTTCCCATAAATGGAATTGGAGATATACAAAAACGTGGGGAACATAATATTACGAACAAAAATGTATTGGACCGTTTGACACAACCAATAATACACCTTACTATATATATATATATACATGTGTGTGTGTGTGTGTGTGTGTGTGTGTGTGTGTGTGTGTGTGTGTGTGTGTGTGTGTGTGTGTGTGTGTGTGTGTGTGTGTGTGTGTGTGATTGTGTGTGTGTGTTTGTGTGTGTGAGTGCGTGTGTAAATGTGTGGATACTATTTCAGAAAAGTATTATTGCAGCATCTATTTAGAAGGTATCAGCTTACCAACTTCAAAACCAAGAGAGTATATGTTACTCGTGATATAACGATCCTAAAATATCCCTTTGGGATTCTAATACGGTGTCTTGATCATTGCCTAAAATATCACAACGAAATTTATATATGTATATTATACATAAAACTATCTTATATACGCTTTCATATACGTCTCTGTTTTGAAACGAGATGAGCTACAGCTACTACTAATATATATATATATATATATATATATATATATATATATATATATATATATACGCTGCACACACGAACAAACACTAACACAAAAACACTCATATATATAAAGCTTTTTACTACAGCATCTAAATATATATTAATATATATTCTAGATACAATTATCAAATAATTTCGGCAGAAACTAGATTTGAGGCTTATAACTTTCATTTACTCACATATGAAATACTATCCCGTCACAAATATTAATATCACCAATTGATATAACTTTAATAATTAAATTATATTCTATAATATTAATTCCTATTTATTAACTACTATTAAATTACAACATTAAATAAAATAAAATGTTATAAATGTTCATATTACTCATAATTATAAATATAAGTTACATGTATATATTATATACATACACACATATATATTATATATATATATATATATATATATATATATATATATATATATAATATATATGTGTGTATGTATATAATATATACATGTAACTTATATTTATAATTATGAGTAATATGAACATATATATATATATATATATATATATACATACACACACACACACATATATATATATATATGTTATATGTTATATATGTTATAAGGATTATAATGCCGTGCACGTCCATTCCAACAAAACTGGCAACCTATATCAAGTGGAGCGCAGTACTTACCATCAACTACTACATAATGCTGTAACTAAGGATTACCGTAAAACTAATCAGTGCGTCATCAATGAAATCAACGATGATGAGTTTAATATCACCTCTGATCTCAACATCCTGGACCGGACCGAACCTCTGTACCCTATTTCTCCCCACTTTACCCTGAAGGAT
Organism: Eledone cirrhosa; assembly: GCA_964016885.1. Lineage (NCBI taxonomy): Eukaryota > Metazoa > Mollusca > Cephalopoda > Octopoda > Eledonidae > Eledone > Eledone cirrhosa. The sequence goes on from OZ024741.1 coordinate 97,614,345, forward strand.
CACAAATCCAATTTTCCGAACAACCCCTCTATTCGGCTTATTAACCCTACGAAGTCCGATTTAGGTAGACTTAGTAAAACGATTCTTGAGAGAATTATACCTGAAATTAGAAGTTCGGCCCCTCTTGCACTGTGGAACAATTCTTTCGCGGTGATTGATTGGTTCAACGGCATATGTAACAAAGAACATTGCCGTTTTATCCAATTTGACATCAACAATTACTACTCCTCCATCACTTTACCACTTCTCCTTAGAGCTATCAATTTCGCTAAAACACTCACAGTGGTTAATGATTTCGAAGTTGATGTCATCCTCAATGCCCGAAAGTCGGTGATTAATTTAGACGACTCTATTTGGATTAAAAAATCCAATAGTACCCCATTCGACGTGAGTATGGGCGCCAGTGATTCTGCGGAGGTTACTGATCTTATCGGCCTTTTCCTTCTTTTCTCTATCAAGGACGAATTCCCCAAGCGGGTGGTGGTTTGTTCCGTGACGATGGTCTTTTGAATATGACTAAGTGCGGACCTCGTGCTTGTGACAGGTTCAGAAAAGAACTCACAGCCTTCTTTAAAGGATTCAACCCCTCTATACAGGTTGAGGCCAATCTATCGGTCGTTAATTACCTCGACGTTACCCTCAATTTATTGAATGGGTTGTATTACCCGTATAGAAAGCCGAATGATACGCTTAATTACATAAGTAAGCATTCCAACTATCCTGCCAGCATAACCAAGAACCTGTCAAGAAACGTTTCGTTGAGGCTTTCCCGTCTTTCCACCAACGAGCGTATTTTCAACGACCATTCCACTTATTACAATGAATCTCTTGCTCGAAGTGGATTTGTCGATAAGATAGCATATACAGAGTACGAAAATAGACCTAGAAGAAATAGATCCCGTCGCATTTGTTGGTATAACCCACCATATAATATGGAGGTAGCCACACCATTAGCTAAGATCTTTCTTTCCCTTATCACGAAGCATTTTCCCCCTACACATAAATATAGTAACATTTTTAATAGAAATACTATTAAAGTCTCTTACTCTACGACTCCTAACCTTGCACATAACATCACAGCTTCAAATTTAGCTAAACTATCTAGCCGTAGGAACACGTGCAACCCTGTAGTTAGTACTAACTGTAATTGTAGGAATCGGGTTGATTGCCCCCCTATCCGGGAAATGCCTCTCTAGTAACATTGTCTACAAATGTAAGGTTGTAACACCCACGTCCCATAGGGCCTACATAGGGTTAACCGCCAATTGATTCAAGCAGCGTCTTTACATGCATACCCATTCTTTTCGTTACCCTCTAAGAAGGAATATGACGTCATTTTCAGCTTATATCTGGAGTCTGAAAGACAACCACACCCAATATAAGTTACACTGGGAGATCCTAGCTAGGGCTAGATCGTATAACGGAAATAAAAGACCATGTGACCTCTGCGCCGCTGAGGCCCTGGAAATACTCTACGCCACATACCACATCTTAAACAAAAAATCTGAAGCAATTTCGGCTTGTAAACATAAATTGCACAAAACTTCCTGTATTACAGCCCCACGTTATACCCTAACGGATAGTACGATCTATACGTGAATATTTACGTCTTGATGTGGGAGCTAAGTATATGTTTTGTTTATACCATTACTTATTTGCTTAGGTAAGTATATATTACCCGTATGTTTTGTGAAGGTACGTATACCTTCTCGTACGTATATTTGATTGTTTGTGTTATGGCGTATAATTTAATATATTCTGGTACATATGGTTTGGCTATGCGCATACGGGAGTTTTGCGTCTGTGTGAGTATGCAGGTTCGTACGTATGTAGGGTGTGTGTATATGTGTACTTCATGTTTTGGTTGACTTACGTCTCCGAACATTCGCGTATTTACATGTAGGTATGTGTGTGCGCTTGTTATATACGTATTTATTTATTTATGCACGTTTATATAATTATTTATTTATTTATATACACGCATGCACCCACACACATATTTATATGTGCGTGGTTTTGTATACCTATGGTAAGTGGTTTGCGTATACTTGTGTATGTACGTTTTTGTTTGCGTGTATGTATTTATTTATTTCTATTACTTCTGTATTGTATTTATTTACTATGTTCTTAACTCTGTAGCGGAGATTCATTCGGTCTCCTAGTTAGAATTTTAGTCTACGACTTCTGCTATACTATTTACAGGGTTTTGTCTTTGCGTGCTGTTGTTCTCCACGCTCCACATATGACGTATTATCTTCGTTTTTTTCGTTCACTGCCAGAGAACGTCTCTATGAACCGCCTAAGAGAACATTAGTCTACGACCTCTTTTATACCATAAACGTGGTTCTGTCTTAGCACGTAATTGTTTTTCACCGCTCCTATTAATGACGTATTATATTCGTTTTTTCCCGTTCTTTGCCAGCGAACGTTTCCACGAACCAAAGTATCGTCTTCCTGTCTTCCTCCGGTTGCAACGTTTTTTTAAATATCCACTTCTGCGTTTACAGATTGACTTTGTTAGTTTCAGAAGATCCCGTTAAGGGTGAAAGCAGCGATTTTTGCTTAAACTTTAATCTGTTATTTTAATAAATATTTGCTCTACGGTTCTTATATATTTGATATATATTTATCCTTATCGAGCCCTCTTTGGATTTTAGTCTTCAAATTTATTATTATTACTATATATATATATATATATATATATATATATATATATATATATATATATATATACATATATACATATATATATATATAACGAAGGATGTGTGGTATGGAACCAGATGGACCATAACGCACCAGAGTACTCAACACTTAGGGTAGTAGAGCGGGTAATAGGAAAATGTTAGACCCCGACGGCAGAGCTCAAGACGTTTCGACGGCTATTTCTGGTTCAGAAATAACCGTCGAAACCGCTTGAGTTCTGCCGTCGTGGTCTAACATTTCCCCATATATATATATATGTGTGTGTGTGTGTGTGTGTGTGTGTGTGTGTGTGTGTGTGTGTACATATAAATAGAATTATTTGGACCCGAACATAGAATAGAATATAGGAGATAGAACAAAATGTAGAGGATAGAAACAGATAATTCAATTGGGGGGACAACCTGCTAATCTGGTGTTATATTAATAGCAGACGGTCCTTACACCACACTCCGTATGTACATTTCAAAAGCCTTAATATGTCATTATGTAATAGTTATTTATTTAATGTGTTGTCAGACATGTGCTGAGAATGTACACAATGTTTTGTTTTCGTTTTGGGATTTTGAATTAACTGCCGTCAATGGGATGGTGTCACATTAGGTTCTACCAGGAATATGCTATAACAATTTCGTTTCTTTCTTTACCGTATTCAACTAATTCATTCTGTATTCAACTAAATTCATTGATGTGGTATCATGCATAGGTATATATATGTACGCATTTTCATTTTGTTGTGTATGTCGGCGTGTGTGCGAATATGAATGGACGATCTTTCAGAAAATATTCACGAATATTCACAAAAAGTCCGCAGTATTAAGAATAGGCTGGGTGAGAGAAGAGTAGCTGTGTGGAAGTCGTATTATATCTTCCTTGCTTCTTTGTGTTGCATTGAGGATTATTAGAGGATTATTGCATCATAATGATTGTGCAGTTATTGTGTAACTTTCTAAGTAGTGTTTATATAGGATTTCCAAAACTATTCGAAAAAAATATATGAAAAAGTGAGGGACAAAAAAAGAAAAGATTTGGCAATCGAAAGTAAATGAGAAGTGCAATAATGATAGCTCCTGTCTCACCACATTACGTATATCTACAAGAAGTCAATGCTGAGAGAATAAATCTGACATAGAGAAACAAATGAAATCTCAAGTGGTGGCTTATAGAAGACTTACTTATAAACGTGTAAGGCGTACTGATTGATGGCGTACCTTAAGGTGGGTATATTCTGCAAGCAAGACAAGGTTTTATTAGTAGTAGTTCTTGTAAAAGAATAAGTAGAATTTAAAGAAATCAATAGCTACTATGGTCTCTCACTAATACGGACGGAAACAAAAAGAACAAACACAATTTGGAATTGAGATGCTAAATGTGTCAGTCGTATTAAGAGACAGAAATATTACGTTTGAGTTAAATAAACGATTGACTGAAAAATGTGATTTAGACCTGGGATAACATGACGGAAAATTCAGTTTTTGTTGGCTGGTCATATTAAGTTGTATTTACTCTGAAACTACAAAGAATATATACATAATTGCCCAATCTATATTTTAGTTCAATCTAGATTAAACGGTGGTTGATGTGAGATTACATTTCTTTCAAATAGGATATAATGTTATATATTTCTAAATATCAGGATATGTAAATATTTCGAAAGATAAAATGAGTTTAGGGATAATACAGACAAATTCTAAAACATATTGTTTTGGATAACTTAAGTAACATTTTAGTTTTGACGGGCTTGGGGATTTGAAGTACTTGGTGTCTATATGTAACTAGTGGTGAACCGGCAAAAGGGAAATGAAATCAATTTGGAGGAAAACGTCTAAGATTCTAAAGAGTGTTACTGGAAGTGAAACGAGCTAAAATGAGCAATCTTTCTTTACTAGAGTACTGTTTATAAAACCAGAACGTATTCGAGGTTTCAATGAAAATGTACTCTATTTAATTTGGTAAGTTAGTTGTATCATAATTAACGAACTGATGACAAATCTTACATTAATTACCACTTCACCCTCCAAAACAAACAAAAACCACTATCATTGACGCTCAACAAAAACTACTATGAGTTTCAAAAAAAAAATGGCTTTCATTATTGATATTATTTTAAGAATTTAAAATAAAGTGCCAGTAATGCACAGGGTAATTGCTGGCCTTGTGCCAAAAGTAGAAACACTTATTTTAAGCATTTTGCCAAGTGAAGAATTTGAGGAACATTTCGCTAATAATAGTTTAAAGGATCTATCACAGTTATTTATACCAATGCTCCTTCAAGATACCAATAACATTCGGTATGTTATTATACATCTAAACACCAGGATATGTTTCATTGTAAATTGTAATTTTACTTGCTTCCGTTTCAAGTTGTCAAGAATTCTATTTCTGTATAACCCATTCAATAAAACATATATACATTCTAAACATCTGACATAAGTGAGGGTGCAGAGGAAAAATACTAGATATTCTAGTGTTTATTGTACAACTGAAACAACAGTTGTTATAGTTTTCCACATTACCCTTGAAACGAGATAACCTGAAGCACATACTGTCATATTTATGCAGGTTTTACATATTTAAACTTTAAATATTTTAGATTACATTTTACGAATTTTACAATGTAGTGCCAGGCATCCGTATAATTTTGTGTTCGTCGGTTTAAATCGTTCATAAAAGGTCAGTAATTTTGATTTGATATAAATTATCTGTTATTACAGCAACATAGTTTTGATCTAACAATTTCGCTCAAGTGGGTTATTGTGCTTTCCTACGTTATTAAAATGTATAAATATATCATGGTAGCATAGTATGATTATATAATATAAATCGCAAGCAAAGCATTTAATTAACTTGCTTATACAATAAGCATGTGAGCGATGAGATTAGAAAGCAGGTGAGTGCTGAACTAAATTAATTGCAATGATATTACATCTAGCTTTCTGGGGTGCAATATCCCTCTCATAGAATATGTATTACTGTGGATCATTTAAATCAAATTTACAAAAGGACCCCAAAACTTGTTCCCATGCCAAGCCAAAAAGTCATCTACACTCTACTATACAATATAGCTTTAGATTAACATTATAATTTAGTACTAACAGCAATCAAACGGTGTGGTATATATTTGTAGTTGAACATAAAGAAGATACACACGTCTGCACGCAAACATGATGATATGACACGTATATGTACACGTACACACGCGCTTCCCTGATTTAATTTAATACAGATCATAATAAAACAAAAAGCGAAAGTTTGAAGTAGAAGCTGAATGTTTGCCCTGGGCAATGTTCCAATGCATTTCTTTCCTGAATCTGATTTTGGCACATCTCAACGGAATCTGAACGCTAGAACTAATTCTACGAACGAAACAACCGACTCATTTTAAAGTGCTCCTGTACACCCTACTCGAAAATCTAACCTAAAGTCATATTGTTTAGATGTGGTTTCTTCTTGCAACGGGAATTGAAAAAGAACCAACTATGTAGGTCAGTATTCAGATTATTTCTATTGATCAAATATATTGTATTTATAAATTTAATGTATATGTAAAAGAAGGAGTGATTGAAGAAATGAGAATCTTGCGGAAGACAGTGAATATATATATATATATATATATATATATATATATATATATATATGTGTGTGTGTGTGTGTGTGTGTGTGTGTGTGTGTGTGTGTGTGTGTGTGTGTGTGTGTGTGTGTGTGTGTGTGTAGAACGATATATATATATATATATATATATATATATATATATATAGGAACCAGTAAGACCCCGACAGCTGAGCTCAAGCCGTTTCGACGGCTAATTCTGGACTGAATTAGTCCAGAATTTGCCGTCGAAACGGCTTGAGCTCAGCTGTCGGGGTCTTACTGGTTCCTATTACCCACTCTACTACCTCAAGTATTGAGTACTTTGGTGCGTTATGGTCCACCTGGTTCCTTACCACATTTCCTTCGTTATATATATATATATATATATATATATATATATAGAGAGAGAGAGAGAGAGAAAGATAGAGATAGAGAGACTGGGAGAGAAAGACTAAGAAAGCAAGATGTAACACATATTTTTGTATGTATAAGGAATTTAATTAAATTTACAAATTAACTAGAGATAATAGATCGTTTCATACTTAGTTTTGTGAGAGGTGAAAGGTTTCCTATTGAAATCTCACTTTCCTGTTTAATTAATCGTTTCTTTAGTACTGCGGCAAAGCGAACACAGAGGGGTCATTATATTGAAAATGTACATGTAGTGCGTGCGTGTGGTGGTGGTGGGGGGGGGGGGCATTGAAATTGAATAAAATAAAATTAAAATAATATATGCAATATACCAAATATAACGATGTTCCCAGATGAAGAACACCAATGGCCTTTGACAGATTATTCTGTCTATCATGGGTAAATGAGGACTCAGTTGTTTTCCCCGATGCACTGAAGTATGTTGAGATCAAGGTCCTTCACTAGAACCATTATTGTCACTGTCTTGAGCCTGTAAATAATTTGGTATGGGTGTAACGCCTCCTTAACCTCCTTCAAATGATAGTCCAAGAGGAAGTCAGGAATAGATGGATGGGGTATTGGCAGAATTGGAAACTCCTTACAGTAATATCCATTCTTTCGCAGTTGCTAGCCACATTCGTGATTTCTGGATGTTATCCGTAATACCTGGCCAGATTGTTCTTCAGGTAGATATGCATGTCTACTGGCAGTGTTTCTTCGAATGCATTACTACTTCTTATCAAGTCATGGAAGTCATTCGGATCCTGCTGCCATAATATTAGATTGTTATGAGTGACTGGCAATATCAAAAACATAAGAGGCACATAAATCTCTGCAGATCCCGATTCTTCGGCCATGGTATGAAATGTTTCGTGGCGAAGTGTTTTGGTAATCTTCTATGAAACGAAACTGAATTCATTTGTGCTGAAGACACTCACCAATTAGTGATGTTCAAACGATTCAAAAGATTTAGATTAATAAACAAAAATTGTGAGAGCTTAACTGAAGTCACATTTTTGATCCACACTAGCTAAGACGAATCACATGATTTGCAGTTTCTTGTGGAAGGTCATCGGACGGTGATAGCGCAAACCCATGCTTGCTAATTACACAACCAATGACAAACATGCCTTACCTATATACGTTTGTTAACACCTTAGATTCTGACATCAGCAGAGCTAGAGAGCGAATGTTATCGATAGTAACACTTTGTACGAGTTATTTATTGGCACTGCAATAACGGGAATCTCTTGTCAGATAAATATAACAGCGACATGGCCAACAAAACTGGCCTGAATATATAAGAATATATCATATAAGCCGTTTAATTTCTCTCCCACCCCCATAACCATTCATAATCAACCATATATGATACACTGATATCAACTATACGCAGAGGTTTGCTCTTGGCAGAGTTATTCACCAGCAGTTGTTAACGATAAAGCCAGTCAGGTAGCTCTAATCTTTGTGCACCGCCAACGGTATTCGTTTCTCCTAGTTCGCGTATCTCTCTATAACATATTCTAGTATGAGAGGCAGATCAAGAATTTAGGTTCTGTGTAACGAAACATTTAGCATTTTAGGCGCCCTACACTGGTCTATCCACTGATTTATTAATTACACTATCGGGATTTGATGAATTAATTTTGTTTGCACTGATGTATTCGATAAATGTATTTGTTACGTTTTTACAATTTCAATATGATTGCAAAATGCATAATCCTCTTCGGATAAAGTGCGCATTATCTTATTCGGTACATCCACTAAAGCAAGGATTACTTATATGATTCTATTATTCAACTAGTAATATAGAACGGCCAGGATGTCTGAAGAAATTTAACTGACCCGTGTTGGTCGAAGTGTATGGTTTTGTAACAATAATTTGGGCTGCCATTCTCGTTTAACTGCACAGATGTACTTTCTAATTTTAGAATTACCATCAAAACGTCCAGATACAAACGTTTCTGAAACAACACTGCTACATCCCTGCCTAATTTGGAACAGAATGTATATTAGTATATTCCTTTTACTGGTATTTATTTATGTTTATTTCAATCTAGTTTTAGGTCAAAATGTTGAAATTAGATTTGAATACATTGCCTTGAGATGTTCTTGCACTTCATTTCTCTCTGATCTTTTTTATTGCTAAACATTTCTCTCTGAAAATATCGTACTGTTCTTCGACTCCACATATTCATTTCGTTCTTTTATTGTCATTCACTTCACTTCTCTCTCATTCATCTTAATTTCCTTTCTCTATCTATCTTTATATCCTACCCTCTCCCACTTTCATCCCGTATAATGTTATCAAATCGGGAAATATCTTCTGAAATTGATTTATATGTATTACAAATTAATGTTTATGCCATTAAACGACAGGTTTTATTCATTGCATGAAATATATATAGAGGAAACAGAAATGTGACATTATATACAGTAAGCAAAATCAGATATTGGATGAAGTTGCTAATTTTGCGCACAGATATCTAATGACATGTTTTGCTAGCCAATCCAAAAATAGCTTTGCACTATATAACATTGTACGTCTTCTGAATAGAATTGCCACAAACTTTACTATTCATAGAATGTTATATTCTAGTGTTAATGAAATCCTGGGTGACGTGTCCTTTTTGCTTTAATTTTATAGAATTGTTTTGTTTTTCATATATAGTTATGGACTTCAACATAGCCACCGCCATAGTTTAGTGAAAGAACCAAGACATGAATCAACAATAACACGTAAGAAAATATCTCCCCTAAACTATGAATGTTCTTATAATACACATCTATTTGTGTATGCTATTAAAGGATAAATACTGTGGTATTGCATAAAAAAGAATTTTTCATTTAACCTCTTAAATACGAAGCATTTAACTTCATTTACACAGTATAAAACAAATTAAAATAGTAAACTAAATTACGTAGAATTGATACATAATAATGATATATAGCTATTTATACTTCCAATATGTATAAGGAATAAACAGAATTAATTTCCATCTTTCCTGATAAAACGTCTATCTTGTTAATAGTCATTCTTCTTACTCGTAGCTAGTTAAATAGCTGCATATAATATTAACTGCATTTTTCAGGTTTCAGATGAAATACTTACTGCAGATTTGAATTCAAGATTTTGATATTTATATAATATCCTCAACCACTCCATCTCTATCAAAGAAAATATACGATTATTTTCCTCGCTACTAATCTAGCCGTAATGGCACGGCTCTTAATGATTAGGTTAGTCGGTTCACGATAGTAAGATTTTGAGTTTGATTGCCGGAAAAGCGACGCGTTCGTGGGTGATTCATTTAATTTCTAATTTATTCAGTTACTTTAAAAATAAGTTATACCTTTTATTCAAAAGTCAAGTCTTATCAAACAAGGAATCGCTGAATCGTTCCAAGAATTACCTTATGCAGACTTTCCAATCATTTCCAAATAAAATTCCCGATGAGGATGTTCTTTTGTTTGAAGAATTGGAACATTTGCCGTCGTACTCGATGTAGGTCCAACACTGATATAGCCAATGCAAATGTTAACGTTTTCTAAGAGGCCTTCCATTAACTTCTACCATAACACGAACCTAAATAATATCGAATATTTAACAAACTTTGAGTTACTTCGACTGTTAATAACAAAAGTTACGACTACTACTGAGATAACTATTGCTAACTGACCTACGCCTAATAAAGCAGCACCAATGTCGGTAATTATTCACGCAATATGATCGCACTTAAACTCTCATAATGAGTGTTCATAATTAACCTCAGCTGAGTACTTGTCTATTATGGTTTGTACAACTATCATCTTGTGAATAACCATTATGTGCTGTTCCATGCCTTTTATGTTTCATTAAATCATTTGATTGTTTACATTTTCTATATTTTGTTTTGTTTTCCTTTGTTATTTTAAAAGCGTCCTACAATTTATATGTAGTTATTTCTTAATCAATGAACTTTGGCGAAATTGACGAGAAGGAATTTTTTTGTTCTACTGACATCTCAATCGATTGTTTAGCATTACAGTTCGTTGCTGTGAGGTTGGTTGGTATTAGTGGAAGTCTTGGTAATGGTGTTGATAGTCACTGTACGTTCATATCGTTTAATTACTAGCTAACGGTTTGTGACTCTTTTGATCGTAACTGAAAAAATATTTTGTTTGAAATGTTGTTTTCAAATATTGTATATCTTAATAATTTTAGAATGAATTTGTTGTAATTTATGTTATAATATTAAAACTAATATTCTTCTTCTTCTACTTTAGCGCGTCGAACACGATGCTTTACAGTGTAGAGTTACGTCCCTTTACGGCCTGAGTTCAAATCATGCCGAGGTTAACTTTTCCTTTCATCCTCACAGGGTCGATAAAATAAAGTCTCGCACTGGGGTCGATTTAATCGACTTTGCTCTCCGCCAAAATTTACTGGCCTTGTGCCTATATAAGAAACCATTATTAATATTAAGGGCGGTGGATTGGCAGTATTGGTAGAGTGTCGGATGCCATGCTTTGACGCATAGAGTTACGGCCCTTGCCATTCTGAGTTCAAATCCCGCCGAGGTTAACTTTGCCTTTCATCCTTACGGGGACGATAAAATAAAGTACCAGTAATACACTGGTGAATTTGCTGGCCTTGTGCCTAACGTAGAAACAATTATTAATATTAAGGGCGGTAGTTTGGCATTATTGATAGAATGTCAGGCACAATGCTTTACAGCATAGAGATGTCGCCCTTTACGTTCTGAGTTCAAATTCCGACGAGGTTAGCTTTGCCTTTCATCCTTAAGTGAATGATAAATAAAGCACCAGTAATGTACAGGTGTCGATTCAATCGACTTTCCCCTCCACCCCAAATTGACCACTTTGTGCCTAATCAGAAATCAATTGGATTGGCAGTATCGGTAGAGCGTCAGACGACACGCGTGGCAGCAAAGAGTTACGGCCCTTTATGATCTGAGTTCAAATCCCGCTGTTGTTAACTTTGCCTTTCATCCTTATGGGGTCGATAAAATAAAGTACCAGTAATACCCTGGATAACTGCTGGCCTTGTGCCAAAAGTAGAAACAATTATAATTTTTAGCCGGTGAATTGGCAGTATCGGTAGAGGGTCAGAAGACATGCTTTGACGCATAGAGTTACGACCCTTGCCATTCTGAGTTCAAATCCCGCCGCGGTTAATTTTGCCTTTCATCCTTACGGGGTCGATAAAATAAAGTACCAGTAATGCACTGGGTGATTTGTGGCCTTGTGCCAAAAGTAGAAACAATTATTATTTTTAGAGTTACGGCCCTTGCCATTCTGAGTTCAAATCCCGCCGAGGTTAACTTTGCCTTTCATCCTTACGGGGTCGATAAAATAAAGTACAAGTAATGTACTGGGTAATTTCTGGCCTTGTGCCAAAAGTAGAAACAATTATTATTTGTGCCAGGGCAGTGGATTTGCAGTATCGGTAGAGGGTCGGACGCCATTCTTTGCAGCACAGTTACGTCCCTTTACAGACTGAGTTCAAATCCCGCCGAGGTTAACTTTGCCGTTCATCCTTACGGGGTCGATTAAATAAAGTACCAGTAATACACTGGGATAATTGTTGCTGGCCTTGTGCCAAAAGTAGAAACAATTATTATTTTTCCCTTTCATCCTTACCGGGTCGATAAAATAAAATACCAGTAATGTACTGGGTAATTGCTGGCCTTGTTCCAAAAATAGAAACAACTATTATTAATATTATTATCATTATTGTTGTTATTGCTATGTGGTGGTAGATTTGCAGTATCGGTAGAGTGACGGACATGTTGCTACGTGGCATAGAGTGAATGGCCCTATGCGTTCTGACTACACATCTTTTGCCAAATTGCTGGCCTTGTGCCAAAACTAGAAACATTTAGTATTATTATTGTTATTGCTGTTGTTGTTCAAGTTGTTCTTATAAACAGCATGCAAACATCTTCAATTCTTGAATATTCCTATGTAGAGCAGATATAACTGAGATTGAGAAGATATGATTATAGATATTTTAACTGTGTAGTTTTGTTTTCCAAACAGTGTACCAGGGCGTACACGATCCAATTCAAAACCACTCTTTGAAAAATGTCTACGGTATGTTTTAATGGAAATCCGTTTCTGGCCATCTCTTGCAAGTGGCACGTATTCATAGGGGCGATTAATGTTTGTTTCTTAGGGCATAATTGTTAGCGGATAATATCAGTATTTTGTTAAAAAATCACCATTGCCTTCTAAAATCTTTATCGTTTTTATATTTTCCATAATGTGATAACATGTTAAAATTTTATATATCGATATATGGTGATGTCTTAAGGAGAACGTAGATCAACGTTAAAACTACGGTAATTTTAAATTTTCCATAACACAAAACGAGAATATCATGGCAGTCAAAAATATATTTTGAACACCTAAAATAATAACGCCAAATGTTTGATTCAAGCAACCACTAATTCCTCATATTTTTTAAATAAGTCCATGCAAATTTACCATCGGTACTTTTCGTTAGAGTCGTGTTGATTTATTTTTGTATGACCATTATGAACTATTGCAAATCACTTTTGCTGTTTCCTGTGTTTAATAAAGAAATATTCTAGTAAATATTGCCACATGTATGCTCCTTGCCTCATGCATTCCTCTTACCAATTAGATATGTACTGATAGACAACAGGTTGTATAATTGGCGTATTCTAACATATATACATGCAATTAAATACGTTAGACATAATGTTTTGATTATGTCTCTTACATTGGTCTATTACTTCAGGAATGACAATGAATTTTCTATTTACATACACTGGAACACGTGATAAACATCTTCCCGCAAGTCATGTAACTTTGTACAGCACATTTTATGTATAATATTTACACACAATAAATCTCCTGACACATTCACTACATATATGATATGTGTGTCCATAGAAGACCACACACATATGTGATATGTGAGTCCATAGAAGACCACACACATATGTGATATGTGTGTCCATAGAAGAACCAAGGTTTTACTTAAGCTTACATGCAAACATAAAAAATGTTTCACCCTCTCACTCTATGAAATATGATTGATTACAATAATAGCGGATGGCAGTAACAGAACTCCTATGTTCGCATGGAACTTTAGACAGATAGGAGCAATGAGCCCAGATAACCACGAATAAATAAATATGGTTTTATTGGACATAGGGAACATTCTTTTTCAAACATGATATATTAATTCTGAAATATTCTCTGGTAAAATATTTCTTAACGTTATTGTGTATATTTGTTTCAGCCCTTTCCGTTTAGTCTGGTACAATAGCATTTTTATACCCATCGGTAGAGGGTCGGACGCCATGCTTTCTAGCATTATTGCGTCCCACTACGGTCTGAGTTCAAATCCCGTCGAGGTTAACTTTGCCTTTCATCCTTACGGGGTCGATAAAATAAAGTACCAGTAATGTACTAGGTATTTACTGACCTTGTGCCAAAAATAGAAACAATTATTATACCCATTAGTTAATGAAAATGTCAAGTCGTACTCGTTTACGACTTCACATCGAAATAATGGTAAAAATGGCGAGTTGTTCAATGTTTAAACAAGGTCGAAACGAACCCTTAACTTACTGGCAAATCCACCCGCCGAGTTAAACATATTTCTTGACCTTCAAGTCGTGATGAATATCATATATACATGTACATATACTGTATTATCTACGTGCTTTTTTATGTTTTTGCTTTGCTTATTTTTATCATTAAAGACTTTGTTTTCTTGTAGAAGACATTGCCGAATAATAGTTTTGTAAGCTAATGTCTGTCTTGTTTTATTATGTGCACGTTATCATTGTTGTAGAATTACTGCCTTTTTCAATGCATTGTGAATCAATATGTTTAGTTTTTTTGTGTGATTTGCTAGTTTATAGTTTCCTGTTGATGAGTTGGAGTTTTTATTCTGGTGTTAAAATAATATATACGAGGCGTATATACAATTACCTGAGTAAATCTAATGTATAGACAGAAATAGCAGTTGAAAACCTCAAATAGTTTTCCACACAGTAATTCTGGATTATAATCTACATTAGTTTTAAGCTTGCAATTGTTCTTGCATCATCAGCATCATCGTCGTACCACCATCTTCATCATCATCGTCATCATCTCATTCTTGTCTAATTTCTCCCGTTTCTTTATCGCTATCTTCCCACTCGTCTAATTATTGTTGTTGACATCGTTACTGTCTTCTTCTTCTTCTTCTTTATTGACTCAGCGTCTTCAACTTTCTCTCTCGCCAAATACACTAATTAATTTTATTTAGCATTGACAGCACTGTCTGTATCATCATCATCATTATAATCATCATCATCATCATCATCCTCATCATCATCATCATCATCCACATCATCATCCTCACAATTAAACATTCTCTCATTAACTCATTCGTTCTATAACTCACTGTCTATTCTTTTCGATCTAACAGTTACTATGTTACTGCCAACTCCTGCTTTCTCTCTCACCCACTCTCTCTCCCTCTATCACGATTCAAATATCGCATGGCTTAATATATGTTCATTGCTTCTGTAATTAAATTTCTATGTATATTTTATTGTAATTTGTTAATAGTATTTTAATCTTTCATTATTATTGTTCGTAACGTAATTATTGTTGCTGATATTTTAATGGTGCATTTGTGACAAGATGATACTAATTTCTATATAAGAAGGTTACGATGGTAAAAACATTTCAACATGTAGTCAAATGTCTGGCGTCGATATTCAGTTAACATATTCTTCTTCTGGTAATACATATTTTTTATGATGTATTTAGAGATTATAGGTTAAAGTACGAGTTGATATTAATAATATTATAGTCATTAATAAGACGGGAGTGACGTCTAGGATAGAGACTATATATTCCATTATACAACATGGATAGGACTGTGCCGTTAATACACGAACTGAAAATTAGAAATATGAACTCAGTCCCCTTCATATTGCTCTCTACTATATTAACGAAAGGAAGGATAGATTACACCATGTCTTCATATATACTTTCTCTGAAATAAATATAGGTGAAAGTTGTGGCTATAACCCTTTTCATAAAACATCTAATCGATCCTTGTACTCATGGGTTCAACTACCACACAACAGCATAAAAAATACCTTACCCTAGAAGTTTCGATCAGATATAGCTTGATATCAAATCTCATCAATAGTTTGTTTGAAACGATAGTTTCGAGAAACAAAGGCTGGAGATGGACTCGGCTCAACTTAGTATATCTTAGTAGACTACTTTCTCTCAATATTAGGTTATGGATAATAATCACACTAGCAAGAAAATAGAAATATTCCACTTCAGTCTCACGTTGTGTTTCAGATGTTGGGAATGCTGTATGACTCGAATGATACCAATTTATTTTTTTTAGGCTAAGAAAGGTTAGATATCAACATATAACTGCGTTGATACGACAATGATGTGTATTCGATATTGAATGTTAGATATTGAGATACATATAATAAATTGATCCGACTAGAATGAATAAATACCAAAATAAATTTCAGTATAATCCATGTTATGCAAAATCTACTTCGACGTTGCTTCTCAAAACACTAAATTATAATTATGAAAACATTGGAAATGAAAATGTTGCCGTTAATTCTATCCTCTCCCGGGAAAGGTGATGACCAAAAGAAAATCGAATTTGCACTCTACTTCGTTCGCCGCTTGTTTACAATTCAACATTGCTACAGGACTAGATATGTAACTAAAAGTTTTAGGGGTGGTCATTTTATTCGCTATGGCATAGAAATGAGCCAGGGTTGTTCGACCCATCAGCTATGAAAAAGCTGAAATATCATGAAAGATGTTATTGGGATGACCATTCAGTCTTTTGTTTTCTTCGTAGACATTTAGATCATATGAAATTGTATTATACGGGGTGCATTCCTGGTCTGACGATAGTGTATTGGTGATTTAAGAAAGATATGACGATTGATTCCAGCAGGTCTAGCAATAGTTTAGTATTAAATATTCAATTAGAATGATAGTTCAGGGTGAAGTAAGCTTCCCTACATTGTATAAGATTACTATCCAGCAACTTCCCATCTGCCTATGTTGTGACAACATGATCATTATAAACTGTAGAAATTAGGACTATTTATAAGTTCATATTCAACACGTCAGTTTCTTTTTTTTAGATACGATCTAGCTTAGCATAACGTCTAAAAGAGCAGATCTGTGATTAAGGCGTTCCACTCGTTACTATGCTTTCTATACTGTCTGTCTAACGATAGAGATTTAATGTTCCATGTATTATGTTAAGTTGCTATTTAATAGATAGTTAACTGGAATGTCAAGGTAGCCGAACTTCTACAGCACAACATCATCTTTGATTCGGCCTTCTTAGAGAACTAAGAGAAAGTTTTATTTCCTACCAGTTGGATGGATATTCATCAGCAAAGTATTGCAGATTACCATACCTTTATCTATTTCGGATACAGAGAGGGAAGGAAAAGGGGAAAGAGAAAGCGAGAAGTAGTGAGGTAAAGAGTTAAATGGAATGAAGAGAAGACGGTGATGTTGACATGAAGAAATTGTGCTCTAAGTCATGGGCTGGTAAACTAATGTATTTACGACTCAAAGAATATTCTATTTACGATGACCCTTAGATTTCATTAAAGCAAGATAGAAGCATATATAAAGAGAATATGATTGAATGAAATATATATCTGCTTCAGAGAAAACCGGATCCAAATATATTGTGAAATCGTATTGGAAGGAAATTATTTACCGAGCATTTCATATTAATTGAAAGCTATTCTTCTGAAAATAACTGATATATATGCTGCAATTGAGGAGAAAATATTCCTAGACTAAAATTTACAAATTACATTCAAAATTCAGAATAAATATGCAGAAAAATTAAGCATTACAAATAGTTTTATATTTGTCTGTTTTTCCTTTCTTCCGACAAGCAATAAATAATATCTTCAAATGACTTTCAAGTAACAGATGGCGTGCAATTGTAACTAAAAATTTATGATGTAAGTACATAAAATATATCCACATCATATTGGATTTTGAAAAAATAAGCATTTCAAATAGATTATTCGCATATACTTAATATGGTATATAAAAAAAACTTTGGAAATTGAAAGGGGTTGAAAACATTAAATAATATTTAAATCTTATTTCTTTCCCGAATACTTCAATGACAATGGGACGCCTATATATATCTCGTTGGACAAATACATATTTACCTGTACTTGGGGTGTTTGTCTCCAAGATTCAAACTGAATCATTATATTTTACTTCAGAATAATATGCAATTTCCATATTCTAAAGCTACCGATTTTGTCCACGGAAACTTGAAGGTCTTATTTCGCTTGCCACAAGTCTCAACATAGAAGCTGCAATTAGAACACGATCCAATAAAAGAGACACGGAAAGGCACCCCACCTGACGCTCTGAGGAATCTGACCATCATCTACTAGAAGCCAGAGTCAGGTATTTCAGATCACCTTCCAATGATTCTTGAAGTACCATGTCACTTACAATACCAACAGAATGATTATACACCAGCTCCCACAATTTCTCAAAAACATGCCAGATTGTGAATAATTGGCTGGCATTTCTGCGTTTGGGGCGAAAATCACACTGTTCCTCAGCTAACCTGTACTCGACAATATCACTACCTCTCTTTGTCAGACATCTCACATAGCCGTAACAGAGAGATTCCACTAAAATTACAATAATATCTCTCATCTACCTCTGCGAATGTTAGGTTTATCACACCTGATTACCATTCCTATGATGCCATCGAAGATATGTAGACACACACAAGTCATCCAGAGAATACATTTTCCAGTTTAAGCTTCTAGAATCTCCACAGAGGCCTTGATACATTTGAGCGGCTTATATATATATATATATATGCGATTATATACATGCGATATATATATATATGTACGAGGTGTGTCAGAAAAGTTCCAAACTTCACACTAAGAGTTTTCTCCTTCAAAGTAATCCCCCTGGAGTCTAATGCACTTTTCGATCCTTTTCTGCCAATCTTGCATGCACTCCTGGAAGGATTCTTCTGGGATCCTCCGCAGTTCCGTCTTCACGGCCTTTTTGATGTCGACGTCTTCCAAAACTGGTCCCCTCCGGATCGTACTCGAAGATCCATCACTCTTCACCGGTGATGACTGTCCCTAGCAAGTCTGGTTCGGTTTCAGGACGCTCGAGGATTTCCTGGCACACTTGCATCCGTCGACCCTTCTGGTCATCGTTCAGCAGTTTTGGCACCATCTTCGCGCAGACTTTCCGTATGTCCAAATCTTGAGTGAGAATCTTCCAGACGCTGTCCCGATTCATGCCCGGCTCATTTGCCATCAGTCGAACAGTCAGCCCACGATCGCTACGCACCATCTGCCTGACGCGCTCAACGTTGACCTCAGTCCTGGTTGTTGAGGACCTTCCGCTCCTAGGGTCATCTTGCACCACTCAAAAACACGTGAGCGTGACATCGTCTCATCTCCATTCCCTTGCTGCAGCAATCCCAGTGCTTCTGACGGAGTTTTCCTCAACCATACAAGAAACTTCAAGTTTGTTCGTTGTTCTGTGCTCATTGCTTGATGACTTGAAACAGAGGACATGTATATAAAATTATGAAGAAAAAATTTGATCGCTGCCAAGAGCTAAGATTACAGTTACATACTCCAGGGGGATTTATTTGAAGGAGAAATATCTTAGTGTGAAGTTTGGGTTTGAAATAAATCTTTTGTGACATCATTCCTGGAACTTTTGTGACACACCTCGTATATATATATATATGCATATATGAATATATTGTAATGCGCATTTGAATGAGTGATTCCAAGAATAATGCACCATAATGATTTCCCCAGCATAATTGAAGAGATGGGACTGTGCATCTTTCCGTTCTTTTTGTTTTTTTTCATTGCCTCTATACTGAGCGGCCTTTATGTTCAATTCATATTCCAAAGACTTAGTCATGCGGGTTTTTTCTTACCCTCTCAGATATCGCACCACACGGTCTTTCTTCCTCTATTCTCCGTTCTTACCTTTTATAACCCTGATTGACATTCGTCTATGTCTTCACGTTGGACTACTTCTGTTGCACAACATCTCTAATATTTTTTATACTTTCGCTAAGCCCTCGTTCCCTGTTCTATCCATTCTTTGTCAATTAGCGCAGTTGGGATGCTTTTTCGTCTATATTTGTGTAATTCTCTTAAAGGCATAACTTGTCTCTACCTGTTTTATTGTGTCCCAGTGTGCACTGAAATGAAAGGTATCAACTTTAAAGTGCCGAAATCATATTACTTTCCAGGTGTTCACTGAGGAGATGATTCTGTCTTCGCAGTGTTCTTTCCATTCTTTGTACTGTGCGTCTCGTATTTTGAAATATATACAATATATATATTATATGTGTGCGTGTGTGTGTGCCGGCGTGTGTGTGGGTGCGCGCGCGTGTGTGTGTTTGTACCGTCAAAATATTCTAAACATATATATTTCTTTTTATAAAATGTATGGTAGAGACTATATTATTTTGTTTCATTTGCTATTGACACTATACAGTTTCATGCTAAGCGAATCAAGATGAGAATATTATATTCCACTGTGTAATGATGAGGTTCTGTTTGAAAGTCAACGAATTAATATACAAATACGAAATCCTAAAAGCACACAATCTTCTGAATTACATGGTTTGTACCGTTTCATATTACACAGAGACTGAGCTATATTAACATCAATATCACTTACAGAACTGACAGCATTAATGCTAGTTTTTTTGTGTTGATGTTTTTGATATTGCCGGAGCTGTCGATGTTAATGTATCAGCTGTTATTTCTCTCACTGCTACTGCCACTATATTTACCAAATCACCAGGGCTACTGACAAACAACAACAGACATTGCTGTATGAAACCTCTTCTAACCGCTATAAATAGTAACTACTGATCATTATCACGATGATAGTTTCTTTGCCTTTCATTATCAGCATGATTAAACCAATGATTTCTCTACGTGGCTATCGCATCCCCCACTGCCACTGCTCTGCTGTTGCTGCTGCTGCTGCTGCTGCTACTACTACTACTACTACTACTACTGCCGCTGCTGCTGTTGCTTCTGCTGCTGCTGCTGTTGCTACTGCTACTGCTTATGACGAAGATGATGATATTGATGATGATGTTGTTTTGATGAAAATAAATGGACAATTATTGAAACAGTTTCGTGTTGAGAAACCTAACAAAAATGGATGTCCACTTCCTGTTTTTTGTGAATATTAAGATTTTGTAGCACTTAACGTGGAGGCTGGTACCGTTAAAAAACATTCCAGCTGGTTTGGTATACAGAAGAACCGTGATTACATTCGTACATCGAATTTCAAGATGGAAGTCACGATGTGAATTAAATAATACTGAACATGCTTTGAAACTCGTCGACAGAAGTGTTCTGGTACGATAGTTAACTTGTTTGAACCAGACCTCTAGGCAGAAACACTTGAGAATTATTCGGTAGCAGAAACGTGTTGCACTCATGCGTAAATATGTATGTATACACACACACACACAAATACACACACACAGAGACACATACGCGCGCACACACACACACACACACACACACACACACACATATATATATATATATATATATATATATATATATAAACAAACATACATACATAATGTGAGAGATAGAGATAGATATAATTAAATAGATAGAGGGTTAGATCGATAGATGAATAGATAAACTTATCGTTCTGGGCGTGTGTGAGGAAGCCGTAAGCAATATTTTTACTTACTGACATAAACTTAATGAGAAACAAACTTTCTATATAATTAAAATATGTCAGCGTACGTTAAATAGAATTGAAATCGGAAGACTATCGTACACAGATGCTACTAGCAAGCTTAACCACAATACTACTATGTAATAGGTAGGAATGTTTATAACCTACATCGAGAATGTTTACGTCATTGAATAAACAAAGAAGAGTAATTGTTGTATATATCATCCGACGAATAAAAAGCTAAATTACATGTTTATCCCTCATAGGAGTATCTGAATCTTGACCAAGTCTCATGTGAACTTTAATGCGATAACTGGATAAATGTGTATTTTATTCACAATAGCAACTGCATACATTTGAATTTAATGAGTGTGCAGCATATTTCAATAACTCAATTCAGCCCAACTACATGGTTACCCGCAGTAAATTTGTATAATTGCGAAATAAGTAATGATTTTAAAAAAAATAATACAATGCAGAAATTAAGTGCTTGTTCTCAAAAGTCTGTGTAAAATTGCAGTTATGATGGTGACCGCGCTAACATTTTGATTGACATATAAAATTATATTCAGACAGAGAAAGTACAATGTTTCGACTATAACGAGGGACCTATGATCTAATAATCTAAAGATATTATTCATATAAACATACATACATGCTACTGAAATTGTTATGTAATTTGTTAAATATATTTGTGTATGTATGTTGGTATTTATGTAAGCATGTATGTATGTAGCACACACACACACACACTCACACACACACACACACACACACACACACACACACACACACACACACACACACACACACACACACACACACACACACACATATATATATATATATATATATATATATGCATACATATATTTGTATTTATATATGTAGGTATAAATACTAATGGATACTAATAATTAAGAATGTAAATATAGATATTAATATTTTATCATGCCTAACAAATACTCATCAGATAAATATGTTTCGGTGAGAGGAAAATGTATTAGCGTGCTTCGCCAATAAATCGTTAATAGCTGAATGTCATATCGATAAACATTTCATATATTAACAAGTATCGATTGAAAAAGGATGTAATATTACAGAAAGCATTTTCTGGAAGTGGTTGCAGTTTAGGATAAATGATAAGAAGATTACATAGAATTTTATAGATGATTTCTATATCGTTTAAGTGTACCATACACCACTGCCCAAACAATTGCACATACACTCTTATCTATATGCATATTTTTCATAAATAGATACACATATAGTTTATATACACACAAACACACACACACACACACACACACACACACATACATATATCTATATGTGTGTGTGTGTGTGTGTGTGTGTGTGTGTGAGCGCGCGCGCGTGTGTATGTGTGTGTGTATGAGTGTGTGAGTGTGTGTGTATCTAATCAATTGGAGAGTAATCTCTTAAGAATAGAATATGTCTCGCAATCATCGGATATAACACACTGTTCAAGGAATGGCGAATTTTGTTAAAACTCTTCTCTGTAAAATGGAAGAGACAAATGAGCCCATGGTACTTAAGATTACGGAAATCATTAGAAAAGGGAAAATAATTAATTTCTAAAATTGTTTCTTGTCCATTAATCTGCGTGTAGAATTTTATTTATATAAACCACGTACCGTCCTTGATCTAATTTCCTATATATGCGTATGTATAGGTGATACGTTGTCAGAATTAATACAGAAATGATGGAGATATAGATAATCTTTGAAAACGTTGGATCAATTTTGAATACAGTTATTATGTATTGGCACATTAAGGGAAATCACGAGGTGGTTACTCGTTTTGATATAAGCAAGACACATTGTTCTGAATAATATATTATTTTAATATAATGTCTTTCATTGATAATTGCGATTTTTTCGCAGCCATAGCAGTCAAATTCTCTCGACACGTTTCGCCGACATGTTAAAATAACATTAACTCTGTAATTCGTGCGTACGGAAAATCGCTTGCTTTTGAACGGAATAATAGAACTGCTGGTCAAATATGTACACCTCTTATTCCTCGTTAACACATGTCCCAGCTGAAACCTTTTAGAATCTACTTCAACCTATTATACATCTATGTTTGAATTAATAATCCAATATTCTCCTTCATAAAAGAATGACCTCTTACTACCAACCTACGTAAACGTTTGAAATTTAAGGCAATTGCTAGCTATGATAGCATACATATATTTAGTTTGATTATCAGCAAATTAGGCCAATAATGTAGAACTAAAACGTTCACTGTTTTAAATATGTTTATGCTACGGTATCAAAAATTAGTATCACTTGTAATAAACTGTGATTCTGCAACATAATCAACTTCCTTTTAATAATAAATTATTTTAGGGAGAAAGCGCTATGGCCATGATCTGAATATATCCGTCCATGACGGTGTGGCATTTTCGTGAACTATTCTGTTTGAATATAAAGAGAACTTTACAGAAAATTTCGTTACTGGAGAGGGAATCGAGTGCATGTAACAATATGAATTGTATTATACAGCTCGCAGGACCCTAAAATTATACATGGTGGGGATGAGAATCAAGGGTGGCTTAAAGTGAAAGTCGAATCAAAATCACCTCAAGTTAGGACTTACACGTTTCATATTCGCCAACGTGAAGGTATTAATGAATATTTTAATCGTAAGCAGTAAAATTATATCTGGATACTGCGGAAATTGGATAAAACCATCTACACATATAACGTTATTTTCAGAGCACTGAACACTTGACTTAATTTTGAAGATGATCTAGATTGAATGGCAAGGGAAGTTAGAAGGGAGCGGACACTCAAAGCAAAAACAAAGACATGTCTTTTAGTCCGCTTCCTTCCACCCCAAATCGCCTCGTAAATGCCACCTTTTAATTGATGTTTGCTGTCTGAAGAAATCACGATATCTATCGTCATTGAAATATATATATTTATACACACACAAACATATGTATGTGTGTGTGTGTGTATGTATATTTATATGCGTGTGTGTGTGTGTGTTTGTGTGCGTGTTTGTTTGTGTGTGTGTATTTGTGTGCGCGTGTGCGTGTGCGTGTGCGTGTGCGTGTGCGTGTGTGTGTGTGTGTGCTTGTTTGTGTGCGCGTGTGTAAGTGAATATTTTTGGAAAATAAATTGGAAACGTTCATGGCTACTTTCAAGGCCTCGGTGATATATTGGATCTGTTAGCAGCTGCAATGACACCTGGCCCGACTATTTGCAATATATTGCTCATTTTAAAGAATGTTAAGAGACATCAGGCAAACGAGTGAGCATATTAATTTTACAACTCAATGATATAAGTTCGTTAATCCTGGGTGGAGGTGTTTTACTTTTATGTCCATTGTATGCCTTATAGCTATAAGGAAGATAGTTCATTTTTGACATATGAAGTTATATAATATCAGTCGAAAGTAAAGCCGTCGCGCTTAGCTTCAGCATAAGAAAAAGAACAGAAGTGATCCACCAGCTATGCTCTCTATGCTAAAAAATATGCATTATGTTAGGCTCCATATAAGTCATGCATCAACAAACGTCTTTCATAAAGGCTCTGCTCTCGCAATCTGTGGTAACACACTAGAATACAAAATATCTAATGATGACTTCTTCACTACGTGCAACATTGGTGGCATTGAAACCATTCTTATAAAACTTCCATTACTTTGGGCTGATCATGTCATCAGAATGAGTAGCAAAAGAATATCAAATGTCCACATGTTCAAACAATTTGATGATGGGTCAGTTATGTCTCAGGTATAAACACAAGCTGAAGAGAAAACTTTCAGCAACCAATATACCTTATGTGTCATAACGGAATCCTGAACTTCGATTGGAGATATAGTTATAGGCTACAAGAAATGAGAGAGGGGAAAAGCATTATCACACATACCAGGAATATTATCAAACAAGCCTCACACTTGCATAAACTATGGACTTGCTTGCAACTCCTTGGTAGGTCAAACATTTCATACCCAATATAAACACCCAAACTAAATGAACTGAAAAGGTTTTTTTCGGATCCTCAAACATCGAAATCGACGGGAGATTCCATCCATATGAAAGTATATATGTGTGATTGTATACCTGCTTATTTGCGCACTCAGCATTTAGTAATTTAGTTAGGAATTAACTTATGTTATGCATTTACTGGGTTTTATTGTTTTGTATTATATAGTGCAGTGTACAATTGTTGCATTGATTGGTGCATTTTTGAATTGCGATTGTTTAATCGTATAGGTTTATTTATTTAGTGCGTCGTTTTGAAAGGTATAATCTGACAGTTTTCCTGAGTGCCGATTTTTATAATTGATACCATAAATCTATATCGATATTCGCTATAACTATGCATATATAGTAGAGTGTAAGGTATCTTGATGGATTATATATATTTCATATTTTTATATTTACATTTAAAGAAACGGATCGATTATTAGCCTCAATATTTAGTTAAGATGCATAACCTGTAGGGAAATATAGATACTTGGATGTAATAGCAATTTCTGTCGATTATTTCATCGATGCATCTCATATGAATTGTGAATTTATATTTTGGTATTAGATTATTGTTGAGGAGGGAGTGAAAAAAATGACACACGTGCAAATTTATTGACAATGATCATGGACAAATGGTGTACTGCAAGGAATTACATCACAATACTCTTGGTTATTGGGATGACTAATGTCTCGTGAGTTGTATTCAACGGTGAATCTGGAAATTCCTGGATTCAAACAAATGTGTATGTATATATATATATATATATATATATATATATATACATATATATATATATATATATGTATATGTGTGTGTGTGTGAGTGCGTGCGTGTGTGTCTGTGCATGTATATAAAGCGAGAGAGAGAGAGGAGGAGAGAGGGAGATAGTAAGGGAAAGAGAGTGAGAGAGATACTCGTATGAGAGTGTGCGTGTGGATAATATAAAACATATACACGTATACTTGTTTAATACATATATATGTGTGACTCTGTGTGTGTATGTAGTATCCAGTGTTTTTGTAAGGTGGCTGAGAGCTTTATTTTCTCTAATTTATAAATATAAAATTCATAACATTGATCCAAAATAAGTACATAGAGAGTCAAACGATTTCGTTTACAATAACCAATGTTTAGATTAATTGATAAAAATCACCGTTATAGATGATATTTGACCTACATTTCATTTTTCAGATGACATTAAATTCTTATTAATTTTGAAATTCTAATACACAGCAGATCGTGTGACTCAGATAAACTTTACTTAGTCGATATTTTTGACAACATTTCAAATGCTTCATTTTTCATACATTTTGTCATTCAGGCTAGAGTCGTTTAATAACGCATATTTACACATTCATTCATCGAAAAAAGACTAAACAGTTAAACCTGCTTTTCAAACATTATTTTACAATGCATTTGTTCTAAATTGAGGAACTTTTTAATCTTTACCTCCTACCCAATTCGTTTATTCTGGTCTTACTCATGACACTTAATTTCCTTTGTATTTCAATAACCCACCAATCCCTTCCCTGCAAGCAATTACTTAAAACACATTTATTGTTATCGAGCCAATTACATTTTGCCTTCAATATTAAAAAGAAGGATTCTAATAAGCATTCAGCAATTTTTGTTTCACTTAATAAATTTTCAATTCCTAATAAATTTAGAATGTTTAAAATTGACTCATCTGTAATCGGAGTCTGTTATAGCTTTACTTTAATCATCTGCATTGAAAATCTAACAGAAATATAAATACTTCAGCCATATACCATAATTATAATTCTATCATATTTGTTATCTTAAATATCTACCATAAATTTTACGAACCCGTGGTGTAGTTATACGTATGCATATATATATATATATATATATATGTGTGTGTGTGTGTAAGAATATTTTCGAAACAGCGAGTGGGTTTGAAATTATTAGAAATGTAAGCTATTGCCGTATTTTGACTAGAGAAATTAAATAAATTATTTAGCCTGATAGTGAGGTTAAGGACCCTCGGAGAAATGGAAAAAGATGAGCATTGACGTACATATATATATATATACATATAGAAAAGGCTTCTACAGGACTACAACTGGTTGTCCCGAAATAAACAGTTCTAGCCCTGTGGAAGCTTTTTTATATATTAAATATTTATACTCTGCTTTGTATTGAGTACCTTACCTACTGTCGTTACCCCTGATTGAACCCGGGATAAAATTATGCACAAACACCGATTTGTAAGACTTCGCCAGGTGGTGGTATTAAGTTAGACATGGACTGGGCCAATACTGGCCGAAACCTGCCATCGAATGTGGTTTTTTAGCCCAGCCAATGATCTAAAATGTCTTGCACAGAGTCGGCAACTGATGTTAAATATGATGCCTGAGGTTCGATAGCGGATGTAAACACCATGCTCGCAATTCTTGAATGCAATATATATACATACATACATATATATACATATATATATATATATATACATACATACATACATATATATACATACATACATACATGATGATGGCTGCCCCCTCGTTATCGAGTATGGCCATTGCACGAGAAGAAAAAAATAAAAATAAAAATAAATAAATAAATAAATAAAATAAAATAATAATAACAATAATAACAATAAATAAAAAAATAAAAAATATATATATATATATATATACATACATACATATATACATACACACATACATACACATACACACACACATATACACACACACATACATTAATAACAATAATAATGATTTCATTTATTGGCCACAAGGGCCGACATATAGGGGACAACACAATAGACAGGGACAGTGGGGGTTTACATAGAGATCGAGTAAGTATAAATAACAAAAAACAAAATAACAATAAAAATACAACAATGAAAGTTCCCCAATAAGAGGGATCACCACCCAGGGTTGACTCAAGCACCCCACCAGTCCTGAGCCACCCGACGCTCCTAGGGCACCCGGGAAGGGCACGCCTCTCCTTCTCGAAATCACCAGCCTACAGGCGCATGATCAGAGTAGGCCCACTCACGCGGGCCATTCTCGCCACATTCACCCACCTTTCAGTAAATGTACTGGGGGGAAGCACTTCTCTCTCCACCCTCACCTTCCTTTCCAAGTGAAACTTGAAGAAGTTGATGAGGGATTGGCCGAAGAGAAAAGTGTCTGTCTTCAGTCCTTTCAACCTGGTCCACCATGCAACCTCTTTCGCTACTGCCACCAGGCAGAGGAAAATTGCCTGCCCTTCCTGACCAAAAGAAGGCGGCGGGTCAATCTTCACTATGGACTCGGACGATAGCCGGATCCGTTCTACACGCGACAATAGCTGTTCGACATAACCCCACAAGTCAGCAATGCACGGACACTGGACGAGTGCGTGCAGAACGGTTTCGTCGCTCTGCGCGCATCTCGGGCAGGTTCGTCTGACAGCACTTCCGTGCCTGTAGAGTTTATCCCGAACCGGCAGCGCCCCCCGGTAGCACTGCCAAGCGAGGGATTTCTGGAAGTTATCCATCGTCCCCGGCTCGAAAGTCCTCCGGAACATACTGGTCAGTTCTACTTCGTTGACGCCTAGAGCCTCTCCTAGTACGTCATCGTGCTTGCCCTCCACTAATCCTCTATAGAAATCTTGAGTGGAAGTTCCACTGACCGCATTGCCCACCTTGCAGAGTGCAGTGAGCGCCTGGCAACATTCCAGATGCCAGTCGCCCAGTCTCGGTCTCTTCTTGACCCAGGACTGCAGCTCAGTCAAAGAGATGAGCTGCGGAAAGGCCCGTCTAACAAACGGCGACCACACCTGTTCACCGTTTAGGCAAAATATCTGGAGATGTCGCAGCCTCAGCGCATGTCTGCGCATCATTAGCCACGGCATGCCCAGCCCTCCACGAAGAGGGTGCTGGCAGCAGATGGACCGCCTCACCAACGGGACGCGTCCCCTCCACAAAAATTTGAAAAGGAGCCGTTCCAAATTGGCGAGGCGTGGACGGGGGCAAGGCACGAGGGTCAGGCGGTAGTAGATGACGGACGCGATGTACGCGTTCGCCACCTCCGCCCGCCCTTTCAGTGATAGCTTTCTCTCAGCCCATTTCTGGGTGAGGTTGGCTATCTTGCTCGTCACCTCGTCCCAATTCTTATCCACCTGGAGGTCTGGTCCGAACCAAACCCCGAGCAACTTTACCGGTCCGTCTGTCCAGCGCCCAACGACGCTGTTGGACGGCATGGACTTGCCTCTCCAGTTGCCGAGCTGCAAGCCCACCGACTTTTCCGGGTTAAGTTTTGCTCCCGTCAACCTTTCATATTCCTCCAAATGGGTGCGGATCACTTCGATTTCCGAGGTGTCCGACACCATCACGGTGATGTCGTCCGCATAAGCGGACGCAGCCTTTCTACGTCCCGGTTCGAGCGGGATGCCCTGCAACAACTCCAGCTTCCGCAGTAGAGGCTCAAGAGTCAATACGTACAGAAGTGAGGAGAGAGGGCACCCTTGACGGACCGATCGAGAGATCTGAAACGGTTCCGAGAGGTGGCCATTAACTTTGACCACCGAGCAGATGCCGCTGTACATTGCAGCGATCCAGCTTCTGAAGACGGGGCCGAAGCCAGCCGCCTCGAGGACAGCCTCCAAGTACCGATGGTCGACTCTATCGAATGCTTTCGATTGATCGAAATTGATCAGAGGCCCACCGAAGCCAGGTTTGCACCCAACCCTCTCTATGATGTATCGCATGAGGTGGAGGTTGTCGTGTATGGACCTGGTCGGGATTGCGCAAGTTTGCGCCTCCCCAACCAAATCTTTGACGACAAGCGCCAACCTTTTCGCTAACACCTTGGCCAAAATCTTAAACTCTGTGTTGAGCAGGGTTATGGGCCTGAAATTATCTAGTGTGTCCCTCTTGTTCTCGTCTTTCCTTATCAGCGTCACTACGCCACGGCTCACAGAACTGGGAATGCTCCCGTTCTGCTGCCAGTTGCAGTAGAGCGCTTCGAGGAGATCGGAGAACAAGTCTGGCATATTTACGTAAAGCTCGTAGGGCAGACCATCCAAACCGGGTGACTTGCGACTCGAGCAGCCGACAAGGGCGTCCTGATTTTCGACTGATGTTATCGGCTCTTCGCAGCGCTCAGCGTCGGCCGTCGAGAGGCGTGGCAAGCCGTCGAGGTAGGGACTGAAGTCCGCCGCCGTCTCCGACTCACCCATCCTCCCGAACAATCGAGCAAAGTGCTGGCGAAAGGCCTCACACATCTGCTTGGAATCGCTCAGTTCGTGTCCATCTCGATCCGTCAAAGACCGAATTGTGGTTTTATTTCCACGCTGCGTCTCTGCAAAGCGAGCCCATCGGGCAGCTTTGGTTCCCTCGTTCCTCAGAGCACGCGCCTTAGCTCTGACAATGCAACCTTCGTGTTTCGCATTGAAGAAATGGTCTATTGCCATTCTCGCCGCTAGCACGTCTGTTGCAATGCCACTACAAATAGCCTCGTCTAACTTAGCTATCAGCCCCTCCTCCTTTCTATATTTCTCTATTGCTACTTCTTTGCTAAATCCTATCGAGGTTGCTCTAATCTCTCTTTTGAGAGCCCCCCACCACCTGTTGTTGACAACCCCCCCTGTCAACTTTTGCTTAACTAAGTTGTTGACCCGGTCCCTGTAAGCTTTACGTGCCGGAAACGACATGTTTAGCTTCCAGTAGCTAGGTCCTAACCTACGTGTCTTATCTAGGTCGACCATACAGATCACAAGCTTGTGATCTGAATAGGCAACCGTTTTGAAATGTGGACATCCTACACTATTTCTATCTCTTTTCCTAATGAAAATCCTATCTATGTACGATCTAGATGACCCTATGCGATTGGTCCAGGTCCATACTGGCGCATTAGGGAAATCTAGTCGGTACCTGTCAGACAGTTGAAACTGGCTGATCAGGTACTTGAGGCTTTTGCACCCCCCGCTCCTATCAGATACTCCCACACAATCCCAGCGTGCTTCTAAGATGCCATTCCAATCCCCTATTAACAGTAAAGGGCGAGACGTAAGCAGAAAGTTTTCCGGGCGCCTAAAGAAGTCCGGCCGACCGGCCCCAGTAGGGGCGTAGACGGCCACCAGTCTAAAGGCACCACCTTCGCTATTGCTCACGTCCAGGACCACCAACTTTCCGTCAGGATCCCGGAAGATTGACCTTACCTCGAGATCCAGACGTTTCCTAAACAGCACAGCCACTCCGCCTCCCATTCCCGGCCGACTAACAGATGCAAAGATCTGATAACCGTCGAAAATCGGCGCCAGTGCGCGTGTGTCGGAAATTCTGGTCTCGCTGATGGCAATTACATCCATTCCTAGTGACCTGAGGTCGTTGAGCAAGTGACCTTGCTTCCAGGGCGACCCCAGGCCACGAACATTTAAACTTCCTACTCTTATGGCCATGCTGGCAGGATGAATGGGAGAGGAAAGGTTTACTTACCTTCCGGGGTCTTGTGAAGGTCGGGTGGTTCGACCTCCATGGTTTGTGGGGTTTCTTTTGGGAACCCCTTTAATAGTCTTGAAGTGGGTTTTACTTTCGGGGTTCCCACATCCCGAGGAAAGCTCTTTCGAATTTCTTTGTATGAAGCGAGCGACATTCGCATCAGAAGCAAATTATCTGGTACGCGAAATGTGCTCGCTTCAAATGTTTCCCCCTCTTTTTCGATGTTTGTGCTTCGTGCTACATGGGCCATCAATTCCTTGTTGGCCCTTCTGGCAAGCACGAAGTTTTTAATGTTTTGTTGCTCGGGTTTTATTTGTTCGTGTGATTGTGGTGGTGATAGCTTTGTTAGTGTTGTTTCTATTGTGTCTGCGTTTGTTGTGGGTGGGGTGTCTGTAGTTTCTGATGTTTGTGTGTCTATTTGTTCTTGTGTCTGTTTAGCTTGTTTGCGTTTGGGGGATTTTGGTGGTTGTGTTGGTGATGCTGTGGGGAAAATGTTTGTGTGGGTGGTGTGTGTATTTTTTTTTGTGGGGGTGTTTGTGCTTTGTGGATTTCTTTTTTTATTGTGTTTTGTTTTTTGTATTTTGGGGGACTTTGGTTTTCCCTCATCTTCACTGCTGGAGGATGAGGGGTTTGTGGCTGTGAGCGTGTTTGTGTCTGAGTGAGTGTTTATGTTCTTGTTCGTGTGTGTATTTTTTTTTGGGGGGGGGGGGGGGAATGGGAGAGCTTTCCTCGTTTCCCCCCTGGGTGTGCAATTTTGGTGGTTCCATTGTTGACGGTGTTGCTGGTGGTCCTTGTCCCGGCGTCGCCAGCAGTGGAATCTTTCGACCCCTTGCGCTTTTCGCCAGTTGAGGGCAGAAGGCTCGCAAGTGTGTCGTTTCCCCACAAAGGAAACAATGCGGCCTTTTGCCCTCATTCATTATATGCAACACCCTCCCGTTTTGGAGGCGGATGTGGTCCGGGATTGCTTTTACGTTTTCGGGTCTGATTTGGAGCAGTATCTCCAGATCAACCCCGGACCAGTCGTCCCTGGCAGTTCTCGTTGCCTCTACCGGGACTGTATCCGTTCCTTCCACGATTACGCAACCCAGGAGCCACCACATATCAAGTCCTGGTGGAATCCTGGGAATGCGCACACGTGCTATTCGTTTTCCCATGTGGGAGGGGTACATTATGACCTTGCTGGTTTTGCAAGGGGTCATTGAATGCTTCACAGCGAGGGCTTCAGACTTGAACAGCACCGAAACGGTGCCGTATTTCCTGCCCCTCTCTATGAAGTCTGTGTCCTCTCTGATGTATTTCAGTGCGGCTTCTATATCAGCTTGGGCGATTATCGCTGCCCTCTTTGTCTCTACTGAGATGCATCTGAAATGCACCATTCTTTTTTCCACTGCCTCAATGGCTTCTGCCGGGACAGTTAAGTTTGCCCAGGTCTGCTCTTGATTTATGATTTTCCAGGCCTGGGCCAACTTTTCCTCTCTGTTGGTTAAGTCGATGCTGTAGCATGGTCTCCTTTTAGCCGCTGCCACAGCAGCGAAGGTGTTCTTGTTGGTGTTGTCACTGTTGTTGTTCTTGTTGGTGTTGCTGCTGCTATTGCTGTTGTTGTTCTCCCCTGTGTCGTGGTTACCCTCTGTGCTGTTGGCCTTGTTGGTGCTGCTGCTGTCGCTACTATTACTCTCTGTGCTGTTCGTTTTGTTGGTGCTCTCGATATTACCACCTTCTGCGCTGTTCGGCTTGTTGGTGTTGGCGTTGTCGCTGTTACCACCTTCCGCGCCGCTCGGCCCGTTGGTGCTGGCACTGTCGCTGCTCACACTCGTGCTGGTGGCGCTCCTCGCCCCACCTCTCCTCTCAACGCTCAAGTCGCCGTTGCACGACAGCAGACCCGCCTCTAGGGGGCGTGGCTCCGCCATGTTTTTTGAGAAAAAAAATTATTATTTTTCCAAAATAAAGTTCAAATATTTGGGCCAAAAGGCCCAAATATTATGAGTTATTCCTTCACAGGATACAAATGAATGTCTTATAATGCTTCAGCGGGACAAAAAAATAAACAATTCTCCACAATTAATCCTCAAAAAATTGCTTACTCACGGAGCTTCAAAAAACGTACATCCACTTTCGTCAATAATAATAATAACGACAACAACAATGATAATATACATATTCATATATATATACACACACACGCACGCACATAAGCATATCTACACACACACACGATAGCAACTAACAGTGCTGCGATCGAATGTGGATTTTTAGCCCAGCCAATGATCTAAAATGTCTTGCACAGAGTCGGCAACCAAAACATTCACTGGGAATAGTCGGCTGTGGTTGGAGTTCGTGTACTTTTGCATGTCGCTTGAGCCCTCCTGCTGATTTACATTCTCTACCACATGTTTGGCAAGCATGATGAGTAGCATCTCCAACAGCAGCCTGGTAGTCAACCACTGGTCTTACTTTATGACTGCGAAGATGACTTTCGAGTCCAGCTTTGCTTAGGCAGAGTCTCGCACAGACGCTGCATGTCAGCACCATAGGAGGACCCTCGCCGTCTGGAAGTGCAACAGCAATGCCCTTCCTCACATCCCGTTTTACTTTCTCGTGTGCGATTCGAGATGCTTCAAAGGCAACTTTTCCCTCATATACAGTCTTTCTCCATTTATTACGATCAGCAGCAATATTTTCCCATGTATCAGCAGAGATGTTAGCGTCTTTCAGAGAGGCTTTCAAGGAATCCTTATACGTCTTTTTTGGTTTATATGGCGGTCGTTTTCCTTTAACCAACTCTCCATAAAAGAGTTGTTTAGGTATTCTAGAATCCTTCATCCTGGCAAGGTGACCACTCCAACGGAGTCGTTGCTTAAGCACAAGAGCTTCTATACTGTCACACATAGAGCTTTCCAAAATCTCGACATCACTGATGTCGTCCCTCCAGTGAACGCCATGGATCCGTCTGAGACACATCTGATGGAAACGCTCCAATTGCTTAAGGTGGTGTCGATATGTGACCCAGGTCTCGCAGGCATAAGGAAGACAAGAGAGTACACATGCCCTGTACACCTTTACCTTTGTCCTCCTGCATATGTCTCGCCGACCCCAGAGTCGCCTTTCTAGCTTTCCGAAAGCATCACTTGCTTTACTAATACTAAGTGAGATTTCACTGTCAAGGTTACCGTATCGATTGACAGTGCTTCCCAGGTAGACAAACTGATCAACCACTCCAAGTCGTTTGCCATACACATAGATGTTTGGTTCAGTGTACTGCTTACCAGGGGCAGGTTGGTACATGACGACGGTTTTCTTGAGACTGACAGTCAAACCCAGGGCAGTGCAAGCGACAGAAAATGCATTCAAAATGTGCTGCATATCACTCTCTGTGTGCGCTACAAGATCCCAATCATCTGCATACAAGAGGTCTCGTATGATTGATGTAAACAATTTTGTCTTCGCAGCAAAGCGCCTGATGTTAAATATGCTGCCTGAGGTTCGATATCGGATGTAAACACCATGCTCGCAATTCCTGAATGCAATACAGAAAACCATTGCAAAGTATATGGCAAACAGGGTCGGTGCTGGAATATCCCACTGTTTCACTCCATTTAGATAGAATCAAGATGACGGGGTTCGACTCATATTCAACAACTCCTCAGATATGCGAATTTATATGTTCGAAAACATATCTAGACTGTTCACAGAGGAGAGAATGCATTTATATACATATATTAATGGCTTTTCAGGGTAGTGTGTGTGTGGGGGGGGGGGGAGTAGGTAAATGAATAACTGTAGATTTACTTTCAATGGTCACAGAGTGGATAAAAGATAAAGAATAAAAGTATAATAATAATAACAATAAAAAGAATAATAATTATTATTATTTCTTTATAGGACTCAAGGGCCAACACATAGAAGACAATACAATCGACAGGGACAGTGGTGTGTTAACAGAAAAATATAGTAAACAATATAAAATAAAACAATAACAGTCAACAAAAAAATGACAACCAGGAAAAATCCGCAATAGGAGAATAACCACCCAGGGGCATATATAACCGACCAATCCTGAGGCACCAGACGCGTCGAGGAGGACGGGAAGAGCACAGGTTCACATATCAAATTAACCAGCGTACAGGTGCAAGCTCAGTGTAAGCGTATTCAAAAGGGACATTATCGCCATATTCACCCACCCTTTCACAAATGTACTTGCGGCAGCTCTTTCTCCACCCTCACTCTCCTTTCCAAGTGAAATTTGAAAAAATTCGATGGGGCATTGGCCGTAGAAAAAGTCCTTTCAACCTGGTCTACTACGAAACCTCTTTCGCTACCGCCACCAGAGAGAGCAAAATTGCTTAC
This sequence comes from Eledone cirrhosa, assembly GCA_964016885.1. Classification (NCBI taxonomy): domain Eukaryota; kingdom Metazoa; phylum Mollusca; class Cephalopoda; order Octopoda; family Eledonidae; genus Eledone; species Eledone cirrhosa. The sequence goes on from OZ024741.1 coordinate 97,650,646, forward strand.
CCTTCCCGGCCCCAAAAGACGATGCAGATATCTATACTAAGTACACGATTGATAGCCGGATCAATTCTACAAGTAACAACAGTTGTTGAACATAACTCCACAAGTCAGTAATGCACGGACACTGGACGAGTGCGTGTAGAAAAATTTCGTCGCTCTGCGCGCATCTCCAGCATGTCCGTCTGACAGCACTTCCCTGCTTGTAGAGTTTTTCTCGAATAGGCATTTCCCCTGGCAGCAATGCTAAGCGAGGGATTTCTGCCCTACCATCCCCGGTTCGAAAGTTCTCCGGAACAAACTGGTGAGATCGTCCTGGTCGACGACGAGAGCCTCCCCGAGTGCGTCGTAGCACTTTCCAAACACTAATCCTCTATAGAACTGGATGTTCCACAGACCACATTGCCCATCTCGTAGGTGGAAGCGCGTGCCCGGCAAAATTCCAGATGCCAGGCGCCCAGTGACGGTGTCTTCTTCAGCCAGGACTGCAGCTCAGTCAAAGAGAAGAGCTGCGGAAAGGGCTGCGTCACAAACGGAGACAACACCTGTTCACAGTTTAGGCAGAATATCTGGAGATGCCGAAGCTACAGTGCATGTTTGCGCATCATTGGCCAGGGCATACCCAGCGCTCCGCGTAGAGAGGGCTGGCAGATGGACCATGAACTGAATATGTTCCCTACACAAGATGTTGAAGTGCAGTCGATCCAATTTGGCGATGTGCGAAAGGGGGCAAGTCACGACGGTTAGATGGGAGTAGACGACGGACGCGAACTTCCAGCCGGCATTTCAGGGACAACCTCTTCTCGGCCCAATTCTGGGTGAGAGTACCTAACCTGATCGTCACGTCATCCCAAATCTTTTCCACGTGATAGACCCTATCGAATGTTTTCCTTTGATATAAATTGGTCAGAGACCTACCGAAACCTACCCTCTCTATGATGCCTCGCATTATGTGTAAGTCTTCAAGCACTCACTGCCTTCAGCCAATACGGCAGTGCGATCGGTGGAAAATCCGTCTTGGTTTTCTATAGAGGGTTAGTGACTTAGAAAAAATGTTCTTTGAAAGACGCTGGGCGTTGAAGAAAATCAATTAGCCACATATTCCAGATGTCGTATGGCCCAGGGCCCATGGATAATCTCCAGAAATCCCTGGCCTGGCAGTGATACCGAGGAGCTTTACCAGTTCCAAATAATGTCAACAATCATTGAAATGCCGTCAAAGCCAGGCCTATGCAAGGTGCGCGCAGGGCACATATCGCCACTCCGTCTTAGTTCAGAGGAGAAGGACTGGCACGTTGTATATGCCTGGTGGAAGAAGAAAAAGAGTTGGTATAATTGACGTGTTTGAAAGGGTTGAAGACAAATATTTTCCTCCCCGATAAAGAGCTGATTAATGTTTTCAAGTTTTACAAGAAGAGGACAATCTGAAAGAGAAGGGAAGTGCTACCTTCCAACCAGTTTTTGGAAAGGTGGCTCAGAATGGCGAACACGGTTCTAGTTAATGGGCCTGCCTTGCGTGTACGCCTGTAGATTGTAGAAGAATAAATGAGAGAGGACACTTTGTCTCCGAGAACAGCGTTACCATGTCTTTGTGTGGGCGTTCTCTACAAGTGACCCTTCGAGTAATTTGCTTTGTTGGCTTATTTTTAATGTTTATTTTCTTAGTTTCTGTTATAAATGTCCTTTAACACAAAACTCCCCACACACCTTATCGTTATGTAGCGTCATAATTGTTTCCTAAATATGAGCCCTCTGTGGCTAATAAAGAAATTATTATTTATCCTTTATTATTTCCTTATCTTTTACCAACTTTGTAGTTTTTAAATATAAATCTACAGTTATTCAATTACCGACTGAAATCCCTTTAATAGGAGTATATAAAGAGATCCGGGGATTTCTGACAACAGTTGTCTCTTTGGACATATAAACTTACATATCTGAGGAGATGTCGTATAATTGTCGGGCCAGTCAATGATAGATATCGATACAATTGCAATATGCCAATAATGTTTGTACATTTTTGCAACATTGACTTCGATTCTACTTACTCTATATGCACTCTGCAACCTACAGCCACCTTAACTCTGGAATACAACCCAACACAAGATAGACCTAGTAATATATATATATATAAATATATATATTTTTTTTTCTTATATATATATATATATATATATATATATATATTGGTAAACGGAATAGAAAATGATGACAAATTGTTCACGGTTGAAAAATGGTTTAATTAGAAATAAAAGAGTATTAGTGATTGTATGGGTTAGTATTCAGTTGTGGTTTTAAGTTTTTAAGTTTTTACCGGTTGCGCATTTCTAAATGCTTTTCAAAAATAATTTTGAGATAGAGTGTCCGTGCTGTTTGCTCTGATCTGATTAGTTTTGGGAATTCTACCTGTTTTTATGTTAAAAAAGTGGCTCCAGCGTTACTTTGGTGTTGCAAAAATTCTTGTGGTCAAAACAATTTTGATTGGTCGGTAGAGGTCATGTGAATAAAAAATTGGTTTTGCGCCAAGATTGAGAAATGACTCTTTCACAACAAATATGTGTGTGTGTGTGTGTGTAGTAGTAGTAAGATGTTCGATGTTGTGATAATGGTTAGCAGGGATGTGTGTCAAATGGCTATTAATATAAGTGTGTGTGTGTGTGTGTGTGTGTGTGTGTGTGTGTGTGTGTGCGTGTGTGTGTGTGTGTGTGTGTGTGTATAGCAGAGTAATTCGTGGTAACAGGGATGGTCAGTAAGAATGTGTCTGAAAGCAATGGGGGGTATTTTAGCATGTCAAAAGATATTTTTCAGCTTTTGTCTTATACGGAGAAGTGCGTGTGTGTGTGTGTGTGTATAAGTCTCTTTGTATGTTAATGTACGCGTGTGTATGAGTGTGTGTATATGTGTGTGTGTGTGTGTGTGCGTGTGTGTGTGTGGGGGGGGGGGTGGACCAGTATTTTTTTCCCCCTGGTAAAATGGTGTACATTATTCGATTTTTTCAGTAAAATCGGTTCTCTTAATAGAACATCAAAAATCTTATATATATATATATATATATATATATATATATATATATATATATATGTATGTATATATATGCATGCTACTGTACGTCTGTATACATATATGTATGTACGTATACATACATACTTACATTTAAGTAAGTGCTATACTAAGAGTGAGAAATGAAATTTCATTTTCATTTTATTTCAACTTATATATATATATATATATATATATATATATATATATATATATATATATATATATATATATATATATATATATATATATATATACATATATATATATATATGTATATATAGTAGTAAGAATATTTTCGAAACAGCGAGCGAGTTCGAATTATAAATGTAAGCTATCGCCGTATTTTGACTAAAGAAATTAAAGAAAATTATTTAGCCTGTTAGTGGGGTTAAGAACCCTCGGAGAAATGGAAGAAGATGAGTATTGACGTACATATATATATATATATATATATATATATATATATATATATATATATATATATATATATATATATATATACATAGTAGAATGGAAAAATATTCCGTAGATAATGCTGAAGAGATTCTTTCAGGGATTCTACTGAAAATATCTTCTTCCTTTCTACTATTGTTTTTATATATATCAACTCGTGTGTTACGTATATTTGTACGAAGCATTGTGAGATATGCAATTAAGAAAGTATTGGTAAACCTAATACAATGGCAATAGGAAATAAGAATGCCAAATCTAAACAATGTTGTTATGCTATATATTACATGATATTTCAATGTTAGAACGTTTATTCTTTTCAAATGACAATGAGAGATACATCAAAACGTCTTGTTCCTTTGTTTTGTGATTACTTGTTGGTGGGAATGTGACATGCATAGACTGGTCATAAAAGCCAATTAGTTGCATGTAACTCACATCTGTCGTCAAGGTTTGGATTATGTCTGTTCATGAAAATAGCCAGTTTTATTGTTAGTTACAAATGTTCCTCTCAGTGGCATCTATGCAGGTCTCAATATCTCCAGTCGATGCATATTTCTAAACTGCTTTCTTTACAATGGGACACAAGATTGCGATTTCTTAGCTTAAACTTTTAAAGAATTCATTAAGCTAGATCATACAATGGTAATATATACAATCCATAGCAACAGCCAGGACCATACATTCTAGGCAGAAAGACAGGTCCTAAGATGGAAGAATGAGAGGAAGTAAATAATTAAAATAAATAAGGCATTATTTTATTATTAATCTAAGTGATATTAACGCTGATTATACTAAAACTAAAGTAATTGTTTCCACTTCTTTGGAGATAGTCGACACAAAAGTGTTTAGTCCGAGATTCTGTTTGCAATAGTTGTGAGAAGTCTGAGAATTTTGCCAAAGAAGACCACCTTAAAGCAAAAATTAATCGGAATCTTTAAATCGTTCTTATGTGTACCCCTTTTTGTACCGCTTTCACTGGATATCATCAGAATCCTTTTGTTAAAGCTGACATATATGATACATGTGTAGATGCCTTGGTCGGTACTGGTCACTATGACAGTTTCATATGCAAGGGTGTTGCAAATCAGCAGCGTCTACGACTCTTCTTATGGCAGAATCCTCTCATAGGGGAGGTGTTACTTTTCAGTTGAATATCCAAAACATTCTTCACTCTGTGCTTTAAACAACCTCTGTGCAGATGTCATTGTTGAACACTACATTCTTTCAAAACATGAGAATTTGAATGTTGACTTTGAAGGGGAAAATCCACCAATATCATTTTGTACACGTACTAAAGTGGACATAGGTCCTAGCTGTTAATTGCAAAGCCTTCAGAGTGACTGTGAGCTAGTTGGCATTAAGTTCAGAAGTTACTACAAAATTCAATGGGTTTCCGATCAGTCTGAAATCCAGACTCTCTTAAAAGAAAAATCTATTGAGCCTATTTCTTTTTGTTGAGCCCAAGAATTTATTACAACGAATGAGTGACATAAAATGAGAATGGTAGTTGATTATTCATAAGCAATCAACAGCTTTCTTCAGCTTGAAGCTTACCCATTCCCGCGTATCTCAGATTAAATCAATGAACGTGATAGTTAATATACAAGTTTCACTAGAATTTATCGGAAAGTTATTTATTACAAAGTTCGTTGCACTCAGCAGATTGCATTGTCAGAGCTTTTGAAACTGGTGTCCAGTTATGACAGTTCACATGAAGAGATTGGTAAGACTTTGCGTATTTCTTTAAGTTGATTAAGAACATTTTCGCAGAGATCAACCACATAGATGTAACAGTTTTGTTCTCTTATCAGTCAACTCAAACTAACGTATAAACTCATATACATTATTGCTTAGCACTATACGACATGGACATTATCAACAATTAATAAATTGCATTTCATTGCACTTAATCACCAACAATTTCACACGCAACACATTGTCATTTATAACTAATTATATTCAAAGATTGAATTTTAACTGACATACAATTATTCAATTATAAACTCAGGTATATCTATCCGTCTCCATTCTATTTTAGCTTATTAAAGTTACAATGGATGGATGAAGCAGCTGTAATCATGAATATATTTCATATTTGAACACTAACATTCACACGATACCTTCATTCGAGTTTGTTGTTTTCATTCCTTATTAATTCCATACACTATTCTTAGCATTATATATTTTTACACATTGGCACTGAATTTCACATAATTCAAACATTCATGTTTAATGTAAATGATTATTTCTTTTAAAACTTTTTATTTCATAGTCAGCAACAGGCCCTTTCTATTATAACTACGTAAGTCTTTCTTATATGTTTCTAATTGTTTCTACTTTTGGCACAAGGCCAGCCATTATCCCAGTGCGTTACTGCTACTTTATTTTATCGACCCCCGTAAGGATGAAAGGCAAACTAAACTTGGCAGGATTTGAAATCATAAAATAAAGGGCCATAACTCTATGCTGCAAAGCATGGTGTCTGACACTCTACCGATTTCTAATAATATACATTATTTCACGCGTAAAGACTCTGTTAAGTATAGCCTATGTATCGTGGTGATATATTTATGAAGCAAACAATATTTTAAATGGGAATCCTTCGATTGACCGGAATTATAGGCAAATAAAACTTCAAAATGGAGTCTAGATTGCTAGTGATAAAAATAGAGTTTAGTAAGTTAAAAAATCGTCTTCTTTATTTACTTCTACTGCAAAACATCTAATTTTAGAATGCTTGACATGCTCAGTCTATTAGAGTAATTTCTTTTATTCAATTACTCAAAAACTTTTCTAAATATTAAAATGGTTCTGATATTATTTGGGATAATACTTTCCGGTGATAGGTAACTAAACTGCATATGCAGATTTTGTAAAAGTTCCGAATTTAAATATATTTATACGTCTAATTAGCAATTTTTCAGTACATCATGCTTTTCTAAATTGAAGAAAATCGCACACGCTTACAAATCACTATAGACAGCATCGTTTGCAATCTTTATATATATAAAAGCGAGGATGTGTGTGTGTATGTGTACAACTTTGGATGCCTAAGGCTTTTACAATTACCAACTGAATTTGACCAAATTTTCTGTGCACGTTGGTCGCTAAGATGGTCACATCACAAAATAGTTTCCAATCTACCCACGTCGAGCAATAAAAAATCGATATCAAAATTATCGGTAGCAAAATTGATGTAATGGAGATAACCAACTTTATTAACAATCCTCATAAAAAAAAGGGAGATAACCAACTTTATTGACAATCCTTATAAAGAGAGTGAGATATGGAGACCTTCGTTTTTAATTTTAAAACAACAATCATCGTCGGACGAATTTTCAGAAATATAAACATCAGATTCATTTGAAGATAAATCACTAATATTATCGTTTGTTTCTTGTTTATTATTTGTTGCACTTTCAAAGTTAAAAATAGTTGTTGTTTTAACTTGTTTCACTATATTAAGTGTTAATTTTTGCGTTAAGGGCCTAATCTCGCAGTATTCTCGAATTGACGAGATTTTGATGATGGTTTATTTATTTTTAGAACAATCGTTATGGGACTTTCCATTCTAACCATTGGGACCTACAACTTTTACTTTTTTTAAATTTCATAAGCCATGTTGATACAAAAAAAATGTGTTGCACTTTCAAAGTTAAAAAAACACTTGTTTTAACTTGTTTTACTATATTAAGTGTTAATTTTCGCGGTAAGGGCCTAATCTCGCAGCAGTCTCGAATTGACGAGATTTTGATGATGGTTTGTTTATTTTTAGAACAATCCTTATGGGACTTTCTATTCAAAACATTGGGACCTACAGCTTTTACATTTTTAAAGTAATTTTGTCCACATTTGAGGCAGGCATTATCTATGCTTCCAGCTGCATTCGTACACATCAAACTTTTTTGACAATGAAGGAACATACTGAACAGGATTTTTCCTGGATGTCCACAGATATATAAATCTATTGATACTGTATGTGATCCACAGGATGCGGTCAACTATCCAGTTGAATTTCTAAATTCATTAAATCCTCCTGGTTTACTTCCTAATACATTGGTTCTGAAAGTGGGAACGCCAGTTATTTTGCTGAGAAAATATCACTCCTCCAAAACTATGCAATGGTACACGCCTTCTTGTTAAAAAACTGTCTCCATTTAGTATTGACGCTCCCATTCTATCCGGATGTGGAAAAGGCGAGGATGTGATAATAACAAAAATTATCCTGACTACATCAGGTGTGGATACTCCCTTCTCCTTTCGCCGAACCCAATTTCCCCTTCGTGTTGCCTTTGCGATGTCCATAAACAAGTCGCAAGTTCAAACTCTGTCCGTCACTGGAATTCACTTGCATGAACCTTGCTTTTCGCACGGACAATTCTACGTTGCCTGTTCACGAGTTGGCAGTCGAGATAATCTCTTTGCGTTTGTTCCGTAAAGAAAAAGCAAAGAATATCGTCTATCCTGAAGTGCTTTAGTGTTAACAAAAAAACTTATTACAGCTCTGCCTTGACTTCACCTTACTCATTACAAAACATACCAATGAATATGTCCAGCAGTATATTTTGGATTATAAGTTCAAAATTTAACCATACACAGCAAAGGATGCTCTCAAAGAATAGATTTTCTCTTATCCTACTCTCATTGTTTTTTTGTTTGTATACAACTCTGCTTTCATTACAACTGTTTGTACTTTAGCAAAACTGCCTGTCTTTTTACAGATTTGCAACGTGTATTGTCTTTAATCATTTGTATAACTACATCCTGTTCAGGGTTTTCCTTCATTATCAACATAGTTTTATGTGTACAAAGATTGCACTAAATATTCGTTTGCATTAATTATTGAAGACTTCTGCTTATTTTGACAGGTTGGTGACAAACAATGTTCTTATTTTACTTCCTAGCTGTATATACTTAGCATAATCTCATACCCTGAGCAACGCCGGGTAAGTCTGCTAGTAAATAGTATTTTAGAAAGCCGGATAAAATATCCCTATAGGTGGAAAAAGATACAGAGGTTGATACTTTCTATTGGCTGCTGGCTACATTTTCCCGTCTATAGAGAAATGTTATGTGTTTTATAAAGCTATTTCTAATAGCATTCAAACGTGTCTTTTTTAATTGTATGCGTTTGAAACATTCTACATCTAAGAATTGCAAAGTTTTCAATATATATACTCCCCCCTCCCTCTATCTCGCTCTCCCTCTCTCTCTCTATCTATTTATCTATCTATCTATCTATCTATCTCTTTCTGTCTCTCTCTCTCTCTCACATATATGATATCTGGAATTTTACCCGCCCTATATATATATATATATATATATATATATATATACATATAGTGGTGGAACACTGGAAGGTAATATCCGCAGTGGTAGAGCACTCAGTCCAAGGGACGAGTTAGGTAGAAGTGGTTACACAACAGTTAGTTAACCATACCGAGAACAATTGTTTCACCTTAGCGGATCTTCAGCTCGAGCTGAAGATCCGCCAAGGTATAGTGAACTAACTGTTGTGTAACCACTTATATATATACATATATATATATGTGTGTGTGTGTGTGTGTGTATATGTATGTATGCATGTATGTATGTATGTATGTATGTATGTATGTATGTATGTATGTATGTATCAGGTCAGGTCACCAGTTGGTGCTACTGGTAACATGTATCCCAGTACTACCTGTCTCATGGTCGGGTCGTTGGCTTCTAAACTGGCAAGCCCACCAGGGTTTCTTGGTGAGGAGGGTGACTTTGGACATCCTGCAGGACTAAAAACAAAACCTGTCAAAGGGCACAGGAGCTCTTAAGAGTTAATGGCCATCCAAATTCATCGGGAGAGATGACCCCTTAGCCTTTGTCAAGGCAGAATTCTAGGAGAAGGAAAACTCTGATATAACACCTGCAACCCTGAGGGTATCCAATGATGTTGACTTGTTCTTCTTTTTGGTAAATATCATCTTGGTTAAGAGAGTGGGACTGGCTTTGTGCAGTGCCTTTTCTCACTATAAAAGCTTCACGGCACAGGCATTGCTTTGTATCTGGAGATCTCTCTGCACTTGTCATCACATGGTACCATGGGCCCAGCATTATGTGTCAGTGGTTGTCACAGGTGTAGTGTTTGTACCAGAGTTTTCAAGTCGCTGGCTGCCTAAAAAGTCACACTTGTTCAGCGCATCGGTAGGGTTCTCCTACATGGATATAAAGTAGTGGCCGTACTCGAAAACGAGTTGGCAGTCACCATGTATGTATGTATGTATGTATGTATGTATGTATGTATGTATGTATGTATGTATGTATGTATGTATGTATGTATGTATGTATGTATGTTAAGGCAGAATTCTAGGAGAAGGAAGACTCTGATATAGCACCTGTAACTCTGATGGTATCCAATGATGTTGACTTGTTCTTCTTTTTGGTAAATATCATCTCGGTTAAGAGAGTGGGACTGGCTTTGTGCAGTGCCTTTGCTCACTATAAAAGCTTCACGGCACAGGCATAGCTTTATCTCTGGAGATCTCTCTGCACTTGTCGTAACACGGTACCATGGGCCCAGCACTATGTGTCAATGGTTGTCACAGGTGTAGTGTTTGTACCAGAGTTTACAAGTCGCTGGCTGGACTAAAAAGTCACACTCGTTCAGCGCATCGGTAGGGGTTCTCCTACATGGATATAAAGTAGTGGCCGTACTCGAAAACGAGTTGGCAGCCACCATGTATGTATGTATGTATGAATGTGTATATATATTTATATATCTATATATATATATATAAGTGTAAATAAGAGTAAAAACAGAGAAAGAAGAGACGGAAAGAATTGCATTGCCAAGCTCTTTTGACACCATTAAGCATCATGTCCTGTAACACTTAACCTCTTGGCTTCAGTAACAATTACTTCATGAATAATAACGATGATTATATACCAAGCTCATATATTTCACACTGTCGTTAATCATTCAGGCAGAAACAATTCAACAGTAATGGTTGCACAACCTCTGTATAATATGACACCTCAAAATCGTATATTGCATACACATAAACGCACATGAAAACAAACACATTATTATACAAGTATATATATCTATAATACACACATACATACATATATATATATATATATATATATATATATATATATATATATACATATATATAAATATATATATATATATATATATATATATATATATATATATATATATATATATATATATATATATATATATATATATATATATATATATATATATATATATATTCATACACAGACACGCGCATACATACATATATATATATATATAAATGTACATCTGGACAATACTTAACATTTATCCATTAATTTCATTACCTATTTTAAGACCAACGTTACTACATTTCTATTTACGAATGGATAATTATATCTAGCTCGAATTGGCTCCTGTGGAATTTGTAATCATAACTCTTAGGGAAGGATTGCCATTTTCTGCTATCAATATATATATATATATATATATATATATATATATATATATATATATATATATATATATATATATATATATATGTGTGTGTGTGTGTGTGTGTGTGTGTCTTGTGCGTATGTATGTGTGTTTCTTAGTGCGACTCTGTGTGTGTGTTAATTTCACTTTCAAAGATTTGTAGCAAATATCTATAGGGGAAGTTAAATATCTATAGGGGAAGTTAATGAACACGGTCTAGCTATTATAGCCAATGTATCGTGAATAATATTAGAATGGTGATATATTAATGAAGCAAATCAAATTTTAAATGGAAAGCCTTTGATTGACCAGATTTGTATGCATGCTAATAAAACTTCAAGATGAAATATAGATTGCTAGTGATAAAAATTTGTTTCGATTAAGATGTTATTCAGAAACTTCTTCCTTCTCTGGAAGGCTCTTAATAAAAGATGCCCCCAGTAATAAAATAGGGTATTACGCTATAGTGGTGCTATTAAATGTATTTTGTTTTTATTTCACTATATAGGCTGCTGTACTACGTTTTATGTGGATGATAACTCTCTTTCTAAGTGACTTCATCATTTACATTCATTAAAAAACTAGACACTTTTATTACCCTATGAATTTACTGTCAATAAAAGGAGTTATGGAAAGGAGCTGCTAGGAGTATGACATAACTTAATTACGATAGACGTGTCTCAATAATGATAGTAATAATATTCTTGATACGAAAGTTTGGGGAAATGTGCATTGTCATATCAGTTCTTGACAGATACCTATTTTAACGACGTTTCCACCCACAGAAAGATGAAAATCAAACTAGATTCGGGTGGGTTTAACTTAGGAGGGCAGAGAAACTAAATATTTCAAACGTACTGTGTGCCACACTGTTGTTTCGGCATTCACTGTCCTTTCAACACCACCAACAGCAACGGTGAAAACAGCGACAACAACAATAGGAATAATAATATTTCTTTCTTTTTAGACAATGAGAGGAATGCATTCAATAGCAGACAATAGAAGAAAATATCTAAAACTTTGGAATTATGATCACGGATGAGGAAAATATTGCGAAATTATGGAGAAAGAAGTTTAAGTTATTGTGCACAGTGCTCAGGTGCACCACAAAGGTGCATGTATAGTACATAGAATAATGTACAAATGTCAGGAAAGTGAGCAGTGCATGAGTCATGATATACATGTGTGCGAGTGTATGTAGTGGGGATATGGAGTGGGATTTTACATAACATTACCTATTGAGTATGCTGAGATGCAACAGATACTAACAGTGAAACTCATGCTAGTCCCATCAACTATATTTATATATATATATATATATATATATATATATATATATATATATATATATATATATATATATATATATATAAAATACATTTTAGATAGCGTCCAAAACGAGTGTCCAAACAAAGACGAACGAGTGAAGTATCATATTGCTCAAAATGGGGCAGCGAGATTCAAACATTTAACAAAGGCTCCTTGTATTCACTTGTACTCACATACTAGTGGAAACCTTCCCCAATTAAAACAAATTAGTAGTGAAGGGCCAAACAAAGATATGTGGACAACGGCAATCACCATCAACCCAAATAGTACATTCTGTATTTTCTACACTAAAATTTAGATTAAAATTTCGACTGATCATCTTAGACCTGAGTGGCAATGTCTGGGTAGATGAGGAATAACTGTTCGTAAAACACAACAAATTGGAGCGTAATTCCATAATTTAACTAGTTGAAATGTACCTCCTTATCTCTTCAGATTGTTTTGGTCTTCGATTCTAATACACTCACAAGACGGAATAGCATCAGTTTCGATCATGATATGCATTCCATGTAGGCCACATTGGATGGCATGTCATACCATTTTATTTCAACGATGAGCACTAGCCATTACCCTACACCTAGGATGGCACGATCCAAGGTCAATGCCAGCATATTGTCGATCCGGATATTATATTATTCAATGGCATGATGAGCGTAACACACACACACATATACACATATATATGTGTGTATGTATATATATATATATATATATTTATATATATATATATATATATATATATATATATATATATATATATATATATATATATATTATTATTATTATTATTATTATTATTATTATTATTATTACTTTCAAAGTGAAGGGTGTCATGAATGATACAAAATCAAATATATCAAACATGTCTTTTCTCTAAAAACAGGTCAAGTTAGAATTCAGATAATAAAATCGACCCTTAATCATTATAAGAAAGTGAATGAAATATATTCCTACACACGTGTCCATTAAGATATATCAAAGCTTAAGACTAGAGACAATATATATATACACACACACACACACACACATACACACACACACACACATATATATATATATATATATATATATAGACACACACACACACACACACATATATATATATATATATATATATATATATATATATATATATATAAATAATTAATTGGAAATTTAGTCAAATCGAATCTCTGGTGGTTTGCAAGTAAATTCGGCCTACTTATATGAAATGATGAGTTAGCAAAGTACTCTATAAGTTAGGGCTTTAGAGTTATAACATACGTTTAAATAGCTTGACAAATCGAACATTGTGGTAGGCAAATCTAACACACAATACTATACCAAAGTAACAATAAAACTAACAGGTCGAGAACAAAATACACCTGGACAAATCTAACGATTAATCTTTTAAAGTGTTTCTTTGAATCCGAAATCGAATATCAGACTTACGTGACTGGCAAGCTCGTGGTATTCATGATCGAACGGACGATTCAGTTTTCCAACATGCTTTTCGTTCTACCCAGAACTGAGGTGATAAGCCAAATATTGCTGCTACATGCGGCGTATCGTATCTATAGCTGTCACGTGTTAATTCCAGCAAGGGAAATAACCCCCGGTTTTTGGCGGGTCATTCAAAATGTTAGACAAAGGAAATATTTTAATTTCCGCTAATAATCATGATTAGCTCTCAACTAGATGTTATAAAACAAACCCAAATAATTAACTAATCAACAGAATTGTCTAATTAAATTAATTAGTTAATTATTAAATCTAGGAGAATAATATAATTGGAAATTTAGTAAAATCGAATCTCTGGCCGTTTGCAAGTAAATTCAGCCTTCTTATATGAAATGATGAGTTAGCAAAGCACTATATATATATATATATATATATATATATATATATATATATATATATATATATAGGAAAAGAATCGTGACTCCGGCCGTTTCGACAGCTAGGTCGAACACTGTTCAGACGAGACGTAGCTGTCGAAACGGCCGGAGGTCACCCGTCGAGGTCCTGACTCTTTTCCTATTACCCACTCAACTACCCTAAATATCGATTATTCTGGTGCGTTATGATTCACCTGATTCCTTACCTACACTTCCTTCGTTATATATATATATATATATATATATATATATATATATATATTTATTAAAATAACAGATTAAAGTTTAAGCAAAGAATCGCTGCTTTCACCCTTAACGGGATCTTCTGAAACTAACAAAGTCAATCTGTAAACGCAGAACTGGATATTTCAAAAAACGTTGCAACCGGAGGAAGACAGGAAGACGATACTTTGGTTCGTGGTAACGTTCGCTGGCAAAGAACGGGAAAAAACGAATAATACGTCATTAATAGGAGCGGTGAAAAACAATTACGCGCAAAGACAAAACCACGTTTATGGTATAAAAGAGGTCGTATACTAATGTTCTCTTAGGTGGTGCATAGAGACGTTCTCTGGCAATGAACGAAAAAACGAAGATAATAAGTCATATGTGGTGCGTGGAGAACAATAGCCCGTAAAGACAAAACCACGTAAATGGTATAGCAGAAATCGTAGACTAAAATTCTAACTAGGAGACCAAATGAATCTCCGCTACAGAGTTAAGAACAAAGTAAATAAATACAATACAGAAGTAATAGAAACAAATAAATACATACACGCAAACAGATACGTACATACACAAGCATACGCAAAACCTTACCATGGGTATACAAACATATATATATGGAGTGAGTACGTAAGAAACTAGTGGGTGGTTAGATTGATAGTAAAATAGACAGGTACTTTTAGAAGTGTAGATGACAGCAGACAAAAGATGTCAGACTATTTGAAACGAAATACGGAAATTTTCTCAATATACTAAAAATCTTCCGTTTCATTTGTTATATACCGTGAGTGTGTGCATTAAATGAATGTTTTTTTATTGTTTATTTATTATGTCTTTCTAATTCGCTACTTCTCAATATTTGTAACAACACCAACATTTCTCTGACCGAGAAATAATATACGATATAGCAGATGTACGATTTAATAGGATTCACATCAGTGAAGTATATATTCTTGGACAATTTTAAACGGTGATCAACATTAAAGAAGCCCTATAAATGTCTTCAAACATGAAAGAGATACATTAATATAGCAATAAATTTAAAATTGAATTGATAACCGAAGTGACACTTTAAGAACTTAATTTCTATCTGTCATATATCATGCTTAGTGAAACTTAGTATCAATGCTAATGCAAAATACTTTAAAATATATCTGACAATTATAGCGATGCATTATAGAGAGAGTATTTATTGAAGCCATACTATCTCCTGCCTGTATTTCCAAATAATTACAATAACATTGTCATCATTATTATCGAATATATGGTGATGCTTCGCTTTCGTGAAATTAAGTTTCCCTTTTTTGAAATTCGAAAACTTTGACTAAATGAAAAACAAACGTGGGCTTCCGTAAACGTTAACCATCCTTGAAATATTAACGTATGAAATCAAGGGCTTATTCACAGTTTAATCTATACATATTTGTGCGCATGTCTTATAAACATTAGAAAATAACATTATTGTTTAGGATTGGCAGTATCGGTAGAGGGTCGGACGCCATGCTTTCCAGCATAGTTACGTCCCTTTACGATCTGAGTTAAAATCCCGCCGAGGTTGACTTTGCCTTTCGTCCTTACGGGGTCGATAAAATAAAGTACCAGTAATGCACTGGGTAATTCCTGGCCTGGTGCCTAAAGTAGAAACAATTATTGTTTATTTTGTTCTAAGCGAGATAAACTATACACCATGTTCAAAAACGACTTCCTAGATGTTGGCGGTCATCGGTGCGGATTATTCGCTCGGTGGTGAGATGAATATGGCACATATGATGAATACAAACCAGCAACAAATGTCTGGCGTTTCCATTCGCCTACTAAGCGAGCAGTGAAATGATTGCACTTAAAACATTCATGAATAGTGTGTGCATATTGTATTTAAAATAAGTCTATAAGACTTTATGCCTTCCTTTACACATTTTACATAAACAACGAACCATCTTTCACACACACACACACACACACACACACACACACACACACACACACACACACACACACACACACACATATATATATATATATATATATATATATATATATATATATATATATATATATATGTGTATATACTTTTTGCTGGAAGAAATTGTTTAAGATTCCGAACCTGCTCACTCTGCACTATCATCTTATATCTTCTCATATTTCTCATTATATTTTCCAATGAAGGACTAGCATCAGAAACATTTCCTACTGTAGTAAGCGTGAAACTATTTCATATCTCCATTGTACTTCATCTTTTGTTGTTTCTTCACACACACACACACACACACATATATATTGAAAAATTGGTTGAATTTTACTTGTTCTGCTTATCTTGATATTAAGTTCTGGTATATCAAATTATTACCATAGAACCACCTTAAATCATAGACACACTATATATTTCCGGGGGTACATTGTACCCTCAGATATATATTAACCTTATTCAACAATCTCCAGTATGTAGAGATAAATCTTTGTCGTTCTATTTAGTTGCTAAAAATCTTTTTTAGTGGCGATCATAGACGGCTAGTCTACGATTTCCCGCCTTCACTATACACCAATGTATTTACGGGTCCCTTTCACGACCTTTCAGACCTGTATTAGTTGGAGTGAGGTCATATATTTTGTCGTTCCTGGGGTTTTTAACCCTAGGACAGGAAAATGCTTCTCTGATGATCGTTGCTTTTCCATTAATATCCTCGTGATATTTAATGTTTTGCACCGTGAAACTGTACAGTTAGGGCCATTTGAATAGGTAAATATTTATATTATATTTTTTAATTTTGATTAATTTTAATTGTATATTAATTTTGATTTATTTTGAAAAATTGGTTGAATTTTACTTGTTCTGCTTATCTTGATATATATATATATATATATATATATATATATATATATATATTAGGGTGACCCTTCTTTTTTCAACCTTCTAAAAGTGTATCACCCCCCCCCCCCCATATTGTTCCAATTAACAAAAAAAATAAACAATCTATGCAAAACTGTAGGTCAAGGAGACAACTGCAAGGTGAACCTCATCCACCGTGATATTTTGAAGTCTTCGTCCGGAAAGTCATTTTTCAGATAACATTTTTTTCATCTCTTATATAATTTTCTCTTAAATTAAAAGCTGGGGTCAGAGCGCAGGAATAGGCAAGCACCCATTTTTCGCTGTGGTAGCAGCAAATTTTAACTTTCGGAAAATGTCCTATTGCTAAGGGCCACCCTAAAATACATATATCCGTATGTGGTTGACAGTTGAGAGAAATGAGTACTCGATATTGAGTAGTATATATATATATATATATATATATATATATATATATATATATATATATATATATATATATATATATATATATATATAAAAATAACAGGAGGCTGGACTGGTGTGAATCCTTGAAAGGTTTATTATACTATGATCATTTCAATGATCGGGCTCCATATGAATCCGGTGATATCATCAGGTATTTGAAATATATCAAAGAATATGTAAAACCCATAGGTCCGAAAAATCAGAGACAGAGAGGACGACTGACCAACTTGCTGTCTTCACCTCGACCAGTCGCCCTCAAAGTGATGGCAACTCGATCTGCGAATGACCATCTGGTGAGGGGGCGAAGGCTTATAATTTACTACCACTCTCCGTCAAAGAATAAAAAATAAAAAAAGGGGAAGAAAGAAAGAAAGAAAGAGAGAAGAAAAAAGAAAAAAAAACAAGAAAGAAGTCAGCGTAAGGGTCACACTACAGTCAAGCTAGAAAACGCCGATTCTAAAGAATCTATATTTTAACAAAGGCATATATAATGGGTGTCTGTATGGTCTAATGTGTGAACAGAAATTTGGAACGTTAAACTTATTTTACGAGTTATAGGATGAAATTGAATTAAAAAATAATAAATTGAATATTGGAAAATTAATAAAAAAAATATTTAATGAATTTACATAGAGAGTGTTATATGAAAAAGTTAATCTCGATAAGATATCAGGGTGAGATAAAGATTAAAGCCTTCGAATGTGAGTCCCAGCCAGCACCTCGTAACCACGTGTCAGCCAGTTTAGAGTGGTATCGCGCAGCCGGGAAGAGCCACCACATCAATCGAAGGTAGCAAAACTCAATAAAGAGTGCAAATAGACTATAATTATTTTCAAATCCCGTCGAGGTTGACTTTGCCTTTCATCCTTACGGGGTCGATAAAATAAAGTACCAGTAATGCACTGGTTAATTGCTGGCCTTGTGCCTAAAGTAGAAACAATTATTTTCAAGTCCCAGTTAGTCCGGGTTATAAGTAGTGTGGTTCTTTGGTGGGTAGGGGGCTATGAAAGGTGCATAATGACCTGAGTAAGGAAAGTTACAAATAAAAGTAGGATACAATGATAAAATACAAAGATAAAGAATACATTGATAACAGTAAGAATAAAACGTCTTCATAGCTAGGGTAGTGATGTAGTAAGACGGAAGTATATAAGAACATATCGGCAGAATTACTCTCCGTCAAGGAATGAAAAATAATAAATAATAAAAAATAAAAAAGGGAAATAAATAAATAAATAAATAAAGAAAGAAAGAAAGAAAGAAAGAAAGAAAGAAAGAAAGAAAGAAAGAAAGAAAGAAAAGCAGCGTAAGGGTCACACTACAGTCAAGCTAGAAAACGCCGCGAAAAACGTTATTCTAAAGAATCTATATTTTAACAAAGGCATATATAATTGTTTCTACTTCAGGCACAAGGCCAGCAATTAACCAGTGCATTACTGGTACTTTATTTTATCGACCCCATAAGGATGAAAGGCAAAGTCAACCTCGGCGGGATTTGAACTCAGATCGTAAAGGGACGTAACTATGCTGGAAAGCATGGCGTCCGACCCTCTACCGATACTGCCAATCCACCGCCCTCAAAGGCATATATAATGGATGTCTGTATGGTCTAATGTGTGAACAGAAATTTGGAACGTTAAACTTATGTTACGGGGTATAGGATGAAATTAAATTAAAAAATAATAAATTGAAAATTGGAAAATAAATAAAAACATTATTTAATGAACTTACAGAGAGAGTCTTATATGAAAAAGTTAATCTCGATAAGATATCAGGGTGAGATAAAGATTAAAGACTTCGAATGTGAGGCCCAGCCAGCACCTCCTAACCACGTGTCAGCCAGTTGTGAGTGCTATCGTCCAGCGAAAGAAATGGAAATTAATTTTTCAGAGTACTCTAGGAACGTAGCTACACTAGGCCCCGGGTGTGCTAGCGGGAAGTCTACAATTTCGACAGGCCATCGTCAATACCAAACGAATACTATTAATTCACACATGAGGGGTTTATTTACCTGCCAGTAGAGGCATGATACAGCTAACAGTTATGCCTAAGCCTAGAGTTTATAGGTATAAGTATAATATGGCTGTCAAAACAGGCGGCGCGGGGGGCCCGGGGCCAAGCACCCGCTCCGTGTAATTTCGTTTACCGAAAGAGGGGAAAATTTATTTTTTCCAAGCACTCAAGGAAGGCAGAACTTTCCGCGCGCCCATCGCGCAGCCGGGAAAATCCACCACATCAGTCGAAGGTAGCAAAACTCAATAAAGAGTGCAAATAGACTATACTTATTTTAAAGTCCCAGTTAGTACGGGTTATAAGTAGTGTGGTTCTTTGGTGGGTAGGGGGCTATGAAAGGTGCATAATATATATATATATATATATATATATATATATATACACATATATATATATATGTATATATATATATATAGATATATACATATATATATATATATATATATATATATATATATATATATATATATATATATATATATATATATATATATATATATATATATATATATATATATATGTATATGTATATATATACATATGTATATATTTACTCTCCTTGTTCCCCTTTCCTAATTTTATTTGTATATAAACAAGTACATAGATACAAGGAGAAAGAGCGAGCAAGGAGACTAGGGGGAAAAAGAGAGCAAGTAGATCAATGAGAAAATGAGAGCAACGAGAGCAATAAGAAAAGGAGAGCAAGGAGAGCATGGGCACCAATGAGAAAAGCAGGGCTAGAGCAATGAGAAAATGAAAACAAGGAGAGCAAGAGATTTAACTCAAATATTGCTCAAGTTACGCTGCAAGCAGACAAAGGTGAAGAAGCGGAAGAAGACGGTGTTACCTGGCTGAGTCCATATACATTTCTGTAAGAAGAAAAAAGAAAATGGTCGAGATAGGGAATAGTATACCGCTTTTGAACAGAATTAATCGTTGTGTATACTATGTTCCAACTTCCAGGTGTTTGAGGGTCCCCTAACTTTTTGCATACCCTGTGCTTTCGTTGATTAAAACAGGATTAGGCCGTAGGAGCAGCAAAACTTTAACTTTCGGAAAATGACCTAATTTATATGTATGTGTGTGTGTCTGTATTTGTGTCAGTGTATGTGTGTGTGTGTTTGTGAGTGTTCGTGTGTGCATATGTTTGCAGGTGGGTCAATGTACATCCAATAAAGTATTTTTTGCTTTTTTCTTTGTTTGTGCTTTGTGGAGTGATAGACTCCTAGTGTTCCTTATGACATTTCTGTAGTAGAATGTTAATCGGATGTAAAACCTGCAGCATCGTTTGTATGCAATGATGTAGACCAATTCTACTTTTTAGGTAAATGCATTCGATGTACACTCACTGGCATTGGCCCCGTGCAAAGCCTTTTCTCAGTTATCGCTTGTTAAGTGGCATATTTTTTCGATGCATGGCATTGCTGGTCATAGGTAAGCACCTAGCTGACTCAAAAGCCACGTCTGCGAGGTTCATGCTTAAGTATTAAGCGATGGCAATACGCGAAATTGAGTTGCAACATTCATATTCATATTATATATATATATATATATATATATATATATATATATATATATATATATATATATATATGTGTGTTTGTGTGTGTGTGTGTGTGTGTCTGTATGTGGGTTTGCAGGCATATACATATATACACAGGAACAAAACACTTATAGGGATAATTTGCTTTATCGTTACACGTTCCTTCATATACTTTATATTATGTAAATCTTTTGAAACATATTTACGTGTAAACATTATAGTATTCCTTGAGGCTGTAACTTAAAAAGCGTAACCGAGAGAACATTTGTTTAATACTTTCTATAAGTGTTTGACAACAATCTTTTGATAAATAACATACAATTATCATAAAATTTACTTTTCGTAATCTCAAACGGATTTTCCTATGTGTATGCTAAAGCAAGGGACGTGACTATATTTAGTTGCATTTGGTCTACTTATTGCAACAATATTTTATAGTATCATACTTACCAGGTGTATTTCATCATGAAGCAACTGTCCAAGATATCCATTTACGTTGTGCTACGATTAAATTAACAAACCTTTGCATCTAGATTATAATTGCATTGGTTCTTCTATTCTGCTTACATGTTACATACGTTTGTGTTGCCTAGTTTAAAAAGTACGATGTATAACGGACGGAAATATTTAAATAATTCAATTATCTAGTAACTAAGTATTATTTTCAAAGAATTATATTAGTGTTTACAAACATCATACATTTATATATAAAGATTAGCTTTGTGAAGAGATTGGTGATAGTTGGAGAAAATCACCATTTTTATCTATATATTTCGTTGGTGAAGGCAAATGTATAACGTATAAACAGCATTTTATGATATGCTTCAAGGACTATTTATTTTGTATTTTGCAGAAGTTTATAATGTACTATATTTTCGTTAAGTGTTTTTATTTATTTATTTATAATAAATTAGTCAGATGAGGTTGGGCCGTGCTTCTGAACTTTGTGAGTATTTCCAGCCTAGTTAGATAAGATAATTTGGAGTTTGGAAAGCATTTAGCGACCATGATATACCGCCAGATGTCTACATGCAGAATTTAAGAAAATAGACTATAGGGGTGGAGGAAGGTTACATTTAACAAAGTATTTTTCCCGAGCATTAAGATAAGGCCAATAATATTAATGGAACGACTAAACTCGACCCCCAGTTCCTTGCTGATATATTTTGTTGACCACGGATGGGTGAAATACTAAGATAATAATGCACAGTATCTAAGTAGTGAAACACACTTTGACCGAATTCTAACGATTGTGCCAACCCACAGTCCAACATTTTAACAAAATATTAAATAAGGAATGTATTATATGATGATATCCTTTTAGTTGGTGTTTGTTAACAATCCTCAGAGGTGAAACGTCGTTGATCATATGCGTTCTTGATAGAGTTTGGAAAATGGCTTAAAGCATAAGAAAAAGCTAAAAACAATATAATAACAATGACAAAAAATGACATATTCTATGCGTAAAACAATATGGTACAAAGAAATGTCACCTATCTATTATTAGGAGATTTACATTAACGTGAAATAAACCCAATGTCATTCATTTAACATTATCCTCGATAACACATACAGAAACTACATCTCCAAAACGTTTTAAGCCAATACAAATTTGCCAATATATTTCAAGAATAATAAGATTTACATACAAACATCATACATAGATAGGTACATACATGCATATACATACATACATACATACATACATACATACATACATACATAC
The DNA here is from genome assembly GCA_964016885.1 of Eledone cirrhosa. Taxonomy (NCBI): domain Eukaryota; kingdom Metazoa; phylum Mollusca; class Cephalopoda; order Octopoda; family Eledonidae; genus Eledone; species Eledone cirrhosa. The sequence continues at coordinate 97,673,620 of OZ024741.1, forward strand.
ATACATACATACATACATACATACATACATATATGGTGGCTGCCAACTCGTTTTCGAGTACGGCCACTACTTTATATCCAAGAAGGAGAACCCTACAGTGCGCTGAACGAGTGTGACTTTTTAGTCCAGCCAGCGTATTGAAAACTCTGGTACAAACACTACACTTGTGATAATTATTGACACGTAGTGCTGGGCCCATGGTACCATGTGACGACAAGTGCAGAGAGATCTCCAGATATAAAGCAATGCTTGTGCCGTGAAGCTTTTATAGTGAGCAAAGGCACTGCACAAAGCCAGTCCCACTCTCTTAACCAATATGATATTTACCAAAAAGAAGAGCAAGTAAACATCATTGGATACCATCAGGGTTGCAGGTGTTATATCAGAGTTTTCCTTCTCCTACATACATACATGGTGGCTGCCAACTCGTTTTCGAGTACGGCCACTACTTTATATCCATGTAGGAGAACCCCTACTGATGCGCTAAACAAGTGTGACTTTTTAGTCCAGCCAGCGACTTGAGAACTCCGGTACAAACACTACACCTGTGACAATTATTGACACATAGTGCTGGGCCCATTGCACCATGTGACGACAAGTGCAGAGAGATCTCCAGATATAAAGCAATGCCTGTGCCGTGAAGCTTTTATAGTGAGCAAAAGCACTGTACGAAGCCACTCCCATCTCTTAACCAAGATGATATTTACCAAAAAGAAGAACAATTCAACATCATTGGATACCATTGGGGTTGCAGGTGTTATATCAGAGTTTTCCTTCTCCTAGAATTCTGCCTTGACAAAGGCTAAGGGGTCATCTCTCCCGGATATATATATACATACATACATGGTGGCTGCCAACTCGTTTTCGAGTATGGCCACTACTTTATATCCATGTAGAGAACTCCTACCGATGCACTGAACGAATGTGACTTTAGTCCAGCCAGCGACTTGAAAACTCTGGTACAGACACTACACTTGTGACAATTATTGACACATAGTGCTGGGCCGATGGTACCATGTGACGACAAGTGCAGAGAGATCTCCAGATATAAAGCAATGCCTGTGCCGTGAAGCTTTTATAGTGAGCAAAGGCATGCACAAAGCCAGTCCCACTCTCTTAACCAAGATGATATTTACCAAAAAGAAGAACAAGTCAACATCATTGGATACCATCAGGGTTGCAGTTGTTATATCAGAGTTTTCCTTCTCCTAGAATTCTGCCTTGACAAAGGCTAAGGGGTCATCTCTCCCGGTGATTTTGGATGGACATTGACTCTTAAGAGCTCTTTTGCCTTTTGACAGGTTTTATATATGACATACATATATACGTACATACATACGTACATACATACGTACATACATACATACATATACACAGTATTGTAGCTGTATCGAACACGTATTGATATATGCATAATAAATATGACTAGCCAGCAAGAATTTAAAAAAGTTCCTGGCAATTCAATGTAACACAATAGATAGAAGATGCTTAAAAAACATAATGTCCGTTAGATTCCTATTATTAATTTATAGATAACAATAGTTGTATGGCTTATAGAAGAAAAGTAATTGTTGACCGAATATATAATTTATAATAGGAATCCCAATAAAAAGAAGTAGGGAGGTTGGGTTAGTCTCAATTATGACAATATATATCCGTTGTATAAATTTGTATAACAAAGGTATATTTATACATAAACAAACTTTTATCATCTATTTTGATATTGTATATATATATATATATATATATATATATATATATGTATGTATGTATGTATGTATGTATGTATGTATGTATGTATGTATGTATGTATCTATGTATGAATATATATAGCACTTTATATATATATCGAGAGAAAAGGAGAGTAAGAGATGGTCAAGAAGTAGAGAGACAGGAAGCAGAGATACTCGATAGATAGCCAATAATAGATAAAAAGCAGATGATGTGGAAATAACTAATGATCGGAAGTTTGTTCAAAACATTATTCTACAATCTCTATACACACAAACACGTATACAGCCACAATATATATATATATATATATATATATATATATATATATATATATATACATATATGGATAGATTTATCAATGTATCTATGTATGTAACTTAGTAATATTAAAGAAGTTAATTTTAGAGAAAATTTACATTATTAAGTAATTTTTTAGAATATCACCATTAGTAGATAATTGCTCTTTAATATCTTCTTAATTACAATATCCCAAACACAGAGACGATTATATATATATATATATAAATATGTGTGTTTGTGTAAATGTATGTATATGTGTATGTGTGTATATATGCGTATTTGTGAGTCGAAGCGTGTGGATTGTATAAATATATATATGTATATATATATATATATATATATATGTATATATATATATGTATATATATATATATATATATATATATATATATATATATATATATATATATGTATATATATATATATGTGACTCTGCAAATTTTACCATGTATCTGTGGGAGGGTGCCTGCTTTGGCGGGTTGGCCAATGTGTCTGTTTAAGTCTTAATTGCTTTAGATTGTACTCAAGCACAAACTAATTGCTAATAATCGTTTTTAAACGTTAAGCGTTTGTGAAAATAACCCCAATATATACTTTTGAAGTAAGATTCATATGCATATATAAACATTTTTATGTGCAAGTATATTAGTGGCTATATATCAGTCTGTGTATATATCTTTCTCTGAAACTATCAATTGCTTGCCTCCTACTTATTTATACACACGCAGATATATATAATGTAAAGATTTTATAATCCTAGTGAAATATATTTTACTTCAAGTGTTAGTTATCGCTCTCTTCATATAAAATAAATGAAAACTGCGCTGTAACGGTGATGGATTTGGGTATTTGATATTGCGCCGAATTCATTTTAAAATGGATGAAGTCTGTATTCTTGCTCCTTGGAATTACTTACAGGATTGTAGATCTTATTCTAACATCCCTCTTGATCATGAAATCTGAAGCAATTCAAGAAACATTTACATTTTATTACATTCGCTATAATTGTTTCTACTTTGGCACAAGGCCAACAATTACCTAGTGCATTACTGGTACTTTATTTTATCGACCCCGTAAGGATGAAAGGCAAAGTTAACCTCAGCGGGATTTGAACTAAGAATGCAAAGGCCGTAACTCTATTCGTCAAAGCATGGCGTCCGACCCTCTACCGATACTGCCAATCCACTTCCCTTTACATTCGCTATAATTAGCATGCAATTCCTACTTTTTGTTTTATTTTACTTTCTTTGCTTCATTAAAGCTGTTCTTATACTACATGCAACAAAAGAATTTAAAAAATATATATTTATCTATTTATAATTATTTATAATGTTTCTAATTTATTCGTCACACTTTTTCATTAGTGCCACATCTTATGCTGTAATTTTTATCTTCCTCCCCACGTTATTGATAATTCCCCGGATTCAAAATGTTAATATATAAGTGCATATGGCCCTTGACATTTTTAAATTACCACAACCTGCGAAAATGAATGACTGGGCTAGGTGTGAGTGGTAGGTATGTGGCTCTTACTTAAATAATTCCGGTTGCAGGTGGAAGGGGTAGTTAAGAGTGGAATTTAAAACAAGAACTTTTTTCGATGACATATTTTCTAAGTCGCTGAATTAAATGCCGCGAAAGATACGTCTCAAGTCTACACGCAAAAGGGTAGAAATAAATTAGATACATTCTTCCTAGCATGTTTAATACACCTTATAACTCTAGTAATAATCATGGATTTCTATACTATAAATGCGTTTTTATAAATGGCATTAATAAAAATATCAGCGATTTGGTTTGATAACATTTTTCTCAAGACTTCTCAAGTAAATTAATTAAGGTGACTGCCTGAATATCTAATATCAAAGTACTGCTAACGTTTATGGCAGACATGAAAATCCCATGGAATGTTTCATATTTACATATTTGACATGTCCTCGGAGGTTCCCTTAAGAGAATTCAATTAATATGCGCTTAATATATGATTTTTCTTATTTCATCAACTATTTCGGTAATTATTACAGAATGATTAGATATAAAGATTGATCCAACTTTAATTAAAAGTGATGTGATTGAAACTGATGTATTTCTATATAGATACTTACACAAACATTAAACATGTTTTAAGACTGTACACACACACACACACACACACACACACACACACACACGTATATATGTATATATATACATATATATATATATATATATATATATATATATATATATATATATATATATATATATATATATATATATATATATATATATATATATATATATATATATATATATATATATATGCCATAAGTGTTTGACTGTGTTTGCAGAAATTAATGTAATGATATTTAGTATTATATTTTCATTTAATGTGTATAGACTTAAAGGATGAAGAATAATCTTTTCAATCGATATACCTTATGAGACATTTGAGCAATTGGTCTTGCCCCGGAAAACAGGGGATCTATTTGTCATAATGGATTCAAGATATTCCAGTCCAGTTGTATCCATATGCTACAAGAAACAACAGGAAGGAGAAAACCATTATCCAGTAAATCTCATTCTCGTATTGTCTGTGGACTTGTTTGCCAATTCTTGGCAGGTCTAAAAGATTATGCCCTATAAATATCTAAACTGAATGAATAGAATAGGTTGTTTCGATCCACATACGTCGTAATCGACGGGATAGTCTATCGTATGCATATATATATATATATATATATATATATATACACGCACGCATACACACACATACACACTCACATACACACACATACACACATACACTCACACACACACATTCACACACACACACATATATATATATATATAGGTACTGACACTTTATATTATATATATACATTTGTATGTATGCATGTACGTATGTATGTATAAACTTATATGTGTAAGTGTGTGAATGTATAAAGAGAGGTGATGTATCTTTCATTTAAGAGCTTCTCAAGTCACCGTATTAAAATACTGTATTGGATTGAAAAAAAAAAACTAATACGAGGAATATGCAATAATATAACCCCCACTGCGTGTCTTTGTCCAAACAGCACCTGCTGAAACGGAGTATCATAAATGTAAAAGTTACCTTTCTCAAAGTAAGTTTAATAAGAATTCTAGCTTATGTAATCTGAGTGCCTGAGTGGAGATACTTGTTCAACAGTCGCATATTTTTAGAGGATATATTATAATTGTTTCTACTTTTGGCACAATGTCAGCAATTATCCCAGTGTCATTTTTAATAAAGCTGATTATTTTATTGTTCTAGTTTGTTATTTGTTAAGCTAACATTGAATTATTAACAGAATAAGTTGCCTATCATCTTATGAACATTCTTCTATAAATCATGAGGCAACAATTAATTTAGTTATCCAACGTACATTAGACTAGCATCTGAAGGTAAATAAAGATCAACGATAATTTCCTTCTACATATATATAAATATAAAGTGAAATATTCTCTTAACTATTTTTCTCGTGTATTCAAATGATCTCTGAAAATAATCCTTCTTAAATTATGACAGAGAAATCGTTGAACACACTCAATGTTGCCATGTCCTTTACTAAAGTGTGCAATAAAAATAAAGAGAAGTAGCAAAAGACGTTTTATTCCACTATGCAAACTATATCGGCATATATGATCCTGGTCTTAATTCATGTTTGCTGCCAGTAAGACTATGTTAAGAAAAAGTATATGGTTAATTTCCTTGTTTCATAAACAGAGCACACAACTAGAAAATAATTTCTGAAGTTCACAAGGGATTCAATCAAAACTCAGCTCCATCTGGCGTTTGTTGTAATATTTTGCTAACGAGACGAACGGTGTGTGAAAACATTATT
>OZ024741.1:97684501-97688211 GCA_964016885.1 Eledone cirrhosa
TTTGTGTTCAAATCTCGAAATCGGAAAATCTAAACGGAAAACATAAACATTTTACTTGTAATAAGCAGAGAATTGGTCGGGAACCATCACAAAACATCCATAAATTGATACTTTAGCATTTCCGCACAGGTGGTTGTATCAGCATGCGGTGCAAACATGAAGAGGCTTTAGTGAAAGACAGTAGAGTATGTTAAACGGTTCAATGAGTAAAAGAGATGAGAAATATACCAATAAAGATTTAATGTTAATAGTGTTGATGAGAGCATTAACGATGACAATTCATACAAAATTACAATAACAGTCTTAACTACTACTACTACTACTACTACTACTACTACTACTACTACTACTACTGCTGCTGCTGCTGCTGCCACTGCACCTGCTGCTGCTGCTACTGCTGCTACTACTACTACTATGCTAATGCTACTGATGCTAGTAATCCTCCACTACTTCTACTATTTTCGCCACATCAACAAATAATTCTTTCTACTTTTGGCACAAGGCCAGCCATTTCCCAGTGCATTACTGGTACTTTATTTTATCGACCCCGTAAGGATGAAAGGCAAAGTTAACTTCGACGGGATTTGAACTCAGAACGTAAAGGGACGTAACTATGCTGGAAAGCATGGGGTCCGACCCTCTACCGATACTGCCAATTCACCGCCACATCAACAAATAATTGTTTCTATGTTAGGCACAAGGCCAGCAATTAACCAGTGCATTACTGGTACTTTATTTTATCGACCCCGTAAGGATGAAAGGCAAAGTTAACCTTGGTGGGATTTGAACTCAGATTGGCAAGGGCCGTAACTGTATACGTCAAAGCATGGCGTCCGACCCTCTACCAATACTGCCAATCCACCGTCGCATCAACAAATAATGTCACAACAATAACAGCAGTGACAACATCAACTAAAAGAACGTTAATATAGTAATTTCTACATTTTTGGCATAAGGCCAACAATTACCCCAGTGCATTACTGGTGCTTTATTTTATCGACCCCGTAAGATGAAAGGCAAAGTTAACCTTGGTGGGATTTGAACTCAGATTGGCAAGGGCCGTAACTGTATACGTCAAAGCATGGCGTCCGACCCTCTACCAATACTGCCAATCCACCGTCGCATCAACAAATAATGTCACAACAATAACAGCAGTGACAACATCAACTAAAAGAACGTTAATATAGTAATTTCTACATTTTTTGGCATAAGGCCAACAATTACACCAGTGCATTACTGGTGCTTTATTTTATCGACCCCGTAAGGATGAAAGGCAAAGTTAACCTTGGTGGGATTTGAACTCAGATTGGCAAGGGCCGTAACTGTATACGTCAAAGCATGGCGTCCGACCCTCTACCAATACTGCCAATCCACCGTCGCATCAACAAATAATGTCACAACAATAACAGCAGTGACAACATCAACTAAAAGAACGTTAATATAGTAATTTCTACATTTTTTGGCATAAGGCCAACAATTACCCCAGTGCATTACTGGTGCTTTATTTTATCGACCCCGTAACGAGGAAAGGTAAAATTAGCCTCGGCGGGATTTGAACTCATAGCATAACTGGCCATAACTCTGTGGGGCAAAGCATGATGTTTGAAGCTCGAGCGTTACTGGCAATCTACCGTTCTAATAAAATTAATAATTGTTTTTACTTTTGGCACAAGGCCAGTAATTATTCCAGTACGTTACTGGTACTTTATTTTATCGACCCCGTAAGGATGAAAAGCAAGGTTTATCCTTGGCGGGATTCGAACTCAGAACGTAAACGGACGTATCTATGCTTTAAAGCATGGCGTCCGATCCTCTACCGATACTGCCACTTCACCTCCCTTAATAGTTGTTTTTATTGGCCACAAAAGCTGACATATAGGAGACAATACCTTAGACAGGGACAGTGAGAGAATCATGGATTCTGATATAGACACAAGGCCAGTAATTTTGGTGAGAGGGGAAAGTCGATTAAATCGACCCCAAAATGTGATTGGTACTTTATTTTATTGAACCTGGGATTTGAACTCAAAACGAAAAGCACCGCAAATTTATGCCGCGAAGCAGGGTGTCGGACGTCCCAAACGATACTACCAATCCACCCAATAATTGTTTCTACTTTAGGCACAAAGCCAGCAATTATCCAGTGCATTACTGGCACTTTATTTTATCGACCCCGTAAGGATGAAAGGCAAAGTCAACCTCGGCGGGATTTGAACTCAGATCGTAAAGGGACGTAACTATGCTGGAAAGCATGGCGTCCGACCCTCTACCGATACTGCCAATCCACCGCCCTTCCAATCCACCCAATAATGATGACGAAGATGATGATCCCAACGATGAATATATTGCTGAAGGAGATAATGATGGTGGTGATACTGATGATAATTGTTTCTACTATTGGCACAAGGCCAGCAATTATACTAGTGTATTACTGGTACTTTATTTTGTCCACCCGAAAGGATGAAAGGCAAAGTTAACCACGGCGGGATTTGAACGCAGACCATGAACACAGACCAACTCTATGCTAGAAAACATGGCGTCCGACCCTCTACCGATACTGCCAATCATTGATGATTGTAATGGCAATAATAATCGTGCTAGGAAGATAAAAGGAAACACCAAAAAAAATGAAAACAATTTGAATTTCAAAAGCAAAGGAATGCTACATGGACACCAGTTGTAGTAGCAATAGTAGTAGTAGTAGTAGTAGTAGTAGTAGTAGTAGTAGTAGTAGTAGTAGTAGTAGTAGTAGTAGTATTCTAACGAAGAGTTGCAATTTTGTTTCTTCTCTTACGTTATTTTCCGTGGTGAGTTGACGGCGAGAAAGAGAAAACTGGTTGTACAACTAGCGTATCAACATTTTGCAACTACACCCCGTCCAACATACACATTTATGTAAATATATGGAATACATATATATATATAGACACACACACACAGACACACATACAATTAATATATATATAAGTCACATGTATACATATATATATATATATATATATATATATATATATATATATATATATATATATATATATATATGCATATATATATACATGTAATATATGTATACATATGACATATATATATATATATATTAAGAGTATGTGTATCTGTGTGTGTCTATGTGTCTGTCTCTCTCACTCTCTCTCTCTCTCTCTCTCACCCCTCTCTCTCTCTCTCTCTCTCTCCCTCTCTCTCTCGCTCTCTCTCTCTCTCTGTATCGCATATACAAATATATAAACATATGTGTATTTCTTTGTGCATGCGTATCTGTGAGTGGCTGGTTTTATGTGTAATATATATTTATAAGAGTTATTGAAACGAAAGGAATATGACGCAAGCGATACAGTGAAATCGGTGTGTTTCGAATAGTTCTCCGCGTGCTGACTGGGAATACGCAGTTGATTATCGGTATTAAATGCATCGGTGCTTTGCGGTGCAATAAAAACACGTGGAAATATGGAAATCTCTGCGTTCGTGCATAAGTTCAACGGAGATTTGAAACCTGTGAGAAAGAAACGACAAACACAATCTTATACGCTCATGTTCACGCATGCACTTATATATGCACATATATGTGCATACATTTACATGTACGTCTTTGCAAACGAAAACAAAAAAATTAGATATATGCTTAGATTATCTAGTTTTCTTTTCACATTTCGTATTTATTTTCGTTTTCTTTTATATGAATCTATTTACATAAC
>OZ024741.1:97690911-97695911 GCA_964016885.1 Eledone cirrhosa
TTTACCGAAGAGTAGCCCTTTAAAAATATCAAGAAGGTTCCTCGATATATTGGTATCGGGTTTTATCATACCAGATGAACTTCCTATTTCTGATTCATCTCAGAATAATGAATAATGAAGGCTTCTGCATATAGATTATGTTTTTCATTTTAGCCGACTTCTGGAGATATAGTCATGTGAAAACCTGGCAACATATTTACTATCGAAAAATGAATAGTATACTTGTCTGCTAAATAGTTAAAAATAAATTGTATTGGTTAAAGATATTAAAACTTATAGATTAAAGATTATTTAGCTTAAGAACTAGTGACATGCCTTAGAACTATTTATATTTAGATATGTTATATTTAAGTTATGCATCTTCAATATGTTTATCCGTTCTTTTCTAAATCTATGCGTTCTTTCACACATCATATTGCATGTGAAGAATACTGTCATCTTTGTGGAAATCTTTGTGAATGTCCTTTTCTTGAGCTTGTCAAAAATATATAAGGTCTACCAATCAGTGCCGGCGCAGCGTCCAACGGAGTCATCATAAAATAGGTAAACTTAATCATGTTTACACTGTAGCAAAAGCAATGTTTAACAATGACAAGCCATTCTAATATCTAGGTTCCTTTTCTGAGCATTTGTTTTCTAAAACAAGACCCTTCCTGAATTAACTTCAATATAGAGGGACACAATAATCACGATGCAAAATTAGCTAAAATTGCCTTTCTTTTTGCAGTGGAATCATGTTGTTTCGGCAAAGGTTTCATTGATCTAATCTTGTCATACTTATAATCTTCATGTTGATAACATCGGGAATGCAGTTGCTAACTACAGTATTCCTATTCACTTACGGAGGGATGAATTTGTTAAAATTTACCGGTTGAAGAAAAATAAAGAATGCCATATCTAAATATAATACAGAATGTTCACCGTATTCCTATATATTATAAAGAGAATAATACTTTCTCTTGTATCGTAATTAAGTGTCGCGACTGGATTTCTTGTAGGATGTTAATATGTTCGTTGCACGACTAGTCTAGGAGGCCAACCCCGGCCTACATATGCTCTCGCTTCAGTTTGCAAAGATATATGTGATAGATGACTTCTAAATGTGCACCATGAATTTCTTGGCTCAGAAAATGTTCAATTGACCAGTCATAATATATGTATATAAGTATGTATGTATATGTTCATGTATGTATATATATATATATATATATATATATATATATATATATATATATATATATATATATATATGTACACATATTTAAATATGAATATATGTTTATATATATGTATATATATATATATATATATATATATATATATTTATATGGAGGAGGTTATAGTTCACTTGAAGCATTGTGTAATGAGGTATAAACGTTTGTATATGTATAACAAAGCCAAAACAATGCAGGTATGGACATAGAATAAAGAATGCAAATGCAAAAGATATTGTTGACAATAAGTCTTTTACCTTAGATTTATTTAAATGTCCTTAATCTTCGAGATAATATCTCTTCTTCGGAGGGAAGTAAAGCGGTTAAACCAGTGTTCTAAATAGCTTGCCAAGTCATGCTGACAGGAAATGGTATAGAGTATCTGTTCTATCTCTAATGTCAAAGAGTTAATGTTAGGTGGATAAAGAGTAGTCTCCCTTTAAAAGGTTTTTTTTTTTTTGTACATGCCTGTTTAAGTGTGTGGGAGAATGCATGAAGGTGTAAGTATGTGAGTGTGTGTGTGTGAGTGTGAGAAGATATGTCTATACGTAAATGTGGGGGATAGATGTTATCTCGTGTTAGAACTGGTCTTTGTGTGTGTATGTGTGTGTGTGAGAGAGAATAAGTGGACGTGTAAGCGTGTTGTGTGTGTGCGTCTGTGTGTGTGTGCGTGTGTGTGTGGGGGGTGTGTTTGTAAATATGGGGCTAGAAGCTCTATCAAGTTATAAATTGGGTGTTCAGTTCTAGTCTATTATTGATTGGTGGTTGTGTTTTGTCTATAATTAGTGCTTCCTTAATTCTAAGATGGCCGAGGTTTCTTTCCTTAGTTTCTCTATCCTAACGGTTTTGTCGGTGTTTTTGCATTTAACTAGGTGTTTCTTAAATGAGGAAGCGTTAGTATTCTTTCTGGCACGGTTTGTGGTGGATTTCGTGTATCCGTTCAGTTTGAGTACTTCCAGGAAATGTGTGGTGTGTGTATATCGGTCTCTAGCGTCGGTACATTTGTTCCGGATACGTGTTAGTTCGTTCCTTATGTATCCGAACTTAGCGCCGGCTGGGAGGGCCGATCTGAAATGTACGAACAGGTCCCTGCTGGCGGCTTTTTATAGAAGCAGGTGTGGATGTTGCCTTCCTCTGTTACCCTGAGTTGGAAGTCCAGTAGGCATAGGGATCCGTGGTCATCAGGGTGTTCCATGCTGAACTTTATACTGGCGTCCATGCTGGAGAATGGTGTGTATATTTTATCTGCCCCCTCACGGGATGATGTAAGGATGAGTATGTCATCTACATATCGGGTGAAGAATGTATGGGAATGGCAGGTGTTGAGGGCTCGGCATTCTAGCTGGTTCATATAGGTGATGGCCAGCAGGCCCGATAGGCTGGATCCCATGTGTAATCCTGTTGTCTGATTGTATGTGTGGTGGTGGAAGGTGAAGTACGTGTTGTCTACTGTGAAGGACAAAAGCTGGTGTATATCCGTCGGATGGAGGCCGTAGCAGTGGATGTCCTCTGCGACTACGCAGTCCGTCAATAAATCGACAGCTGGATGAGCGGGGACTGTAGTGAAGAGGGAGACAACGTCGAGGCTAAAGGCGTATCTATTTAGTTTAAGTTGTTCTGGCTGGAGTTGGTGTAGTCTACGTATAACTTCGTCGGAGCTACTGACAGGGCGAGTTGTTGTGTCCTGGAGAGGTTTGGGGCTATCTTCTTCTGTTTCCGTAAGATGTTAAATACGGAATGTTCTAGCCTCGAGAGTTTTTATTCAAGCTCGCGGTTAGCAGGCGGTGGACAGAGTGGGCGATCCAGTTGGTATATCGGGAATCTGGGTTTGTTAGATTCCGTGGTGTTGTTGCCGAGAGTCGATATCCATTTTAGTTGGTAGGCAGCCCGACAGAAATTCGTTTCTATGTCGAGCCATAATTTGTCGTCCAGTCTCTGTTTTAATATCAACTTGGGGCCCAGGCTGAGGAGGTCTAATTCCTCCCGGTAGAGGGATCCTGTCATGTCTGTGACGAGGTGTTTTGCGTTAGGTGTATTGTTGGTCGGGGCGCCGCTTGAAGAAAAACTCTCGAGGTTAAATATTCCGTATTTAACATCTTACGGAAACAGAAGATAGCCCCAAACCTCTCCAGGACACAACAACTCGCCCTGAAGAACCTACGGAATAGGGAACTTATATACTTACCATCCGACAAAGGTAAAGAGTTTTGCGTCATCTCTCAAGCCACATACAACAACCTATCCTTTGAACACCTAAGCGTCAATGAATTATATACAGAGATCCCGGACATGACTGCAGCCCAGATCGAAAAACAGACCAACTCCATCTGGTTCGATATCTGTAGGAGAAGACAACTCCCAAATAAAGTTAAGCTCAACTACACCACTAGAAATAGCAGACTGCCAACTTTCTATCACATCATCAAGACCCACAAGAATAGTACTAAGACGCAAATAAGACCCATCCTCTCTAGCATAGAAGGGCCCCTATACAAAATTTCCTGGCTCCTCTCCCAGGTCCTCAAGCCTCTACTCTCCACCTTTCCCGGGCATGTCAGTAGCTCCGACGAAGTTATACGTAGACTACACCAACTCCAGCCAGAACAACTTAAACTAAATAGATACGCCTTTAGCCTCGACGTTGTCTCCCTCTTCTCTACAGTCCCCGTTCATCCAGCTGTCGATTTATTGACGGACTGCGTAGTCGCAGAGGACATCCACTGCTACGGCCTCCATCCGACGGACATACACCAGCTTTTGTCCTTCACAGTAGACAACACGTACTTCACCTTCCACCACCACACATACATACAGACAACAGGATTACACATGGGATCCAGCCTATCGGCCCTGCTGGCCATCACCTATATGAACCAGCTAGAATGCCGAGCCCTCAACACCTGCCATTGCCATACCTTCTTCACCCGATATGTAGATGACATACTCATCCTTACATCATCCCGTGAGGGGGCAGATAAAATATACACACCATTCTCCAGCATGGACGCCAGTATAAAGTTCAGCATGGAACACCCCGATGACCGCGGATCCCTATGCCTACTGGACTTCCAACTCAGGGTAACAGAGGAAGGCAACATCCACACCTGCTTCTATAAAAAAGCCGCCAGCAGGGACCTGTTCGTACATTTCAGATCGGCCCTCCCAGCCGGCGCTAAGTTCGGATACATAAAGAACGAACTACCACGTATCCGGAACAAATGCACCGACGCTAGAGACCGATACACACACACCACACATTTCCTGGAAGTACTCAAACTGAACGGATACACGACATCCACCACAAACCGTGCCAGAAAGAACAGAGGACACCACACCCGAGGCACTAACACTTGTTTCCCGAAGCTCCCACACTTCAGTGACGAAACAACAACATCCATCCGCAGAGCTATCAGACGAGAGGGACTAGATATCCAACTGGCCCACTCAGGTCCTTCTCTACGCGGACAGATAACCAAAAGACACTCCACCAGACATGACAACTGCTGCAGGCTAGCCAACTGCCCCATCAACGACACAGACCTATGCCACCAGGCTTACGTCGTATACAGACTAGAGTGTGACAAATGCAGCAACTTCTACGTAGGTAGCACCACCAGACCACTCCACATAAGAATAAAAGACACCTCAATACTAACGCTTCCTCATTTAAGAAACACCTAGTTAAATGCAAAAACACCGACAAAACCGTTAGGATAGAAACTAAGGAAAGAAACCTCGGCCATCTTAGAATTAAGGAAGCACTAATTATAGAAAAAACACAACCAC
>OZ024741.1:97703411-97728411 GCA_964016885.1 Eledone cirrhosa
CGTTAGTATATGATATATCTAAATCAAGAATAAATTATTGTACATGAGAAGTCGAAAAATAGAAGAGATGAGAATATCTCTCGCTCTGATTTATCGACAAGATCTCAGACCTCGCTTGTCGAGTGGAGTTGTCCTCGTCAAATCGGACCAAAAAAACAATGTTTCCATTGGTCATTCCTTTGTTGATACTACCTGCCGGTCGGAAAGCCTGGCAGAAGGAGCTAGGTGAAATCAAGGGTCTTGCTCAAGAGCACAGCGCAACATCCAGTCCGAGAATTGAATTCGCATCCCCATGATTGCGAATCCAACTCTCCAACCTCTAGGTCACTGGCCTTCATGCTGAGGATAAAAAATGTTAATATAGGAAAATGAAGATATGTAGAATGAGTAGCAGTGAGATGAGAGGTGACGGTATTAGGAAATATAAAGAAATAAAATCACAGAATCCAAATAAAAAAAATAATGTTTTAGAGACTGAGAGAAAACAATACGTATGGTAATATAGTAAAGGCCAAGAAAGTAAATGCAGGAAGAATTTGGAAAACGTAACACATTTTGAAAGAATCCATTTATATAGGACGACACCTAAGGAGAAGAATATTAGCTCGACTGGCGTTTTAGATGTTTACAGATTTAGCAATGAAACCTACTAAGGTTGACAAATGGAAAATAGTTGCATGTAGCTTAGGAATATGAAACAGAAGTTATGTAATTATGTCAGATAAGTATTTTTAAAGGAATATGCAAAGATTGTAGTGTATTCATGAGACATATTAACACTGGTGCTTGTTGTTCTGGTTATTTAAACCATTGTCGATTCTAACAAACAAATTCAGCTCTGATTACCCTGCCTTATCTATTCAGATATAATATAATACTAGATTATCAAATGTGGCACTATTCCCACATTAGAGCATAACGTTAATGATGTTTGGCAGCTAATTATATTATGTCCCGTGAGCATATTATTAGAGCCTCTGTCATTGATGTGTGAAGTAATTTTTCAGTATACTATCGTAGACATATATACGAATGTGCATGAACAATAATATTACTACAAAAAGCAAGAAATATTGGCGTAGTAGGAGGAATAGGGTGTTTTATTTTTGTAGTCTGTCCTATTTATTCTCGGGAAATTCTTCTGCAAATATTTTCCACGCGAATATTGGTTTTCAGTCATCACATATACTAGTACGACAATGAAATGATTCCATATTCGAAATTAAAGAATAGCTGATTACAAAGAAGGTTAGATATCATCTCAATATATTTACTAATATGAGTTCGAAATCGAACAAGAAAATGAAGGCTGCACTCCATTTCATCCATCGTTTTCCATATGCGCCTGCTTTAACGTTAGTATTAAACTGCGTCTGGTTCAATTACTACACAAATATGCATGGTTGTGTATTGTTTGTAAGTATGTGTATTTATATTGTATAGGATTTAGTGATGAAGTTTATATGAATGCATTCGTGAGTTTTATATTGAATAATAATTGTTTCTACTTTTGGCACAACGCCAGCAATTATCCCAGTGTATTACTGGTGCTTTATTTCATCAACCCCGTAAGGATAAAAGGCAAAGTTAACTTCGGCGGGATTTAAACTCAGATCGTAAAGGGGTATAACACTATGCCGCAAAAGCATGGCGTCCGACCCTCTCAAGCAAACAGACTCGACGTCATGACGATGGTTATCTAAAACACATAGCGTAATGAGGCTGTTTGATTGCACCCGAATCGAATATTATTATTGTTCGATTGGCAGTGGATTGGCAGTATCGGTAGAGGGTCGGACACCATATTTTGACGCATAGAGTTACGGCCCTTGCCATTCTGAGTTGAAATCCTGCCGAGGTTAACTTTGCCTTTCATACTTACGGGGTCTATAAAATAAAGTACCAGTATTGCGCTGGGATATTTGCTCGACTTGTGCCAAATTTAGAAACAATTATTATTCGATTGTCAGCATCCGTAGAGAGTCGGACACCATGATTTGTACCATAGAGTTACGGCCCTTTATGATCTAATTTCAAATCCCGCCGAGATTAACTTTTCCTTTCATCCTTACGGGGTCGATAAAATAAAGCACCACAGGCATAATTGCTGCCCTTGTGCCAAAAGTAGAAACTATTATTATTCGATATAAAACACACGAACGCATTTACGTATCCGCTATGTTAAAGGAAAAACCAAATTCTAATTCTGTTTTATAATTGTTTCTACTTTTAGGCACAAGGCCAGCAATTAACCTGTACATTACTTGTACTTCATTTTATCGACCCCGTAAGGATGAAAGGCAAAGTTAACCTCGGCGGGATTTGAACTCAGACTGTAAAGGGAAGTAACTATGCTAGAAAGCATGGCGTCCAACCCTCTACCGAATGAAATAGATACATTTTGCTCATACCGATTACTCAAGTGCGATTTATTGTAGAAGTGCTGCTGATATTCATTGTTCTGGTGGATGTTTTGTATACTTAAAGATGCAGTGCTGCTAGTAATCAATCAACAAGAACAATGTGCTCCTGCGTGAATTGATATTTACTGTCGATGATGATGATACACATGATAGTGGTTGCATCAGTGATGATATTGATCATGATGAAAGGCTGTTGTGGGAATGGTGTCAAGAGGGCTGATCATAATGACGAGGTTAGTGTTGATATTGATGGCGTCGACGCTGTTGACGATGATGATGATGACGGTGGTGTTTTGATAGATGAGGAGAGTGGTCGTGGTGGTATTGTAGGCGGTGATTGTGGTCGTGGTGGTGTTGGAGATGGTGATTGTGGTCGTGGTGAAGATGATGTTGGTAATGATGATGGTGGTGGTAGTTTGGATTGTGCTTATTATTATGATAATTATGCTGTTGGTGATGATGGCGCTGATGATGATGGTGATAAGGATAAGGAGGATGAAGATGATGATGAAGGTGAAGATGATGATGATGATGATGATGATGATGATGATGATGATGATGATGATGATGATGTGGAGGAGAGGAGGATGAGGAGCTAGACTATCATGACGGTGACGAAAATGATGGCACTGCTGATAATAATAATGAAGATGACGAAAAGGACGATGGTGTTGATGGTGATAGAGATGAGTGTGACGAAAATGAGAACAGTAGTGTTGATTTTCATAACAGAAACCCTAATGATCATGATTTGATGATGGTGAATATGTTGATAATAATGGTGTTGATAATGGTGCCATTCGTGAAGACATAAGTGGATGAGCATCAGCTTCTAAAGGACGGTTGTTCTAGGAAATGTTACCGAACAATAAGCACAGATTTACAGTAAATGTATATAGGGGCCGATTATGGAAGGATTTCTAATGGTCCATAGTGGGGCTGATGTTGAGGGGAATGATAATAAGAGTTTGAAGGTAAGGGTTGATTGGATGAATATATGTTAGGGATTGATAGGCGTGCGGTAGTGATTAGAATCTCTGATGTCACGCGATAACACTGTCTCTTGGTTTCCCTTGCACACTACACCTTGTTTGTTACGGTGTTTTATATTGTGCTTGTGTCACTACTTGAAAAAATGACGCATTACATCTGCATATCTTATCCATATACATCATTGAAACGCTACTTATTCAATCCCTTTTCTCTCGCCGTCCTGTCTCTCTGTTCATTAGTTATACGACACGCACACACACAGTGACATAATGAAATTTATAGGATGGTCTACGAATGAGTAAAAATGTGTGGCTCGATGCGCATTTACAAAGAAGTCAAGTTTTACCATCTCTCTCTCTCTCTCTCCCTCTCTCTCTCTCTCTCTCTCTCTCTTACATAAAATCGAACAAGGCAACACTCACAATCACACATAGTCACACACACACACATACACACATACATGCGCACACAGACACAGACACACACACACATATATATATATACACATATATGTATATACATATATATATATCTATATACAAATATACATATATATATATATATATATATATATACACATACAGGCATACATATACTTAATAACCTTCCTTTCATCTTCCTGTCTCCATCTTAGCGTCGATATAATTTCTCCTTTTCATATTTTCTCTGTGACTGGCCTTCTGCTTCTATTATTGTTTTGTCTCTCTCACCTACACTTTCCCTCTCTTTTGTTGTCCCTTTGTTTCAGTTTAGATCTATGTCTCTCACTATAAACTTATTTGTTCCACCATAATACCTGATCGTGTGTATGTGAGTATGTATGTATTCGTATCTGTATATATATTAATATATATCTGAATATATTCAATGATATATATCTGAATATATATATATTCAATATTAAATAAATGGAAACTATATTTATAAAACCACATTTATTCTATGATATATATTTCAAGGGTACCAACACTTTGGTACGCCCTCATCAGATAAAATACAAAGTTTGTTTCATAAATATTGACATAACAAGGAAGAACTTAACGGTTCAAGTTTGTATTTTATCTGATGAGAGCGTACCAAACTTTTGGTACCCTTGAAATATATATAATAGAATTAATATGGTTTTATAAATATAGTTTCCAATTATTTAATATCATTGAATATTATACTCCAAATCTGTCGAGTGCTCTGAATCAGTTATAAACATTTATATTTATTGAATTACCAACAAATTGAATATCCATTTTGCTTATATATATATATGTATATATATACACACATATATATATATTTATATATATATTTATATATATATATATATATATATATATATATATATACACAATATATATATATGTATAGATATATATATATGAATACACACACACACACACACACACGCATATATATACATATATATATATGTGTGTGTGCGTGTATATGTGTGTGTTTGTGGGTCTGTGTGTGTACATGATGTGTACACACATGTGAATTTACATACATACATACATTCTTGCATACATACATAACATATCTACCTACCTACATACATACATCTGAAAATCAAAAAGCAATTCTCTGGTGGGCTGTCGTAATAGTTTATGTGGCTGTAAATTTTACTAGATTCGTCAAAACACGCGCAACGTGTTTTGTCTAAGGGGCGTTGAGAGAGTTTTAACAAAGAAATGCGATTAGAATGTTAAATTAAATAAGCAGGGGCAGAGAAAAGGAGGAACATAAATAATATGATTGAAAAAGTAAGACAGAATATAAGAAAGAAATAATGTCCATCTGCGAAAGTGCTGAAAGAAAAAATTGGATGTAAGAAAGAAATAAAAATATGATACTAAACGCCTATATCTACGGCTTATTTCCTAACTCTGGTTTTCGTTGATTTACAGAGACGAGCGGAAAATAAATCCCATTGGAAATGACGCTTGACTGTCATGTGTTGACATTCTCACCGAACGAATTGATCTGAAGAAACAAGTGCAATCTAAACAAATTAAACAACGTCCGGGAGAAATACCCAGGGAGTCTGGCTATTTGTAAAAGGCTATTTGTCTGACTATTTGTCACTAACATATATATTATAGTAAGTTTAGAAATGTTAGTTAATTAATATACCGTAAATTGTTTGTAGTAGTAATTGTATATTTATTATTAATTCTGATGTAGCATTGAGAAATAGTTTCTGAATGGAAATTAATTAAAATGAATTTAAAATATCATGAAAAGGGAAGAAGGCTTAATCTCCGATTACAAACCCGAACAATTTTTCTTTTCAATAGCCATAAATAGTTTGGGGATAAGATAACGGTTTTGAAGCTACGGGTTAGTTGCATAAATATAAGTTAAATGATAGTGTTTAGAAGTAAAGAATTATTATCATGTGCAGCTTTCTGTTTCCTACTGACATTACATATTTAGTTGTTGAAAGTTTAAGTGGTTTACATTGCAATTATAAAATTCCAGTTTGGACCCAGTTGATAAGTGAACATGGGTTGATGGACAGTCTTGAACCATGTTGAATTGCGTGTCCCCTTTATTCAACCTGGAGGACCATGTCAAACATTCTGAGAAGTGTATATAATATTCGTTAATGTAATCAGTAGGATGAACCATTGAGAGAAGCAATGACACAATAACCCAACAAACCCATGCATATTCATTTTCTCCAAATTGGACCGAACATTGGACCGTTATTTTGTTTGCTTCATAAACAATGCTCTATGTATTCACGTAATCAAGTCTATGTTTCTGTGTAACATGTGCGGATGTAAATTGGTATACATTTTAATTGTTTCTACTTTTGGCACAAGGCCAGCAATTACCCAGTGTATTACTGGTACTTTATTTTATCGACCCTGTAAGGATGAAAGGCAAAGTTAACCTCGGCGGGATTTGAACTCAGAATGGAAAGGGCCGTAACTCTTTGCGTCAAAGCATGGCGTCCGACCCTCTACCAATACTGCCAATCCACCACATTTTAATGCTGTATGTTTATAAATGTTCAAACTCATTTCCTGTTTTGTGTTTCAAACAGAGCTTTTTCTATATATAATTATACATATTCAGCTTCATTTCTCTCTTTCTGTTTCTCCCTACTGTTTATAGCAATCTCTTGGGGGATTCAAAGGATACATTTATCAACCTCTGTTAAACTAAATATTAATCATTTAGCATGAAATATTTCGGAGTTACTGAATCATGGATATAAATAATGATCAGGAGTGGATAAAGAAATGAGGCCTCAACTCTATACATCACTGGGGAAGGATTGTTGACAAATACCTTCACATTGAAACTGATATAATATAATACAATAGAAAGAGGACCGGGAATCATTGCAATACAATTTTACTGCACCTAAGTATACAATATAATCACGGAGAGTGCACAATGTCTCACCGTTTAGTTGGTGCTATGAATCCGTATCCACACACACACACACACACACTTATATATATCACACAGGAAATTGTCACTAATGCACTTGGGCATTGTTTTGTATATATCCGAAATAAATTAAATTAAATTAAATTAAATTAAGGGAGTCATGTCTGAGACATGCGCCATGTTGATATATATATATATATATATATATATATATATATATATATATATATATATATATATATATTTATTTATTTATTAAAATAACAGTTGAAAGTTTAAGCAAAGAATTCGTGCTTTCACCTTATTTCAAAATAGTCTGAGAACTATTCCCTCAAAATCTATACTAGACGTGGGTGTGTCGACCTTACATTAGTAGACAATGTTAGTGGTAGGGCCTGCATAGAGTTAACCGCCTATACATTCAAGTAACATCTTTACATGCACGCCCATTCTTTTCTTAACCCTTTAAGAAGAAATATGACGTCACTTTCACCTTATAGCTGGAGTCTAAAAGACAACCACACCCAATATAGGTTACACTGGGAGATCCTAGCTAAAGCTAGAACATATAACAGAAATAAGAGAATATGCGATATTTGCGCCGCTGAAGCCCTGGATATACTCTACCCCAATGATCACATCTTAAACAAAAACTCTTAGGTAATTTCGGCTCGTAAACACAAATTGCATGAACCATTCCTGTACTAACGTTCCACATTATACCCTAACGGATACTACAAACAATACGCGGATAATTTACGTCTTGATGTGGTAGCTCAGTATATTTTATGTTTATGCCATTATTTATTTGTATAGGGAACGTCTTCACGAACCAAAGTATCGTCTTCCTGTTTTCCTTCGGTTGCAACGTTTTTCGAAATATTTACTTCTGCGTTCACAGATTGATTTTTTTTAATTTCAGAAGATCCTGTTAAGGGTGAAAGCAGCGAATCTTTGCTTAAATTTTAGTGTGTTATTTTAATAAATGTTTGCTCTATGGTTCTTATATATTTGATATATATTTGTCCTTATCGAGCCCTCTTTGGATTTTAGTCTTCATATTTAATATTATTACTATTATTATTATCATTAGGTATATATATATATATATATATATATATATATATATATGGAATTATATATATATATATACATTAAATATTTACCAAACACTCTTAATTATATCATAATTTAATTTATATATATATAAAGTTTACATGAATTCATGTGTATTTTCATTCGGAGCATCATTTATTATCAATCTGTATATGATGTGATGTACTATATATATATATACCCAATCACACGTAAGTATGTACCGGTTTTATGATGTTTGATTAAATGCATTTAAATTTCTAGGACACTTAATTTAATCATTTTTGTTATCATATTTCTTATGGAATACACTGTATATCCATTAATTAATGAAGACTTCTGAAGTGTTTACTAAAAAAAAATATCATTTCGTGAGGAGGTAATTTAAGATAAGGTACTTATAGGATTATATTGGTAGAATTTCTTTTAAATAGGAACCCTATAATATACATGTCAGTTTTACATGGGTTGGATCATAATTGTTAATAAAGTGATTTTATGAAGATATATACAAATAATATGTACTACACTGGCTATGTTAGGTATGTGAAAATTACATACACATTTCAAATAATGCGAATAACTCTCAAAATATCTTTGGTTGAATTTGATTTCTTCAATATGTTGTTGCTCATGAATGTGTGATCTATCATTTTATAACATTTAATGCTGTACTTGTGATTTGATTTGATACCATCTACATTGAATCAATGTTAAGCAACCTTTACTTTTTGTGAGAACTTTATTTTCAAATATTATGGGAAATCCCCCCCAACAACCCCCCAAAAAAACCTTTCATCCCCCTGAAATTCCTTAGGGAGAGTTGACAGAAGACAAAATTGTATACTGAAACAAAAATACAAAACAATCAATATTCCTTAATATATTCCAAGCGTTTTAGGAAGACAAAGAATTGGGCTTTTGTCGGAAAAGATGTGAGCAATAGTGAGAATTTTCGCCTGGGAGTAACGGAGCAGATGAATTTTTCACGAGACTAATGATCACTGGCTCATATGATAATGACACGTGCCAAGTGCTTTAGTAATATCTATTTATGCATATATTTGTATGTGCGATTAGTATGTATACGTGTGTCTGATGTGGTTTTCAAGATAATTGTGGTTTGTGTGTTGTATTGTGAGAAACGAATGACTTGTAATGGCCTTTGTATAGTGCATCTGCTTATTCGTAATATATAGAGAGGTAATATGATATACACGACTTATCAAATATGATGAGTACTTTTCTATGTATATGTGTGTTATACATTTTTTGTGAAAAATTTCAGGGTTATATGGTGCACATTGAATTAAATAGTTTTGCAGCGGATGTTTCTAACACATGGTTCGCATATGAATTGGAGTGTGTCACTTAATAAAAAAAAAAGTATGGAGCGAATTTGTTAATGAGGGTGGAGTGGTGTAAAATGTGATGCTTACGCG
Organism: Eledone cirrhosa; assembly: GCA_964016885.1. Taxonomy (NCBI): domain Eukaryota; kingdom Metazoa; phylum Mollusca; class Cephalopoda; order Octopoda; family Eledonidae; genus Eledone; species Eledone cirrhosa. The sequence goes on from OZ024741.1 coordinate 97,712,764, forward strand.
TACTGTATGGTTTGGTGTGTAAAAGTCTAAATTCATCTGGATATATGTGATTAACGTTATGTTTTATACATGAGCGAACACTTTGAACCATTAGAATAGCATTGAGTCTTGGAATTTAATTAATTAGGATTATATGAAGATGTTATTTGTCAGACAGCCATTCATAAATGTATATATTTTAATCACTAAAATATCAGAACATACGCTCTGTTCTCGCTTTGTCTCTCTTATAACTCCCACATCTAACTTTCTTTCTCCCTACCCCAACTTCTTATCTCTTTCTCCTCTCTCATTCTTGTTCTCTTTCTCTCTCATTCTCTCTCGCACTGTCGCTACGCATTTTTCGATCATTTTCTATTTCCCTCTGCATATCATCCAGTTCGTCATTCATTTGTTACAGACCATGACCCCATCATTTTAGTTATTCAACGTGTTTACTTATGTTTACTTGGTCTATATTCTTCAAATATATTTATCACCACCCCATCTCACTTCTCGCATCACTTTAACATCCCACCCAATCCTTAACGCCTTTCTTTGATGTCTCTACCACAACCCCTCTGTAATTGTCACTTCATCATTCAAGAGCCAGATATCATAAATGCTACGATGTATATTTTAAATTATGCCTCATATTGTATACTCAATGTAATATTAATTTATTCAAATTACGTTTTTAATTGAAAATAATATAACCGATATGCCACAGTAATGAAATTTAATCGTATGGACTCAATGTCACGTGCAACTAAATGATATGTATAGGACTTATGTTGCACCAGAAAAGAAAATCGAGCTTTTGTTAATATCTTCCGTATCTGTATTGATTCACATTAGTTTAAAGTGCAGTTAGGAAGAATTTATTTTGTAACGATGTGTAAAATTTTATGAACTAATATAGGAATATTTTATGACAAATCCTCCTGGAATTGTATTCTAACATTATAAAAAAAATGAATTTCATATGGGATAATATATTCCTTAAAATACCGTGTTTCGGGCACGACAGCAGCTTAAACGATTTATTGCCACTGATTACCAAGAACAAATAAAAGCAGCAATGTGGTCGCTTAACTGGAACGAAAGAGCACACAGCCCTCCCAGTAATGACATCATAGTGTCTTACAAACGAAAGTGTATATCAACAACTTTCGTCCTAGATACTCCCAGGTTGTTGAGGACAGAAATTACTTTGCGCTAAATATGCTATACAAACAGAATGTAAATATCAATAGTTTGTAAAATACCATCAACATCCAAAGAATAAAGAAAATATTGTTTCTAATTTAGGCACAAGGCCAGCAATTTGAAAGGGATGGGAAAGAAGATTGAATAAAGCCCAGGGCATCACTGGTGCTTTATTTATCGACTCCTTAACGAAGAAAGGCAAAACTAACCTCGGCGGGATTTGAACTCAGAACGTAAAACGACGTAACGCTATGCTAACAAGCTTGTTGTCCGACGTTCTACCGATTCTGCCAATCCAAAAATAGATAATGTTATCCATAATCGCCGTAAAAATGCGCAGACAGAAATTGAAGCGAAGAAGATTCGTGACTTGCCGTTTGAGGCGGTTCTGAGTGAAAATCACACTAAAATAGAATTTGATTTTAATACACTAGTATCTAAATATTGAGTGATAATATAATACAGCAATTAGTGAATAACCATCAATTAAATGCTAATAAATGTGTTATTTAATGAAAAAGTTCAGCTTAAAAAATTTCATATGTGCCTCTCACAATCACACACACATGCACATACTCTGTGGTCATCCCCGAGGCTACAGATGTAAAGACATAACAGGCACATTCACCCGAACCACTCTCACCTATATTTCAACACAAACTGTTTGGAACCTAGCACTCCCCTCTCCACCATGGTTTTCTTCTTCATGAGAAACCTGAAAACGTTAATTAGGTCTTAGAGTAAGAGGACGAGCTTGTTTTCAACCATTTCAAAAGCTTACACATCACGACCACTTCCACCATGGCCACCCGGCATATAAAAGCTGCCTTGCATTTTCGACTGAAGAAAGGCTGCATGGCGATGTTTCCGATGGACTCATTTAAAAGCCGGATCCACGCTAGACGTAACAGCAGGTGTTTGACATAAACTCACAAATCAGCGATAGTCCGACACTTGTCTGTTTCACGAAAGGAAAGTTTCGCCGCATTGCGCGAATCTCAGTTGACGGGACTTCCAAGCCTGTAGAGCTTAACTCAAACTACCAAAGCTCCTCGGTAGCACCTCCTGGAATTTCTTGAAATTGGTCTTTTGCTGTGGACCGATAGAACCCCAAAAGAAGGTGGTTTGTTGATTTTCGTCGACGTGTATATTCTCGCCTAGAACTTCAGCAATTTTACTCGTCAACAAGCTCCTACAAAACACCTAGTGGAGTTACCACCAGAGTACTGTCCAATCGACAGAGTGCTGTAAGCGCTTGAAGACATTCCAGTCTCCCCCTCCCCTCGGTCTTCGCTTGAGCCATAACTACATCTCTGACAAGGAGACGCACTGTGGAAAAACGCGTATAGTAAGTGGCAACCCTATCCATTTACCCTCAAGGAAGAGCTAGAGATAATATAACCTCATGTCAAGTTTGCAGATAATCGGACAGAGCATGTCAAGTCCTTCACGAAGCGGGGATTGGAAGCAAATGGACCACCTATATTCCACAAAAACGACACTCCGTTGCTCTCAGACATGGATTGGGATGAGGATGACGGTTAGACCTTAATTGATGACGGAAGCGAGGTATGCATTCACCACCACTGCCAGAACGTACAGAGAAAGCTTACTTTGGGTCCATTTCTGAGTGTGGGTCACTGTTGAACAGGTTGGCCATGCCTCTGCAGGTGCCGATCCATTGTCCATTGAGTGTTCCTCGTTAATTTTGGCTCATCTTTTTGCTTCGTATTCTACGAGAGCGCTGCCGATGAAATCAATGCTTGGGGGAAGTTGTCCGTGTATTCTGACATGGATTTCCTACATCCTAGTTCATACGGGATGCCCCTCAACGCCTACAATTTATGCAGTCCCAACGTGAGACACTATACAAACACCAGGGACGAGAAAGCACAAAATTGTTGGATGGATGGCATAAAAATGAACCGTTCCAAAAAGAGACGGATCACTTAAGCATAGGCCACATGTAGCTGTGTATTGCAGCATTCCAACTACTCAAACGACCCGAAGTTAGCGGCTTTGGTCTCCACCACCAGGTATCAATGCTCGATCCTGTCAAAAGTGTTCGCTTCATTTCAGTTTTCAGCGCTTCACCCGTTCCAGGTCCCTTAGTCACCCTCTCTATGAAATATCAGATGAGTCGGAGGTTGTCGTAGAGGGATCTTTTCGGAATGGCACGTGTCTGTGACTCCTCACTAGATAGTGGATGATAAGCGGCAACCATGTGTCTAACACGTTGACCAACATTTTAATCTTTATATTTCTCACAGTTATGGCTCAACATTTATCAAATTACTCACACTTGTTTGAATCCTTTATTACCATACTCACAGCTCCTCGGCTCACAGATGAGAAAAATAAGTGTACACTCGTAGGGAAGACGATCAAAACCAGGTGATGTAACTCTCGTGCAGTCAGTCATAGTCTTCTGTATACCAGAGGTTTTGTCTCACCATTCTAAGGGAAATATAGAATGAAAATGGTAAATAAATCAATATACCTGTGAATATCTAGAGCTAAGTTCTACTCTGGTGAGTACCTGTGCCTCATGTGGTTTAATCATAATCGATAGTTTGACTTTTATGATCGATTACATGGATCAATATTTAGCCAAACATTCCAGGTATCAAATAGTACTATAAGGTTTCACTTATGATTCCACCTTTGTACATATTCTTCTATAGAATATGTATTTGAAATAAATACAATATACCCTGTCACTTCAAATATATATAAACATATATCTTTTGATTTTATTTTTAATATATATACATATATAAATCAGTATATATAGAGAAATACACATAGAGATGTGTGTTTAGTTATAGGAGATAGTAAACTACCAAAGTGTTGAACATATTGTCTACGAAAGGAAAGTATAATACAGATCAATTAAAAGAATAAATTAAAGTATACTAATCATCCAATAATAACTATTACACCTGGACATGCTCAAATTAGAGTGTGTTTCACCATAAAAAGTGAACATTCCATTTTGCAGAGGGCTTGTCAACAAGTGGACTACAATATGGTTCAGACTTCTAAAAGTATATCTGATGGGTAAAATAACGCACATGGTGTAAACGCGTGTTATATACCGTAGACGATGTTTAACACTATGGAAGTTTTCTATCCCTTATAATTAAAAACATACATCTATATGTACTTCTCTCTACATACTGATTTAAAAGAGCACGGGATCTATACTTTGAGCTCATTAAATTATAGGGGATTAACGTGAGTCTTTAACTCCATTTTTTAATTCGATATATTGGCTCCCAATTCATTTCTATATGTAAGTAGGGCTTCTTAAGTTGAATGGTTCTGATCTACTGTTTCTAGCGGCCTTTTGGTCCATTAACACCACCAAGGGCGATATAACGCGCGCGTTTTCTCCTCTGTACACCATGTGCGTTATTTTAGTTATGTGATATATTTTTAGAAGTGTAGTCTATTGTAGTCCTCCTGTTTACAAACCCTCTGCCATATGGAATCTTCACTTTTTATAGAGAAACGTACTCTAATTTGAGCATGTCCAGGTGTAATAGTTATTATTGGATTGTTAGAACACTTAAAATTAGACAATATGTTCATCACTTTGGTCGTTTTCCATCCCCTATAATTAAACACATACCTCTGTGTGAAATTCTCTTTATATACTGATTTATAAAAAGCCCGGAATCAATTCCTTGAGCTCAATAAATTATACGGGATTAACGTGAATCCTTAACTCCGTTTTTAATTTTATATATATATATAGGGGGGGGGGGGCATACTTGTCTCTATATATACATATATAGTATATAGACAAGTATGGCCATATATATGTATACATCCGAACATATACATGTGTATTTGAGTAGTCCTGTATTTGCATATGTAATTTTTTTTTGGCAATATACATAGGGAGTATATCTTTGTTGTCTTTTAATGTAAATACTGAATGAAAATTATACTTTTATGAAGTACATGTCTCTTAAAACGTTTTTGTTGTCCACTAAAATCTATATTCGTCTTATCGACGCAACAAACACCACGATTTACACATAAACACACATAAACTCAGAAGTTCGAATATAATAGATATGTGTCTGCAAATGCTTTCGACATATTCACGAAGTAAACATTCTTTTAAAACAAGGATTATTATTAAAATAGTATGTATGTCTAAGATTAGAGAGAAGCATGGATATTGATATTTCAAGTGTTTTGCAATGATAATATAATGGGCGCGTAAATATCAGAATCATTTTCCGATATCAGATAGTACTATTATTTACATGATGTTGAGTTTCTGAGAGCCTCTTATGTATGTATCAATTGAAAGAAATCGTAACAGCAATAAACTAAGAATATCTACACCTGCATTCAACATGATTCACTTAAAGTAGAAGCAAATGAAATTTCATTTATATACATAACAACTTGAAGAGAATCTGTTAAATTTACCCAAATTATGCATCTAGCTTTTAGTCGACACAAGGGTGTTTTGTCTATACGCACTTTCTACTACATATATTTATGTATATACGGATGTGTATGTGCGTTTGGATATATATACACACACACACACACACATATATATATATATATATATATATATATATATATATATATATATATATATATATATACATAAATATATATATATATATACACGCACACACACACGCACACACACACACACATACACATATATATATATATATATGTGTGTGTGTTTATATATATATATATGTATGCATATATAAACCGTACTTAAGCAAATTATGTACTATATGCGTCATAGATAAATCATACATTATGATAGTAATAGCTACCAACATGAACATACCCCAAATAAACAAACATATAAAAGATGAACAAGAAATGCATTACCTACACATCTATTATTACTTCCATATCTCTCCCTATTCTCAGTATATATATATATATATATATATATATATGTGTGTGTGTGTGTGTATGTGTTTGCGTGTGTGTGTGTTTGTGTGTGTTTGTGTGTGTGTGTGTTTGTGTGTGTTTGTGTGTGTATGTGTGTTTGTGTATGTGCACGTGTGGGTAAATATGTGTATGGTTATGTGTAGTTTCGCATACTTATTCAAATACATCTTACATTTAATATTTCCGGAATGTCCAAATGTTTGCTAGTTATATATATATGCTTGAATGCGATTGCGCTTTTAGTCATTTTAAAATAATTATATTGTGAAAGTAGGAAATAAATATATCATAGATAATTTCAGAAACCTAATAAATGTCAGTAAATTATTTCAAGTGGGAAAGTTTGCATATATATGCATGACTTCACACTATATCGGTTTCACTAACAACGTTTAGAGTACTGAAAAAAAATTGATGATCACGATATTGATAATACGTGTGATTGTGGTGAAGATGTCTACCAACACTTACTTAGTAACCAAAGAGGAAGGTGAGGTGAGATATGGAAAGATAGAATAACGAGGATCGACACAAAAAATATATTCTGTAGCAGATAAATGTGCAGAAAAGTAGGAATATGTTGAAAATGAAAGTATTATTAATGATGATAATGAAAACAAAATAACGATACAATAACTAAATAGCAGATGTAAGAGAGAAATAAATGAAATAATTAAAAAGAAAATAAGAACTTTCAGAACGAGAAGAAAAGGAAGGTGGAAAGCGAAATAAAAAAATAAAAAAATGACGGCAAAGACGAAATTGAAATATTGTAAATATAATTCAATAATCTATTCTCCAATTACAATGTATTTCATCGGCACCTAGTTTTCAGGAACCTCAAACTATTATATATGCAGGAAACTAGCAGTAGCATATATGAGAATGTCTTTCAAGAAAAATCATTTGCTAAAATATAATATACAATTATATTTAGTGTTTTAGTATATTATCATTTATTTTAGAGTGGTGAACAGGTGAAGGAATGTGTGTTAATTACTTTATCATACGTCAAATCAGGGATGTTATTTATGTAGGAGATTGTAAAACATGTGTATCACATCAATTTAACAGCCAATATATTTAATGTAAAAAAATGTGTGGAAAGTTTGTATTGGATTGACGGAAATTACACTTTTCAAAGAAAATGTAGGTCTCTGTATATTTATGTCTGTACAATCTGATTTTTAATTATTGCCTATTAACTTTGATTTCACATTCATCGAAAATTTTACCCCAGTTAAATTCTAAACGTGAATTAAATGACTATTCCATATATCAGCCATTTTCTAACTTGCGTCTATATTATCAATCTAAATTTAGTTATTATCAAAGACTGATGTTGGTATTCACCTTAGCATACAACCACTGGGGGTTTTTAAATTAGTTATCAGTGATAAGTTGAGAAGAGCGATGCATTTACATTCATTCTTCTCCTACAAATATATGATAAATTAGGAGTATATATGTATATATATATATATATATATATATATATACTAGCAATTCTCCATTTCCCCATATACTGGATCATCTGAAATTGAGGTATATCAATCCATGAAGGCAGATACATATAGTTAAAAAAAGCTACAAGCAGATATTGCCTTTAAAATAGAAAGAAATAACGGTAACACATGAACATATTAATTTGAGCTACAGCTATGTTTATACAAAGAAAATAAAAGATAGCTAATTCCATCATTTAGCGAAGCGGGTAGAACAAATTCAGCATATTTGTTAAGGCTTATTTGCATTTGAAATTATCTACGACTTATTTACTTCCTATTTTCTCAATATAATTGGATGTTCGATATCAACAAACATGTCAGCAATGCCCCAACAGTGAACGAATTCGTGTATCTGGTTCATATCACTCTGTGTTCTCGCACATGCACAGTTGACAGCACATCCATGCCTGTAGAGTTTAACTCGAACTTGCAATGCTCTACCTTAGCACTGCTAGGTCTGCTAGCGATATCAAGTGTCTCCGAGTATATCGTCAATTTTCCCTGCAACTAATCGTCTATAGAAGGCCAAGGTGGAGTTTCCCCCACCACAGTGCTCGACTGACTGATAGGTTTGAGCGCTTGAAAACAGATCAGTTTTCAAGCGCTACCCATCTGCCTTTGCTTGACCCAGGACTGCAGCTCCATCGAAGAGACAAGCTGGAGAAACACATGTCTAAAGAATGGAGACCGTACATGTTTAGCCTAAAGGAAATGCTGCAAACGTCGTAGCCTCAGTGTATGTTTGAGCATCATCAGCCAGAGCATGCCCAGTCATCCACACAGCGGATGTTGCCAGCAGATAGATCGTCTAACATTAGAACACGTCCTTTCCACAAATCAGGAAGAGTAGATGTTCCAGTGCAACAAGTTTGGCTCCTGGGAAAGGCACAACTGTCGGGGCTATAGTAGATAACGAACAAAATGTACGTGTTCGACATCTCTGCCAGACCTTACAGGTATAGATTCATTTCGGCTAATTACTAGTAACGGTGACCACATTGCTTGTTACATATTCCCAGTCTATCAATATCTGAAGATCAAGGCCAAAGTAGAAGCAACACAATTTAATCAGCCTTATTTCCAACGTCCTAAAACGCTGTTGGGCAGCATGAATTTGACACTGCAGGTGACGTACTGCAGGTCAACCGACCTTCTCTGGTTTGTTTTCGGTCTTGTTACGGTCCCATTATCCTTCACGGCAGTGCCGATCACTTCTATGAGTTTGGTGATTGACAGCATAAAGGTGATATTTTTGACATACGCTGACATTGATCTCCCGCACCCTAGTTTTCATGGGATACCCCTCATCATCTCTAGCTTGTGTAGTAGTGGCTCGAGAATCAACAAGTGCAACAGGGACGAGAGGAGGCAATCTTTGCGCATAATATTGAATCATTTCGAGAGGGGACCGTTCATTCTACCATTGAACAGCTGTCGATGTGCATTGCAGCAATCCATTTCTTGAAACAGGCCCGATGACGGCTGCCCTAATGACAGCTGCTAGATACCGATGTTCGATCCGATCGAATTATTTTGATTAATCTAAGTTGATCAGGCCAACTTCCATGTCAAGTTTATTTGCCACACATTCTATGATGCATCACATAAGATGGAAGTAGTTGATTATTTTAAATTGTGGAAGACCTATGCTAACTTTATCAACTTCCCAAGAGAACACCTTAACAAGATTCGATCTGGATGAACTGATGAGGTTTAACCAGGTTCAGACTGGCACATTCTGACCATCCAATTCATACCTTTCACAAAGCTATAGTTTTTTTAGGAGGTATATAGGCTTTTGTACGCCCCTCCTCCGTCTGCTTAACCAACATATTTCCAGCCAGAATCTAACAGCCAGTTCATGTCGCCAATTATCACTAAAGAGAGGGACGATCTAAGAAAAGCTTCTGGATGCCTGAAGATATCAGGTCCTCCCTCTCGTGGAGGGACAAGGACAGCAACTAGCCTGAAAGCATATCCTTCGCTTCTGGTCTCGTCGAGTACTACCTTCTCGATCCAGGAGGATTATCCGTATCACAACATCTAGACCCTTCCATAAAAAACGATGATTTCACCTCTAGTTCTCGAACGACTTGTAGATGCGTACAAATAATAGCCTCTGAAGATGGCTGCGAAATCTCATGGCTCGAAATTTCTCGTCTGGTAGATGGCCTCTAAAACTATGTTCAGTAACCTGGAGTTATTGAGGAGATGTAGTTGATTCCAAGGTAGTCCACGGCAAGTGCATTTCAATGAGTATTTTGAGCAATGCCCTGCTATTAGGAAAATGCAGATTTCCCTTTGGAATTTACATTTAGGAGTGTATATGTGTTTTGTATCGTATGGATGATTTGAACGTGTTTAGGTTTTGAGATTGTAGGTACTGAGAAATCTGCATTTGTGAAGGTTGTGTGTGGTTTTATGTATTTCATTCGATCTGTGTTTATGGCCATATAGATTTAAATGTTCGATTCTATGTGTTGCATTTGCTTTTGTTGTTGTAACTATTTTTGTTAAGATAAGGGATTGGTTTTTACTTGTGCTGATGGTAGTTATGCTGGATTTTGGTGTAGTAGTGTTTATATCCCAAACTCCAGCATAGCCACCGTTGTTTGTGATGTTTTTTGTCTAGTTGCCTTTATCTTTCCTCTTCACTTTCTTTCTTTGGACGAAGTTTAATTACTATTTTCTAAGTTTTATTGTGTTGATCTTTTCCTTCTTTTGTCACCGTTTCTCACTCCTGGTCAGACGAACCAGAGGTCTTGACTGACCGCATGGAATCGTTTAGTGGCATGTCCTACATCCATGGAAAATGGTGACTGGAAGATTCGGCTGTTGTTCTGGTGTTGCTGTGGCTGTTGTTTGTAGTTTTGTCGTTTTGGTTCGTCTTGTTGCTCGTCCTAATGGTGAAGATTGTTTTGTTGTCTGTGCCTTGGTGGCCGTAACTAGTAGGTTTGTTTTTATTTGAGGAGAAGAGGGTGTTTCTTCTCCTCCTTCACTGGTGTGCAGAAAGCTTTTAGGTGTGTTGCAGATGAACAGATGTTGCACATTACGTTCCTTCGCCCAACTCTTAATGGCAGGTGGCAGGTTGTTGCCGACTGGACGATGTATCTGCTCAAGGGTGGCATCAACATAATTTTGACTAATTTGGATGAGGTGTTCTATCCCCATTCGCGACCAGCGTGTGTGCGGGTGTGGATGTGTGTGTGTGCATGCGTACATGTGCGTGTGTGCGTGTGTCTGCTAGCATTAAACCGACAGTCCACATAAATGTGTGTGTATAGTTGCGGTGCGTAACTAATACAAACGTGCAACAACATCTCTTGTGTTGCAGTTTATTTATTTATTTCATACCAAAATACGATTCTTATATTTGATGTCGGTGTGAGTACATTACATGCTGTGTTTGTGTGTGAATGTGTTGGTTTATATGTGTTTGTCTATATGTGTGATACGCGCTTTTCGTCTTGCAATAATGAATTGGTTAAGTGCGTAACATGAGATTCAACGCAGTACGATTGAACTCAGAACCACCTAACGGGTGCCGGATTACGTAAATCAAATGTTCTTTCCCAATTTCGATTTTCGAATACATCTGACATTATGTTTATATTTGTTAAATGTCGAATAGAGATACCCAATGTTTAGGTGTGGAGTGAATCAATACACATTAGCGATAAAAGTGGATTGATATAGCCGTTTTGTATTTATTGGATAACATTTCAGCGAGTTTGACTTAATAGTGCCAGTATGAAATGTTAACAGGATATAAGTCAGTCTGTAAGCGTTCATTGAATAGACACAAACTACAGATATTGTTTGGTTTTATATAACCTATAGATACTTAATGGGCAGATGCAACATCTATAATTTGATTGCATAATTGCAGTATATATTTTGTCTGAATAGCAAGAATACATATATATTTAGGCTGTATTGATGCTTATAGGTATTGAATGAATACACATCGAATAGATAGTGTTTGAATAAATACTAAGCAGATATTAGCTGAATAGAAGAACACTGCGGATATTATCCGATATATGTGTGTGTGTGTGTGTGAATAACGCAAATATTTTGACTATCATCTTAAATCAATTTTGTTAGTATTAATTATTAATTATCTTTCGGCTGCCTGAGTTCAAATTCTGATGTCGACGCAATTGAAGCTCATCCATCCGTGTTTAATAAAAAAATAAGTCATATACTGGATATCCTCTATCCGTCGTATTTGACCCTCTAGCCCCAAATGATATCAATATTAGTGTAGGAGGTACAAAAGTGATTATATTGGTAAATGGACTACATTTTTGTATCAGTTTCATCGATTCTAGTAAAGAAAGAAATTGTATTCATGCATCAGCTAGATATCCACGGTATGATACAAACCAATGAGAAAACTTCAACATAGTCATTCAGCCTACTAGTAATATATACAACATTTTGTTCAAATCATTTTCTTTCGTCTTAGAAACTTTCACAATGCATAATTTGGTCCTGACTTCAGTAAATATCGAAAAATCACGGTCTCTTTTACTGTTTCAGTGACTTTCATTGTAAGTATTCAGGTTTAGGCTGATCTAGGCTAATCATCAACATGATTTCATAATTATTTCATCCAATTTACTAGTGATCCTAAAATCCGTATTCTTTGAACGAGTAAAACATCCGAAACCCCGACCTAGCCGCAGTTTAGGATTCGAGATTTGCTAAAAAAAAAAAACGATAACTGCATCTAATGCAGTAGTTCCCGAATCCTGTACCACAGGAACCTACTTTTCGGTTAGATATAGCTAGGTGCATCACGAATATAAAAAAAATTGTATTTTTATTATGGTGAACATACTAATTCCAGTTTATTAAACACCATGCTTTGTCTATTCAATGAAGACATACTTGATTGTATGTAGTTCCTATTACGTATACTTATAGCCTAATATTTTAAAACAGCTTGTTTTAAATATTGTCATGTAATGCCCGAATTGAATCCAAATAGTTTAGTTCATCACGAAGTATTGTATTGATATATTGATATATTTTAGAGAGTAATATAAAATAAATTAACCTGAAAAAGCACTCCTATGATTATACGCCTTCGAATCGTAATCATTTCGTCTTTTTCGGGGAATATATCTTCCATGTTTTTTTTTTTTGTTTTTTTTTTTATTGATAAAACAAGTTGTTGCAGAGTTAAACTAGAACGATGCAACTTTCCACTTAACATTGGTAAAAAAAACAAACATAGTATGCTGGTCACACGAGCCCTATAGACATCGACTAAACAATTAAAATATTTCAGGAACATATGTTTCATGAAGGGCGGTAGAATGTGTTAAAGATGATCGTGGTATGCTTTTCTTGGGTAAATCCAGCTTCCCAAACGATATATGATAAATGTGTATTATTCTGCAAACTTTTCTGACTACAATGTCTTTAACAATTGGTTAAACTCAGTTGTGGAAGATTTAACAACGGTAACAAAACTCTTGATCACTCCTGGTAATCAACGCTTTTAACGAGGCGTAGTTCTTTTTGCATGAAATATATTGGTTTTATTAATTTTGTTTTGTATTTTCCGGTGTATACAATCAATAGTTTAATTGTATTTTATATTACTTTTATTTCCTCCACAATCTACTTTCATTTGTTAGACAGGGTATATTTGACTGTGCATTAAACTAGGTTAAAATGTTACGAACAATTCTTCAGGGTCACATGATAATGTTGTTTGCAACTATATTAAATTTGTATTGAAAAATGTTATGCGTTATATCCGTATAGAATATTTGACACATATATCAAAATGAGGTCAGACAGAAACACTTGTCGATTTTAATATTTCAAAACATAAATGAAATTACTAAAGTGGATATGATTTGTCCGTGCTTCCATGTCATTCATTTTTTTTCCAGAATATTCTATAAAACAAATAATAAGAAAAGGAAAAACAGAAAAAATCTAAATACTTTTAATAATGATGGGCTGGCGTGTCATTTTGAATACTATTAAAATAATTGTTTCTACTTTTTGGCACAAGGCCAGCAATTCACCAGTGCATTACTGGTACTTTATTTTATCGACCCCATCAGGATGAGAGGCAAACTTAACCTCGACGGGATTTGAACTCAGAATGGCAAGAGCCGTAACTCTATGCGTCAAAGCTTGGCGTCCGACCCTCTACCGATACTGCCAACCCACCGCCCTGAATGCTATTAAAATAATGATAATAAATTAAAGAATGACAAAATATTGAAAATATGGTAATGCACAAGTAAAGAAAATTAACCGAACAATATAAGAATGTGTAACTTAATGTAGTATCAATAAATGGAAATCATTACAATGCTGCTGGTAAAATATAGATATAATGAACAATAAAGTTTATGAACATTATATATATATATATATATAGAGAGAGAGAGAGAGAGAGAGAGAGAGATAGATAGATGGATAAATTTCTTTATTAGCCACAAGGGCACAAAAGAAGGGGACAAATACAAATGGGGAGTTTACATACAGGTATATGAAAATAAAACTATTAATAAAATAACAAATAACAATTGATATCCCCAATAGGGGCGATGGTGTTACACAGGGGTGTTACACACCCCGAAAAAATGTACAACCCGCATCTCCAGGAGCACCAAGAGCGAGTCCTCCCTTCCTCTCTTTCTCTTTTTCCTCAACCTACAGGCTTATATAGAGAGAAGGCCCAGCCACCCGGGCCATCTTTGCCACATTCACCCACCTTTTATAAAAATTGCTGCGTTACAGCACCTCCCTCTCCATCCTGATTCTTCTTCCAAAATGATATTTGAAAAAACGAATCAGTTGCTAGCCGGAGAGAAAGGTGTCTGGCCTCAGCCCTTTTAATCTCGTCCAACATATAACCTCTTTCACCATAGCCATAACACACAGGAAAACCGCCTCTCCCTCGTTTTTGAAGAGGGTGGCGGTTTGATCATGACAATGGACTTGGTGGTCAACTGGATTGGTTCCACCCGCGACAATAGTCGTTCTACATAGCCCCACAGGTCGGTAACGCCCGGGTAGTGTACAAATGCGTGCGCGACGGTTTCCTCGTGGCGCACGCATCTCGGACAGATCTTTTTCGAAGGGTCCCTACCCGGGCGCCCGTGTTTGTAGAGCTTGTCTTGAACTGGTAGAGCTGCCAGGCCAGGGACTTTTGGAAGTTGTCCATTGGTCCCTACCGAACAGATTGGCCAGTTCGTCCTCCTCTATGTCTAGAGTTTCTCCGAGTCGTCGCACTATCTCTCTCTCTATATATATAGAGATAGATAGATATGTTTCTTTTATTTGCCACCAGGGCATCAAAAGTGGGACAAGTACAATGGGGGGGGTTTACAAAACAAGGCGTCCTCAATAAGGAGGAGGCAATAACAATATATAAAAATAAAATAAAATATAACAAAAAATAAAATTTATAACAAAGTCCTCAATAGAGAGGAGGCGCCTTGGTGTGCAACCCTTCTCCTTCGGAGCACAGAGAAGGGGTGCTCCCTTGGTCTTTCATCTTCCTCACCTATAGTCTGATGTAGAGTGAAGGCCAAATCACACGGGCCATTCTCGCCACTTTCACCCATCTTTCATAAAAAGGGCTGAGGTGCAGCACCTCTCTCTCCATCCTGATCCTTCTTCCGAAATGATATCGGAAGAAACGGACCAGTTGTTGGCCAGAGAGAAAGGTGTCTGACCTCAGTCCTTTCAGACGCGTCCACCATACAACCTCTTTCGCCATGGCTATTACGTACAGAAACACCGCCTCTCCTTCGTTTTTGAAGAGGGGAGGCGGCTTGATCGTTACAATAGGCTCGGTGGTCAACCGGAGCGGTCCCACCTTGACAGCAGTTGTTCGACATAGCCCCACAGATCGGCAATGCCCGAGCAGTGTACCAATGCGTGTGCAACGGTTTCCTCGTCGCACACGCATCTGGGACAGATCTTTTTCGATGGGTCCCTACCCGGGCGCCCGTGTCTGTAGAGCCTT
>OZ024741.1:97733411-97758411 GCA_964016885.1 Eledone cirrhosa
TATATATATATATATATATATATATATATATATATATATATATATATATATATATATATATATATATATATATGAATATAGACATAGAATATTCGAAAATATTCTGTATGTTTATAATAAACATTTTGAAGACCTAATCGCTATAGAATAGAATACGTCACGTATTACAATTAGATTCTCGATAAAAGCAAGGGAAGTAATCTACGCGTTTCATTCTTATTAGAAATCTTCAGGACCACATATCCAGTGCTTTTATCGAGAATGACACAGCTAGAGACTTATAGAATACTTAGCTGTGTACAGGAACTGGTTTGAAAGAGCGGTTGCCGGTCCGGCAGAAATTAGAAATTGGAATAAATGCTCTGAAATAGCGATATATATGTGAATATAGACATAGAATATTCGAAAATATTCTGTATGTTTATAATAAACATTTTGAAGACCTAATCGCTATAGAATAGAATACGTCACGTATTACAATTAGATTCTCGATAAAAGCAAGGGAAGTAATCTACGCGTTTCATTCTTATTAGAAATCTTCAGGACCACATATCCAGTGCTTTTATCGAGAATGACACAGCTAGAGACTTATAGAATACTTAGCTGTGTACAGGAACTGGTTTGAAAGAGCGGTTGCCGGTCCGGCAGAAATTAGAAATTGGAATAAATGCTCTGAAATAGCGATATATATGTGAATATAGACATAGAATATTCGAAAATATTCTGTATGTTTATAATAAACATTTTGAAGACCTAATCGCTATAGAATAGAATACGTCACGTATTACAATTAGATTCTCGATAAAAGCAAGGGAAGTAATCTACGCGTTTCATTCTTATTAGAAATCTTCAGGACCACATATCCAGTGCTTTTATCGAGAATGACACAGCTAGAGACTTATAGAATACTTAGCTGTGTACAGGAACTGGTTTGAAAGAGCGGTTGCCGGTCCGGCAGAAATTAGAAATTGGAATAAATGCTCTGAAATAGCGATATATATGTGAATATAGACATAGAATATTCGAAAATATTCTGTATGTTTATAATAAACATTTTGAAGACCTAATCGCTATAGAATAGAATACGTCACGTATTACAATTAGATTCTCGATAAAAGCAAGGGAAGTAATCTACGCGTTTCATTCTTGCTTTTATCGAGAATCTAATTGTAATACGTGACGTATTCTATTCTATAGCGATTAGGTCTTCAAAATGTTTATTATAAACATACAGAATATTTTCGAATATTCTATGTCTATATTCACATATATATCGCTATTTCAGAGCATTTATTCCAATTTCTAATTTCTGCCGGACCGGCAACCGCTCTTTCAAACCAGTTCCTGTACACAGCTAAGTATTCTATAAGTCTCTAGCTGTGTCATTCTCGATAAAAGCACTGGATATGTGGTCCTGAAGATTTCTAATAAGAATGAAACGCGTAGATTACTTCCCTTGCTTTTATCGAGAATCTAATTGTAATACGTGACGTATTCTATTCTATAGCGATTAGGTCTTCAAAATGTTTATTATAAACATACAGAATATTTTCGAATATTCTATGTCTATATTCACATATATATCGCTATTTCAGAGCATTTATTCCAATTTCTAATTTCTGCCGGACCGGCAACCGCTCTTTCAAACCAGTTCCTGTACACAGCTAAGTATTCTATAAGTCTCTAGCTGTGTCATTCTCGATAAAAGCACTGGATATGTGGTCCTGAAGATTTCTAATAAGAATGAAACGCGTAGATTACTTCCCTTGCTTTTATCGAGAATCTAATTGTAATACGTGACGTATTCTATTCTATAGCGATTAGGTCTTCAAAATGTTTATTATAAACATACAGAATATTTTCGAATATTCTATGTCTATATTCACATATATATCGCTATTTCAGAGCATTTATTCCAATTTCTAATTTCTGCCGGACCGGCAACCGCTCTTTCAAACCAGTTCCTGTACACAGCTAAGTATTCTATAAGTCTCTAGCTGTGTCATTCTCGATAAAAGCACTGGATATGTGGTCCTGAAGATTTCTAATAAGAATGAAACGCGTAGATTACTTCCCTTGCTTTTATCGAGAATCTAATTGTAATACGTGACGTATTCTATTCTATAGCGATTAGGTCTTCAAAATGTTTATTATAAACATACAGAATATTTTCGAATATTCTATGTCTATATTCACATATATATCGCTATTTCAGAGCATTTATTCCAATTTCTAATTTCTGCCGGACCGGCAACCGCTCTTTCAAACCAGTTCCTGTACACAGCTAAGTATTCTATAAGTCTCTAGCTGTGTCATTCTCGATAAAAGCACTGGATATGTGGTCCTGAAGATTTCTAATAAGAATGAAACGCGTAGATTACTTCCCTTGCTTTTATCGAGAATCTAATTGTAATACGTGACGTATTCTATTCTATAGCGATTAGGTCTTCAAAATGTTTATTATAAACATACAGAATATTTTCGAATATTCTATGTCTATATTCACATATATATCGCTATTTCAGAGCATTTATTCCAATTTCTAATTTCTGCCGGACCGGCAACCGCTCTTTCAAACCAGTTCCTGTACACAGCTAAGTATTCTATAAGTCTCTAGCTGTGTCATTCTCGATAAAAGCACTGGATATGTGGTCCTGAAGATTTCTAATAAGAATGAAACGCGTAGATTACTTCCCTTGCTTTTATCGAGAATCTAATTGTAATACGTGACGTATTCTATTCTATAGCGATTAGGTCTTCAAAATGTTTATTATAAACATACAGAATATTTTCGAATATTCTATGTCTATATTCACATATATATCGCTATTTCAGAGCATTTATTCCAATTTCTAATTTCTGCCGGACCGGCAACCGCTCTTTCAAACCAGTTCCTGTACACAGCTAAGTATTCTATAAGTCTCTA
This sequence comes from Eledone cirrhosa, assembly GCA_964016885.1. Taxonomy (NCBI): domain Eukaryota; kingdom Metazoa; phylum Mollusca; class Cephalopoda; order Octopoda; family Eledonidae; genus Eledone; species Eledone cirrhosa. The sequence goes on from OZ024741.1 coordinate 97,736,338, forward strand.
GCTGTGTCATTCTCGATAAAAGCACTGGATATGTGGTCCTGAAGATTTCTAATAAGAATGAAACGCGTAGATTACTTCCCTTGCTTTTATCGAGAATCTAATTGTAATACGTGACGTATTCTATTCTATAGCGATTAGGTCTTCAAAATGTTTATTATAAACATACAGAATATTTTCGAATATTCTATGTCTATATTCACATATATATCGCTATTTCAGAGCATTTATTCCAATTTCTAATTTCTGCCGGACCGGCAACCGCTCTTTCAAACCAGTTCCTGTACACAGCTAAGTATTCTATAAGTCTCTAGCTGTGTCATTCTCGATAAAAGCACTGGATATGTGGTCCTGAAGATTTCTAATAAGAATGAAACGCGTAGATTACTTCCCTTGCTTTTATCGAGAATCTAATTGTAATACGTGACGTATTCTATTCTATAGCGATTAGGTCTTCAAAATGTTTATTATAAACATACAGAATATTTTCGAATATTCTATGTCTATATTCACATATATATCGCTATTTCAGAGCATTTATTCCAATTTCTAATTTCTGCCGGACCGGCAACCGCTCTTTCAAACCAGTTCCTGTACACAGCTAAGTATTCTATAAGTCTCTAGCTGTGTCATTCTCGATAAAAGCACTGGATATGTGGTCCTGAAGATTTCTAATAAGAATGAAACGCGTAGATTACTTCCCTTGCTTTTATCGAGAATCTAATTGTAATACGTGACGTATTCTATTCTATAGCGATTAGGTCTTCAAAATGTTTATTATAAACATACAGAATATTTTCGAATATTCTATGTCTATATTCACATATATATCGCTATTTCAGAGCATTTATTCCAATATATATATATATATATAAATGAAAGTATAGAAATTATTGTGAGCGTGAAGGCAACAGTATTTCATAATATATATATATATATTCTTTTTGGCTCCCAATCTCTCTCTCTCTCTCTCTCTCTCTCTCTCTCTATATATATATATATATATATATATATATATATATATATATATATATATATATATATATATATATATATATATATAATGTATAATAAACAATACAATATAATTACCTCATTACCAGAGGTTTCCCGAATAAGACGAATACGAAAGAAACGTCCTCATTCGTTCGTCGGACGAGGCAATATAAAACACAGTGAAATATTTGGAAAGTCTCCTCAAGAAATGCAAAAAAAAAAAATATATATAAATAAAAGTAATGCAATAGACATATAAAATATATAAAAAATATAAGGAAATATAGTTAGGTGTGTGTATATGTATGTATATACACTCACAAATGTACATATGTATGTATGTACAAATGTACATAAATACATATGTGATTTTACAAAACCTTAAATCACCAAAAACCTGCCTAAATACAAAGACAGAAATTTTCACCAGTTGCCCACACATGAAATCACACTTGCTTTCCAGCTCATATAAACTTAACACACTTTCAGATACTTATCCTCCATAAGCTCTTATTCTTCACTTAAATTATTCTCTTTACAGACTACTCTTTCTGTTTTACTTTCAATTTTTAACCTTATTATTAATTTTATTTTTATTTTTAATTTTTACTTCACATCCACCAGTAACGCCCCCCCCCCCTTTATTCTTCGATTCACTTACCTAATATCTTCACTTTCCACATTTTACTTCCCTATTTTCTTTACCACTTGATTACAGGAGTCACTTGTGTTTTCCACCCCAGATATTTTCTGTTATTTCGCAGCCAATTTTATATTTTTATATTTGTACTCACTTATTCACAAGGCTACCTTACACCCTCTATGTGTCTGAGCGTCTTTATGTGTGTATACTTTCTGTATATGTACACGAACGCTTCCGTATGTGCGCGTGCGTGCGTGTGTATATATATGTGTATGTATGTGTGTTTGTATATCTGTGTTTTTACATGTATGTTTTTTTTTACATTCTTATTTTTATGTGTGTGCATGTAAGCGGGTCAATGTGCGTGAATGTATGTATGTGTGTATGTGTGTATATATGTATTATGTGTATGGGTGTGTATGTGTGCGTATGTATATATGTATATATATATATATATATGTGTATACAGTCGCGTACGTACGTCTGATTAGATATACATGGGGCGATATGTATGTATATATATGTGTGCATCATGTGTGTGTATGTACGCTTGCATACGCTTTTGTCTGCACGTATTGCGTGTATATATATATTTGTTTATAGATATATGTGAAATGTACGCGTGTACCTTGTTTGTTTTCTTTTTTTTTCTTTTCTCTTCTCTACTGTTAATTGACTACTTTCTCTTTCATTTAAAATGTTTTTCTTTCTCATATATTGTTCCATTTTTATATCGAGAATGACACTTTCTTTTAACTATTACACTCCCTTGCCTCTTTACCTTCCGCATATAAGTGATCGCGTGTGTGTGTGTGTGTCTATACGCGTGCCTTCATATTCTTATGTGTATCTAATACCCTGTTTCTGTATACATGTCAACTAGATTATCAATTTATTTTCAACTCATATTATATCCGTATTTGTGGTTACATATACATAAATATACTTGCCCTCATATATATATTTACGCACATATTTTCACCATACACACGCATTTGTACATACATACATATGTACATTTGTGAGTGTATATACATACATATACACACACCTAACTATATTTCCTTATATTGTTTTATATATTTTATATGTCTATTGCATTACTTTTATTTATATATATATATATATTTTTTTTTGCATTTCTTGAGGAGACTTTCCAAATATTTCACTGTGTTTAATATTGCCTCGTCCGACGAACGAATGAGGACGTTTCTTTCGTATTCGTCTTATTCGGGAAACCTCTGGTAATGAGGTAATTATATTGTATTGTTTATTATGCATTAAATTTTGCTCTGGTACTTACATAGAGCACTCTTCACTCCTATGACTTTTTCAATTTTCAACGGAAACTTCAATACCTATATATATATATATACTTGAAAAATATGAAGTCATTAAAAATAATTGAATTCGTATTCCATAGCTGAGATTCTGATTATTGGAAGCAGAGTAGATAAAAGAAACGAGTATGTTCCGTGTTATTTTACCTCCTTGATATATCGACAAACCCAACAAGGTTGATGCATACGCTTTTACATAGAGGAAAGAAAAATGCAAATAAGCTTCAACGTGCATAATAAACACATAAAAGTAAACGAACTAAGAGTAATAAAGCAAATATGGTATGGAATGGAATGAATCATATAAATGTGGATGTACCTTCGCCCGACTTATGTTATATTATATCTTTCTATATTCCTTCTTCAGTCAGTTTATTTATTTGCGTCACTAGTATAAATGAAACCATATACTCGACTAAGCAGAAAATTTAAATTAAGTGAGTGTATCGAATATTAACACAGCATACAAGATGTATGCGTTAAGGCTTTTGCTTCACTCATATTGGTTATTGGTATTAACATCTTTTGCGTAAAATTGTTGTGCCTTTCATATATTTCATATATGGGCATGATGTATGAAGTGAAATTTGACATGGAATTTATTTACTTAGAATATTAAAGATAAATATAAAAATGATACTAAACAGAAATGAAATTAAGTTTATTTCAATGAATTCTATATTAGATATCGGAAATTTGACTCTGTTCTTCATTTGAGAGTTCGGCCTAATAGAACAAGGATAATAAAAATCTGAAACTATAAGATGCACGTCCTTTTCCTCAGCTACATAATGTATACCATACATAATGTGTGTTTTTAAGCTAATGTAATATATTATATATAAATATATATAAATCAATATGCATACACATTTAAACACACATGCATACATACATACACACTCATACACATATATATATATATATGTGTGTGTATGTTCGTACAAGCGAACATGTGCACACATGTTTTCTAATATAATAAATAATATTAATTAACGCTATATATATATATATGTATATATATTAAGAGAGGGAGAGATAGAGAGAGGGAGAGATAGAGAGAGAGGGAGAGAGAGAGAAATAGATAGATAGATAAATTAGATAAATAGATTGAGAGATAGATGCGTTTAAGTATGTACATAGCTATATATATTTATAAATGAATGCATGTATATAAGATAGTGTCTCACATATAAACTGCTGTGAGAAAAACAAATTACGTTACTCGATATTATACCAGAAATCCGAAAATATGAAGCTTATTCGAGATTGTTCAAAATATATATGACGCACGAATGAAGATATCTCCAAATATATCAGGAACTCAGAGATTTGTAAAGCAAAAACAGCACAGTAAATGGATAATATAAATTCTGAGGACAACTGGTGAGAGCGATGGATATGTTCTGATAATATTGAAACATTTTACCCACAATTTATTCATCATGGAACGATAAAATGTATATATAGAAAAATTGAGAGTAGTTAAATCGACATGTTTCCATAATTTGTAAAGACAATACATATCGACGGAGTGTAACGGGTGATGTATCTATCTATATACCTATCGCTCTCTCATGTCCTTTCACTCGCTCTCTAAATCGTATTTATTTAATTCTAGTAACTTTGGAATTATCAATGTGTTCTAATTTAGTCACAAGGCCAGCAATATTGGTTCATGGTAAGGTCACTTAGACCTATATATGTATTTTATCAATAACATAAGGAGGAAAAGCAATGATAAACTCGGCTCTATTCGAAATCAAAACATAAAATGTTGCGCCTAAACGCCACAATACATCATTCCGACGCTCTAACGATCGTGACACTCATGCCTTTGCAACTTTGTGATTAGTAATTACAGAATAGTAACCAAAAATTATTAGATTGAATAAAAATGCAATGTACAGTTAAAATACAGTGTTGTTAAGATTTAAATTTTAAAGCACGAGACATAAGTTTCGATCCCAATGGGAGTCGTATATATATGTATATATATATATATATGTTTGTGTGTATGTGTGTTGGGGGGGGGGGGTTATATATATATAATTATATATATATAAATATATATATAAATAAAAAAAGATGAAATCGAAAATGCAACTGGAGTCTTATTTTTAAAAAAATATATATATTTATTTGGTTCCTTTACGGGTTTCGCAGTTCTTCTGTGCTTTTTCTCACATCCGTGAGAAAAACCACAGATCCTCCATCTCAACTCTACTTTTGAAAAGCAGAAGAACTACGAAACCGGTAAAGGAACCAAATAAATATATATTTAAAAAAAAAATAAGACTCCAGTTGCATTTCGATTTCATCTTTTTTTCTTTATACTTTCACTCGCGTAGGAAACCTCGGCTTTTTTCATTTTGTAAAAAAACCTCACTTTCTAATATATATATATATATATATATATATAAGTGGTCACACAACAGTTAGTTCACCATACCGAGAACAATTGTTTCAGGCAATACTAGACTGCGTGCGAGAGGTGTATGGGAGATAACTGCGAAAGTCCGGAAAGTTTTAGGTTGAAAATAAAATTAAAATAATATTAAAATTAAAATTACAAAGAATCAATCCGGAGCCTTGTAATTATGCAATAGATGTTTGGGTGACATGTGGACAACGTGTGAAAAAGTCACTTCTCGTGTTTAGGCAATCACTATTGCGTATTCTCTTTAGAATAGTTATTACTTCGTCAATACATAAGCCACACGTCGGATTTCCCCTTGCTTATGGCTTGGACTTAGTGATGGCTTTCCATTGAATGGAGTAGCCTATACTTGAGTCCTTGAGGGACCATACGTGGCTCGCAAATTTCGAGGATGAACGTCTGTCCGGGTATCTGAAGGTAGACTGGTGGTTCCGCTATATATATATATATATTAGAAAAAAGGAAGTAATGTTCTATACAAAACACTGGTTATAGAGGAAATGTGAAGTTGGAAATAGCACGGAAATATTTTTTTTAGGGTCTGTTCCCTGTTTTTTTTTCCTTTCTTTGAATCGTCAAAGTGACATTATTGAACAAATGAGAGGGACAATTCTTTTAAAAAGAGTTTTATAATATATATAAAATGTTACCGGTTCCGATGTATTATTAAAATTCATCTTATCATATGTTGAGTATTGCAATACAAAAGAATTAATAAGAATTCAAAACTAGAAATTAAAGATTGAACATTAAGAGGTAAGTTTATTTTTCATCTTCCTTGCTGAGAGTGAGACTGGAGAATGAACTTGTATGTATAGAGAGGGGGGTATGTAGTCATGATACTAGCAGCACCAGTGTTGGTAGTTGTGTTTATTCACTGAACAGAATTGTTTGTTTGTTTTTGGACAAGGGAAATATTCTGTAAATTTTTGTATGTATATGTCTCGATTGTGTTAACTGACTGGTCAAAAGTTCAGATGGTTGTAAGCTAGAGGCAAATTCTATGACAACAGTAGGGTTGTAAGAGAAATTCTATTATTGGAATATGTTTTTAGGGAGTATGTGTAGTGTATATATAAATATACACACATGTGTGTGTGGTTCATCCTGTTTGTTATAGGTCCCTTTGTGGTGGGAAATAAAAAAAAAACAGAGTAGAGCATCAGTGGTGGCTTTCAATCCGGAATTTTGGAAAATATGTCAATGAGCAATCTTTTCTCTCTTATTTCGAGGTGTGGTGGGGATGGGGAAGGAGATATAATGGGGGTGATTACGTATTTAATTTTGGTTTAAATTTGTTAATAAACAGTTTTTCTTTATTTATTCTTTGTTGTTTAGTGAAAGAATCGGAGCACTTGTAAAGAAACAAGATTTTAAAGTTGGGTAGGGTCAATCCTGCACAATCTGCAATGTAGCTACTTAAGGGGATTTTTCTTGTTTACCTCTCGGATTTGTTGGCGTTGGATGGTCATTATTTTGCGTAATTACACACCTGTCTGTCCTATATAGTTATGTCGACAGCCACCGCTTGTGATTACGTAGATCAGGCTCTCTATGTTGTAAGTGAAGTTGTTTTTCACTGTGAAAGTTTGGACATCTTTAAACGTGAATTGTTGTCCTTCAATTAAGTATAGGCATGTTCTTCCGCATTTTGTTACCGTAAACCTGGAGATTGGTTTGTGTATATTTGTTCCAGTGAGAATGTGTTTTGGTGATTTGGGTTCCTTTTACTTTTAATGATCTTTTCATTTTTTTCATTTTTTCATCTTTAAATAGAATGGGGAGGTTTTGTGTAGTAGATCGAACATTTTGGTGTTTCGCGGGTTGAACGTAGATACATATGGTAAGATACTGTTTGTGCTTCTGTGCTCTGGGTTGTTGGGTTGATGGAAATTGGTGTGTTTTCCAATGTCTATCCTGTTATTAATTATGTCAAATGAAGCAATGAAACAAACGACAGAATACAATGAAGAAATATGTTAGTGCAATCCTAATAACAGAATAGTATTTTGAAATTATTAATATATAAATCGGGATAAATAGATTATATACAATTGATACAGTATGAGATAAACAGTAAGATAAAGTATAAATCCTCAATAACATGAACTTAATATATAATCTTCCTAAATTAGGTACCGGAACGATGTAATGTATGATTCCTGATAAACATTAAGAAATATGAAACAAATTTCAGACTACCTGCGATTTCTTCCCATAGCGAAACAAAACAAATGGTACACGATGCATCTATTTAATTTTATTTACAATCTGATTGCTATAGTAATTATTCTATCGAAATCGGGTTTGTGACAAAGTTGATACTATCTCAAAACATAGAAAGTTACCAATAACTATAAGACAATATGCTCACAAAACTACGCAAACTATGAAGCAACTGTACAAATCATGTATTCAGACATATAAAGACACATACGCATATATATATATATGCATAAATATATATATGCATAAATACGCTTGAGTATATACACGTGTAGTGTTTGCATGGAAGTGTGTGAAGTACTTCGGTTTGTACATATTCCTGAATATGAACGCGAATAAAGCTCTATGTCTCTGAGACAGTACGCATGGTGTATGTGTGAAAATATGTATGTAATTACTACAAAATATATGTGTGTACTTTATGGGTTAGTAGGTGTGCGTATATTCGTGGTTATGTATGCACAGTCACCAATTCACGCCTGACATAAGCATTTGAATATGCAATCTAGAAACCGATATTCTGAAAGAAATTCAATTAGGCATATGGACTTTGGAGATGTTGACGCTGCCTGAATCTATAACATTGTTGGGCGTCGGCTTTGAAGGCTTGTATTGTTCAAAACCTGAAATGTTATGTTTTGATCAGATATATAGATTAAAAAAAGTATCCTGGTGGGACAACAGAGCACTGGAAAACAAAAAGAAAGATCAAACACAGAACACCATTCTCTTATCCTTTTTCTTATTTATCAGAGTTCCTTAATTTCAAACAAAGCCGGTATTCGGGATCAATACTAAATCAACGATATATAAGTGTGACTTTTCCAAAGAAGAAAATATATTATTATAAGTGCTACACAAAGATGCATTAAATAGGACACACTAATTTAATACAAATCTATGTCACTGGAAGACAGACACTCAGCTTCCGAACATCTGCATACCTTAAAAGATAGAAGATAAAATATTATTTCTACTTGATTATTATCGTCGAATGATTGCACTACGTATATATATATATATATATATATATATATATATATATATATATATATATATATATATATATATGTATAAATATAATTATATATATATATATATATATATATATATATATATATATATATATATATATATATATATATATATATATATTTTGAGTTTATGTTGGTTGTATACCAACACCTCAGTATGCAGGCTGGAGCACTCGACGAAGTGCGCAGGTTGGTTTGGTTACTCCGGAGTAGTGTAAAATAAAGTTAAATAAAAGTCAAATGATTAAAATTTAGCTTCGTTTATTACTGCTATATATATTTCAGTGACAGCCATCTTTGGCTGTGACCTCTTCAGGCAGTTTGAATTAGTATGGTATAGACAAGTACATATGTTGTTTAGGTGTATGATATTGTCAATACTCTGATATGCCCAGTTCCTTGTTGGGTTGTTAATTCACTGGGGAACTGGAGTCATATGACTCCAGTTCCCCAGTGAATTAACAACCCAACAAGGAACTGGGCATATCAGAGTATTGACAATATCATACACCTAAACAACATATGTACTTGTCTATACCATACTAATTCAAACTGCCTGAAGAGGTCACAGCCAAAGATGGCTGTCACTGAAATATATATAGCAGTAATAAACGAAGCTAAATTTTAATCATTTGACTTTTATTTAACTTTATATATATATATATATATATATATATATATATATATATATGTATGTATGTATGTATACATATATATATATATATATATATATATATATATATATATATATATATATATATATATATATATATATATATGTATATATATATATATATGGTATACTTGGGGAGGGTCACATTTGTGTAATATTGCCAGAATTAATAACAGAACACACTCACTGTTTGGTTGGTTTTCGCTTTTCGCTTCTGTGTCTTTTATATCGGTAATCTAATTTATTCGGTCCTCAATGTTGCCATTGACTGACCAACGGTCAAAAATAATATAGATACAATATAGACACAAACACATATATATAGTTTATCAAAGTTCTTTCGTTGCACATCTGCAACATCGTCAGTGGTGCCATTGTTTCCTCCCGTTACATTGTATTTTCTACGCCATCTTTATTTAGTCTGTTTATATATTTATTTATTTGTTTATTTTATTTTGTCATCTTTGCGCATGCGTTTGCGTGTGTGTATAGTATTACACACACACACACACACACGTATATATATATATGTATGTATATATATATATATACGTGTGTGTGTGTGTAAAAAACATACAAAAACATGCACAATTATCATGGTAACAGTAGTTAGATAAAGATTGTGAAACAAAGATCAGTATCTTAAAATGTGTATGGCAAAATAGAACTTAATTCTAATATACAATCAATGGATTCTTGACTAAGCTCATCAGATAAAAACATATTCGTTAATAAATGAAATCTAGAAAATCTGTTGAGATATAAAGAATGTATGCCAACGAAATAATGCTTAAATTGCATTTTTTTGTGGGGGACGGGGGCATATTTATTTGAATTTTGTCTCAGCAGCAAAAATCCAATGTATAATGCATCGCAGTAGATTATCAGCAATTCCCAATGCACACCGTCTCAGTAGTGTAGAACATCACAATGTAATTAATACTTCATCTCCCAGAACAATATTTCTTCGACAGCTCAAATAATCCACAAGAATATTTGTTCCAATGAAATTACAGTTATAGAATGTAGATTATTTATCACATGTACAATATAATTATATGCGTATGACCATATGAGCAATGCACTCATCTGCTGCAAAGAAATGATATTCATATTACATACATGCATAGTTACAAACACACATTCATGCATTCGTATGTTATACACACACACCCACACCCACACATATATATATATATACTTGTGTATAATGGTAGCTATGGTGCTTCCATAGGCGGTATGCCAAAATTAGCACTCCATATTCATACAGAGCAGACTGTGGATAGTATAAAAAAACGAAAAATCAGTGATGCATCTGGACTCAGTTTATTGCGTGTTACAATTATTTGGCCGGCAGGTAGCTCGATACATGATCACTGTATGGATCTGGCTGATTCTACGGCTGCAGGTTCCTTCGGACACGGGTAGTTCGTTCGTAGCAAATTTTCTCACTGGTGTGTTATCGTCAAAAAACACCTTCAAAAGACATCTTCCACTCTTGTCGTGCCATTGGCTGTTGCTATTCTACGTCATCTTAAGTTCTGGTCACTATTTACTGCTGCACGGGTCATCAGCCAATTTCCGCCCGTCACACTTCAATGGAGTCATGCTTGGTTCGGTATCTCACACGTCTGTTCACACTCAAGCGTATGTAGCCACACACACATATACACCAACACGGGCAGGCAGAGACACATGCATGCATACACATATGTACGCATACATGTGTAGACACACATTAACCAATGTACATATATACACGTACACACTCTCCCTCTCTTCCACAAACCCAGGCACACCCACTTCTAGATACGGACCGCCACAAGCCTATTAGCGCCTGCCTAAACCGCGCCATACATCCGCTCCCACACGTACGCAAACGCGCACACACGCGCAGACACACACGTCCACGCATACAAAGACACATATGGGCGTTCAGGCACATCAACACCTATATACACAAACACTCTCGTACACATAGATGGATACACACGCACATACACGCATATCCAGGCATCAAGGACAGACACACTTCCAAAGACAAAAGCACACATACACACATATACACACACATGTACACATATCTACACCCCAGTACATGTACCCGTATATAAACACATAGACACACCCTATCCTATGTGGGTGTACGTACGCGCCCACACACACACACACCTCCACTGGCAGATACTCACACCATACATATTTATATTTTTGTTTATATGTGTGTGTGTACATAGACACACACACATATATACACGCATGCAGACACACACGTATACACATATACATATATGTATACGCACACACACGGGTAGTTTGTTCGGAGAAAATATGCTCCGAACGAACTACCCGTGTCCGAAGGAACCTGCAGCCGTAGAATCAGCCAGATACATACAGTGATCATGTCTCGAGCTACCTGCCGGCGAAACAATTGTAACACGCAATAAACTGAGTCCAGATGCATCCCTGATTTTTCGTTTTTTTATATTATATATATATATATATATATATATATATATATATATGGAGGAGGTTATAGTTCACTTGAAGCATTGTGTAATGAGGTATAAACGTTTGAATATGTGTAATAAAGCCAAAACAATGCAGATATGGACATAGAAAAAAGAATGCAATTGTAAAAGATGTTGTTGATAATTCGTCCTTTACCTTGAATTTATTAAAATGTCCTTAATTTTCGAGATAATATCTCTTCTTCGGAGGGAAGTAAAGGTCTCAAACCAGCACTTTAAATATCTAGCTAGATATTTAAAGTGCTGGTTTGAGACCTTTACTTCACTCCGAAGAAGAGATATTATCTCGAAAATTAAGGACATTTTAATAAATTCAAGGTAAAGGACGAATTATCAACAACATCTTTTACAATTGCATTCTTTTTTCTATGTCCATATCTGCATTGTTTTGGCTTTATTACACACATTCAAACGTTTATATATATATATATATATATATATATATATATATATATATATATATATATATATATATATATATATATATACATACACATACATACGAAATACACATACGTACACATAACTACATGCACACTTACATACACATATATATATATATATATATATATATATATAACTCTACATGCATACGCACACCCACATATATACATATATACATGCACACATATATACATTTACATACGTATACATATGCACACGGACGGCCACATGCAGACACATGCACATATGCATATTTTCTTCCACACACATGCTTCCACATATATATATATAAACAAAACCGTAAAATAAAAATACAATATATAATAAAAAACAGAATATACAAAAAAATAACAATAACATAACATAACATAAAATAACAATATAGTATACAATATAATATACATATATATATATATATATATACACATGCATACATATTCATACATACATATACACATATATACAATGGATATATGATAAAAAAAATAATAATAATTGTTTCTACTTTAGGCACAAGGCCAGAAATTACCCAGTGCATTACTGGTACTTTATTTTATCGACCCCGTAAGGATGAAAGACAAAGTCAACATCAGCGGGATTTGAACTCAGATCGTAAAGGGACGTAAAATAATAATAATAATAAAATGAATATATAATCCATCCGTACACATTCCTGTGAGATGTACGCATATATATATACACATAAATACACATACCTATAGAGACCCACATATACATACATACGCACACACACATATATATACATACGCATCAACATACACACAGATTCTCATACGCAGCTATACGTACTTACATATACATATATATATATATATATATATACCTCTCAGCCACATATGTACATACATGTGCATGCATGCACACACACACGTATAAGCTCATGCATATACGTACACATGCACACATACACACCCCCATACACACCCACGTATATATATATATCTACATACACACACATACATATACCTACCCACAGGTCTACACATAAAAACACACATATAAACACAATAGGATAATAAATTAAAATAAATAAATTTACAATATGTTAAAATACATTAAAATATGTATGTAACTTCACAAAGAGATAAATAAAGAAGGGGGAGGTACAGGAGAAGGTGCGTGTATCCATGTGATATACTACACACATGTAGTATGAGGTGCAAACTTAGGTCCGTATATGGAACAAGTAACAATAACAAAATAATAATAACAGTAATAATAATTGTTCCAAAGTGGAGAGTATATATTCACGATTGACATGGTACACATTCAAGGGGACGCTTGGGCCGGTCACCATGGGGTATCCCACCGTGGCTGGGGTGTGCTGTTCTATATGTTTGGGGTATTTGACTGGACGACCGTGGACTCCGTGTTAGCCGGTCCTGGCATAGGCGATGTACCTGCCCAATGTTGCGTGCTCGGTCAGGTGCGCACCCTGGTTCACTTATGTTTGCAACACGGGTCGCACAATGTCATCAGGGCATAGTGTCAGGTCCCTCAATCCAGTTGGGCTGTTCGTGTCTGAGCGACCCGGCCTGTGCCACCCGGAGGATTCCATGCTGCAAATGTGCATCTTCTCAGGTGTCTGCAGGTCATGATAATTTCAGACTTCAGGTTGATCGCGTCATCTTTCATTCTGACTATCTCCATGGCCTCGTGCAGGCATAATCGGCACTTTCTACTTCCAGCCGAATATGCCCTCGCATGGCGGACGATACTCCATTCCAGGGTGTACGGAGTGCCTTGGTCTTTCATGTCCCACACCAGGTCCGCTAACCTAGTGGAGTGTATTTTGCTACGGTCCCTGAAGGAATTCGTGTGATTATATATCCGCGATTAAAGATCGTGGATGTTGCGCCAATGTAGGTGCGATGCTCATTTAGGGTTGAAACCACACACTTGTATATCAGACCCTTCGTCAGGCATTTTCCCTGCAGGGGACACTGGGTGCCCGCTCTGCAGTTACAAGTTCTCTCGTCAGTTCTTACGCATCTGATGTCTGGGCCTCGAACTGTTATGGCCCTCTCAGGGTTCCAAGAGTGTTGTTCCGCCGACACTGTGGTCTCCCCTATGCCACTAGTTCCCTCTCGGCATTGGACCACATCACCCTCCGCGGGCGTTCCAGTCCCTCGGGGGCCGGGTTGTCATTTGAGCGCCGGTCCACGAGTGGTCCCCCGGGCTCCGATAGACGGTCATTCTGTCGCCGAGGTTGGCTGGCAATGCTCGCCATCTTCACCGCGTTAGTTTTAGCCATGTGGTCGGCCATGTTACGTGCTGTGGGGAAAGAAAACTTCACCGTGTGGCGGTTGAAGATTTTGTGGTACTTGTTCGTCGGCAGAAAGCACTCATCCAACGCTCGGAAAAAAGTCCTGGCACGTTGATGCGTACATGTTTGGAGTAAGGCGCATTAAACCAAGTAACGGCCTGAAATCTGTTTCTTCGCGTGTGTAGATTCGTGTTGGTGTGTCCTGGACCCGATGTCCATCCTGCGCTCCGCCCAACCACAATTATATCTCCCGTGTTGTCTCTATCTATGTGCCCGCTATAGGCTTGTGGCGGTCCGTGTTTGCGTATATATGTGTGTGTGTGTATGTGTGGCTACATACTCTGGACTGTGAACAGACGTGTGAGATACCGAACCCAGGACGGAAAATGGCTGATGACCCGTGTAGCAGTAAATAGTGACCAGAAGTTACGATGACTTAGAATAACAACAGCCAATGGCATGACAAGAGTGGAATATGTTTTTTTAAGGTGTTTTTTGACGATAACACCCCAGTGAAAAATTTGCTACGAACGAACTGCCCGTGTTCGAAGGATCAGCCAGATTCATACAGTGATCATGTCTCGAGCTACCTGCTGGCCAAACAATTGTAACACGCAATAAACTGAGTCCAGAGGCATCACTGATATTACGTTTTTTAATACTATCCACACTCTGCTCTGTATGAATATTGAGTGCTAATTTTGGCATACCGCCTATGGAATCACCATAGCTACCAATATACACAAGTGTATATATATGTATATATACACAATATATATACATATGTGTATATATATATGTGTGTGTGTGTGTGTGTGTGCGTGTGTGTGTGTATAACATACGAATGCATGAATGTTTGCGTGTGTGTTTGTAACTATGCATGTATGTAATATGAATATCATTTCTTTGCAGCAGATGAGTGCATTGCTCATATGGTCATACGCATATAATTATATTGTACATGTGATAAATAATCTACATTCTATAACTGTAATTTCATTGGAACAAATATTCTTGTGGATTATTTGAGCTGTCGAAGAAATATTGTTCTGGGAGATGAAGTATTAATTACATTGTGATGTTCTACACTATGGAGATTTTTTTGATTTGTTTATACTATATATATATATATATATATATCAATATATCGAATTTTATATATCGAATATATAAATATACCGATTTTTTTATACTATATATATATATATATATATATATATATATATATATATATATATATATATATATATATATATATATATATATATATATATATATATATATATATATATATAAACATATCGAATTTTGTTTATCGTGAACTCGTGCGCCGATTTTTCGATATTCGATTATTCTACTATAATTAGCTCTAGACTTAGCTATTGACCAGTTAATTTTATTGTTCATTTTTTGTCGATTCTATTAAATGATGAATAGCTCCTGTTTATTTTAACATGTCTATTGAGCACTCTTATTCGATATGTGATTTTCCACATTTTCCCGAATATTTTTCGCGGATATAGAGGTTATCTCCTTTGCTGAATTCCATGTGCGTTTTCAGCTAGTGTTGTGCCTTTTTATTCGTTCGGACAAAAGCTCGTTGATAAAGTAATTCCTGTCCGCTGCTCCCTAGAAGTCTTATATATTTTTATGTGGGCTGATAGTGGGCGATTTAAGGATTTACAGAAACCCAAGAAGCTAGATTTACCATCTTTCTAGCGGGTCCGGGTAAGCTTTTTACATTCATATGATTTATTGATTTATTGATATTTTATCTGAGTGACCCGAATCTTCCAGATCGTAATGTTTCGGTCGTATGGTTGATTTTAGACATGATCTATGTGTGTTGGTATTTTAACGATAGTTATAGCTCTGATTTATCTGAATTATTGAGCCCTCTGCCACTCATATCGAATTTTGTTTATCGTGAACTCGTGCGCCGATTTTTCGATATTCTATTATTCTACTATATATATATATATATAAATATATATATATATATATATATATATATATATATATATATATATATATATATATATATATATATATATATGTCGTTTCTGAATTTGTTTAGCAAGATTCTTTATCTGAAAACGTGTGTTGAAACCGATATTGTTATGCTTTGGGAGGGTCATGTTGCCAATAAGAAACACACGCACCAGCTGCTTTCGCTTCAATTTATTATAAATAAAATTTATAAATTTAGGAATTTATAAATTTCCGGTTGGTTGGTTGTTCATATATTGTCAAAGTTCTTTCGTCACACATGATGTGACCCGTTCAGTGACTGGGGATTATTTTCTTTGTTTTGTGCCTCTCCTTTGTTCTGCCCTACGCCATCCCAAAGTATAACAATATCAGGATTCAACACACGTTTTCAGATAAAGAATCTTGCTAAACAAATTCAGAAACGAAATATATATATATAAGAAAACGAGTTTTTTTTTTTTTATGTGAAAAAACGATATGTCCTACATGAGTGAAAGTATAAAGGGGAAAAAATGAGATCGAAAATGCAACTGGAGTCTTTTTAAGAATATTTGTTTGTTCCCTTTATCGGTTTCACAGTTGTTATGCTTTTCAAAAGTAGAATTGAGATGGAAGATTTGTGGTTTTTCTTGCATCTGTTTGGTGTTCGAATGTTACTTTTGTTTTCTGTGAAAAAAGTGGATCGAAATGGTAGTTTTCTATAAAATAAATAAATAAATAAATATATATTTATATATATTATATATATATATATATATATATATTTTTTATCCAGGGACCCCTTGTAATGCTTGTAGTAATTTCTATTAGCATTACAAGGGGACCCACGAGTCGCAGATTACAGAGTCGGGTAAGATCGATACAGATCGAACCTTGATCTGGCCAGTGGCGAAAAGCGCGTCACCAACCAATAAATGTAATGATGGAGTAACCAATCGTCCTTGTTAACTTTTCACTATATATATATATATATATATATATATATATATATATATATATATATATATATATATATATATGTGTGTGTGTGTGTGTGTGTGTGTGTGTGTGTGTGTGTGTGTGTGTGTGTGTGTGTGTGTATTATATATGTATCTATTCAATTTACGTCCGTATAGAACTAGTAAGCCGTGACAGACTAGGGGAAGTATCGAATACTCCTTATAGTTGGTAATCAAAATGAGCTAGTAAGACAAGTAATAATAAAAGAAAGAAAAAAAAAACAGAAAATTAAATAAAAATAGAAGGGAAAAATTATATAACAAAAATAACATTTCAAATACTGAAGTCCAAAAGGAGGTAGATTATGCCTATGAAAATGAGAAACAAAAGAGGAAAGAACAAAATCTGTAAAACAGTTAGAAGTTTCTGTTGTTGAATCTATCTTCCATGTACTCAAAGAATTCATTCATATTTGGTAGTCCTTTAATCATATATTGAACTTCTAATCTGCGTAGTTTTTAAAGAATGCTTTCAGCATTGCCTCTCTATCAGACTGATAGTTTCTAAATTGGAACAAATAGGACCAAAGAGTTTCTGGATAGTCACCAGAAGAACATAGAGGTGAATCTCTAGGGCCTGTTCTTGATAGAACGTATTTCAAAGGTACCGTAATGTTCCGTTCCAAGCCAGGTCAATTATATGTACAAACATTAAAAATGGTCCGAAGACGCCAAGCCTAGGTTTGGAAGAAACAATTGTCAGCGAATAAATCTTTTAAACATAACTTTGATTCTTGTGAATTCAATATATGTGTATCTGTGTATATCTATATATGTGTGTATGTTTGTATATATATATATATATATATATATATATATGTGTATATGTGTATATATGTGTGTATATATGTATACATCTGTATATATATATATTTGTATATATAAGTATATATGTATATATATATGTGTGTGGGTGTGTGTGTGTGAATGTAGCGAAGATAATATTTCAGCAACGACGTGTTCGTCAGAATGTCGTTATGCAGACATGCAGACATCAGACAGCTATTACAAGGGCTCGACGCCGATCGATAACCGGCGCCTAACACACCTTTAACAACAAAAATTTGAAAAATAAAAGCGGCAATTAGTATCTGTAGATTGCAAGGAATATAGAAATGCAAGTCTGAAGTCAATCGGAGTAGAAATGTGGATTTGTATAGACTTTGCAAAAATTAGTACACACACACACACACTCACACACACACACATACGCATACACACACACACACACGCACACATACACACACACACACACACACGCACACACACACACACACAGGCACAGACACACACACACACACACACACACACACACACACACACACATACACACATACACACACACAAACACAAACAGACAACAACAGTTTTATATATATATAGATTATATGTTAACATAATTGTAGAAATCATTATACATAAACATGTGTGTATATATATATATACATGTATATATATATATATATATATATATATATATATATATATATATATATGTGTGTGTGTGTGTGTGTGTATATGTGCGTGCGCGCGCGCGTGTGTGTGCGTATCTGTGTGTATGTGTGTGTGTACCTGTGTGTATGAGTTTGTGTATATGCGTGTGCATGCTTATCCACTTATTCATATAAACAACAATTCCTAGTATTCATTTTAGATACTTAGTTCAAATGTTTCATTACATACGGTATAGCTTATATACCATTCTGTTGTTGATAAAAATAGTACTAGTATAACTTTTCTCAATTTAGAAAACTGTATCCAGAAAAATATTTGTAGCATTTTGCCAATGAGGACAATCACTAATGAATGTTCTTGCGGTATATATGGCCGCCCTATGAACACATGAGTTTGAGAGACAGAACTAAATACTACAATATATTTAGTCCAACCCTCTAGCAATTCAGGGAATAACTGTCTTTGAACATTCAATGTTTATCCAGTAAAATAAAAGAACAATACCTAAGACAGATATCTGTATCTGAGTGACATCTGACAAACTATTTCCAAAGACATATTTTTGTGAGAATACTTCGCTCCACATCCCCAGCCCCGAAAAGAAAACAGGAAAATACAAAAATACAAAGATATTAATTGCTTACTTTTAAAAGCTGTCACAATGAAGGACATCAGGATTATATCGAATCAAGTTTAATACGTTTATTTAAAAACAAAGAAACACAAACTCTCCAATCATCCACAAACTCGCATTATTTACAATCCGACAGCACATAGATAGGCATCATCACAGGAAGACATGCGGATAGAATGTGGGACACCTAACGTGTTTTATATGTATATCTAATGTGAAGCCTCCTCTATTTCCTCCTTAGCGTGACCTAATAAGATATTTTTGTTTTGTTTTATTTGTATATATATTTAAATATTCATATATTAACAGACATTTAAATTTATTTAAATGTATTTGTATACATATAATTTTTCACATACATGCATACATATATTAAGTGTTGTGTTATACATGCCGTCGATATCATTCCTATGACTTTACTGTTATTTATATTACCGAACGTGAAAGGGTTAAATGCAATATTGACATTATGTTCAGCGTGTAAATATATGTAATTAAATGTTGTAAGCATTATATTAGACGCCCTAATGAAAACTAATCAACAACAGTTGCTACAAGATTATTAATATATAGGAGTGTAGAATTTGCAATTAAACCAACATCAGTAAATTATTAGCTACATATATCAAATTTATATTCATAAAATGAAATTTCACACTAATTGAAATTAAACAATGTTCAAATATTTATGACAAAATAAATCACCATTTGTACATTATTCCTTAAATATTTATTCAGCTTTTATCATCTCATCCCATACCTTCCTAGTTCTTCCTACCCCATATCTTGCATCAATCCATGCAATCCTTTATACAGCTGTCATCTTTCATACGCCTCACATGCCCATACCTGCGCATATTATTCTCCAACACACTGCATCTGATCTCTCTTATGCCCAGTTTCTCTCTCACTTCATTTATCTTTTGCCATTCATGTATATTACTATTACGTATCTTTCGATTCACGGAAGCTTCATTTCTGTCCCATCTTCGTACACCTCTGTACAAGATCCCAATTCTCACTTTCATGGAACATTGCTGTTCGTATACACGAATCATACAATCTGTCCTTCATTTTGAGGGAAAAAAACATTTGTATTTAATGGCAGTAGTAGCTCGCTGAACTTTCTCTATCCAGTTCTCAATCTGGCTAAACCACATTCGGAACATTTGCATCCACTGCGAATTTAGCCGCCCAGTTAACGGAAATTATCAACTACTTCTACGGAGCCCTCTGGGCATTTAAAAGAGTTAGTATCCAGTGGGTTGTTGCTATTTACTGCAACTGTGCAACGGCCACATATAAAATCTGCGTTCTTTGCTAGTATATGTGAAATCCCACATCTCTTGTGTACCCATAGTGTACAATTGGGACATAGGATGGAATTTCTACCTACTCCTTTTTCTGCAAACCGAGCAAGGCTATTTCACCGAGGGAATATGAGCCGTGTTATCCTTTCTACATACTAAGACTTTGGTATTTGCCAGTTTGACTGTGATACTTTTAGATTCTAGGCCATGCATTCGGGTTTGGAATCTCTTTTATAGATCAACCATAGATTCATCCATAAAGTTTAGATCGTCAAACATATAGATACTCCCATATGCAACCAGTATTAAACGCTTCCGTTATAGACAGCAGGATGTTAATAAACAGGAGAGGGCTGAGAAAGGAGAATTGATGTACTCCTACCTAGGCGAAAAATTATTCGCTACAGTTATTGTTAATTCTAACATTGCTTATTGCCCCTCTATACATGGCATGTACTGCCCTCACAAGCCACTCAATCTACCCCTAGCTTTCTAAGAGCCCATCAGATAAAGAAACGGGAGAATATGTCAAACATTTTCTCCGGGACCACAAATACCAAATATAGCGATTTACTTTAAGGTAGGTTATTCTGCAGATGCCACACACGGATGATAACATCAGTAGTACTTTTACCTGGCCCAAATCAGAACTTCATCTCATTTTTGGGGTTGTAACACAAATTCCCACTGTTTTCTTTTATTAAGAAGTGTTATATCAACGGCGGGAACTTATGCAACAACCTAATAGTTGAAGTATGTTTCTGATCAGCCGTGCTATAAACTAGTTCTGTGATCTCCATGAACTGATCAACCAACTTGATACTTCTATAGTTTTCTCTGTCTATAGAAACGCCTTTGCCCTTCTAGCAGTTGACGATTATGTTGCTACCCCATTCATTGGGTATGACACCATCTTGTATTACCTGGTTTACAGTACAGGTGGTTAAATTATGACTCACCCTCCCAGACGCTTTCAGTATATCGGCAACTAGCCCCGATGGTCCAGCTGCTTTGCCTGCCTTCATGTCTTTGATTACTTTACTTAATATACTACTGCTGACTTGCACTGTCGGT
>OZ024741.1:97763411-97800911 GCA_964016885.1 Eledone cirrhosa
ACAAAGCTATAACAAAAATTAATATTTATAAACTTACGTTCAAAATCCAATATATATATATATATATATATATACATGTACATGCACGCATACACGCACCCCCATATATATATATATATATATATATATATATATATATATATATATATATATATATATATATAGAGAGAGAGAGAGAGAGAGAGAGAGAGAGAGAGAGAGAGAGAGAGAGATCACCATCTAATAGTCTAAAACTTGAGACTATGCAAAGCAAAATAAATCCACAAAACCAACTCGTCGAGGTCGGCTTAAAAGATAAGGTGGGAAACGTGGATTGTTAATGAACTACAAAAGTATGCATATCTTATTGCATTCAAATTTAAAAATCTACCTGATCAAACTGAGGATGTTGCGTGGAAGTGGTGATTGTTTAGCTAAACAGTTTCTGCTTCCGCTGCAAAATGCTGCCGGTGAAATAGGCTTGGTGGAGCGCCGAATGAAAACCATGGTTCAATAAAGAGATCAAAGATGACATCCGATCAAAGACGGGGCCCTACAAAACTTGGCTTGGAATTAGGCTCTCCATATTACACTTCCGATAAAGCATAAGGATAAAGGTCCCATAACAACTTGTGGAGTTGTCGAGGCACCGTCATAAGGGCGTGTCTATGACACATTTAAACCTGGCGCTTCCCAACCCTCTCCATGTCTGAACACAGCTGAATATTTCTACTGATGAAGAATCGACGGCAGTACTGAACTGTGATAAAGCAAGCACGTAATATCGCAGCGGAGAGAGTAAAGTCGCCCAGAGTTAAGACATGGGAGGAATTTGGGGTTACGCTGGAGTCTGACTACAGATCAATAAATAAAGTGTTCTTGCAGACCATCCCCTGACTTCGTAATGAGAAGTCGCCTTTCACACATGCTATCAGTCATGTGTCTAGGTTTCTTCTCTCTTCAGAGAAGAAGATATTTGCGAGGCGGAGAGAATACATGCCGCTTTACTAAAGACAAGAACAACAGCATCCTCTGTTGTTCAAGAGGTGAATCTGGGAGTGATGACTAATATCTCAGAGGCTAAGACACCAGATAAATTAAAGTGCTCGTATGTGGCAAGGATGAAGGTATTCTCTTGCAGAATCTTGTTGAGCCTGGTTCTCTCGAAAGACATCTGAACAATGGCAATCGATAGTGATCCGCCAAATAATCAAGGAGGCAGACAAGAAAGATTGCTCCTTTTTAAATCTCTCCAGTAAAGCCTATGCTAAGTGTCTGGCAAATAGCTATAGAGAGATTGTCGAGTCAAAGCTAACCGACGATGGACAGTGTGGTATATATATACATATATATATATTTTACTTTTTTACTCTTTTACCTGTTCCAGCCATCCGGCTGAAGCCATGCTGGGGCACCGCTCTTGTTGCTGCGCATTCTATCTCCAGCCTGTGTTGGCTAGCCAAAGAGGGAGTTCGTTGCTGCCGCGTTTATGTTAACTTCGTAACGTGTTGTAGTCTCATCCTGAAAACATCCACGTCCACACCATGCAGATCTCTCAAATTTCTTGGCAGCTTGTTGAAGAGTTGAGTGCCTTTGAACGCCAGGCTATTGCAATATCTGTTATCTGCTCCTTATTCTAGATGTGAAAGACCGGATCTTTTGTACCACACAGTTACGTCATTTTCGGGAGTTGGTCCAGCTCTCAATGCCAAAGTTTGGTACTTGTCCCTCCAGGATTTTCCATATGTATGTAACTGCGTATCGCTCCCGTCTTCGTTCAAAGGAGTAGAGTTTCAGTTCTTTTTGCCTCTGCCAGATCTCAGCTCCTTCCTCGTGGCAATCCTCTTGGTGTATCTTCGTTGGATTGCCTCAAGCCCAGTGGTTCGTTTGATACTATGGGGTTACCACTGCTGGGAGAAGTAGTCCAGGCGGCTTGGGACAAATGTCTTCCATAGTGTCAACATTGTCTCTCGGTCTCTTGTCCGGAGATTCTTCAAGATCCACCCCGCGAGTCGCCTGCACGTTGCCGCCACCCTCATGATATATACAGAAAAAGATACATCATCGCTCATGTCTATCCCCAGGTCTCGTATGGATTTCGACACGGGGACTTTTATCCCCCCCCCCCAACACCCTCCACCCGTGGTACGGTGAAGCTGTGTTGTATTGTCTTTGTGTTTTCAGGTTGGTTTTGTAGAGCTTGAAATTTGTCAGCATTAAATTGCATGCTGTCCTCCGCCTATTTGTATATGGCATATAGATCTTGTTGTAAAAGGGCAGCATCAGCTGCTACTATTATTATTATTATTAATATTATTATTATTGTTAATGGTGGATATTATTATTATTGTTAATGGTATGGGGTCGGACGCCATGCTTTGACGCATAGTTACGGTCCTTGCCATTCTAAGTTTCAATCCCGCCGAGGTTAACTTTGCCTTTCATCCTTACGGGGTCGATATAATAAAGTACCAGTAATACACTGGGTAATTGCTGGCCTTGTGCCAAAAGTAGAAATAATTATTATTATTGTTATCATATTTTCCTTATTATGGCCCATGTATTGGCAGTTTAGGTGGAGGGTCGGACGCCATGCTTTGCAGCATAGAGTTACGATCCCTTACAGTTCAAATCCAGCCGAGGTTAAATTTGTCTTTCATCCTTATGGGGGTCGATAAATAAAGTTCCAGTAATGTACTGGGATAATTGATGGCCCTGTGCCAAAAGTAGAAACAATTATTATATAATATTAAGAATGTCAATATACTAAATCGTATCACTACATTACAAACCCACCAAGTCTAAACTCAAGTCGATGCGTTTTCCCACACAATAGAATGTGTGTGTGTGTATCTGCACCAGTGCCTGTATGTGCACGTGTGTGTATGAATATGTGCGTGCCTGTGTGCCTGTGTGCCCGGAACCTGTCTACACACATGTGTAAATTAATATAAGCGTGTCCGTGGGCAGGGTTAACTATACGTGTATGGCACACGGCACCGGAAACTGTGTCCGGCTCATCAAATAAAATATGTTTGTGGTCAACCGAATGCCTGGGGGTTCAGACCACACTTTAACCGAAGCCTGCCACTTCAAAGAGTTTAAAATTCCAATCGACGCCCCAGACATGTTCTTCATTTTTATGTTTTATCTCCCTTATCTTATTATTTTATCTTACTATTTTATCTTACTATTATTTTATCTTACTATCTTACTTATATACCTTTTTATTTTAATTTTTACTATTTTACCTCCTTATATTTTATGTTTTAATTTTATTTTTTATCTCACATAATTTTCTCATTATTTATCATTTTTATTCACTTTCCACTATTTATTATTCAAGTTTTTTTTATTTTATTTCATATTTACATTAATTATAAATATTGTACGTCGCCATTTCATTTATATTTTCTATTTCATTTTTTGCTTCTATTATCTTCCACTTTAGCTTATTTCATTTTAGTTTATTATGTTTGGCATTATCTTTCTTTCCCACCCTTTCCCTCTTTTCTCGTTCTTTTTCTTTCCTCTTTTTCCTTTTCTTTCATTTACCTTGCCTCCTATTCATTCTTATCTCATATTACTATCTATCGCACGCTACTCCTCATTTCCTATCTCCTATCCCCTTGACCCTTCTCTACACTGTCCACTATTAGATATGCTCAACGCTTCCCTCCACCCCGTTCTTTTCCTTACTCCATTTCCTACCCCACTCCACTTTCCACTTTTTCTCTTTCCATTTCTTGCCTTTACCTTTTAACTCTTTCCTTCTGTTCTCTACATTATTCTCCCTTCAACCATACGATGAAAACAAAGAACAGAACACCTAAAATGAATGAGAAATGAGAAGCTGCACGCAGATATCATATATATATAGATGTGTGTGTGTGTGTGTGTTTATCCCGGGTCAATCGGGGTAACCACAGTAAGTAAGGTACTCAATATATAGCAGAGTATAAACATTTAATATAGAAATGGTTTCTACAGAACTATAACTGTTTCATTCGGGAGAAATCATCTGGAACAGGTTCCTGATGATTTCTCTCGAATGATACAGTTCTAGTCCCGTAGAAGCCATTTCAATATGATACATATATATATATATGTGTGTGTGTGTGCGTTTGTGTGTGTGTGTTTTCATGTGTGTGTATGTGTGTGTGTTTGTGTGTGTGTGTGTATGTGTATGTGTGTGTGTGTGTGTGTGTGTGTGTGTGTGTGTGTGTGTGTGTGTGTGTGTGTGTGTGTGTGTGTGTGTGTGTGTGCGCATGTGTGTGTGTTTGTGCGTGTGTGTGTATCTGTCTCTGTTTAAAAGGATTTAACACATTGACCACCACTTTGAGTCAGAAAACAGGCCCTTTTTTTCAAAAAAATGTATTACATCTATGAATTGCTTTACGTATGTAATTATCGTATGTAATTATCATTAATCTTATTAATATCGCTCTGACACAACATGAAGACAAATAATGCACATATGTGTTTAGGGACCTGTGAAGTCGCAACATGGACGTCAGACAGATAATACTTTCCTCAAAATATGTTTATGTATAGTACCTATCAAAGCCACCTTTTGTATGACATATAATCTTTTTTGTATTCCAAATCCCTTTAAGGTGTCTTACGGCGGTTTCAAAGTGATTGCCTTTAATGTTTCAATTACAACTGGTATCTCTTTCACATTACCCTCTTGCAATACAAATATTCCTGCCAACTCCACATTCAATTCAGAGAACTTGGTGATTTTTTTCAATCGCTTTACATGCAATATTCGAGTACTTTGGTAGCCACGTCGATGATGTATGACAAAACAATATAATAGGCTATTACCTAACCAGGAAGGATGCAATGCACAATTGAATGTAACTAATATCACCCTGTCAGGGAAATGGCAATGGTTGAAGAATACGGACATATTATGAGATGCTAATTCAGCCTCCAGACAGGAACATCCACTCTGTTCCATGTTTTAATTTCATTCGAACGTTTTGGTGACATCTTCGTATGGTTTCTCTTTCGGGAAACCGAACTAATATAAGTGGAAGTTGTGTGCAAAATCTATAGACGTACTTGCTATTTTAGAGACCCCACAGAACTGACAACAGAGTTTGAAGTTTAATTGATACACTTCTCCGATCATATGGCCACGTCTACAGACAAACAAGAAAGTAAATCAGCATCACCAAGAGCAACGTTAAAAAGTGAAAGCAGAAACTCTTTTAACAACAATGAAAGCTATCACCCACGAAGGAAACCCTGATTGAATATCACCAGAGATAAAATAATATTTTCACTAACACCAATTCAAGATCACATTGAAATATATGCCGACAAAACACCTTTTGACTTCCCAAATGAAGGGCATGGCGTGGATGAAAAAGGAGTGTGGCTAAAATGCTAGAGGATAGACTGAAAAAAACATACTGAAGAATCAGAAGGGAACCATACAATCATATCATCAAATTCTAATTGCATTGAAGCCTGAAATATGAAAAGAAAACAGGATGAAAATATCACATCAGTCAAAACAAATTTGTAAAATTCACAAACAAAAATAATAACAGAGAGCCCAACAGCAGCAGCAGCGAAACGGGTGCTAAAACGTAGCAGGATTATAATTGCTAAAATAACTTTAGCAAGACCAAAGGAAACGGCAACTAGAAGCAACGCGTCAGAAAAACATTTACAAAGTTATAAAACCTTACAAACACACTATAGAAGCACAGCAGCACCAATTGATAATGATGCAACAACAAACACAAAAACAACAATGGAAATTAATTTCTGTAAATACCCACGTTCCCAGTTTGCTATGAACTAAATGAGTTCCTTATGAAACCAAATGCTGATGCAGCCAATTCCCCAATGTCCGTAATGAATGAATCCGAGATGAAAAATACTCTGCCGGTGAGTCTAATTTATTCGTATGATTAAGTGCAGATTTACAGGAAAATGCCAATATAGCTATTTTAAAATCTATATAACACTTAAAATGTTATACAATTTTGCCACGGGTGGATTATGCAATAAACAAAATTTATTGCGACTTTCTTTTGCATCATGTTAGTCGCAACTCTATTGATGTTTCAAAGTTGCGCCCGAATTATTACTTTCAGTCATTTATCTTAAGAAGGAACACGGTCTGAAATGTGTGTCTCTCAGATGTGTTAACACTAGTCCAAATTGTCTCTCATATATAAATTAATAATTGTTTCTACTTTAAACACAAGGCCAGCAATTATCCAGTGCATTACTGGTACTTTATTTTATCGACCCCGTAAGGATGAAAAGCAAAGTCAACCTCGCCGGGATTTGAACTCATATCGTAAAGGGACGTAACTATGCTGGAAAGCATGGCGTCCGACCCTCTACCGATACTGCCAAATAATATCATCTATTTGTTTTTACTGTTTGTCTCCGCAGTTCTGATCCAATAACGTTAACAAGGCCAAGACGAAGATAAGGTTTATCGTACAAATTATTGTATGAACATCATGTTATCATACAAAGATAAAGAAGTACATTCAGAAGAAATAAAAATGTATAGAACATATGCCAGAAATGTGCGTCTCATATTCGTCTATGAAGTTAGAGTGTATCACCACAAACGAAAAACATAAAATAGGGGAACAATAGATTTTCTAGCGAAATTGGAAACGGATTGAAATTTTCTCATTTTTAAAACGTGTATAGATATTTAATCATTACTTCATTATTCTCGGCAAATGGTGAAAAGAATTACGTAAAATATTGAATTAAACAATTTAGGGGTATATGTAAGAATGTATAAATATGGAGAAAATACAAGAAATCCCATTGGAATCATAAGATGTTTATGCCTGTAGGCTTGACAAGTTCTGCACATGTGAAATAGATTCTTCTTAATGCGCTTTTTATATTTTCTTTTTTATATATCTAATATTGTTTTTTTTTTATATTCCATTATATCAGATTGCATATATGCATATCTTCCCAAATTAAATTCTTTACGCTACAACAATCTCCTTTACATACACACACATGCGCACTTACTCTCTATATACGTATTTATTACTGCCTGCCTGTCTTTGTCTCTCACTGTTTTTCTGTCTAACTGACTGTTTGCTTGACTGTCTTTATGAATGTATGCAATTATGTATGTATATATATGAATGTATGTATGTATGTATGTATGTATGTATGTATGTATGTATGTACGTACGTACGCGCATATGTATGTATGCATATATGTATGTATTCGTGTATGCATGTAAGATATAAAGCAAATCTGGCAGATATAAAATTATGCATAACATTCCGAAGATGTATTTATGTATATGCCCACGATGAGCTCATTCCCACACAGAAAAACGAAAACGCTGACACTGTAAGTTACGTAATGGATCCTGTTATCAAATGCCAAAAAAATTCTCATCGTCTAGAAAATTATTAATGGGAGTTTGAATTGTATACAAATAGGAAATAAAAAAAATGAATTTCGCAGTGATTGGTGTAAATACAAAGAGAAAATTGAAGAATTAACATTCTAGTAGACATGAGATGAGGAATTCTTCTAAAGCCTGTATCATCCGCTTTGTAGCATAAAATGGATTTATTTAATATAACTATAAATACATATTAAGAACGAAAGCCATTAATTTTTAAACAGCAAAACAACAATAACAACAAAACTACAACCACCACCACGATTGCGTCAATAATAAAGATCATATCACCAACGGTAGCATCATCAACACTAACAACAACAAGAATTGCCTTCTGTCTTCTATGACCTCAGGACTACATGACGGTGCTCAAAATCAGACTATTTACTCGGAGGGATTTTATAAAAAGATGACATTTCCTTCTCCTCTCGCATCAGTTTGGCAGGTCAATAAAACCTTCTCTCCTTCCGAGTCCTTCCATTCTTGTAAACCGCACTACCTTTTTCCAATAACTACCAGAGAAGAAAATAATGTCGATTTCAGCGATCAAAGAAAAGCGATTTTTGCGATCAACGTACTGTATTTGAAAGAGAGATGGGTCTGAGTTACATGTGACTAAAATTAACAACATTAATCTGTATTTCAGCAATACCTGGATCCTACGTGTTCCGATAGCATTAGCAAAGTACTGTTGATAACTATCGATAACTTTGAATTGATACAAGCGCATCAAAAGATTTGTACTAATGATATCGCGAATCATTCCACGAACACTGTTGAGATATATATATATTAATTCGTTAGTTTTATGGGCCACACAATGTCCATCATGTACGACATGTGCCTCGTCAATACCGACATTCTTTGGTTAGGCCAGCTAGCATTATCTCGGTTCTCTTGGTTTAAGGTACCATAATCATCTCCAAACATAGGATCGAAAATGTCTTACATGTTTTCTTTAAGGTCTAATGAAGACCATAAATAGCAGACGATTTTTTTTCTTTCACTTAGCCATTCAACATCATCCGCATATCAGCTGCCATTATCTTTTTTTCTATTCAACACACTCCCCGTTTCCGTCGACAATGACCAAAGACTCTAAATTCGAATGTCTCCAGTCAGCCACATTCCCTGAAATTTCATATAATATCCGATTGAATGCACGTAAACATCTGCCTTGGTTGAAAACCAAGTGCCCACCATCTTACATCAATTGCTGTTGTTTCTGCATTTTCCTTCTGTCAACGGACACCGTGGAGCGAATTTATTCAATTGTGACTGCAAATAACTGATTTGATTGATCTGGCGCAACATTTGTGTTGCACAATGAAGAAATCATTTAACCTTGTTCATAGCACTCGATTGTGCGTGCTACTATATTCGCTAGCCATATCTTCTGAATTGTTGTCTGTTTTTAATCGTTACGTATTTACATCAATTCAAATATAATGACTGTCCTAACAGAACAACTTCTTTGGCTGTTACGAACATATGGTATTTAACTAGTCTATCAATGCACTCACTGTAAACATTCAGTTCCACAAACGATAAATTCAGTTATCTCAATGGATATCTCAGTATTTGTGCCAACATTAGACTCGCTTTATAGATTCAAATTGCTAGATCTTTTTAGCCAGTCTACGAAATTGGGAACATAGACACAAACATTCTCTACTTATCTATATACGAAGTCACGCTAGATTTGATATGGATGACTTGATACAATTTATCCAAAACCACGTTGGTTTTCCTACCTTATATTTTGTCTACTTTCACGACGGTTAGAGATTGAAATTTGCCCTAATCGACAAAACACTTCTTCCAGAGAAAACAATATTTTACGGTGAATTAGTTAAGGCTTCACTCATTTTGTATGATTCTATTTTTGAACTAAAGAGCATACATATTCAAGGTGTTGCAAGTACTTGAAAAAAAGAATCATTCTTTTGTGTTGTTGTTGGTTTCATTATAATATCTATGATGCTGATGCGTCCGGTATCGTTGTTTGCCTTTTTAAAATCACCTTGCCATCAACCTCATTCTAAGGGATAACAAATACTATATTATCTAATATTTTATTTATTTTAAGAGGATGATTTCTTATTTGAGCGATAGATTGTTGCTATTGCTAGCTGTTAAAGTAGAAACTACTTTCTTGAACGATTTTATTTAATCATTGTTTTCAGTTACCTTATTTGTACGTAACTACTGCCTAAACAATTGATATGCTTTCACATCGAGACGAAAGGAAGCCAATATACCTGAGCAAATTTTGTGTAAGGGAAATTATAGAAATCAATATTAGATTTTGGCAATATGCTGTACTGTATATGGTCCGCTTTTGCAATGATATCAATGAGCACGACAGAATGTATTTCTAGGCTCATATAGTAATTTCGTTGATTCATTAAAACGAAGAATGAAAGCATTTCAAAGAATAAACATGAAAATAAGAAGAAATCCTACACCCACATTTTAGTCTGTAGTCACTCAAGAGAATCATATGGCAACTTGTAAAAATAACTACACACCGCTTGAGAAACCTGTGTTCATCGAAAGATTCTTGTGCAGATCCAAAATTCATTGTCCGTTTTAAATTGCAGGCAACCAACATTTGTAAATTACTTTTGGTTTTATTCATATTGGTAATTCAGACTCGGTTGAATTACTGGATTAAACGTGATTGACCAATAAGTTCTACCTAGGTGATAGAAAGACATTTTATCAGTTCCTCCTATTAAAACTGTTCCAATGAAATATTTTGTTAAGCAGTGAGTAGAATCAATATCCTGAACTATTATTTATGAAGGAATCCCTATATATATGTAGTAAATTTAAAGTAGCGAATTTAGTGTGGGTTGGATGCGTGGGAGGCTTTAAAATATACCGTAAACCACTGACAATAAAAAAATTGCCAAGCTTATAAATTGTTCTAAATAATTGTTTCTACTTTTGGCACAAGGCCAGCAATTAACCAGTAGATTACTGGTACTTTATTTTATCGACCGCGTAAGGATGAAAGGCAAACTTAACCTCGGCCGGATTTGAACTCGGATCGTAAAGGGACGTAACTCTTTGCATAAAATCATGGCGTCCGACCCTACTGATACTGCCAATCCACCACCCTTAAATTGTTCTAAATAATGATTATTAGAAATACAAATTTTTCTCTATATGGAACTACATGTGAAAGTATCTTTGGTACCAATAAATTTGGTCTGTTGGGGGTTGAAAATAGACTTGCTATTAATCATCAAAACTAGTTGTAGTATAATTAACGCGATAAACGTTGAACAAGGTGAAGGATTTCACCAGCATCAATATTCATCTCAAATGTTTTATTTACAAAATTCGTTAAGAAGATACTGACTTCTTTACACCAGTTAAATACATCGTCTTCTCTAGCCCTAATGATGTGATAAATTTAATATGAATGCAGTTTAAATAGTCACAGCAACATTAAATATATATTTATGACTCTTAAACAATTCATATGGGTTCATAAACGTCTTTATTACCACATGTATTGTAAATTCTGAAAATACCTCTGTAGCAACTTGACACTATGGTATAATGTTCAGATTAAATTTAGATATTTAGCGGTTGATGAAGTATTTGAGTTTAATTTTGGTTTGAGCAATGAAGAAAAGTTATAAACGGAAGGAAATTAATGCGAAATGGTGTTAACAAACTTGAAATAAATAGGAACTGTCATCTTATGAAACAGGGATATTTGAGTGGAAGAACAAAAAGGTCTGCAATCAGAATTCAAAGAGCAATCCTGAAAAAGGTAATCTAATCTTCGATTAAATAGAGTTTATTATGTTGCTTAATATAATTGGATGAAAACCAGGCTCATAAACCACTTGGTAATTAATGAGACAGACAGAGTATATATATAAACACGAACGAAAAGGTGAGGAAGGAATATTACAAACTCAATAGCTAATTACGTAAAAGAGAGCAAAATAAAAATTAATGGATAATAATCAACACTACTCTAACTATTCCAATAAGGAATTATAATTATAATCACACAGCTGTGATATAAAGATTGCTATTTGCCTATATGAATGTGTCAAATGTATCATGAGGAGAAGAACATTAATTAAAACTACGAATATTAAATTAGATGTGACACTAAATCAGAGAATACGAAAAAGCCCATGCATACGAATACTTATGATTAGATGAACTGGTAGACTACTACTTTAAATAATGAAGGGGAAAACTGGAGAAAAATACTACAGAAGAGACAACCTAATATTTAATGTCAGATAAAAGTCAATATGCAACATTCACTTATGGACAACAGCTTCAATAAAATATGTTGCACGTTATCCAAATTATAGATCTTAGACTGGAAAATTAGAAGGCTATTAAAACATTCCGTGATCACAATCACAAATCGGATATAGATGAGGCAACAATCCTGCATACAGAAGTATTTGAAAGTAACAACAGCATTATAAAGGAAAATAATCACAAGGAATTACACAATGAAAAATCTGAACACGTGGGACGAAATGGCCTAAGCATATATCCCCGGTGTCGGCCAACCCATACCGAAAGGAAATCTGTTCTCTTCTTGTCACCACATTATTATGTTTTCTCATATACATGGTTCCGACACGTGATTCAGGTCATCGGGTAAGCTGCGATCAATATGATGCAATACGAAAGAGGTATGCTGTTGTTCGTTCGACCCACGTGTTGCATATATCTTGTGTGCAATCGTGTTATAAACATGCACGCACAAACATATATACATACATATGCATGCCTGTATTCTTATATATATATATATATGTATGTATATATATATATATATATATATATATATATATATATACATGCTGTGATATATATTTCAATGACGGCACTGGCCGCACTGTTGTGTGTGCGAGTGTCTCAACATCGTCAGACAGCTTGTTACATAATAAGGTTATGTTTCCGAGGCAATCCAAATTGAATCGACATGGGAACGGACGAAGTGTGTGCTTTTGGGTTCTTCATCCGTTCCCATGTGAGTACCAATTCACCCCCACCGGTCTGCGCAGGCGCATGTCCGAAGGAAGTTGACCATTAGCTACCGCAGATTTCAAAGATATTCGTTTAGTCAGTTCGCCCACTCAGTCAAACAATGATCCATTCAGGCCTGTACTGCTACCCATCCCGTCTGTGGGAGTCAGCCGAAAGCCAGAGGGGATGGGCGAGTGTTAGTTTTTACAGGTCACAATACTACCTCTCACCAAGCATGGACAGTACAACTGACCATGAACCCCTAAGAGAAAATATCCTTAATTCTAGGTATCATGGCTTTAGATTGGAAGTTATGAGGGAGAGTTGGAAATAAAAATAAAAATTTTAAATCGAAAATCCTAAATCAAATATCAGAAATTATAAATTAAAAAATTAAAAAATTAACAATTAGAAATTAAAACATTTTTCAAGTGAGAATCCGGATTGAGGTGAGTAAAGAAACATATAGATTGAAATGAGTAAATAATATACAGAGTGATGTTTAAGTAAGAAGTTCTGAAAGGGATCCTAATGTCACAGTTACACTATCCATATATTGAACGATAGTGCCGTACATTAGAACGGAGTGTAAACTACAGTATTAAAGGCAGTAGTCAATCTGGGGTTTCCATCCCCATGGTAGAGGGAATTTCCAGATGTAGCTCGTGGTTGGTTCCGTCTTCTCCACCATATCGGTTACATCATAGAGCGCTCAACTAATTGGAGCTAAATTCTTAGGGTAAACATTGATGCAATTCAAATCAAGCACTCAACGTAATTTTTCCACATAGGAGTGACGGAGTAATATCCAATAAGGAAAAGCGAAGTAGTTTCAGATGTTCAAGTCTTTAATAATGCTGTGATATATATTTAAATGACGACACTGGCCACACTGTTCTGTGTGCGAGTATCGCGACATCGTCAGACAGCTTGTTACATAATAAGGTTATGTTTCCGAGGCAAAAACTAAGATAAACCCCTATTTTCCTGCACCATATCGCATTTGAACAGAAGCCCCCTCAATTCAATCTATACATGGACAAATTGACAATCATATGGATCATTTTGCATATATGTACTCTGTGTTTTTGGATTTATTCATTATTGGTTCTTTTCTTTTGTGTACTTGATATCTGTTTTTTTTTGGTTTTGTTTCATGTGATGGAAATTATGGCTATGTACCAGATTGACTACTGCCTTGAATACTGTAGTTTACCCTCCGTTCTAATGTACGGCACTATCGTTCAATATGTGGATAGTGTAACTGTGACATTAGGGCCCCTTTCAGAACTTCTTATTTAAACATCTCTCTGCATATTATTTACTCACTTCAATCTATGTTTTTTTACTCACCTCAATCCGGATTCTCACTTGAAACATTTTTTAATTTCTAATTGTTAATTTTTTAATTTATAATTTCTGATATTTGATTTATGATTTTCGATTTTAAGTCTTAATTTTTATTTTCAAGTCTCACTCGTAACTTCCAATGTAAAACCATGATACCTAGAATTAAGTATATTTTCTCTTAGGAGTTGATGGTCAGTTGTACTGTCCATGCTTGGTGAGAGGTAGTATTGTGACCTGTAAAAGCTAACACTCTCCCATCCCCTCTGGCTTTCGGCTGACTGTCACAGAGGGGATGGGTAGCAGTAAACTATGGTACAGGCCTGAATGGGTCATTGTTTGGCTGAGAGGGGGAACTGACTACGCGAGTTTCGTTGAAATCTACGGTGGCTAATGGTCAACTTCCTTCGGACATGCGCCTGCGCAGACCGGTGGGGGTGAATTGGTATTCACAGGGGAACGGATGAAGAACCCAAAACCATACACTTCGTCGATTCAATTTGGATTGCCATGTCGATTCAATTTGGATTGCCTCGGAAACATAACCTTATTATGTAACAAGCTGTCTGACGATGTCGCGATACTCGCACACAGAACAGTGTGGCCAGTGTCGTCATTGAATAATATATCACAGCATTCAGTAATGCACTGGGTAATTGCTGGCCTTGTGCCTAAAGTAGAAACAATTATTATTAAAAGACTTGAATATCTGAAACTACTTCGCTTTTCCTTATTCGATATTTACTCCGTCACTCCTATGTGGAAAAAGTACGTTGAGTGCTTGAATTGAATTACATCAATATTTACCCTAAGTATATATATATATATATATACATACACATATATATATATATATATATATATAGGGCGTTAGCACCGGTGTTTTTTTTATATAGAGGTGGCTTTCTAAATGTTTATCTATAAACATACCCTGTTTCTTTAGAAATACGAAATGTCTATACATAACTGTATACAGCTATGCTTAAAGCTAAATCCTAATTATATATATATATATATATATATGGACTGTACCCCTTGATAAGTTCAGCAGGATCCTTGCCGCCCTAATACTATTGTATTAGTTCGGATCTAGGAGTCAAAACGGCCGGAGCTCAGCCTTCGGTGACCTCACTCTTTTCCTATTATCCACTCTACTACCCTAGGTATCGAGTATTCTGGTGCATTATGGTCCACCTGGTTCCATACCACACTTTCTTTATAATGAAATGATACAGCCAAAAAAGAGCATGGATATGTGTTCGGCCAGTTCTATGTATTTTCCATGAGGGAAAATGTGCCTGGTTACCCTAAGGAAGATAGCTACTGATTATAAGTGTAGATATGCAAAGATCCACCTAAGTGAAATTAGAGTGTGTAACTAATGAAGAAAAATGAAAAGATTATATTTCCACCTAAGTATCTTGGGGTTTCTTCTCAGTGTGTAAATAAGAAAGAGAAACAGCCGAGGTCTACCAACCTGGGTCGTGAGTTGGTTTGAACGTAAGATATGTCCTATATATTGTGTGTTTACACGAGGTAACAAGTTCATCTTACTAATATAAACATGATAGATGTTTGGGCGTCACATATAATTTATGATTTCATCTGATATTTTGTACGTCTTGTCTGCAATATTATTCATATATACATAATGAAAATATCTCCCACTAGACCTCGTTACTGAATATCCAATTGTTTCAGAAGTAAATTCTGTGAAAGATAATTAGCAAAACTGTCCAACTTATTTTTCAGAATCTTCTCATAATTAGCCTATACCATCCAAGTTATTCCCGAGTGTAGGACGCAAAAATTAATTAAGTGAATCTAATGGGCATAATTAATATTCTTTAATTAATATTCTCAAGAATTTAATTTCTTGAACAAATAGATATATGATTTTACGAACGTAATAAGTAAAGAAACATTTCATAAATCTCATGAACATATACATGCATTCTTCCATGCATACAGACAGACATTCATACACACATACGTAACTACATACATGCATACATACATAACTACATACATGCATATATACATAGATACATACATATATGCATACATACATACATACATACATACATACATTACACATGTGCGTGCATATATTAAATGTCAACAAAAACAATTATACAGTTTTATTTTGAGATTTTGAAATGTTTGCTTGGAAATATAACACTTTACACATCAACGTTGAAATATTAAAATAATTTGCCAGCGAAGAACAATGTTAACAGAATTTATTGATGATCACATGGATTACATTTTCGAAAATAACTTCCATTTTATGACTAGAAAGATGTATCTCTGTGTAACACCTTTCAAAAGCAATTAAAACCTACATTCCTATTCATTTGAGCCTTCTTAAGTAGACAAAATATTGTGTCTGGATGTAAACATTGCACGTTCATTTTTACATGAGAGTATGATTAAAATAAGAACAATTTCGTTCCTTTCATGCATTTCCTCATGTAATAACAATGTATGGAAATCTCAATTTAGGTAATACAATATATATTATTTTCGACCGTCTACGATTTAAAATAAAACTACGATTATCTATGTAAGAATGTTATTAATGTATGTCATGTATAAGGGTAATTTCTCTGAATCTGTCTGTGACGAATATAAGTATGGCCCATTGACGCAAAATTGAAATAATGCCCAAGCACAATCTTAAGCTGTAAAATTATCGAAATGTGAAAGAGATCGAGAGCAATTAGGGGAATGTTTATTTACTGGGACTAGGTAATATATAAATCTTCGAAATTGCTTAATGTAACAAGCTATACGAACAATGCTGAAAACAGTAAAAACTGTGACACAGTTGATTGTGTTCATATGTAGTGTGTTGTTAATTCTTTGCTTATTGGTGTATTACTTGTCAGATATTCAGAGTTTGTGTTGACATAATTAAGATAATCACACATTTATATTTTTGAGAAACAGTTGATTTTTTTAATATGTTATGGTGTCCATTTAAGTTTACATTTTACATAAGATTTTATCAAAATATTTCTATTTCCTAAAACTATTTTGTATTAAACTAAACATTTTAATTTACCAAAAATTAAACGGACATCACCTAAAGCAGCAAACCGTAAGTGAACGTTTTAATAATGGATTTACAATTCCACGGTTGTCGTCTGACATATTCTGAAAAATATAATCAAGCACTGGAAGATAATTTTCAACAATTTGAAATTTCCAATATTACAAGCAATTAATTCCTTAAAAACTGTATAACGTACTCATAGCTCTAAGAATATTTCGACATTTTCAATAAGTGCAACTTTATTAAATGAAGTGGATTTTTTCCACTCCCTCATAAGCTGAATGGAATATCCGACTCCTATTGGATATGGTGACAATTTCTTGTAAATTCTTCATAGAATGTATTTCTAGATAATCCTGGAGCTATGCAGTATCAAATTGATTCACCAGGCAACCTCTCCTTATTTGTCACTCTACCTATATATATATATTTATATATATACATATATACACACACGCACACCCATACACACACACACATACATACACACACACACACACACACAAACACCCATATATATATATATATATATATATATATATATAGAAAGGATGAATATAAAATGAAAGTGCTTTTTTTAAAAAGGAATTTATTAGGTATTGACATATGTTTCTGTAACAGACGGAATACCTATGTATCGCTGCTTGCGTAATCATATAATGTTAGCAAGTATTCGATAGCAAATGTATAATCAGTTGTCACTTCTTCAGAGATTTTGGATAAATTGGATAAAATCAGAAAAATTGAAGTATTTATATTAGTAATAGAGGAAGAAACAGAGGGGATAGTATATGACAGATGGTAAATTAATTTACTGCTAAACAAGTATATAATGGGTTTGTAATGAGAATACCATGAGTAAATCTAAATAAGAATTTTGGGAGTGCCAATTTTAATCTCTACTTGACCAACTGGACAGTGGACAGGGCTGGTCATTTGGTGCAGTAGTATTAATTATAAAGTGTCAATTGGGGAAGGGGGAGATTTCGATTGCTACTAAATAACATCAATGCTAGTAGCCAGCTGGTATATGCATTAGGGAATTGAATCAAGAAATCAGAAATCTCATTTTATCTATAGCAGTTTGTATTAAAAGGTAAATAATAGAAGAGTTGATAGAATTAAGACTAATAAAGAATGTTAATATCTATTTTGACAATCAAACGGGGATAGAGACAGGCGTTCAATCCTGGTAGTATTTATAATATGAAAATGTAGATTTTAAGCGATGGTTACAGTATAACGATCGCTCTATTCTGTTATTTAATAAAATGTTTTTGGATTTCATAATACAAAATCATTCTACATTACATAATTTACGAAATTCCTGTCCATGGGATTATGGGGGGCAGCCGCTATTATATCCCATTTTAGGTGAAATTGTTGGTTATTTTCACGCAGCTGCCAAGCCTTGTCTGCGAGTGTTGTTACATAACGCTGGTTTTCATGTTTTATCGAGTAACGATGTCTATAAAGGCGTGATTTGAAGGAGGTGGCTGTAGATCCCACATAGTACCACTTCTGTCTATCCGATTCGATAGTACATTTGTATACGATGTTGCGTTCAAGACACTGATTGTTCAACGGACACATTCCTGGTTGGACACAGTTGCAATTATAATTTTGCGTTGTTGTATTGCCATGGATGGGTTGATGAGGTTGCTTATGTAGGACAGGATGTTGTTTGTTGTTTTGTGATGTTATAGCTAATGTTTTACGTGTATTGTTATGTGTTGGAAGGCGTTTATACAACCGTTTTGCGTTAAGCTTTTTTATATGTTGTTCAATATTAGGGGCGGTTGAATATGAAAGTCGAATAGTGTTAGGGTTTAAGATTTTATTATATTTATGTGATGTTGGAAAGTGTTTTTTAACTAATTGAAAGAATTTTGAGGGTAGATTGGTTTTAATAGAGTTGTTATAGACCGGGTTGTACCAAATATACTCCTTACATCGCCTTCTGTTTGGTGGTGTGCGACTATTATTGTGTCTATTGCGGTAGTGTATGTATGGTGATGATTCTGTGCTATTTCTACTCCTATGGGATTTATTTTGGGTGTTTTGGTGATCTTTGACTATATACTCTATATTATCTAGGTGACCGGCTTTCCTAAGTGCATCATCATAATATTCGGCATGTTCTTTGAAGGTTTGTTGGTTGGACGACAGGCGGGAGATTCTAAGAGAAACATTTCTAGGGATGGATTTAATTATAGAGAGTGGATGGTTAGAACTCGTATTTACATATTTAAGGTTCTCATTTAGTTTATGGAACGGTTTAATCGTATCTGTATTGAGATTGAAAGTAACATCAAGGAAATTGACCTCTTTGAGGTTATATTCAAATGTAATATTTAATCCTAGTTCCTTAAAAAGCTTTCTGATATTTTTACGCATCCTTTCTAAATTCTGGTTATTCATATGCTTAACTAATAGGAGCGCATCGTCACGGTAGATTCCACCGTGGAGATCCTTGAATTTTCCTTGTAATCTCTGGGTGATATAAATTCCCACAAGATCTGTTACTTCCGCCGAATCATTAGAACCCATAGTGATATCAAAATTAGAAGGTCTATCTTTGCGAACCCAGTAGCTATCATCGAATTTAACTATAGTTTTCTCGCTTCCATAATAATTTTAATTTCAGCATCCGTAAGGTCGGAATTAACCTTAGCGAACGAAAGAGCTTCATGTATCAGGTGAAATTGAGGAATAATATTCATCAATATCGAACTGAATAAATTTTGATTTTATCTTATCAGTAATGCTATTAAACCATCTTATTGCCTCATGGGTGTTACCCCATAGTTTAATATCTACTTTAGCCTTAACTTGTGGGATAATTCTGTCTTGTATATATTTGCTAATTGCTGGCCTTGTGCATGAAGTAGAAACAATTATTATCTTTGAGGTTCCAGATGTGACCCCAAAGTGTAGTGGTATGTCGCCGGGCCGGGTTTCGGAAAGTATGTCGGTGTTGGTAGAGCCGCGTCTTGAAGTCACAAGCGGTTAATCCTATATAAGTTTGTCGGAGGTGTCCGTCCTCGCGTTGCACTGGTAGATCACATTACGATCTCGGCATCTGTTGTTGAGGGGGAACATGGATCTATCAGGACAATTACACATCCTGGTTGGATCTCCACTGGTGTCTAGGTTATTTCTTCCATAGGGGTGGAGTTTTTTGTTGTTAGAGGAGACGATATTTTGTGCGAAGTTGGATGTGGTGCTGTAGGAGAGATTGATGGTGTTTTTGTTGATTATGTTGTGGTAGCGGTGTTGTAGTGGGAAGTGTTTTTCGAGGAGCCTAAAGAAGATTTTCCCGATAGGTGTTGTCACCTCTGCATTGTGGAGAGGATTGAACCACGTTACGTTGCGTGAGCGGCAGAGTCCTCTGCTTGTTCCGCTAATGGAAGCTGGATAATAGGATATTTCCTCCTGGAAGCCATTCCGCATGAGGGCCTGGTTATAATAAGGCGTATGTTCGTCGAATATCTGCTCATTAGCGGAAAACGATATATGCGGCGGGATATGTTTTTAACCAGGTTATTGATGATGTTTCTAGGATGGTTCGAGCGGCGGTGGATGTAATACAGGTTGTCGTTTGGTTTTTTGTATGGGTAGTACAGATCATTATCGAGGTTAAGGATAACGTCCAGGAAATTTACTCGGCTTAGGTACGTTTGTAGGGTTATTTTATATCCCAGTCCCGGAAGAAGCTGATTAGTTGTGTACAGACCTGGTCTGTACTACTGGGGTTGTACCCTTTGAGGGTGAGGAGCCCATCATCGCGGTACAATCCACCACCAAATGCAGGAAACATTTCGGTGAGTTTAAATAGTAGGAATAATCCTATAAGATGTGACCTCAGCCGAATCCGTCGCGCACATACTGACGTCGAAGGGGGAGTCAGGATCTCTCTTTATCCATTTGGAGTTGTCGAAAAGTAGGACTGTCTTCCTGGCGTAGAGGATGATATTTCTTTCCTAGTCGGTGATAGGCGTGAATGTTTCGGTAAGTCCAAGGCGGCCGTAAGGAACGGTAAGGTAATTGATGCATAGTAACTCTCAAAGATAATAATATAACTTACAATCTCACTGGGAGCTTACTGTCCAGAGCCAACTCTTACACGGGAGGACGCCGTCCGTGTAACTTATGCTTGGAGGAAACATTACAAATGCAGTTTTCGAAGGACCAACTCCTAAACAAGAAAGACGAACTGGTATGCGCATGCAAACTCAGATTGCGTAGGACTTACCTCGCCATCAAAACCCATAATGACCCTGGTAGACAAGGGCTGATACCCCCCACTTGCCGATTTTGTAAGGGGTAACCCTTGCTTACAAAGATAGACGTAACTTTTTTATCTTTTCCTCTATGTCTCCTTTTTCCCCCTATCTCTTCCTAGTCCTTCCAGCCCAGATCTCCTTCCTCGTCTTTTTTTCGCCTTTCCCCTACCCCGATGCAACCCATCGGTCCTCTGTAGCCTCAGTACCACCTTCCCCCTAATTTTAAGATAGAATTGGCCGATTACGCTTTTTATAGCAGATGTGTTAGACCCCAGTAATTTTTTTTCTTTCTGGTTGCTGCTCCATTTCTGTGGTTTCTAAATTTTTTAGTGGTATTTTTGTATTAGTATTTTTGTATTAGAATTGTTGTATTAGTATT
Source organism: Eledone cirrhosa (assembly GCA_964016885.1). Classification (NCBI taxonomy): domain Eukaryota; kingdom Metazoa; phylum Mollusca; class Cephalopoda; order Octopoda; family Eledonidae; genus Eledone; species Eledone cirrhosa. Next base: position 97,784,907 of record OZ024741.1, read on the forward strand.
TTTGTATTAATATTTTGTATTAGTATTTTTGTAGTAGTATTTTATTATTTTTGTTCTCAACTTATTAACCTGTCATTGTAAGATAGCATTGGCTGATTACTAAATATCTACAGCAGTGGTGTTAGACCCCCTGTAAAGCCGGCTTTATAAAATTCTTTCACTACTATCTCGTATTTAGTATTGTTCCCATTCTCCACCTATTACACTTTTCTATAGCTTAGCAATACCAATGAGAAGTTTGGTGATTGTGGAAATGGCTTAGTAACAAGAAATTGTTTTTTATATATTTATTTCCTTATTTTTATAATGTTTTTTGTACTCCCTTTCGATTACCTATTCTTTCAACCCCCTTCTCTTCTTCAGTAAACTTTTTTCGACCTTTTATACACTATCCTTAGAATCTGCTCTATAGATTTCACTTTCAACGCTTGACTGGGTTTCCCCCACTCCCTCTTTATTCTATGGCAAGTTCAGCCACCCCTACCTCCCACCAAATGTTATGATACATTCATCTGTCTTTACAACAAACTTTGACCAATCCTCTCGAGAATTAGTATCTTCCAAATAAAGAAATACCCCCTGAGATGTTCGGCTATTTATTTACCAGGCTAAAAATTCTTACTTAGTCCAGAAATAGCCGTCGAAACGGCTTGAGCTCTGCCGTCGGGGTCATACTTGTTCATATATATATATATATATATATATATATATATATATATATATATATATATGTGTGTGTGTGTGTGTGTGTGTGTGTGTGTGTGTGTGTGTGTGTGTGTGTGTGTGTGTGTGTGTGTGCGTGTAAAGTGTCATGTATTCTTTGTTAAACAATACAGGCTTTGTAGTCAGGGTCAAATAACTGACAAACGATTTGTGTTCGAGAGAGATCTCTATGAACTCATAACACCTAAGTAACATAAGGACATACCAGAAATGTGTCCCCTTATGGGCTCGGAATCAAATGCATTAATGCTGGTGGTGTTGGGCAAAAAGGTCAAGTGTAACACTGACAACGCATAAATGACCTGTTAGTGTGATGCTCTGAGGAGATATGCAAGGCCATGTCCGATTACAGCGATTACCCATGAGATTCTCTGGCACTCCGCTTCTGTCTTCTGATTCATTAGCATTGCAGGCATTTCTTTCGTTGATGACCTTCTACCATCCACTTTCTTATTTCGCCACATAACATCGGATTATACTATTATCATGAAACTCGAAGCGGCATAAGGGCGGCCAATGTATCTTTGTCTCTGTGGAAACCCTCTCTCTCCCACGCGAATAGGATGCAATGCAGTGTGCCCAGGTTTCGGACAGATTTGTGCACCTGCTTGATTAGCAACATTGAAAAATTACCGTTACGCTCCATACTGACACCTGTCTAATCTCTGTTATCTCACCAGAAACACGCGGATATTTTCTCTCTGTCCATCACCTGGGGCCCGATTTCCGTATCTGCGAGCAATAGAAATTCAACAGTAAATCCATGGTGGTACATTTCAACCTTCATCAACTGTTAAGTAGTCACAGTGCCGATTATATCCAACGCAATGCCACTCTCTTCCAGATAATATCACGAAGATTTGTTTGGCCACCGCTGTCTTCTTCCCGGGTGTATACGTTGCGGTTCGACCGAGGAAGCAGCAAAAGAGCAGATAGCAGCCAGAGCTTCCCGTTTCATTGTGTTAAGACCCCTCATCTAGGATGCAACAATAACAACACGTTTTCCATGGGTAATCTGGTGCATTTAGGAAGAGGTGTATGTTTGTTTGCTACAGAAGCGGAAGATAGCATGCTGTTGAATATCCAGCTGTTTACCGATAGGCGTATCGTGGAACCTGTAGCGGTTGAATCGTCTGATGTTCTTGATTAACATAACATATCCCGACTCATAAATACTGGAGTGGAGTTGCCGCGTACATGATTGAATACCGTGTGATGAAATGGCTATTTCAATGCGTCGCTTTCGCTATTTGCCGGCGTATATCTCTCTCTATTCTTCCCATTGGGACCACGAGAGCGTTCAACCAAACTGTACTAGTTGAGATCATTGGCGTAGCAATGGTATCGGTCGATACTTGTAAATAAGTAGGTACAAGTTTATCTTCTGCCCTTACCAAATATATGAGCGCCGGGTGAAAAATAGAGTTCTTAAATTTCCGATGAAAATGCTTATCTCAAAAACATTTCTTTACAGATGGGTTATTTCAGAAACACATGCACACACGCACATATGCTGACACAGAGACACACTCATACATACATACATACATACATACATACATACATACATACATACATACATACATACATACATACATGTAATCATACATACCTACAAATACGTATGGCTGCTCGCATAAAAATAGCATAAACATTTATTGGAACACGGCATTATGACTCGGATATGATGTAGTCCGTAAAAGTGTATTTAATGCTCATAAAATGTTTATATATTTAAAGTGTTTCTGAAAAATATTATTAGGGTTATGGGCTAAATGGGATTCCGTTGCTTTGATATATAACTTGGCAAAGAGTTTCAAATTTGTTTGTTCCCTAAACGGGAAGAAGTGCCTAAACCTGTTTTTTTTTATTGTGTATGATTCAATTGTTGATTTATGTATATCTGCGTAAATAAATGAGAACATGTGTGTATGTATAATTTGTAGATTTCCATTCAGAAACGTGTGGACCCAAAATAATGACAAGCATACATACACACTCACGCGCACAAACACAAAATTATATATATATATATATATATATATATATATATATATATATATATATATATAAAGAATTAATATCTAGTAGCATATATATACATACAGATGATGTATGTATATATATATGTATATATATGTTACTAGATATTAATTCTTTATAATTATCTCCAAATTATTTGTCGAGCAATATTGGCCATGGCTGCTGCTATGGTAGTAGGCAGGCCGCTGTCTTATTAGCAAACCACTTTCCACTGATTGACCTCGATGTCACGTGATTGATTCTTTTTGAATTTGCCACAGACGCAGAGGCAGTGATTTTCTCAATGGCTAGGAATTCAGTCCACGATTTGCTATTTCCTATCCACTGAATTATTTTTTTATAAGTTTCCGGAGTCCTCGCTTTGCTTGGAAACCTAAATGAGAATAGACTTCCCTGACGACGGAATGTTTCTCAATATCTTCTTCGGAAAATATATTTACTCCATTCCAGAAACTAAATAGTTGGAAGTGATATTTTAGTAAGTAAGTTAATTTTATAATTTTCTTATTTTACGTCTCTCATATATATATATATATATATATATATATATAAATTAGATTGGTCAATTTTGAACCAATCTAAAGAATATGCAAGAGGAACAAGAAAATGCACGCTCTGCATAAACGAAAAATATTGGATATTGCAAAATCTTAAATCACCAAAGACCTGCCTGAACACAAAGACGGAAATTTTCACCAGTTGCCCACACATGAAATCACACCTGCTTTCCAGCTAATATAAACTTAACACACTTTCAGATACTTATCCTCCGTAAACTCTTATTATTCTCTTCATAATTACCCTTTCTGATTTACTTTCATTTTTATCCTTATCATTAATTTCCTTTATTTTTATTTTCATTTTTATTTTTATTTTTATTTTTATTTTTATTTTTATTTTTATTTTTATTTTTATATATTTTTTTATTTTTACTTCACATCCACCTATTTCCTTCACTAACTGATTAAACATGTCATTTGCGTTTTCCACTCCAGATATATTTTTTATTTTTATTATTATTTTTTATTTTTGCGCAGCCAATCTTACAATTTTATAATTTTATATTTGTACTTACTTATCCACAAGTTTTTTACACCCTGTATCAATGTGGCTGAACGCCTTAATGTGTGTATACTTTCTATATATGTACATGAGCGACTACGTATGTGCGCGCGCGTGCGTGTATATATATATATATATATATATATATATATATATATATATATATATATATATATATATGTATGTGTATGTGTATGTGTCTTTATATCCGTGTTTTTACATCTAGGTTTTATGTTTTGTTCCTTTTTTTTCCTTCCTTTTTTTACATCCTCATTTTTATGCGTGTGCATGCAAACAGGTCAATATGCGTGAGTGTAAGTATGTGTGTGTGTGTGTGTACGTATCGAACGTATGGATGTGTAAGTGTGCGTGTGTATATAAGCATGTATATTTTTGCGTTTCTTTTGTGAGATATACGTGTGTGTGTATGTATGTACCTTATTTGTCTTCTTTTCTTTAATTTTTTCTTTCAAAATTATTGTTCCATTTTTATAAATATATCGAGATTGATACTTTCCTTTAATTATTACACTCCCTTACCTCTTTTACTTCCGCATCTAAGTGTACGTGTGTGTAGCTGCGTTTATGCGCGTGCCTTCATATTCTTATGATGTATCTATTCTGTCTGTAGATTACAGTCATACAGATACATTTGCCCTAAATTATATATTTACGCACACTTTTTCACTATACGTATACATATGTGCATACACATATATGCACATCTGTGAGCGTATATACATACATATACACACACCTAACTATATTTCTTGAAAGATTATTATATATTTCATATTCTAATTCATTTGTCTATATCTTTTTTGTTTTTTTGTTTTTTTGCTTTTCTTGATGAGACTTTCCAAGTATTTACCCATGTTTTATATTGCCTCGTCTGACGAACGAATAAAGACGTTTCTTTCGTATTCGCCTCATGTTTACCGAACATTTATTATAATGCTCGTTTTTTTTTGTTTGTAAACAAACAAACAGCCCGAATTATTCTGTACAGTGTTAGGCAACTACGTCACCTTTTTGTTCAACACTGACACAGGAACGATGTACTAGTTTCATGCTTATTAGCTATCGTCAGCATCGTATACTTTCCTGCCAGATGGTTGAACGTCTGAAAGTATATACTTTCCTGATGCATATTAACGGCTGAGCAGCCTAGTTTGCATATCGAGTGATTTCAGTCGGCCGGGCACACCGAAAACGATAAATGGAATAGAATGAAACGAAATTTCATTTCTCACTCTTAGTACGGCACTTACTTAAATGTAAGTTTGTATGTACACGAACATACATATATGTATACAGACGTACAGTAGTATGCATATATATACATACATGCACACATATATATATATGCACGTATCGGTTTACCGAACATTTATTATAATGCTCGATTTGTTTATTTGTAAACAAACAAACAGCCCGAATTACGCCGTACAGTGTTTTGGCAACCAAGTCACCTTTTTGTTCAACACTGACACAGGAACGATGTACTAGTTTCAAGCTTATTAGCTATCGTCAGCACCGTATACCTTCCTGCCAGATGGTTGAACGTCTATTTTCAAAAAATATATAAGTGGAAACAAAACAGAACAATCAAATTTTTGCGGAACATATTTTACATTCTCCAATAAAATATTATATATATATATATATATATATATATATATATTTATAAATTAACGAGAATCGTATTTCAGGTCAGGAATTAACGAAAAACAACTTCCGAGATGTGTGGCAAGCGCTCGATGATTCATATGAATCAGAGCTACGACATACGTTAAAGGCCAAACACACTGAGATGGTGGTTAAACTAATCATCCGCATAGCCAAAAAAACGACCAAGTAATTCGGATCAAACAATAAAAATATATGTGATTGAAAATTTAACCGGACCTACTGGACTGATGGTAAAATCCAGTATTTGGGTTTCTGCGACTCCCTAAATCAAATACTGTCCGCTTACATAAAGAATGTTAGGCTTCTGGTAAGATGACTGAACAAGGAAGGCGTTTTATCAACGGGTTTTTGCTCTAATGCTATACATAAGTGTGACTATTACTGACCCCCGTGGAGTTCAGCAAGGGAGGCAACACTTATATTAGGCGAATGAATTCAGTTGTGTATAATATTGCGAGAATGCAAAATATCTCAAATCGAATAAAACTATATATATATATTTCGTTTCTGAATTTGTTTAGCAAGATTCTTTATCTGAAATCGTGTGTTGAAACCGATATTGTTATACTTTGGGAGGGTCATGTTGCCAACAAGAAACACACGCACCAGTTGCTTTCACTTCAGTTTATTATATATTTATAAATTTATAAATTTACAAATCTACAAATTTATAAATTTCTGGTTGGTTGGTTGGTTCCACAACCAGATAGTTGTTTATATATAGTCATAGTCCTTTCGTCACACACTCTGTGACCTCTTCAGTGACTGGGGATTCCTTTCTTTGTTTCTGTGCCTTTCCTTTCTTCTGTCCTACGCCATTTTGTTTCTGTGTGTGTGTTGTGTGCTCAGTTTGCGCATGCGCCACATCCGGGTGTCTGTGTGTGTTTGTGTTCATTTATCTATTTGTTTATTTATTTACATGTTGTTGGTTGGTTGTTTGTTCTATGTGTGTGTGTGTTTTCATTTTGTCCTTAAATGTAAGTTGTGATGTTGCTGTTCCACTCATATTTTCTATTTAATTTTGGTTGTAATTCTTTTATATTTACTGCCTTTGTAATTTGTAATGTACTCCCGCTACGTAGATGTAATTTGTAATGATAGCAATAAATACCAGAGTGTAATGTTCATCGATACAACCCTTAGAGGCGAACTAGCCTACAAATTTAGAAGGGCCCTAAATAAACATAAACTCAATATTAAGATAGTAGAAAGACCGGGTACCTCCGTAAAAACACTTATTAGCAAGACATACCCGTTCCAAAGACCCTCATGTATAGATAAGAAATGTATAACCTGTAAAATAAGCCCCCATATTAACTGTAAAACTAGAAATGTAGTGTATAGCATAAGATGTACTGAAGGACCATGTAGAAACAAAAATATAATGTACATAGGTGAGACAGCTCGTCACTGAAGAGGCCACAGAGTGTGTGACGAAAGGACTATGACTATATATAAACAACTATCTGGTTGTGGAACCAACCAACCAACCAGAAATTTATAGGTTTGTAAATTTGTAAATTTATAAATTTATAAATATATAATAAATTGAAGTGAAAGCAACTGGTGCGTGTGTTTCTTATTGGCAACATGACCCTCCCAAAGTATAACAATATATATATATATATATATATATATATATATATATATATATATATATATACACACACACCATCTTACCACTAATTGGTTTGACAGATGTCTTTAACCTATTGGTACCAAACATGTGTATATATATGCTTGTGTGTGTGTGTCTATATATGTATATATGCATGCATGAATACATTAAGCTTTAGATTTAGGTGAATGTACAACCACTGATTCCAGCTATCTGCAATATCACATATTTTGATATCTATTAATTACCTGGAATTGGTTCACCAAATACTTTGTTTGATTGTTTTATTTGTTTTTAAATATATGTTATTCTTCCTCCTAGACTTCAGGCATTTTTTGAAAGCAAAGCATTGGCCCTTAAAATATTACAACGCACCCTGTAATGCTATGCTGTCATCTGCAATGCTACCGTGGAGCCCCCATCGACCACTTATCATTGGGCAACCTGGCCAGTCCACCAGTGTATATATATATATATATATACATATAACATTTGTTTGTTAGAATAATCAAATTAAATTAATTCAACATTTAAACGCATATATGAATAATAGGTTGTTACCAAAGAGCCAGAAGATTGACATGTCGATTCTAAATATGACTAATAGCTTTAGTAATGCCATGAATGACACCACATCTTTTTAAATTTGATTTTGAAAGTCGGTTTATAATTATTAATTTTCATTATACATTTGTATCTGTCTAGATGGCCAAGCTGAAGGAGTCATAGACTCTGTTGATCCTGGTCTGAAGTTCGGTCCTGCTCGGGAGTAGGGTTCCCGGTAAACCATTTCAGATTTTTTCTATGAAATGTAAAATAAATACTGAAAAATATTACATGTACTTCTCGACCAGCATTGAACCCAAGACAAGGATCCTCTCCGTCTCTAGTACTTACCGCTACTCCACTGAGAGAACTACGAAAGTCAACTGAAAATTCATATTTATAAACCTAATTTCCAAATTTTAAATACAAAATGATATGATTTCGCTCATGTCTTTCTTAATGTCATGGCTCCTACTTAAGGTCGACTTCTAAATCATTTGGGTGTTCCATAAACTACATCCTCGTTTTGATTCTCATTTATCTAGACTATATTTTAACCTGTAATCATTGTTTCATTTCTGTTGCACCTCATTTCCCTTCCCCTCTCTTCCCATCTCGCCTCTTTCTCTGTCTCTTTCTTTCTCTCTATGATATTTGAATCTACTATGATTTGGGTTTACCTTATTCATATATATATATATTTTTTTTTTTTGCAAGTCAGATTAAAAATATTGGCTGCCAGGAGACGAAGGCGGTCCACGTACACATGGAATGCTATCATTTAATTTTTATAATGAATAAATAACATTTTCAAAAAATACATAAGTGGAAACAAAACAGTGCAATCAAATTTTTACGGAAAAAAATCTTACATCTCCAATAAAAAGTATGTTTTTGCGAAATCCAGACCCGTTCAATAATGACGTTTGGTCTTCCAGACTCACTCAATATATATAATAATAATTGTTTCTATTTTAGGCACAAGGCCAGCAATTAACCAGTACATTACTGGTACTTTATTTTATCGACCCGTAAGGATGAAAGGCAAAGTTAACCTCGGCAAGATTTGAACTCAGATCGTAAAGGGACGTAACTATGCTAGAAAGCATGGTGTCCAACCCTCTACTTCCAATTCACCGCCATCTATATATAATTATAAACAGGAAAGGTCAGTAATTCATTACCACCTTATTACTAGTAAGAAAAATAGCTTAATGTAAATACATCAGATGTATACACCAGCTTCACTACTAATTGATTTTGCAGATGTCTTTAAGCCATTGGTTTCAAACATTATTTGGTCAGTAGTTCGTATGTATGTGTAAGTATATATATATAAAAGTGGTTACACAACAGTTAGTTCACCATGCCGAGAACAATTGTTTAACCTTTTCGGATCCTCAGCTCGTAATCTATATATATATGTTTGTGTGTATGTTTATATACGTATGTTTGCATGCATGAATGCAAACTAAGCTTTAGATTTTGTACAATGCACAACCACTAATCCAGCTACTTGCACTATCATATATTTTGGTTTCTATTAATTCGCTGGAGAATTGGTTGACCACTTGCTTGCTTAATTGTTTTCGTTATTTTTATGAAAAAATATTCTTTCTCTTAGATTCAGTTATTTTTTTAAAGCAAAAGATTAGCACCTAAAATGCTACTGTGGGATCCACTGGGGTCAACTTGTCATTGGGCAACCTGGCAACCTGGCCAGGCCACCACTGTGTGTATATATATATATATACATATTATACATTTATATATATATATGTGTGTGGATGTGTGTGTGTTTGTGTGCGTGTGTGTGTGTGTGTGGGGTATGTGTGTGTGTGTGTGTGTGTGTGTGTGTGTGTGTGTGTGTGTGTGTGTGTGTGTGTGTGTGTGTGTGTGTGTGTGTGTGTGTGTGCGTGCGTGCGCGCGCGCGTGTTTGTGTGTAATTGTAAACACCTGACCATTTTGAAGATTTCCCCATCCTTTAACCGAGCATGTTAATTCAGCCGTTTCTTTGCTTAGAATAAATGAAACTTGAAAATTAGGAGTGCCTGTTTTTGTATCGTTGTGTATTTTTCTCTAAATATTCTTTTTTCAAAGAATACCCTTTCTTTAAATCGATCAGCCAATGACCTCCAACCGTCGCAATCGCCACCTTCCCCTACAACCAGAAAATGTAAAAATACCACCATATCACTGTCGAATTTGCTGATGATTTCCTTCGAATGAAACAGTTCTAGTCCTGTAGAAGCCATTCCTATATTAAATATATATATATATATATATATATAAGTTAAAACAATGAAATAAAATTCAAGTCATTAGGAATACACTTCACTGCTTTACGATCGTTTCTAGGTGATAATAATACATCGTACGCATATTTCGTTATCGATCTATGTAAGGTTAGTTACAAAATATCAAATAAGGAATATATTTACCTACGTGTATATCGTCAGCCGTTGTCGAAAGCAATGACAATTTTATTTAAAATCAATAGTAAATTGAGTTCTATGACCTTATTTGGAGGTAGCTGAAGAACAAACCAATCAAATGGTGTTTTGCCATATGATGTTAAGATGAAATATAACTCATTTTAGTTAAGGTCATGACCTTTTGAAAGGAACGGTTGAATGGTGTTAAAAATAGAATTACTATGAAGAACCTATGAAGAAAAGGGATTGTTGTATTGATAGTGGAATGTAGATGTTGGAGTGAAGTCTAAAAAGGGATGTAAAAGTTAAATGTTGAGTTGTGTTGTATGGAATTTTTAGGTGAATTTAAATAAAGAAATATAAAATATACGGAAATAACTAGGATACATATTGATAGGTAAAGTAATGGTCATAACTAGGAGGGATAGTATATTAAAAGATGAAAATTATAATAAGATAATAAAATACAATAATATAATGATATAATATAATGTAATATAATATAGTGCATCGTGGTACATTGTATATAGTATAGTATATCGTATGATGCATCATAAAATATAAAATAGTAAATATTTTCAATGGGTCTATGTATAAGTAATCAATCCCAGATAAATGAATGTTGACATATAGCCAAAACGCATAATTTTCTTAGATCACAAAAGTACATATACTCACATATATAGATACAGGTATAATTACATAGATAATCCATTAAAAATATACATACGCATTCATAGATATATACATATACATATACATACACGCACACATACACACACATATATATATAGATATATATACATACATATACATAGATATATATATATATATACACATATACATGTACATACACATACACACACATACACATATACACAATTGTGTAATATGGAATTATTTTATATTATGAAATCAAAAAATATGTTATTAAATAACAGAATAGAGCGATCGTTATACTGTAACCATCGCTTGAAATCTACATTTTCATATTACAAACACTACCAGGATTGAACGCCTGACTCCATCTCCGTTTGATTGTTAATATGCATATTAACATTCTCTATTAGTCTTAATTCTATCAACTCTTCTATTCTTTACCATTTAATATAAACTGCTATAGATAAAATGAGATTTCTTAATTCAATTCCCTAATGCATATACCAGCAGGCTACCAGCATTGTTGTTATTCAGTAGCAGTGAAAATCTCCCTCTTCCTTAATTGACACTTTATAATTAATACTACTACACCAAACGACCAGCCCTGTCCATTGTTCAATTGGTCAAGTATAGATTAAAATAGGCACTCCCAAAAATTCTTATTTAGATAAAATAGATCATATACTCATTGTATTCTCATTAGAAACCCTTTATATACTTGTTTACCAGTAAATAGAATTGACATCTGTCATATACTATCCCCTCTCTTCTTCCTTTATTACAACTAATATAAATACTTCAATTTTTCTGATTTTTTCCAATTTATCCAATATCTCTGAAGAAGTGACAACTGATTATACATTTGCTATTGAATACTTGCTAACATTATATGATTACGCAAGCAGCGATACATAGGTATTCCGTCTGTTACAGAAACATATGTCAATACCTAATAAATTCTTTTTTTAAAAAAAGCACTTTCATTTTATATTCATCTTTTCTCTCTCTCTCTCTCTCTCTCTCTATATATATATATATATATATATATATATATATATATATATATATATATATATATATATATATATATATTCTCTTATCATACATAGATAGATACTTGTATACCCATGCAATTACAGGGGGTTATGTACCTTGATGCCGTTAGTCAGTAACGCATGAATCTATGGAAGCTAAAAAATTAAAGGTTAAACAATTAACAGGAAGGCTTATAATTAGGAGAAGGGGATACTAACAAAAAAGTACGTCATATAGAGCTATAGTGAGCTGCTATTTAGAATGTTTAATTTGGTTTATAGCATTTAAATGTTTTTCGTATACGGTGATTACAAGCTATAATCTGTTCCTGTCTTTTATTCAATAAATCGTCCTTAGATTTAGTCATTTCCAAGATCTCTCTGGAACATAATCTGCATTCTCTCCCGTTCCCAAGATATGGAGTTCTTTATAGAATCGTATCGCATGATAGCTTGAAATCTATTTTTTTTCTTTTTATAGTTGTTTACTGCTTCAGCTAAATATGTGGTGTTAGCTAGTTTAGTATTGTTAAAGCTACTGGAGTGTGCGTAATATCTTTTCTTAAATGTGTTCGATGTAGATCCTATATACGATTTGTTGGAGTCAGTAGCAGACACAGTGCATTTATATATTACATTATTCATCAAACAGTTGCCATTTAAGGGGCAAACACTTCTATTTCTGCAACTACAACCATACGTAAGATGGTTGTTGGAGGTACCTACATAATTATCATTAATCCTGGAGCTATTCTTATTGTAATTAATGTTAGAGAGAGAATGAGTGCTGCTTTGTGGGTGATTTAGTACTGGGGTTGTATTGTGATTTTGTGTTATGTTGTTTTTGTGTTGGTGATTTGGGTGGTTGTGTTTTCCAGGTTGAAGAATTGTATTATTTGTCCTTTTAAAAGTGCAGTCTTATTCAAATTATGTTGTGGTGGTGTGGTCATATTATTTTTAAATTTATAAATGTTGTAGTTGCTTATTTTCTGTTGGAGGTTGCTTGATGTAGAGTATGAGAATTTAACAGTATAAGTGAGAATAAGAAGTTAACTAAAAACCGCAAAAGAAACATACCATGGTACAACGCACCCTTCAACCTGCAAACTATTGGAGAAACCCCCCTCCAAAAAAAATTCTTCGAAATTCTACATAAACATTTACCACCAATCCACAGATACCACCAAATATTTAACAGGTGTACTGTTAAATTCTCATACTCTACATGTGTGTGTATACCGTTCTAGTATCGCTGATTAGTATTGTACACCAGATAGCGTCCTAGTGCAATTTCCCTCTATGGCATTCTTGAAAATATACCAAAAAATGTATACCCTTAATTGCATTTCGAAATCATTTCTAATCTATTATTTAAGGAGCTAGGAGGTAAGTTAAGAATAGTCTATTTTCCTTGTTTTGTACGAAGAATTTGTACGATTTATGCATTGGTCACATTATGCATTAGAACGTATTTCATTAGAACATATTTACAATAACATTGAATTAAAATGGTTGACATGTAGGATGGGTAGAGCGAATATGGCTTGCCGTATTTAGTTACATAAATTTACAATCTGCGTTCAAACCCGATTTATGTCGACCCGATATGCTCTCCTTAGAACCACCTTAAAATATGTATTAGTCAGTTATTCTGTCGATAAAATATTCCTGCAAAATATTATGTTTGGCCTCGATGTTAGATCAACATATAATGCTGAATTAAATAACTTCTAAGACATTTATTGTATTGTTCGAAGGTATAAGTGCTAGTTTGAAAAAGTAAAGAATACCACGGCAAATGATATAATTGGAACCTCAGGTCTATGTGATAGCGATGCTGTTTACGTTATTGAGCGCCTGCCAGTCTATCAAACTGAAGTTATTTACCTAAATCAATCGTGTCTGATAATTTGATTTTCAACGGTTATAATTTTAGTTTAATTTTTGTTTAATTTTCAAAGATTAAATATTACTCATTTTCAGATAGTTGTTTTAATTCTTTTAGACTATATAATATGATATATTAAATATACTAATGTCCAATTACGTTATGTAAATATGATATTTATTTATCATACGATCACCTAATATTTGTAATATGTAAAGATATGTATCTAGAGCGGTATAGAAATTGATACCATAAGAACGAACTTTCTATTTTTTTATGTGTACAACATTGGATCGTAAGCGTGGAAAATGTGTTCTAGATATTGTTAAACTGCCGTATTAGTGACCTGTTCCATCGGAATAATGTATTGTTAGCAAAATCTTAATTTCCTTGAGACAATAACAGACACACTTATAACGCATTAATACACACACATAAACACATTCACACACATGTACACGCTGATGCTAGCAATATATGTATATATATATATATATATATATATATATATATATATATATATATATATATATATATGTGTGTGTGTGTGTGTGTATGTGTATGTGTGTGTATGTGTGTGTGTGTTTGGTGGGGTGTGAGTATGTGTGTGTGCTTGTGTATTTGTGTGAGTGTGGGTATGTGAATACATATGTACATACATAAACACATAGAAACTCACCCGTGTGCATGATGTATAAAGTTAACCTTATCTTGATATCTCTATCTTTAAAGTCCTTTCCGGCGCTCAGGCGCCATTAAATTGAAAATGGATAACTGTATTGTATTATATTTCCCTCGCGTTATGAGATCGTTTTAATCACCTGTCCTATATTAGCATTACGCTAACCGAACACACTGATAAACAGATTATGTCCTCTTATTTAACTAAGAAATGTTATGCAATATAGCAATACGATATACATAAAACGTGATAATTTCAATGTCGTATTACTACGTAGCCGCGCATCAATCGAGATTAGACTAGTCCTTGAACAAAGGCATACTAAGAGTATGTAGAATTAAATTATAAAATGTGTGCTTTCCTAATTTATGACAATGGTGTGTGATCTGACAGAGACTTGGGTGCGATTTCTAATAAATCGAATGACCATTTACAAGCTCCCTCGTTGGATAATTTTTATTTGTCCAGGCTAAACAACCCCATTTATGTTACTTACGAGAGGTAAATTTAAGATTGGAAGAACATACGCTACCGAGTAGGAGTACAATGTAAAATATATGATATAAAGTAATGAATTTTGTATTTTTGATTTTCTGCTAATTAATTTCTAACCTAATAATCACATTGTTACGAGCAGACCCATATTATACCCATTTTTTCTGATGAATGTATTACAACTGAGAATTAGAGGTTACGCTACGGTAGAACAATTTATGTATACTACTAACCTACGTATAATGCAATCCAAAATGACATGAAATTCTTCATATTTATCTATGTGAGTATTTAATTAGTATTGAACCATATGTTCACGAAATTCAAACGAATTTGGGTATACAATTTGTTTTTGAAGTGCAACCCTTGTTTTTTTATGTGTGAAAGCTGATTTCTCATTTATTTAAATTAAAATGATTTCTCTGAAGTTTAATTATTTCAAGTTGTTTCGGTGCGATGTATTGGCTTTATTTTTCACTATGATCGCTTTCAAGCCCGTCTTAAACGTAAAGCAGTTGCATACCTATCGGTCTGTTCTGTCAGCTAATATAGGACAGTGTGTTCTTTTGTAGGTTGAGTCGTCGTCATCTTAATTATCATTATATTGTTCGTATAATTTATTAGAAAGATATATCGTTCTATTTAACATTGAGGAGAGAAAGAAAGACCAATAACAATAAGGTTGGACATGTAATAGATTGAACATGATATATGCACTTCATTTACATCTGATAAAATTTCATAATGTCGCACCTTATTACCAAAATAAGAAAGGAGGTGTTTTATACTGTATTCTGGCTACAATATTCAATATTTGAAAAACAAGAACTACAAAGGTTACGTCAAAATTATTTCTTGTCATTGTGCTTCCAATGTAATTAAAATTCCATGCTTCCGAATCAATTCACATTATACGGCTAATATGTCGTTTCATTTCAAATTTTCAAAATAAAATATATACTTGCCGATGCCTTTATCTTTTTCAGTTTACATGTTAACAGTACTCAAAGATTTGAGCCAATACAATATTCTAGCCATCATCATACGCACAATTCAACTCAGCAAGACAAGGTATGCATGTAATACTGGATTAATTTCTGCCTAAGCCGTTTTCTCTTGTACTCTCT
>OZ024741.1:97803411-97813411 GCA_964016885.1 Eledone cirrhosa
AATACTACCATAACGGTGTGATAGTGACTCACCTGCTCACTGACCTGCTCACACCACTGCCAATACAGGCAATTTGGTCAACTGCACCCGAATATATATGCAGTTAAAAGCAACCCTAACAGGTTGACATGTTTCTAGGAAAACTGACCAGAGAATTTCAACATACTTACGGCTGGTGTGTTGATATGGTATCTGACCAGTGAGGTGAACGTATGTCCTTTGGACTCTGGAATTATTTCATTCTAAATACTTTCAATTCCTTGGATGAATAACACCACACTCCGGATCTGAACATATCAACGAATTAACAAGTAAAATCTGGTCCAACATTATGTTTAGCTGTGTTTTCTGTTCCAGATCTAACTGCTTCATGAGGTCATAGCTGTTGAATAATGTTTATCACCGAAATATATATAGCAGCGAATATGAATAAAGAAGTTAATTTTACCCTGTTGACTTATATATCTTGTTTATATATGTATGTATATATATATATATATATATATATATATATATATATATATACAGGGTCTCCCCATAACGTATACACACCTCAACAGCATTCTAATAAATATTGCTTGTACTGTACAGGTAATCAAAGTGTGTATACATTGTTTGCGACACCTTGTATGTGGGATGCAAGAATACACTTCTATATCTACCTGGTTAACGTCATCAACTTACCATTTCTGTGCATGCGCGATTTAAATGTAACATGGTTGTATTATTAATAGCATGATCAGTGATCGAAGAAGATTTAGTTTGAAAAGCAAGCATGAATATATATATATATTTACATATATATATATATAATATATATATATATATATATATATATATATATATATATATATATATATATATATATATATATATATATATATATATATAAGTGGTAACCCAACAGTTAGTTCACCATACCGAGATCAATTGTTTCACCTTAGCGGTTCTTACGTATAAGGAATGGGATGGGCAACCGTATGAATGCGCATGCGCAGAAACGATCAGTTCACCCAAGCAATTCAAAATTGCGGGCGAAGGGAGATAACTGTGAAAGTCCGAAAAGTAGTTCTAGTTGATAAGGAAATTAGGATGTTGTTGTTATTCAATCCGGAGCTTTGTAGTTATGTAAGAGGTGTTTCCAGACATGTGGACATCGTGTGAAGATTTCATTCCTTGAGTTTGGGCAATCGCTATTGCGTAATCTTATTAGAATATTTATCCGTCCATCAATACATAGTCCACAATAAGGATTGCCCCTTGCGTATGGCTTGGACTTAGTGATGGCTTTCCATTGAATGGAGTAGTCTATACTTGAGTCCTTGAGGGACCATACGCAGCCCGCGAGTTTCGTGGTTGATCGTTTGTCCGGGTACCTAAAGGTCGACTGATGGTTCAGGATGCCTCTGGCTTTCTACCCTGTGAGCACTCTCTATATCCTCGTGTAGTACACAACTTTGTGTCTCATCAACGTCAGAATGGATTTATACGAACTGGATTACTCCCTGAAGAATATTCACAGTCCTTCCAACCATTTTTACTGAAAGCTTCTCCTACAAAAAGCGGAAGATGATGTCAGACGCTTAAGATGGTGAGCCCTAAATTTTGACAGCACGATTACAGGCACCAACAACACCTTCAACATGAAATCGCGAGCCTACCCTCCTAAGGTAAATGAACTCGCTCCTTTCGAAGCGAGCCTTCTTGACTTAGTCGCTAACAGTTCCTTTCGCAAACACTGTAACACCTTCCAAACTAAACTTACAAATGATATTAAGAAATTTAGGTCTTCCAATAACACTTTCGTTCTTTCCGACAAAACCAATAATTTTTACGAAGTCGACAACACTACTTACAGCCACTTGGCCCATAACGATATTACCTCTAAATATAAGAAGGTTAATCCTATGGCCTACCACAGGCATCAATACAGAAGCCAAAGACCTTACAGCCAACCTTAAGGTAGATAAGAAGCTACAATGCTGAAGGATCACAAGGCAGGCTTTACTTCTAATCCCACGTGTAGACTACTAAACCCGGAACTTACGGATATGATATTACGACCAAGTCGAACCTGTCTCAGTGGGAGAACAGCGACTCCATCATTATGCGGTTTAACTCCTTCAAATGCAAAAAAAGCGAAGTTCTCGCAATTCAACATTGTAGATTTTTACCCGTCGATCTCAGAGACCCTGTTAAACAAAGCGTTGGACTTTGCTACCACTTACACTACCGTCCATGTTTTAGACAGGGAAATCATCGCTCACTGCCGGAAAACCCTCCTCTTCAACAGCGGAGTAGCCTGGGCAAAGAAGTCAACCACTTCAGGACTATTCCACTTCTCCATGGTATCGTTTAACAGTGCTGACTTATGCGGCTTGGTTGACCTATTTATTTTAGACATATTACGCGTTAGATTCCCGGACTTCCAGACGGGAATATACCGCGACGATGGCCTGAACTTATCGAGCCATAAAAGTGGTCACGACCACAACCGGTTTAAAAAAGACTTAACTTCTACCTTTAATCAGTTAGGACTTAGGATAGCAGTAGCTACCAACCTCTCTAACATAGATTTCTTACATATTAATTTAGACCTTCGCACACACACCTACATACCCTTCCATAAGCTTAACGAAAAACTCAATTACATGCACAGGGACTCATGCCACCCTCCCCCTGTTTTTAAGAAACTTCGTAAATAATGTCAGTACTAGAATATCTAACCTCTCCTCTAATAAGGCTGTCTTTGACAGAGTGACATTCTACTATAACACGATGTTAGCTAACAGCGACTTCTCGCAACCTATCACTTACTCTCCCAGTAACAACAAAAGTAATAAGAAGAGAAAGCGTAACAATAGACAAACTAGTTGGTTCTCTCCTCCCTTCTCACACAACGTTAAAACTAATGTAGGAAAAATATGTTTAGCCCTCTTAGATAGACACTTTCCCATAGGTCACAAATACCGCTCCCTTTTTAACAGACACAGAATAAAACTAGGTTACTCCTGCTATAAGAACATGAAGGCCCACATCACCAACAGCCCTAAGTGCAGCACCCCACCAGGGTGCTCTTGCCGAAAGCCTGAAGATTGTCTCCTTCAACAGCAATGCAACACACCCGCTGTAGTTTATGAAGTTGTGGTCACTTTCAATTGACCAAATCAACCACAGGATGTCAAATGCTATGTGGGTATAGCGGAGGGCCGATTTAAGGAACGCTTTCTGAATCATCAGTCGACCTTTCGGTACCCGGACAAACGATCATCTACGAAACTCGCGGGTCACGTATGGTCCCTCAAGGACTCAAGTATAGACTACTTCATTCAATAGAATGCCATCACTAAGTCCAAACCATACGCAAGGGGCAATCCGTCTTGTGGACTATGTATTGATGAACGGATAAATATTCTAAAGAGATTACGCAATAGCGATTGCCTAAACTCAAGAAATGAAATCGTGACAGGTTCTCCAAATGGCTGGAAACACCTCTTACATAACTACAAAGCTCCGGATTGAATAACCACAACATCCTAATTTTCTTATAAACTAGAACTATTTTTCGGACTTTCACAGTTATCTTCCTTACACCTTTCGCCCGCAATTTTGAATTGCTTGGGTGAAGTGACCGTTTCTACGCATGCGCGTTCATCCGGTTGTCCTTCCAATTACGTGTAACCATGACCATCACGAGCTGAGGATCCGCTAAGGTCAAACAATTGTTTTCGGTATGTTGAACTAACTGTTGTGTTACCACTTCTACCTAACTCGTCCCATGGACTGAGTATTCTACCACTACGAATATTAACTTCCAGTGTTCTACCTCTCTCTCTCTCTTTCTCTCTCTCTCTCTCTCTCTCTCTCTCTCTCTCTCTCTCTCTCTCTCACTCTCTCTCTCTCTCTCTCTCTATATATATATATATATATATATATATATATATATATGTAGAAGTTATATTTAAATTGTTGGGAAATATTTTTATAACTGATATAAAGCACTCAACAAATTATTGGAGTAAAAATACGATATATTAACAAATGGAAACTATTTTTATAAAACCATATTTATTTCATTATACATATTTCAAGGACACCAAGTCAAATTATGGTGCGCTTTCATCAGATAAAATATAATATAGATCAGTTTTATAAATAAATATTGACATACATTTAAAGAATGCGACCGTTTCTGTTGGAAGCTCCCGGATAGTGGGGTTATTAAATTTATTTAGTCTATTATGCAAATTAGTGTCGGATATGTTTAAATCACAGTAGATTTAAAATAGACCGGGAAAGAAAAAAAGAGAAAAGAAAGAGCAAACTCCAAGAGGAAAAGAAGATAACAAGAGAAAGAGAAAGAGAAAAAAAAAAAAAAGAGAAAGAGAAAGCCCTAAGTGATAGGTTGTTGTATTAGCGTTAATTTTAAGATGAAGCGAAAAAATAAATATTTATTGGATGAGTTAGGCAGAGTAAATAAGCGTGAATAGAAAATAAATAAATAATAATAACTGGAGAATTTTATCTAATGTTTAAATACATATATATATATACATATAAACGAAAAAATGAAACGGAATTTCATTTCCCACTCTTAGTACGGCTGTTACTTAAATATAAGTATGTACACGTACATACATATACGTACATACATGCACACATATATATATGTACGTATGGATTCACCGAACATTTATTATATTGCTCAGTGTGTTTGTAAAGAAACATCCCGCATTAAGCCGTAGTGCCTAGCAACCATCGTTGCTCGTTTGTTCAATACTGACAAAGGAACGATGTACTAGCTTATTAGCTATCGTCAGCAACGTATACCATCCTGCCAGATTGATGAACGTATATACTTACCTTATGCATATTAACGGCTGAGTAGCCCAATCTGCATATCGAGTGGGTTAATCGGCCGGGTGCACCGATAACGATAAACGAAATAATGAAACGGAATTTCATTTCCCACTCTTAGTACGGCTGTTACTTAAATATAAGTATGTACACGTACATACATATATGTATACAGACGTACACTAGTATGCATATATATATACATACATGCACACATATATATATGTACGTATGGATTCACCGAACATTAATTATAATGCTCGGTGTGTTTGTAAACAAATATCCCGCATTAAGCCGTAGTGTCTAGCAACCATCGTTGCCATACATATATAAGTAGAAGTGGTATTTAATTTGTTGGAAGTCCGACAAACAAATATTTATAACTGATTTTGAACACTCAACAGTATACTGGAGTAAATATTCAATGATATTAAATAAATGGAAACTATATTTAGAAAACCATATTTATTTTATTATATATATGTCAAGGGTACCAAGACAACATTGGTACGCTTTCATCAGATAAAATACAAAGTTTGTTTTATAAATAGAGACATAACCATGAAAATCATACCTTATCGGTTGGAAATTCACTGGATAGTGGAAATATATTAGGGATTATTCAAACTTATGTGTGAATATGCAAATGAATATGTAAATAATTGAAAAACAACCGTTTATTTAAATGACACTGGAGAAAGAGAGAGAGCAAAGACATAAGGGGATAAAGATAAAAAATATTACGAGAGAGATAGAGAGAAGAAATAAACGGGAAAGATGAATAAAACTCATATAACGTTATTTTCGGGTAAATTTATTCTAAGTATATATCTTAATAGTACGTGTAATTAGGATAATTAGTTGTTTAAAATTCGTTTCTAATATTTTCTGTTATAAGTAGATAAATAAATAAATAAATAAATAAATAAATAGATGTGTATATCTATTCATTATAGATAATTGTTATAGATAATTGTTTTAATAAGTTATGAGGGATATTGGTTTTGTATTTAATCTAAGTAAATATTAAGTTAAATTAAATTAAATTAACTGAGTTAATAAGAATATTTATATTTATATATTTTAAAATAGGAAGATACGGAAAAACTCCTGTTTAGTTTATTTATGCGTTAGTATGAGACTATTTAGTCAAAATAAGTATAAATGTTGAAAGATATATTTAGCCAGAATCAGTTAGTGGTTATAAATCTAATAAAAAATATGAAAAAATATTAAAACTCTGAGAAAAACTTTTTTTTAATAATTTATAAGAGATAAGTAATTTTTAAAATAGGTAAAAAATCTAAGAAATATAAAATAAAGAATTAAAAATTATTAAGATTAAAATTACAATTAAAATTAAAATAAAAATTAAAAAAAATGAGAATTATATATGTATATATTTTATGAAACTTTAAGAAGTGAATTATAGCAAATGTTATAGATATGATTTAGAGATATCAATATATTAAAACCAAGTGGATAAGATTGTTATGGAAATAAGTAGCAATATTATAAGTGTAATTATAATTTATATATAGTTCTAAATGTTGAATTCAGGCGATGTCTACAAGAATTAAATAAATTCGTTCTTAGATTAATAGAGTTCTTACGTTTAAATATGAAAAAAATTTCCTCAACACACAATTTGCAGAATCTAGTCATTTAAATAAAAATTGTTTTTCAATTATTTACATATTCATTTGCATATTCACACATAAGTTTGAATAATCCATAATATATTTCCACTATCCAGTGAATTTCCAACCGAAAAGGTATGATTTTCATGGGTATGTCTCTATTTATAAAAGAAACTTTGTATTTTATTTGATGAAAGCGTACCAATATCTTCTTGGTACCCTTGAAATATACATAATAAAATAAATATGGTTTTATAAATATAGTTTCCATTTATTTAATATCATTGTATACACACACACATACACACACACACACACACACACACACACACACACACACACACACACACACACACACACACATATATATATATATATATATATATATATATATATATATATATATATATATATATATATATATATATATTTATATATATATATTCTGGCCTTCCAATTTCATTTTACAATATATACATGTCTGTGTATATTTTAATTATTTAAACATTATTTTTAAGTGACCCAACGGCTCACCGATAGTCTACTCGCTCTATATATAAATATTAAATGACTTTGATTGCTTGCTTGCTTGTTTGTCAGTAATATAATACAGCCATAATGGTAAAATGCATTGAAAGGATATTGACCCTGAAATGGGAATACAAATTTAATAGAAATAAGTTTCACGTACATTGGAGTACGTGTTCTCGAGATCTGGAGTTTTTCCAGGTACATTCATAAACATAAAGATAGAGAGAAAGAGATAGTGGTTGTGAGAGAGTAGATTGAAAGAGAGATATAGGGAGAGGGATAGTAGACAGAGAGGGAAAATGGAAGAGAGACAGCTGGAGGTATTGTTGAATGAAAATATAAACGGTGACTTCAAAGAAACGAATACAGTGTTACTGTTTCCTGCTAAATAGGAAGGGTTTCTAACTGTGTGTGTGTTTTTGACCAGTGTATATAGATCATAGACACCGCCATATATATATATATATATATATATATATATATATATATACACACACACATTTATATATATATATACACACTATATTCATGGGCCTTCCAGTTTCATTTCACATTATATACATGTCTGTGTATATTTAAATTATCTAAACATAATTTTTAAGGGAACGTCATTATAAAAATATATTTTGAATTGAACGTGACCCAACTGGTCTCGGGTGGTCTAGTATATAATAATATTAATAAACGAAAGATATATTTTTATATCATCTCTCTCTCTCTCTCTCTCTCTCTCTCTCTCTCTATATATATATATATATATATATATATATATATATATATATATATATATATATATATATATATATATATAAGTGGTAACACAACAGTTAGTTCACCATACCGAGAACAATTGTTTCACCTTAGCGGATCTTCAGCTCGGACTGGTCATGGTTACACGGAATAGGAAGTACAACCGTATCCGTTGTTCTTCCCATTCCGTTGTGTTACCACTTCTACTAAACTCGTCCCATGGACTGTGTGCTCTACCACGACGGATATTACCTTCCAGTGTTCTACCCCTCTCTCTCTCTCTCTCTCTCTCTCTCTCTCTATATATATATATATATATATATATATATATATATATATATATATATATTCATAAGATATTTACTTCATACATTCTACTACGTAAGGTAGAACACACATGTGTGTGTGTGCGTGTATTTATATATATATATGAGTGTGTGTCTGTGTGCATGTGTATTTGTGTGTGTACCTCAGCGTGAGTGTATGTACGTAGCAGGTGATTTTAATTAAGTTATTCTCTAATGGTTTATATGATATATGGAACCATAAGAACGTAATTGCTACCATGGAAGCGTGAAGAAATCAACATACTTAATGTAGAATGTAATATACTGCAGGATAAACAAGAGTAGAACGTGCATCAGTAATGAGTTAGATTGATAATGAATTTACTAGTAATTAATTAACAGTATTTGCGTATAACATTATCAGAAATTAGTCATAATGTATCAAAAGTGTATACATAACCTCACATTGCCTTGGAAATCTCGGTAATTGATATATTCTTGTAATTGACTTACTGTTTCATAATTATTTTCTATTTTCATTTCGTAAAATCGAACCCAGAGACTGTAATCACCTAAATTGCTGTAAGCATTGCTACTTACCTCTTCATTTTTATGTATATACCTACCTCAGTTTTCTGGGTTATGTATGTGGAAGACGGTTTAAGATTATGATTCTATTTCATGACTCCTATGACTGAAGATGTCAACAGAATGAATGCTACAGTGGAAATTCCTTAAAGTACCTAAGAGCTAGATATTAACTGTATCATCCATACATAAAGTGAAGCGGCATCACCCTTGTACGGCTGCACAGTTTTCATCTACAATGTTTGGGCTGCTAACCCCAGGAGCAGCCGAAATATCAACCACAGGGACAGTTAAATCAATGCCTGCAGCAGAAGCAGCAGCAGCAACAACACTAACATCACCGACAACAGCCAGAAAAAACATAAAATATCATGAAAACTACCCAGAGGGACTCCCAACGAGACCCCACCTCTCTGTCTCTCCAACTCCTCTGAAAACACAAACATAGATAATAAAACAAACATGCTTCCACAACTATCAAATGCACATTTGTCCTACACAGGAACGTTTCCTGTTCTAATAAAGAATCACCCCAGGCATAAAAGAAACAAAGACAAATTTATACAAAAAAAAGAAAACAAGATACATGCTGTATTTCGCCAAGACCTACTCAAGAAAAGAAAAATCACACAATCACACCACCATACACCAACGCCTCTGAAATAACACCAGCCCCACGGTCACTACAAACGTCAATCCAGCTACCACCGGCACCATCAACAAAGACGCCACAACCATAACAACTACCAAAGAAAAACATATACAAGAACACAAGAAGTGCAGGCACAAATAAACAGCATCAGACAACTGCATAGACACCATAATCTGTGCTAGTGAGAAGGGCGTGGTTGAACTAATGTCTTTCCTAGTACAAAGTTATGATATTGAAAAAGAGGGGAAATATTTGGCGCAAGCCCGACTTTTGTTCCCTTCTGTCTAAAAACACCTGCCCACCATCTAGCAACGCAGCATTCGTGAATATCGTTGAATATTTGGTCGAGACATAATCTCGCTAAAATCATGTCGGTTGCCATGCGTTTTCTAAGTTTCTATTTAGCTCTCCCTCTAATCTAGTTTATATATATATATATATTTATATATATATATATATATATATATATATATATATATATATATATATATATATATATATATATATATATCTTGGTTGTCCATCGTAAACGATGATGACATCTTCTTTGTTGTTGGTCCCGTCTGCCGTGAGCACGAAGTTGGCTGTGGAGGCCGATCCTTGACATGCAGGTCCGGGGAGAGTGGGGACAGGGGAAGAGACCGGAGTCAGACTGGCAACTCCCAGAGGTTACCTCCACCTGTTACCTCCACATC
>OZ024741.1:97818411-97833411 GCA_964016885.1 Eledone cirrhosa
CAACACTGACAAATAATTATACAATATTGACACGAGGTCAATATCGTGTTTAATTCTCTTGTCTCGCATTTATCGATTTCTATTCCTCACTGTCAATTTCAGAAACTCTCATGAGATTTATTTCAGTATTAGATATTTGTATAGACATAGGTTGCATTTTTATAACAAATGACAATATCTTTCAATCGAAATGCCTTACATCAATCAGATATACATAGAGAAAAATACAATGGTATACTTGAATATATAGATCCCAGCGAAATGTCATTTATATTATATTACTTACTTATATTTCCTTGAGTATTATATTACACAAATTTCCTTGTTTAATATTAACAGTTGGAAACATATTATGTTAGGGATGCATAGAAAGTGCAAGCGATGCAAAACTTATTCCAGATAACCTGAGCGGTCTCAACTGCTAAAATGTATTTGGTAATAATAGATACAGATACATTTTGGAGAAACAGAATGTAGTTACAAGATTTGCCAAAAAACTTACAACCTCGATATTTATGTACAAGAGTCAGTTTCGACCGTAAATGGATGTACAAGCGTCAGTTTCGACCTCAAAAGTGGCAACATTTGAGGTGTTGCTGCTCGCCACCCCTTATTTACTCTAAACAGATTTCAGAGTCACTCGTCTCATCTCACAAGTCACTATTTCACAGACCTGATGATGCACGCCTGGCATTATTATATCGCACTTTTCGTGGGAAATGCTGTGATAAACTACACTCACTATTTCCCCAAACCCACGTAATCTTCGCTAAGACCTCTCTCCCTAAGATCATAGAAGTAAACCATTCATAAATTTTCACCTTTCTCACAACGGACGCATGTTTATTCCTAGAACCACATCTTCACGGAACACACTCTCTAGGGACTGCTTTCCTTGCGAATACCACGGTGCGGTTTTAAGGAAAGTCACTAATTAACTATCAATGTAATAATTTAATTCAAACTGACAGTTCATTTGTATTATTCGCGCTTATCGCAATCAAACTTCTATCTGGAATTTGAAGATGCTATTAGAATTATATCGGTAGTCACTGCGTCTTTTCTCTTACAATGCTTGCTCCTCTGGAAAAAAAAGGGAATACATTAACACAGTTCCTTTTAGATAAATTATAATGAAATCCATTGAAAGTATCCCTTGATGAAGGATAAATATAAAATTTGAGAGTCAACCATTCCTTCCCTAAAATAAGTATAAGTGGTTTGCTAATATATACATGTATTGTCTACATCACGTCAGAAGAATGCATACTTTCAGGAGAAATAGATGATATACCGTGCATCACTGAATGTTCCACGCGCCTATCTTGTCCGTGATGCATAGCGGAGTTCCCCCGTCCAGCGATGTGCGTAGAGTTTTATCGTTACTTATATCTGCTCCTTCTATATATAATTTCTTTCCTCTTTCTCCATGTTTATTCTAATCCTGTTTGTAAATATATATAACTGATTATAAAGTTTTCAATGATTTATGCAAATCTATCGACATGTGTACCGTCAATTCTCTATTTCTTTGTATTCGTCATATGTATCTAACCAGACAAAATTGAGACCTCAAAGAAAACAAGAGAATTAATATTTGGTGATAATACTGCAATATGACAGAAGTCAATGAAAACAAAATATGAATGACATTTGAAATACCGATTTGTATTAAACAAAGTTTCTTAGAAACAATAAGGATAACAGATTTAACAAATATAACAGACATATATAAATAATTTTAATCCTCTGAAATATTTTGTTCTATTACAGGTTTCAACATAAATTAGCAGTTTGTTTAAAACTGAGGTGATTTATGCGGTCTGTATACATACCGATATTTAACATATATTTTCTTCTTACATCATATGTATTTCAAACAGTCCACACTCATTTTAAGTTCATCACATTTACTATTCATTACCTATAGCATTTTACGTGTTTTAACAGATGGCATACGTATCATTTTACGTCCCATTGGTAATAAAAAAGAAGAAGAAGAAGAAGAAGAAGAAGAAGAAAAAGAAGAAGAAGAAGAAGAAGAAGAAGAAGAAGAAGAAGAAGAAGAAGAAGAAGAAGAAGAAGAAGAAGGAGGAGGAGGGTTGGGAATGTGTTGAACCATTTCTTTCACGTATAGGATAAATCTAACTATCAGCCGAGTGTGTGGTGACGATTGAATCAGCGGCATCCTTCAGAAGGGAGATGTCGCAAGTCTTTCTTTGCTTTGTAACTATAGCGAAGGAAGCTGTCTGGTGGAGTTGAAACTTATTTCTCGGCGAAGCTCCCACCAAACTTTGCAAGTACCGCTTGAGTATTAGAAGGAAGAGAGGGAAGTGCTGCCTTCTAGAGTGAGTTCTGAATGTTGTTTGGCAGTGGCTAGATTGATGAGGTTGAATGCATCTAGTCTGAATTAGCTCGATGAAAATGACAGGAAGAACAAACTTCCAATGTATATGTGGCAACAAACTCATCCGTGCTACTGTTTTGGATATTCATTTCTAGTTGAGAATGTTTAGCGTTTTGTACTAGTGCCATGGCTATGTATTAGATTTGATGTTATTGTAAGAAGAAGAAGAAGAAGAAGAAGAAGAAGCCAAATGGAGGCGCAGGAGGAGGATGCAGAGGAGGAGCACCAGTGGTCTAAGAAGAGGGTTATAAGTATATATATATATATATATACGAGGTGTGTCAGAAAAGTTCCAGGACTGATGTCACAAAAGATTTATTTCAAACCCAAACTTCACACTAATAGTTTTCTCCTTCAAAGTAATCCCCCTTGAGTCTAATGCACTTTTCTATCCTTTTCTGCCACGCTTGCAGGATTCTTCCGAGATTCTCCACAGTTCCGTCGTCACGGCCTTTTAGATGTCGTCCACGTCTTCAAAACGGGTCCCCTCCGAGTCGTACTCGAAGATCCATAACTCATCACCGGTGATGACTGTCCCTAGCAAAGCTGGCTCAGTTTCAAGATGCTCGAGGATGAGCCAGGCACACTTGTATGCGTCGACCCTTCTGGTCATCGTTCAGCAGTTTTGGCACCATCTTCGTGCAGACTTTCCGCATGTCCAAATCTTCCAGACGGTCCCGATTCATGCCCAGCTCATTTGCCATCAGTCGAACAGTCAGCCGACGATGGCTACGCACCATCTGCCTGACGCGCTCAACGTTGACCTCAGTCCTGGTTGTTGAGGGCCTTCCACGTCCTTTCGTCCTTCTTTAAACCTCTTGCACAACTCAAAAACACGTGAGCGTGACATCGTCTCATCTCCATACACTTGCTGCAGTAATCCCAGTGCTTCTGACGGAGTTTTCAAGTTTGTTCGTTGCTCTGTGCTCATTGCTTGACGGCCTGAAACAGAGGACATGTATATAAAATTTGATCACTGCAGAGAGCTAAGATTACAGTTACATACTCCAGAGGGATTACTTTGAAGGAGAAAACACTTAGTGTGAAGTTTGGGTTTGAAATAAATCTTTTGTGACATGAGTCCTGGAACTTTTCTGACACACCTCGTATATATATATACCACAGACCAGACAGAACGCAAATATTTGACAGAGACGATGAGTACACACTAACCTACCACCACCACAGCACTACTCTAGTATAGAAGAACTGCTTCGGACTTTATTTGACACACGACATTGAGTATTTCAGTTGTACGCACACGATAAAGAGCGAAGACCACGGCTTGTCCTTCTCCAACGCAACCTTTTTCTCCTCGGAAAAAACCTCAGTTGGTAGATGTGTAATCCAAAATATAGGGACTATTAAATCAGTTCCAAGGTAACTCTAACTCCGGTTATTATTTCTGACACTTTCCCTACGTTCTTTTACTGTCTCTAGGTCTCTTTCTACGCTTACTCTTACATCTCTCTCTCATTACCAGCTCATTATGTCATCCGGAGATTTAGCCGTCTGCATTGTTGAGGCTTCCAAAACGACCATTTTTATTATCCCACAATGCTTCAAACAAATTTCAACACTCTCATATATATATATATATATCTGATTTCTCTCGATTGAAACAGTTCTATTCTAGTAGAAGCCATTTCTATATTAAATATTTATACTCTTCTATGTATTGAGAATCTTACTTACTGTGGTTTCCCCCGATTGAACCCGGGATAAACTTTATCTACATATATATATATATAGTATTAAGGATACAATTTATGGTTATGTATATACTAAAACTTTTTATAGTTATATATATTTTAAACCCTAAACAGTGAAAGACAGTAATTTATTACTACCTTGTTACCAGTAAGATAAATAGCTCAATATAATAACATCAGTTGTTCTACAGAGCAGTTATATAGAAATCACATGAATCAAAGTTCTGTTCAAACCATTTATTAGCTTACAATTGTTTCGTCCAAACCGAGGATTGGAGTCTTCGGAGCAATTGTTCAATGATTGTTTACATACATGACCTCCTTTCTAACACAAGAGACATA
Source organism: Eledone cirrhosa (assembly GCA_964016885.1). Taxonomy (NCBI): domain Eukaryota; kingdom Metazoa; phylum Mollusca; class Cephalopoda; order Octopoda; family Eledonidae; genus Eledone; species Eledone cirrhosa. The sequence goes on from OZ024741.1 coordinate 97,822,873, forward strand.
CAGAAACATATGTATATATCGATGCACAGTGGGGTGACATCCATTATAATATTTGTGCATGGCAATTTAAATTCAAAAATTAAAATCATATTAAAATACAACATCGGCAGTTTACGAAGATAATGCAAGAGGATAGTTTGTTAGTCATTTGAAGTAGTTAGAGCATGCGATAGTTATACGTGAGGCATGCACGTGTGTCTTATTTATATAAGATTATTGTGCGGCAAGGTGTTATATGCAATACAAGCACTTTAAGCAGGTAATCAAGAGTATTATGGGGGTTGTATTGGTAAAGTATTTTTTATGTATGATAAAGAAGATTGTGTGCAGAGAAATATTATAAATGAGAAGCAAAAAAATGTTATGGTTTTTGTATACACCACCATTTTCACAATCCAGGAAACGTTTCCATGTACAGTCAATTAAACAGAATTAGGTGTAAAATAAACGAGGAGAAAATAGAATACATTTATTTACCTCTACCATGGTTTCGTCCGCATTTTGAGATTTCCACTAACTTTGGAAGCTCGAGCATCGGACTTTTCAGGAGTTTTGCTCTAATCTAGACATTAAATTTTCCAAAGTGATCGCGCCAAGAATGTTTATAAAATAGCTAAGAATCGTGACGTAGCAGCGGTCAGGTTGGAAGGGATATGGTTGCTACTTACGGCTGGTGGCTTTTTAGAGGTAAATAAATGTATTCTATTTTCTCCTAGTTTATTTTACACCTAATTCTGTTTAATTGACTGTATCTGGGCGATTACGCTGACGAAATATTCGACAAATATTCCGTCGCGGCCGACGCGATGGGCTAGTTTCGGTTATTTGTTGGAGATTTCTTCATAAAAGCCTTATTCTTATAGCCTGGTCTATTCGATTTTTTATATAGTTAATTATGCTAATTGGGAGTGGAAATGGTATATATTTTATCTGGTGATTCTATAGACATGTTTTATGATATATATATATATATATATATATATATATATATATATATATATATATATATATATATATATATATAAGAATGTGATGATTTGAACAGAGTAAAGGATGATAAATCTATAACAATCAAAGAGAGCGATAAAGAGAGTGCGGTCGTCCAGATGGAGACAGAATATCATACAACTCTAGTGCTCTCCATTTTAGAATACGAAGCAGGCTACGAACAGGCCGAACGCTACAGTCACCAGAACATAATGAGAAACTTAAAGTCTCTGATAAACCTAAACAGAGATAAACTTACTGACAAGAAATACAACTATATCACTCACTTCAAAATTTAACCCTGTCTTTTTTACGGTACTTCTAAGATACATAAAAGTGAAAATATAAGTAAGGCATACAAGGGATCTACAGATATATTCATCAGTGACCCATCATATCGTGACCTCCAATTAAGACGTATAATAGTAGGCCCCGCTTGCGAACCCACTGCCTCGGCATCTTCCTGTATACCTTATTAAAATTATTCCTAAAAATATTGAAACCATTTCTAAACACAATAAAAGCTACATAAGGGACAAACTTGATATGCTCAACCAGCTCCCCAAAACACTTAATGAACAAACCGTACTAGTGTCTATTGATGTAGTCAACTTATATTCAAATATCTCGCACAACCTAGCAATATATATAAATATATATAAATATATATACGATATTAATAAATGGAAACTATATTTATAAAACCATATTTATTTCATTATACATATTTCATGGATACCAAATTAAATTATGGTATGCCTTCATCAGACAAAATACAATATATAACAGTTTTACAAATAAGCTTTGACGTACCCTTTTAAGATGCAACCATTATTTTTGGAAGCCATCTGGATAGTGAATTGTTTATATTATTTTAATAAGTCTTAGTGTTAAGGACAATTAAAAAAAGACGGAGAGAAAGAAAAAAGACGGAGAGAGAGAAAAAAAAGAGAAAAAGAAAAAAACGTGGTGAAATATCAGAGAGAGAGAAATGCATGGAGAAAAAAGAGAGAGATAAATAAAGACAGGAGGAAAGAAAGTAAAAAGAAAAAAGGAAGAAATAAGAAAAACAGAGGAAAGCAACAGAGAGATATCAAGTCATCAGACAGATAGAAAGATTCAAGAGAGAGAAATAATATATATAGAGAGGGGAGATAATGAAAACGTTACGTCATGTCATATTAAGTTGAGTTAACAATTTATATGAAATGAATAATAAAAATATAAATATTAATATTCATGAATGGGACATAAATATATAATATGAGAAATTAACATTGTTTAATAATGATTATATGTTTAGTTTAAAACTTGAGATCAATATACTAAAATTTGAGTTTAAGCATCCAAAATGTACACATTGCTAGAGAAACCACTATCTTACGGCAAAGATAGACAAATATATATATATATATATATATATACACACGTCCTGAAAATAGAAATTATATCTACTCAGGACTACAATATAGACATACAAAACGCAAATGATTTCTCTTAATCACTGCTATACATTCCTTGTGTTTTAAAAAGTTCACAGTATATATACATAAATATATACGATTAACATTCATGCCTTCATATATACGATTACCATTCATACATTTAACATTCTGTTAAAATTATGCATATCTGCAATCAAGACTGCGTGGGTAGGCATGCACACACATAACTCTCACCCACACACATACATATATATATATACACATACATATGTATAAATAAATATTTGCGTGCGTCTTCACCAATTTTTAGACCCGCATCGCTCATGTACACATACAGACAGATATACAATCATAAAAAAACATATAACACTTTTATATGCATGTTAATACACACATACACATTTGTATGGAGATAATCAAATATCAATATGTTACTAAGGATTATACTTTGGAAATATAATTATAACAATATGAATTTAAAATACCAAAGGATTTTTTTTGGAAATACGATTATATCAGTATAGTCTAAAGGACAAACGAATTCTATAAATATCAAAACATTAAATATCTTTAAAACACTATAGAGTATCTTAAGTTAAAATAATATGTTTCATATATTTAGTATAGAAATTTATCCTACGTTTATTTTAATCAAGATATTGAAAGGGTAGACTTATGAAAATTATGAGAAGATATCAGAATCAAAACAAATCTAATAAAAATAAATAAAAATAAAAATAAAAATAAAAATAAAAATAAAAATAAAAATAAAAATAAAAATAAAAATAAAAATAAAAATAAAAATAAAAATAAAAGTTAAATAAATATTATATCAATATAATTTAAAGATTTAAATATTTTAAAAAGTTTAAAAAATTTAAAAATTTAAAAATTTAAAGAATTTAAAAAAGCCAAGGATTCTACAGATATCCGTATAGAAATTTATCTTACGTATATTTTATTTAAGACATTGGAAGTATAAACATTTTAGAGTAGTTTATTATATCTATGTTTATATTTAGGAAGAAAATTTAAAAAGAAAAAGGTGAAGGAATCTAATGATTTATCGACAGGTTTCATATATTAACTAAATTACTTAATTAATTATACTACATTTTAAATTTATATTTATATTTAAACGTTGAGTTCAATCTATGTCTGCAGCAACTGAATAAATTATTCCTTAAATTAAGGGAATTTTTGGACTTTAATGTAAAGAATATTTCTTCAATACAAAGATCACAATTTTCTGAAGAGGAATTAAAAGGAGTAGCTTTTGAAATAATATTTTTTTTGAAATAATATTTTTTTCGTTCTCTCCGTCTTTTTCTAATTGTCCTTAACACTCAGACTTATTAAAATAATATAAACAATTCACTATCCAGATGGCTTCCAAAAATAATGGTTGCATTTTAAAAGGGTACGTCAAAGCTTATTTTAAAACTGTTATATATTGTATTTTGTCTGATGAAGGCATACCATAATTTAATTTGGTATCCCTGAAATATGTATAATGAAATAAATATGGTTTTATAAATATAGTTTCCATTTATTAATATCGTATATCTACTCCAAATACTTGTCGAGTGCTTTATATATATCAGTTATACAAATATTTACTTGTTGTATCCCAACAATTTTAAATAGAACTTTTGCATATAAATATATATATATATATATATATATATATATATATATATATCGTTGGGTCATGTTCACTTAAAAATGATTTATAAATGATTAAAATACACACAGATATGTCTGTCTTTCAATCTTCTGTCTCACAACCACTATCTCTTCCTTCTCTCTATATATATTGATGAAGGTAGCCGGAAAAAACCCGTATTTCGGGAACTCGTGAAATTTGTTTTATTCCATTTGTATTCCCATTTCAGGGGCAACTTCCTTTCAAAGTATTTTATCGTTATGCGCCGTTTCGGCTATATTAAATTACAGACGAGACACAATTACAGAGTTTTAGTAGTTTATAGGGATATATGGTCAAACCGACACGCGTGCTACCCTACCGCTTTGAACTAGTACCGGATTTTCCAGCCATTAACTGCTCATAGGTAAGATGTCTCTCTGGAGTAGCATCATTCTCGATAACCTCTTTGCACATGACTCATATTTGTCAGCAGTAAGATGAACCCGCTATATGACGAGAAAATCCTTCCGATGGGGAAAGCTACGAACGCAGTTGTCAACCTCCGTCATCGTATCTGGCGTAAGACTGGAACTATTCACCAAGACACAGGTCTATAAACCGTCTTGTTAAGCACACTCTTTTAAGGGTTACAATCTCAAACAACTTCAAATCTTTCAGAATGTTTATCTGCAGGCAATTTTCACAAAGAGCAAAATTGTAGGCATTGTATGTTTCCCATGCAATCACAACTACGCTGGTGTGGCCTTGTTAACATAATATGAGACCGTTCAGCAAGTAGACATGGAAATGAAAGACGGGAGAAAATTGGGTCATAATGGGATCAGGAATTTTGAAACCGTCTGTTTCCATCGACAATAAGAATCAGGGAAAAGGCAAAAAAATATCATACCAGCAAATTATCACATAATACTCATCCATGGATTTGTTTGCACATCCTTGGTTGGCCTGAAATGTCATGTCCGCCATAAACTCACGAAATGTATCAAATTAGATCTTCATAGTACATCGCAATCGAGGGGGGGGGGGGGGGGGGGTATCTCATTCTCTCTTCTTCGCGTCTCTCTCTCTCTCTCTCTCGAGAGAGAGGGGGGGAGCAGAGAGAGAGATACATATACAACTGTTGTTTATGATAACTTTTACACATATACATTATCATATATACAGTTCGAAATGCAATTTCGCGCACTCTATTATACACAGATTCTCCTTCGCCCACTCTCAAATATAAGCAAGTAAACACACTCACACAATCGCACATACTCCCACACACATAGACTTCATGTACAGATACATGAAGAGGTCTATGCAACAGTTGAATATACATATTGCAATATGTATCAGTCACCACAACTTTATGTACATTTTCACTCTCATATATATATATATATATATATAATTAGAAATTAGAAATTATAAGCTTTCACGGTATTTTAGACTAAAGAAATTTCTAGCCTGATAGTGGGGTTTATAACCCTCGGAGAAATGGAAAAAGATGAGTGTTGCCGTACACAGCATGCCGTACATCCCATGTACGGCAACACTCATCTTTTTCCATTTCTCCGAGGGTTATAAACCCCACTAACAGGCTAGAAATTTCTTTAGTCTAAAATACCGTGAAAGCTTATAATTTCTAATTTCTAATTTTCAAACTCGCGCACCGTTTTAAAAACATACTTACATGTTTACATTTATAATTTGCTTGTATATATATATATATATATATATATAAATATATATATATATATAATATAAGATCAAAAGATGGTTAAAAGAGTTCCATGTATTTTATTATGCGCATTTCAAAAACAAATATCATCATGATATGACATTTGCGTTTTCGTCAGATAAAATAGGGATACATGATATGAAGGTTAAAAAAGACTTGTGAATAGTTGAGTTTTAAATCAATATATGTTGATTTAAAACTCCACTATTCACAAGTTTAAAACTCCACTCTCACTAGAGCCCTGTATGAGAGGAAGCAGCTTCACTGGGATGCCGTGCGCCTGCATTATACGCCATAGGTCTTCCCGATCTACCGAGCCGAAGGCAGCTGCAAAGTCGATGAAGCAGAGGACGGTAGGCTGTCTATTTGCCCACCGTTGTTCCAGGACACGCCGGAGAATGAAGATTTGATCAACGCATCCCCTCCCCGGACGGAAGCCGCCCTGAGAAGGACGGGTACGGACATCACCGATGGCCTGGAACCTCTTCAGCAGAAGAATTGCGAAGGTCTTGGCAGCAACGTCAATTAAACTGATACCCATGTAATTGGAACACAGTTTCCTGTCCCCCTTTTTGAAGAAGGGTAGGAGAGATGGCTCGCTCCATTCACCAGGGAACCGCTCCGTCGCCCACACCGTGGAGAAGACTCGATGGAGCCAAGCTGCGAAGACATCAGGCTCGGCCTTGTAGACCTCAGCTGGAACGTCATCTTCGCCCGGCGACTTGTTCCGGAGATGTCTTGGATCGTCTCGCTGATACCCGTACTGCTTCGCCTGGCCAGCTTCACCAGTTGGTAGAGCTTGCGCGAGTCACCACAGGCTGCTGCCCTCTCAGTCTGCTCCGCAAACCCGCACTTGTGTGCATTCCGATCGACCCGAATAGCCCGAGATGTGCGACATCGGAGATCTCGAAGATTAGGTGCACCCTCGAGTCGGGCCACTCTCGCCCTCTCTGCGAGTTCATGAGTGCCGCTGGAGATCTAGTCCCGATGGCGTCTTCGGGTCGATCCGAGATGCTCCCTGGCCACCTCAACCTTTGCCGCCCTGAGCGCGTTCCACTCCTTCCCCGGTTGCTGTTCCGCTTCGTTACTCAGCATTTGGAATCGGTTTCGCAGCTCTAGCCGTAAAGCATTTCCAGCATCGAGCTTGAGTCGCGAGATGTCGATCATTTTCTGGCGATTGGGAGGAGGTTTCGCCCGCAGCCGCAGACGAAGTGTTGATCGAACAAGAGTATGGTCTGACCCATGCTCACAGCCCGTATCAGCCACCCGATACGCACGCGAGTCCATCACTGAGCTGGCCCACCGAGATCACACCAGGATGTAGTCAATCTGATTGGCTGGTCATCTGTCATTGGATCGCCACGTGACGAGGTGACGGCGAGGATTTTGGAACCGGGTGTTGGTGACGATAAGACGATTGGCATGCGCGAAGGACACGAGCTGTTCACCATTGTCACAGCGTACGCCTAGGGCGAAGCGTCCTAGAATATGCCGTGTTGTATCATCAGCCGGCTCTGTCCGCGTAGTCCAGTCCCCAGCGACAATAAGAGCATCACTGGAGGGGATGCCATCCACGGTTGTTTCGAGATCGGCATAGAACTGTGTCTTGTCCGCCACGTTCGCATTGAGTGTGGGAGCATAGACAGCAATTACCCTGACGATGGAGATGTGACCCTTCAATCGAACCAGCGCGAGTCGGTGTGAGATCGGCTGCTACGCCAGCAGAGCCGCTTGCGCGTCGGAGCCGAGCGCTACAGCGACCCCGTGAAGGCCACTGTTCTCAGTCACGCCACTATGGTACAAGTGGTAGTAGATGTCCTCGCCAGGAACTTTGATCGGAAGATGACCAACATCGGGAAGTCGAACTTCTGAAAGGCAAGCGACACTAACGCAGTTCGTGTGCAGAGCCTTAATTGTAAGTGCCTGGACACCGTCGTCACGAATTGTTGGGACGTTCCAGCACGCCACCCTCAATTCCTTCCTTCGTCTGAAGAGCGGGACTACTGTGGGAGTAGTCTGTAGAGCCATAGCGGTAGGAGCGCTGTTGCTTTGCATTGCGTTCGTAACGGGAATGCAATTCGTATTCATAGTGCGTATTTGTAGGATTCATGGAAGAAGTGTCATGGGAGTAGTGAATTCACAAGCGGTCCCCAAAAAACCCGCATGTATATCCCAAACGAGGGAAAAAAACGTCCTTATTGCCGCAGATTCTCCACAGACGCAGGGACAGAAACGACCCGAAGCCGCCGGTTACCGGAGCAGACACCTCTTGGATTTTCACCAGAGTCCCTTTTGCCGGTTTGCGGCCCTAATACCACTGGGTGCCAGACCAATCCGCCTTGGGTGGCCCTACCAGGAACTGGAGTTCCCGACGGCATAGCTCTAACACTACCCGTTGCCACCGCCCAGCCACGTTGAGGAGGGGTTGGACTTTCAGTCAATTGCTAACCTGTTTAGACGTGTTTCCATTGCTCTCTTGATTTGTTTTATCTCTCTATCCATTTTGGTCTCTTTCTGAACTAAAAGCTCTCACACAACACACTTCGCACGCATTTCTCCTCGCTGACCTCGACACTTGTATCCGAGCAACAGCCGAGGAGATATGCAACGTCACTTTTGACGACATTGGATGGTAATAGGCCACATTACCTGTCAGTTATGGCGGCTTTGGACTCCGGTCCCCGTTCTCACTGGGTTTGCCGGCGTTTCTTTCGTCGGTAACCTCATGCCGCGTCCTCGTCAGCAGGGTTCTTCAAAACACAATAGAACACTCTGTGTTCAGAGAACATGAAGCCGCCTGTGAGACGTCGGACCGGCTAGGACTTAGCCCAGTAGACGTCCCTCCTCCTTCTCTCCATGCTGACGTCAAGTTCCCCCAAATCACTTGGGATGCCCTCCAGTGCACCCTGGCCTCAGCCAGGTTCACGCGCCAGCTCGATCAGAACCGCCTTGCCTGTTTTCGTGCGGCCTCCAAACCCCACATTGGTGCCTGGCTCCATGCCCTACCCTCCTTCTCCACTGGCACGCAGCTAGAACAAAATAGCCTGCGCATCGGCGTTTCACATCAACGAGGTCATAAAGCATGCCTTGGACGCTGTAGCCTTCCCTTCCTAGCTCGAGCCGGTGGGGCTGGATTGAGGGGTCAGAAAAAGGCCAGATGGTTTGACTTTCTTCCCGTTCCGCGGTGGCAAACCCCTCGTCTGGGTCCACTTGCACCGACACTTTCTGCAATCTGGTGCAGTCTACGACAAACCCAGGTTCTGCTGCACGTTGGGCTGAGGAGGCCAAACTCCTCAAATACAGGTCACTCTCCGACAGGTTTGCGGTAGTACCATTGGCAGTGGAGACTTCTGGTGTCCTCGACCCTAGGGCTACCTCCCCACTCACCACGATAGGTGTTGAGCTGGCCAGTCGCTTTTCCAGTGCGTCACCGTTGCCGTCCTCCAAGGAAACGCCTTTTCCATTCTGTCCACCGGGGCTGTGTGTGTGTGTTGCATTACGTATCATTCCGCTGAATCAAGTTTTGAAAGTCACCTTCTATTTGTTTTCATATCAGATGCTTAAGAGTCTTTCAGCTTATCTTTCACTATTAATTTTGTTTATGTTAAACATTAAAATACATACATGACAACAAAAGATACATCATCACATTCGCTGCAACTTCCGCTCTCTTCTCATCTGCTGCTGCCGATGCTGATGATTTTCCAGTCAGAATAGAAGACAGCTTCTATTCTGGTCAATCGTAGCTTAGTATGGTCGTGTATTTTCTGCTCTCTTGTTTTGTTCTATCTATACACCAGCATCATACAAACATAACATTTGATTCTGTTGCTTGGGCTAGCCTTACAAACATGATATTTCCTTTTTGCCGCGCAAAATCAAGAGGCTAGATGGAAACTGACGATATGTTTACCACGCAATCATTCTCAATCTATTTTACGTTTTTCAACTTTTCTCCAGTTTTATCTATCTTTATTCTCCATGTCAAATGGTATACTCCATCGCTCTCATGCCCTTTTTTTCTTCTCTCTCTCTACACCTCTCCCAATACTCATCAAATGCTTTACATTCTATTCTTGTTTTTCTCTTTCTCTCCTCTGACGATTCTGACCGTCCTTCCGTTCATAAGAAGTTATATTTTAACCAGACTTCTTGCTATATATATATGAATTAAGTGCAAGAATTTCAAGCGTTGGTGCAGTAATGCGCCAGCTTCAGCATTAAGTCATTAGCAGAAGGGAGGTAGTTGTAAAAGTCATATTCAGTTCGGTTTTTGTGCGAACCCTTACCTATTTTCATGAATCTTGTGTAATGACCGAAAGAATACGATCCCGAATACAAGCGGCCAACATGGAATTCCTCCGAAGGGTTTTGGATAAATGTTACTCGATAAAGTTCGTAGTGTGACGATCAGAGAGTCACTCCAGATAGAGCCGCTACTTCTCCGAAATGAAAATACCATTTGCATACTATTAGCACTATTGTTTTTAAAATGTACTTGTAAACATTCACAATTGAATTTCACACTCTTCTTTAATATATATTCATATAGTATAGTAACAAAGTATATATCCCCGTGTAACATTTTTTTCTTTTTACATCAGCGACGTGTGATTAAATGAGTTTATATATAAGAACACATAGAAAAATACATGATGTGACAATCAGCTTTTTGGTATGTTCATAATCATTCAAATTCTTGTTTGACATAG
>OZ024741.1:97843411-97888411 GCA_964016885.1 Eledone cirrhosa
ATAGAGAAATATTTTGTGTTCCCTACCATTTTCTACTAACTGCGAATTGAACGGATTTTGATAGTTAGAAGAAGCTCTGTGGGTTTATTTGGCTCTTTACGATCACGCTCCTCATAATCTGGGACACTCCATTCGCTATGTTTTTTTTCTGTCGAGACCACGTAGCACCAATATAACTATCGATAATATCTACAGTATGGTGATCAAATTGTTTAAAACTATTTGATAAATCTTTTCTACAAGCGGTAATTTACGAATGCTAATTGTTTTTTGCTACTTAAATATATTAATGTCGATTTTATCTTCTAATGTTGATTTGTGCTTTCAGTGAGTGTGAATTTGTGTCTGTAGGTACCTGTGGAGGGGGGGGGGGGGGGATTATTGTTGTGTATATATATATATATATATATATTTATATATATATATATATATATTTCTATGCGTATATTTGTTTTTCTAAGTAGAGAAGATATTTGGTCCAATTATTCTATATATGTATACGTACTGGTTGCATTATGCGTGTGTATGTGTGAGCGCTTGAATAATATCGCATCGGCGTGCATACGTTTTGTATTTTTTCATTTGCAATAAAGAAGGAAACATAAAAGATATTTCATGTATGTTTCCTCTGTATATATGGTTTATTTTTATTATTTACTCCATGTGTTAATAAAAACATTCATAAATACGTTGCTACTCGATACGAATATTCATCCAACTTTCGGTCTGTCTGTATCTATATATAGCCATAGTATTTACTTGGTTAAACAAGAATAGAGGTCCGATGTAAATGTATATACAATACAGCTAAGTAGAGAAATATATTTCATTATTGTTATATAAATAACCCACATAAAATTGTATTGAAACCGAATCTCTCTCTCTCTCTCTCTCTCTCTCTCTCTCTCTCTCTCTCTCTCTCTCTCTCTCTCTCTCTCTCTCTCTTTCTCTCTCTCTCTCTCTATCTCTCTCTCTCTCTCACTCTCTCTCTCTCTCTCTCTCTCTATCTCTCTCTTTCTATTTCGATTCTTCATTCTCTATACGTACGCACATACATATGCATACACATATGTATATAATACACACACACAAACACACAAACACAAGTCTAGCTGTCGAAACGGCCGGAGCTCAACCGTCGGAGTCCTGGCTCTTTTCCTATGTATATATGTATATATATATATATATATATATATATATATATATATATATATATATATATATATATATATATATATATATATATATATATATATGTATGTATCTGTGTATGTATCGGTGTATTATTATTACTATATATGTATATACACACACATATATATATACATACAGTTCAAGAGTAACCAATCTTAAAGAGAGAGATGGAGATAGTAGAGGAGATATGAGAGGAGGGATTGGTGAGTTAGTTAGAAGCCAAAGCGTAAAGGCATGTGCTCAATGTGCAATATGCAGTAGAAAGCAGCTAGGTGGCTGGGTTCCTGCAGATTAAGGTGCACAGAGCTGGAAATATTCATTAGTTAAGCAAAACAAGACCACAAATTTCACACGGAAGACATTATTAAAAGATTGTCAACATATTTTAGTTTGATGCAAGGAATGCAGGGAATAATAATAAAAATATTAATAATAATTGTTTCTACTTTAGGCACAAGGCCAGTAATTACCCAGTGCATTACTGGTACCTTATTTTATCGACCCCGTAAGGATGAAAGGCAAAGTCAACCTCGAAGGAATGCAGAGAATAATAATAATAATAATACTAATAATAATAATGTCCCTTTACAATTGTTTCGCTACTCCATATAATATTTCTGGATCAGATGACTATATATCATAATTGATCTGGTTCAGTTGAAAATAATCAACATATTTAAAAAAACAGAGAGGCTCATCGGAACTCAAAGGAATATAAATGAAAATAATGTTACATAATATAATGTTCCATATATTGGTTTTTACTATGGTGTCTTGGTTGCACCAGCTGTCAGCCATAATCAAGCAGTATTCATCTGTCGAGGCTGCATTGTGTGAGATCTGCCTATGAGTAACAAGATGGCTGCCAAAGGGCATATTTACCTTACTAATTAGAGGGTGGTTTCAGAGGAAGTCTGTGAAGTTTGTGGTCTTGTTTTTCTTAACTAATGAATATATATATATATATATATATATATATATATATATATATATATATATATATATATATATGTGTGTGTGTGTGTGATTATAGTGTAGTAGTGTAGTACTTCACTATTATCGTTGGTAAGATGAGAGAAGCTCTATGCATATTACTATCCTCGGTTCAACAGGAGTATAAAACGAACGATTAAGTTATTGACAGTTAAATATCCTGTAGTATACAAGATCAGAAAAACCCATCAGTATTCCACCAACGTGTCAGAATGGTACGTGGGGGTTCACCAGACAACACCGAGATAAATATTATACCCACCCACAGAAGAGACGCAACGCTCTGACAGATTACAGAAGCGATAAACATAAATGAACTCCGAAAAAAACTAAATAGAAGACGAGAGTGGAATATTCACAATTTAATATCATAGTAACTAAAGTCAATATAAAGACCTACAAAACTAAACACGAACTAAACTAATTGAAGAAATCAGACATACGCAGCTACAAGTACGAAAAAGAGAAAATAAATAACTAAATTAACATATAAATTAACATACGAATAGACAAAAAAAGATATTAAAAATTGATAAAAACACACACAATCACACACACACAAGCCCGGATATAACGCATGTGCAACCCAAGTACACAGCTACCAAAATTCGATGGTGTAAGACAGAACAAAGGAGGAGACAGAAAATAACAACAAAAGTAGTCACTGAGGAGGTAACAGGATGTGTTTTGAAAGCACTTTAATGACAATCTACAAATAAACAACCATCTGGCTGAAGAATTATAATAATAAATTGACGTGAAATTTGACAGGTGTGTATGCACAAACACACATACGCTCACATATACAATTGCTGCTAACAACCAGAATATATGAGATAACATAAATATGACATCATTCTTGTTTTTGAGTGTGTCTGTGTGTGTGTGTGTGTGTGTGTGTGTGTGTGTGTGTGTGTGTGTGTGTGTTCGTGTTTGTGGGGTGGGGAAGTGATAGTAAGCTGTTGTACATATTTACGTACAGTCCTTTGTACGCTTTATTTCTTCTATTCGCAAGAATAATCTACACGAAAGTGTGCTTTGATAGCAGTGTAGTATTGAATAGAAAATATGAATATTAGAGTTTTTTCAATAGATTTTAAATAACAACAGCAATACCAATAATAATCATAGCAGCACTCTCAACAAGAACATTGCAATACATAAGATAGGACAACAGCTTCGGCAATGACAACATCGAGCAACGATGAAACAATCAGTTTTATATGCATTAACTCTATTGTTCCTGGTTATATCTCTGGTTATTTTATTTTATTCGGAAATCAATTATATTTACATCCGGGTCAGAAAATTTGCATATAGAAGATAGCTATTTTTATGGCATTTGTACCGCTACGTGTAAGCGGTAGAGAAAGTGACAGAGAGAGATAAGGAGAGGTGTATAATATAGGAACGGGTTTTACTCTGTTGACAGACAAAAGTGAGTGTATGTGTGCGTAAGTGTGAGTGTGTGAGTTGCGTGCGGGAGTATATTTCTGTATACTTATACATACATACATTAAATAAAACCATGTATATGCACACAAATGCACACATACGTAGACACACACACACATGTATAAATGTATATATATATATATATATATATATATATATATATATATATATATATATATATGTGTGTGTGTGTGTGTGTGTGTGTGCGCATGTGTGTACAAATCCGAAGAGATATAGATATGTAGATAAATGGCCAGATAGATAGATATTTGCTTCCACGTACATGTATATAAATACATAACTTTATAATTTCTTATTTATGTACTTTTCTCAATCCATTCATTTACTGTTCAAGTCACGTATTTTACGAAAGAACAATTCAATTACCATAGCACCGTATAGATACGGCTTAAAGAGTTATCATAATGGGAGACAAGACGATAAAATTAATACAATCCCACACACAATAATATAATAAAACATTCACACAGCTATTCTATTATTATCACCAGTAGATTGTCGCACCTTGCTTTGGAAATCCTACGCCTATATATATATATATATAATAAGGGTTGACGGACCCAGCATATTTATCAACATATATATAAACTTATATATAAACACATACGCACACACACACACACACACACACACACACACACACACACACACACACACACACACACACACACACATATATATATATATATATATATATGTGTGTGTGCGTGTATATATATATATATATATATATATATATATACATACATATGTGTATAATCATTCCTACATACATACATATACATATATATATATATTTGTGTGTATATATATATCTATGTATATACACACATACATAAATGCATACACACATTCATACATACATACATACATATGGAGTTTGCTTGTAAGTATAAATTTAAATTTATATATCGCAAACGATCCAAATATGGTATAGACAATCACCATCATTATTATCGTGAATATAGTCACAATTATCCCTATCAGCAGCATCTACAGCGGTATCGATGTTGTTCCAGTCATTATTATTAATATTTTTTTCTCTTGACTGTTATAATTTGTATTTTTATCGCAGCTGTTTACATTTAATCTAATTTCTCTTGGCTAAATGGAAGTGATTTCTCTAGGTATAAATGTATTCTAATTATTAATTTGCGTTAAGGCAGTGCCTTTGTGGTATCGGTTGCGATTTGGATAAAATAAATAATTTGCAGCATTTAGATTCACCCCTCTACGTTCTGAGTTCAGATTCTACCGAGGTTAGGTTTCCATTTTATCCTTACGTGGTCGATAAAATGCTAGTAACGCACTGGTAGGAATTTCCTCAACTCTCCTCACTAAATAAAAAAAAGAAAATATTGGTGTGTGCCTAAATCGAAAGTCATTAGTGATGTGAGTAAACATAGAATCGTTTGAGTTTGGGATAAAATGGCATTTGTTCCTGCTCTTTACATTCTCTGTTCAAATCATGCCGAATCAACATTGCCATTCATCCGTACGGGTCCGATAAAATAATGTTCCAGTAATGAACTGGACTTTGTCCTTTTTAAATTGTTGGCCTATGGCCTAAAGAAAAAAAGAATATGTTTGTTAGTTCAGAAAGTTTATATTACGGCAAGGTCAACGTTGTCTTTCTTCCTCACAGAGTCGATAAAATAAAATATCAATTAATCGACTTGACCCTACTCTAAATTTGCTGTTGTCTTTACGCCTGAATTAGGACATATTAATGTGGGTCCAGACTTTATGATCTATTATTTTTTAATGTCAGAATAACCTCAGATCGAATACGGAGAGATATGAGTGCATACGAACATTTTGCTTGAACAAATCGCACGCCAAATATTACAGCTAATGTGTCATTGGACATGTGCATTCAGCTAATTTTAATTTCCGGCTTAATGGATGGGAACACTTCTGTTTGGAATCAATGTATGCTTATCTTTTCCATTCGTAAAACTAACATTCCAATATACACCGCTTAATGATGTAAGGAAGTTGATGAATAAACTAAAGAAATATACTCCACCTTCGTAGTTCTTACTTTCAGGTATGTAGTCTAGTAATATTCTAATTGTAATATGTGATCTAACGGTAGTCGCCCAAAACGAACTGGAAAATATTAAGAGAATTTTCTTTCCTAATTATTCATTTTACCTCATGAACAATAATTGCATATCGTATATAAACAAGGTGTTGATAAAGAAGGACCAACCAAAAAGAAGACAATGCAAAGAAAGTGATGTGGATTGATATTGGTTTTGAATGTTTGCTAATTGTAGTGCAAGAAAGCCATAGGTTAGTTATGTGGGGGATAACAAATAATAGAATAGAATTTACGATTGTATTTCAAGTCTTCACCTCTAAAATGTATTAGTTTAGTCTCCAATCTTTTGCTCGGTTTAACCTCGTGAAGACAATGCAACAACGAGAAAATCTCATCGGAACAACTACAACTAACACGTTCTCATTCATTAATAATACTGATTTTTAATATTTGAGTAGTGGTTATAATTATTTCCATTGACCTACATGTTAACGTCTTTCCCGTAAGCGTTTGAACTCAGTACGTAAGTAAATGGAACATATAATAAAAAAGCTCTTTGTCCTGAAAAAAAAACATTATCTTCAATCGGTCTGAATTTAATAAATAAACAAGGGAATATAAGAAAAGTAATTTAATATATAATTTCACATTCAGAATATTTTATCAAATTTCGACTCGAATATAGCGACTCATACCTATCTTCTGAAATATAATGAAATCGTTGCGGATTATACAACGCAGTACCTTGTATTTAATCCAGGTAATTGAGTCGTTTACATGTTTATGACAACATCGCAGATATAAAATATGATACTGATACACTGAATAAGCATACGGAACTTCTTTCGCACCCATATCAATAATATATTTTCTTACCTATTGTAATAGCACTACAGTAACCCAATCGTAAGAATAACTATTCTAGTGGATATAAGATATACATTTAAAATGTACACGCATCGAAATAAATCAAAACGACCTTGTTCGATAAACTAAAGTATCTGCAGATATTCAACATCCATTTTCGAAATCATGTAATTTATTAGATTGTATATTAGTAGATAGTTGTGAAACAATTTTATTTTGGTCGTTTCGTGTAGAAAAAAAACTTTTACCAATTAACGCACGATTGACAGAATACATTATGAATATAATATATAAACATCTCAATCATGAAGGCAGCTTTGACACTTCTGTGAATTGAAGCCAAACACGGGTAATAAATATAATTGTTTCTACTTTTGGCACAAGGCCAGCAATTAATCCAGTGTATTACTGGTACTTTATTTTATCGACCCCGTAAGGATGAAAGGCAAAGTTAACCTCGGCGGGATTTGAACTCAGACCATAAAGGGCTGTAATTCTTTGTTGCAAAGCATGGCGTCCGATCCTCTACCGATACTGCCAATCCACCGCCCTATACGGGTAATATAATGTAGCTTATTATATAATACATATCTCATCAGGATCTCCCCAACTTCCACCAAGGCAAATTAATAAAATATAGCGTCTAGTCTTTAGGATAATGTCATACCCATGTATAGTAATATCTCATTGAAAACCTTTTGCAATGGTGTTTGGTGGGTGACAGTGCCTTGTACTTGGTAACTCAAGAACTGTTGACCACTGTAAAACATCCTAAAAATGGCTACAACAATTACAACTCTAAATACTTGCATGTAAGCAGCAACATAAAACAGCAATAATCTACAACATCGATGAAATCTTGAGAAGGTAAAACAAACTGAATTATAAAATGTATAAACGTATTTCTTTTATCATATTTAACTACACATCTATGTATATTAGTGGAATGAACATATTAAATACATATACATAGACACACACGCCCACGCACACAAACGTGTCTATACATATATATATGTGTGTGTGTGTGTGTGTGTGTGTGTGTGTGTGTGTGTGTGTGTGTGTGTGTGTGTGTGTGTGTGTGTGTGTGTGTGTGTGTGTGTGTGTGTGTGTGTGTACCTGTGTGTGTATCTCTGTCTGTGTCTGTGTTTGGTTGTGCATTTATGAATGTACGTGTGTATATATAGTCATTGATTTTCGTTGAGTAAAATCTATATGAAACGGTACTCTTCGTATTAGGCAGAATTTAAATATCTTTTCAGATCTTTATAAACATTGATATCACTGAAATTGTTTCATTTAATTTATCATTATCACTATACTGTAAAGAGGCACACATATAGAAATTTTACCGCCGATCGCATACACACACACATAACAAACAAACACATTCGCACACATACACACCCACAAAGACGCCCACACACGCAAACACACACACACACACACGCACATAATCACGCCCACACACACACGCACATACACACACACACACACACACATATGTATATATATACGAACATGCTTAAGTCACTGCTGTGTTAAGGAAATATAATATATATTGAGGTGGAGATGTGTTTTAATACAAACTAATCTATATATGATATGGAATAGTAATTTAATCTACTTGGATATCTGCCAAAGTACTGAAGAAAACACGGTATATGTGAAGAAAAAACGGAGAAGTTACGAAGCTAATGTATATATATATATATATATATATATATATATATATATATATGTATATATATATACATACATATATATGTATATATATGTATGCATGTATATATATATATATATATATATATATATATATATATATATATATATGTGTGTATGTATGCATGTATATATATATATATATATATATATATATATATACATATATATATGTATGTATGCAGGTATATATATATATAAATATATATATATATATATATATATATATATGTATATATATATATATATATATATATATATATATATATATATATATATATATATATATATATATATATATATATAATACACTTTATTTTCTATTCCTTGAATGTGGATACTGCTAAAGTCATTATATTAGATATTATAGAGATTAAAATGAGACATTGTAATAACCGTAAAATTTGGTTCCTGATAATAATTCACTGAAAGACTCAAACTAATAGACTTCATACTTATGGTTTGAATATTTGAGACCTTTAAATATTCAGCCTTCTTAACAGAATGGGTGAGTTGATAATGGCAAATAGTATCTTGTATACATTGATAATAACGTGCCAGTCATTTCCTGGAACGGAAAATTGACATGATAAGACTAGTGAATATTACCCAGGAGAGAATATGCGGAAAATAATGGTAAAATACATATGTTAAACAAGGAAATATACAGAATATTATTTTACGAAAGAAATTGCAACTATAACGCACTGGTTCAAATGTTACTTTAGAAATATGGTATTTAGGGTTATAATAAACTGTAATTCTATATGTTGGTTATGGTTGTTTATTTGTCCAAAGGCAATCCTGAGCGAGCCACTCAATCTATAATCAAAGGCCTTCGAGAAATGATGCACCGTCTTTGTTTTCATGTATAACTTAATGTCTAGGATTTGAAATTATTTTTATAAGATCTGGGAAGTGGGTTGTCTTACCAAGTATATAAAACATTATATTTATGTATTAATATGCATCTATATATATAAAACTGAGGTTGTCTGTATGTCTACTAAAACGGTCGGCACACATCTCCTCTTAAACCGTACGTTCAAATTTCGGTGAAATTGCTACACTTATAGATGAAGGTCCGGCGGAGACATCGGTCAAAACATTTTTCAAATCGACCCCCGCCAAGTGCAAAAATCGAATTTGTAATGTATTGATTTTTCAGTTCAAATGTATAAATAGATATGAGAGACGAGTTATTTCCCTTTTAAGGCGTTATTTGTTTATATATTTACGTAACGAATAAACTACGCGTACAAAAATACGCGAACAGTTTTCGGGTCAACAAAATTTTAACCTGCAAAATTCATCAGTTCGAAGTTATGCTTCCATTTTGCTTCATTTCCATTAAAAAGTCTTTTAAAACAATATTTCAGCGGAACAGCCTCGCCATCACCCGAGGCAACGCTGCGAATGTGCTGGCTTGCCTCAAAATTCGAGAGGTTGCCCAACCAGTACTCGCGACGTTGCTGTCTTTTGCTCTGGTGTTGGCTCCGTTGTTCATCCTTTCCTTTGCATTTTCTTTAATATTGTAGCATTGAAGAAATATATCTTTCATTGTATCATTCTTTGTAGTATTACCGAGGCATTTGTAATGTTATTTATGTATATATTTAAAACATACGTGTTATGTTATTCTACTGTAAATTTATTTATATGCTCTGTTTATATTTCACTACCCTCAAAAATCTATAAAACTGCATACATGTTGGAACTCTCACTATATATATCTATCACACACACACATATACATATACATCTAAAGAGAGAAAGGAGGGAGATGTAGAGAGAGAGTGAGATAGGTCGTTATACAGAGAGAGGTTCAAGATAATCAGATAGAGAGACAGACAGAGAGAGAGAGAGAGAAAGGCGACGAACGCTGGTTCACACACACACACCAACACATATATATATAAAGACAGAGAGAGAGAGAGAGGGAGAGAGAGAGAGAGAGAGAGAGAGAGAGAGAGAGATCTGCGCGTTCTTTATTGTTCTCCATTCTGTAGAGGAAGAGAGAGAGAGGGGGTATGAGTGAGAGAGAGAGAGAAAGAGAGAGAGGGTATGAGAAAAAAGGGAGAGGGGTTGAGAAAGAAAGAAAGTTTAAGCAAAGAATCGCTGCTTTCAACATTAACGGGATCTTCTTCAACTAATAATTTCAATCTGTGAACGCAGAATTAAATATTTCTAGAAACGTTGCAACCGAAGGAAAACAGGAAGACGATGTTTTGGTTCGTGAAGACGTTCCCTGGTAATGAACTGAAAAATGCGAGGATAATACGTTGTTATGTGGACCGAGAAGAACAATTTCATGCAAAGACGAGACCAAGTTTATGGTGTAAATGGAGTCGTTAGACTAACATTCTATTTAAAATAACCGAATGATTTCCAGCCCCGGAGTTTAAGAATGACGTAAATAAAATTGTAAACGAAAATGACAGAGGTTATTAAAATAGTTGTTTCTACATTTGGCACAAGGCCAGCAATTAACCAGTACATTACTGATACTTTATTTTATCGATCCCGTAATGATGAAAGGCAAAGTTAACCTCGACGGGATTTTAAATATGCCTTAAAATAGTCAAAGTAAATAGTGAAGATTTAGGCCAGTACATACGTATGCGCCGACGAACATACACATACATATACATACGCACACACAAATACACACGCACACAGTGAGTGTTTGTGCGTGTGTAATGTTTAATGTGTATCAACCACATAACTTTTACTTTCTTCTACTATCGACGATTAAGAAACAGATCGCATAATCCCTCTCACACACACACACACACACACAGACGCGCGCGCGCGTGTGTTTGTGTAAACTTTATGCATTTCTATAGTATTTTCACCAAACTTAAGACATAGCTTATATATGTACTCCGGATGGTCATGGGCACTTTCATTTTTCCAGATATTTATTATAGGGCCTCCCGGCAGATAACCTCCTTTAACCACTTCCTTGGAGTCGACTGAAGCACTGCAGTGCAATGCAACAAAACGTCATAACTTCTGGAGTTCGCAACCGATTTTCACAAAACTTGACACATGGGCTACGTTTGTTCTACAGATGAATGTGAACTCTCAGAATTGGCACATATTGAGTAGGGGTCCCCTGGGGCAGGAAACCCATTTGGAAAAAGCCGATGATTTTGTAAAAGTATAGTTTTCGAAGCAACACTGAAGTATTGACATAAATGGTATACATAACTGGTATTTAATACTCGAGCAACGCCGGTTACCTCTGCTAGTACAATATAAATATATACACGCACGCACACGCATACAGACACATTAACACACACACACACACACACACACACACACATATATATATACACACACATATCTGTATGTGTGAACGTGTGCGAAAATGTGTGTATTATTCATTCTATAAGCTGTTAGAACAAAACGGGGTTGATATTTCAGATATGACTTATAAGAATTTCCAAAATAACCTGTACACATTGATAACATATGTTAGTTGTGTTTAAAAGCAATGATCAAAAGTTTACGTCTCTTTACTAAACTATCATCACTGTTTATAATTTAGATTCAGGTGAACATAGAATATTTCTTTTACTTCAAAGTAAACGGTTCCAACCTGTTACAGGATCCTGTAGAAAGAAAAAAAAAACAAAAAAAAAACAGGGAAGAGTTGTTCTGATGTGTGTCTTTTATTATTCGGTTAATACAAACATCGACATGGCTGTATACATATACTGTCAAGTGGTTGAAGTGCTACGGCAATCAAACAGGCACATTAAACGTGCGCTCTATTGTAGAGCTGAAATTAACAAAACACTTCGAATACAATTCAACGCAGGTGGCGATTGAATCTACCCCTCCCTGCAAAATAAAATAAGTTAAATAATAAAATGTAATAATCAAAATATAAGAAATTGTGGAAATACAATCTCATCAACTTCTGTGTCAATTGTCTGATAAAAGGTTATAGAAAAATAAGATAGAACCGAGACGGGTAAGGTTGTTCTGAAAGCGTCAATCAACGCAACATGTTCCCATTGCTGAAATAGATATCGGTTAAATGACGTTTGGCATATTGTGAGTAAAGCTTAAGATGAAGAAAAATAAACATACTTTCTCTTTTCTCCCGGGAAATGCTAACACCTGCTATATGAAAGCAGGATATTTTATAGATATATTTCATTTCACTTTTTCTCGACAGTGAGACAAAATTCAGTCTGGGGATTTTCAGTCAAAAGAACTATTCGTGCGACCATACGTACGACAGTTTACAGAGGACAAAGACGAAAATCAATAAAAAGAAAAGAAAAGATCAGTAATAGAAATATGTAATTAGGCGATCGATTGCACATACACAGACGTACTCTAAATACATAAAGCAAATTATTAAAAAGAAACATTTCAATAAGAATAATCAAATGAGTAACCATGAAAACAACGGAACGGTTATATTAGATCATTTGTGTTTATTTAAATAAATCATGTTATCCTGAAGGAAAATGCAAAAGACCTTCGAGAAACTCGGTGAAGCAAGGGATTGAATGAAAAAGAACATATCTCTCTCTCTCCCTCAATCTCTCTCACTCTCTCTCTCCCCCTATCTCTCTCTCTTTATATATATATATATATATATATACATACATGTGTATACCGTGTTCAATCGGGGGTAACCCCAGTAAGTAAGATACTCAATAAATAGCGGAGTATAAATATTTAATATAGGATTGGCTTCTACAGGACTATAACTGGTTATTCGAAGGAAACATATATATATTATATATATATATATATATATATAGTGGCAGATCGCTCTTCAGCACTACTGGTAACATGTAACCCAATACAACCTGTGCATGGTTGGGTCGTCAGCTACTAAACCAAGAACCATTCTTAGCTTGCTTACTTACACAGGAGCGTGAGTTTGGACGATCTGCGAGAAGGAAAATAAAACCCGTCAGAGCATAGAGGATCTGATGTGAGTGAACATCCAACCAATAAACTGTTTGTCGTTTTTTTTTTGTTTTTTTATTCGAAGAGAATGTCACTCTGATTTTTTTTGTTCTCAAGGAGAATGTCACTGATTTATAACACATCTGAAATTGCATCCAATGATGTAGTCCACTTCTAGATTTTGGGTAAATGCATTATCTCACATTACGTTGCTTGATATGTGACATTTTTTGCGTTGAATGGCATTGCTGACCAAAGGCAAGTAAATAGCAGGACTAAAAAGCCATGCTCAATTATCAGGCGATCATTATAGGATGAACAGAAGAAACACCATAGTAACAAGACACACTAGTCTAAATATAAATGTATATATATATATATAAATATATAAAGAATTAGTATATCTACCAACATATATATCAAGATACCTGGCGATGCGCGGACACAGGGAACTTATACAAAAATATTCAGTGGATGGAAAAGAGCAAGCGGGGACTAAATTCCAAGACACTGAAAAAATCACTGCCTTTTTGTTCGGTGGAAAATTCAAAAGAAACAATCACGTGACATCGAGGTTAATCAGTGAGGAGTGGTGTGTTAAGAAGACAGTAGCCAAGCTGTTACTATGAACTATAGTAGTAATTTTGGCAAATTTTTGTGTCCGCACATCGCCAGGTATCTTAGCTGAGAATGACTCCCTGATGAAGAAAATGATCTCCATTTGGAGACTATGTATATTCCCTTTCAGAAACTAATCAGTTGGAGTGAAATTTAGGTAAGTAAGCTAATTATCATTATTTTCTTATTTCACGTTTTTCATATATAAATATATATATATATATATAAATATATATATATATATATATATATATATATATATAAATATATATATATATATATATAAATATATATATATATATATATATATATATATATATATATATATATATATATATATATATATATATATATATATATATATTTATATATATATATATACATATGCATATACATATACATATACATATATATATATATATATATATATATATATATATATATATATATATATATATATATATATATATATATATATATATATATATATATATATGTATATATATATATATATATATGTATATATATATATATATATATATATATATATATGAAAAATATGGGGAGAAGAATACTGCATGGTTGCACATGGATTACATATTATAAAATTAGTCCCTCATCAGTGATTTGCCAACGATCATTGGTATTTCATCGCATTAAAAATCATATACCTCACGTTGGTGCGAGCAATAACTAAAATAAGCTATTGGGACAAGTGAAACACGTAAAGCGAGTGAGACAAGTAAACAACACGAAGGGAAAGCTAACCGAAGATGGGAAGAAAACCAAGCAACATGGTTATTCGATCAGTATAAACTGGGTGAATTCATGAGCGTGTGGCAAACAGACCTTTCGCTGTGAATGAGATGTGAGAAGGAAGGAAAATCCGACTCCTAGCGAACGGGAGGAAGTAGAGAAGGGTAGAAACAGAGAGTGAGTGATTGGAAGTGCGAGGAAGAGGTCAGTCGAGAGAAAGTGTTAACTGACAGAGTGGACGAAAGAAAGTAAGAGAAACAGAGCGAACAAGGGAGCAGTAAGAGAGAAAGAGAGAAACAGAGACTATATATATATATATATATACATACATATATATACATATATATAACCAAGGATTAATATGGTTCGTTGATTACTTAATGAATACAATTTTACAATATATTAAAAGCACGCAACAGTGGTTTTCCTGGAGTTTTTAATACTATACAAAATATTAACAAATGAAGGATATTCACATAATCAAAATATATAATCAAAATATATATACTGCCAATACTGGAATTGTATAATCAATATATACACTGCCAATACTGGAATTGTATGATCAAGTCTGTAGCGGTATGTCATATATCGAATCATATATTTTATCTGATGAAGACATACTGAAAAAAACAACACAGTTCCTTTGAAATATATATAATAAAGCATATATTTTGATTGTGTGAATATCCATCATTTGTTAATATTTTGTATAATATACATATATATACGAGGTGGGTCAGAAAAGTTCCAGGTCTGATGTCACAAAAGATTTATTTCAAACCCAAACTTCACACTAAGAATTTTCTCCTTCAAAGTAACACCCCTGGAGTATGTAACTGTAATCTTAGCGCTCTGCAGCGATCAAACTATTTTCTTCATAATTTTATATACATGTCCTCTATTTCAGGTCGTCAAGCAATGAGCACAAATCAGCGAACAAACTTGAAATCTCCGTCAGAAGCACTGAGATTGCTGCAGAAAAGTGTATGGAGATGAGACGATGTCACGCTCACGTGCTTTTGAGTGGTGCAAGAGGTTTAAAGAAGGAAGTGAGGACGTGGAAGATGACCCCAAGAGCGGAAGGCCCTCAACAAACAGGACTGAGGTCAATGTTGAACGCGTCAGACAGATGTTGCGTAGCGATCGTCGGCTGACTGTTCGACTGATGGCAAATGAGCTGGGCATGAATCGGGACAGTATCTGAAAGATTCTCACTGAAGATTTGGACATGCGGAAAATCTGCGAGAAGAGGGTGCCAAAACTGCTGAACGATGACCAGACGGGTCGAAGCATGCAAGTGTGCCAAGACATCCTCGAGCGTCTTGAAACCGAACCAGACTTGCTAGGGACAGTCATCACCGGTGATGAGTCATGGATCTTCGAGTACGACCCGGAGGGGACCCGTTTTGAAGACGTGGACGACATCAAAAAGGCCGTGACGACGGAACTGCGGAGGATCCCGGAAGAATCCTACCAGGAGTGCATGCAAGAGTGGCAGAAAAGGATGGAAAAGTGCATTAGACTCCAGGGGGATTAATTTGAAGGAGAAAACTCTTAGTGTGAAGTTTGGGTTTGAAATAAATCTTTTGTGACCTCAGTCCTGGAACTTTTGTGACCCACCTCGTATACATATATATATATATATATATAATATAAGATCAAAAGATGGTTAAAGGAGTTCCATGTATTTTATTATGCGCATTTCAAAAACAAACATCATCATGCAATAATATTTGTGTTTTCTTCAGATAAAACAGGAGAACATGATATGAAGGCTAAAAAACACTTGTGGATAGTGCAGTTTTAAATCAACATATCATGTTGATTTAAAACTGCACTATCCACAAGTGTTTTTTAGCCTTCATATCATGTTCTCCTGTTTTATCTGAAGAAAACACAAATATTATTGCATGATGATGTTTGTTTTTGAAATGCGCATAATAAAATACATGGAACTCCTTTAACCATCTTTTGATCTTATATTATGCATACTCCAGTCCTACAAACTGTAGAGTGCTTCTTATCCGATATCTGCATTGCTTTATTGTACTACAAAACTAAATTTCACTGCTCATTCTTAGTACCGCTGATACTTAAATGTATGTATACGTACATACATATATGTATACAGACGTACAGTAGTATGTATATATATACATACATGCACACATATATATATGTATGTATGGCTTTAGCGATCATTTATTAAAATGTTCGGTTTGTTTGTAAACAAACAGCCCGAATTACCCCGTACAGGGATCGGCAACCATCGTTGCCCTTTTGTTCAACACTGACACAGGAACGATGTACTAGTTTCAACCTCATTAACTATCGTCAGCATCGTATACCTTCCTGTCAGATGATTGAGCGTTTGAAAGTATATATTTTCCTTATGCATATTAACGGCTGAGCAGCCTAATTTGCATATCGAGTGACTTAGTCGGCCAGGGTACTGAAAACGATAAATGGAAAAGAATGAAACGAAATTTCATTTCTCACTCTTAGTACGGCAGATACTTAAATGTAATTATGTATACGTACATACATATATGTATACACACGTACAGTAGTATGTATATATATATACATACATGCACACATATATATATGTACGTATGGCTTTACCGAACATTTATTATAATGTTCGGTTTGTTTGTAAACATCCTTACATTTAAGTATCAGCCGTATTATCAGTGAAAAATGAAATTTCGTTTTATTCTTTTCCATTTCCATATATATATGTGGTCATGTATGTATATATATACATACTACTGTACGTCTGTATAGATAATTGTATGTACGTATACATGCTTACATATATATATATATATACACATATACAGGAATAGTCCAGAAATAGCCGTAGAAACGGCTTGAGCTCTGTCGTCAGGGTCCAACACGTTCATATATATATATATGTATATATATATATATATATATATATTTATATAAATTAATAAAAACAATGAATAGAAACAAAGAACAAAAGTTCCTTATATTTAAAAATTCATCATTTTACGATCGTTTCTAGGATATATATGTGTGTTGGTATGTATATCATATAGATCTATGTAAAAATATTACAAACTATCAGAGGAAATATACATTCATATTTTTTCATTGTTTTTATTAATTTATCTTGACTCTGTTTTCCTATGATTTTCATCGAAAATTTTTGAATGCAACTTCTCTATTTGGATTACATTGAGTTTTCATACGGATTGGACACTACCGTATATTTTGGTAGATTTGTCTATATATATATATATATATATTTATATATATATTTATATATATGACATGTTTGGCCTATATACTTTATATACTGTATCTTAGGTAATATATAATCTTGTGCCAATTACAGGCTACTTTCACTAACAGATATTTAATTGGTGATTAAATCATCAAACGTGTTTTATACTGATACTTATATTTTTGAAAACATAATATCTTAATATTACACGAAATATCTTGTCATCACCACTTCTTCCACTCATAGTCGGTTTATACGTGAGTTTATGAAGTGGTTTTATGTTATTAGTTTACACGTGCTTCGATTATCATCGGATATATATGATGGTTAGTTAGAAATCATTCAGTTTATCAGACATCAATTAAAAGAAGCCTACCAATGTTTACTGTGATACTTAAATATGTTCACATACTAAGCGACTAAGAAATATAAACACGTATATATATATATATATATATGTGCATCTATATATATATATATATATATATATATATATATATATATATATGTGTGTGTGTGTGTGTGTGTGTATGTGTGTGTGTATGTATATATATGTGTGTACCGTATGTTGTTTGCATATTATAGTCATGCACATTATATGGCATATGCACTAGTCTAACAGACTTTCTTTTCACGGTCACTATATTCTCTTCATGATGAAATACGCGTACGTAAATACAGCTATATTTAATGATTTCATCACTTATACAGTTATCATATTTCCAAATACATGTAGAAATATATGTGTATTTGTCCACATTTATTTATTGATAAATATTCCTTGGGAAATTATGCACAATGAATGAAGTAATATTCATAAGTTTTCTCGATATGTTTATGAAAGTAAAATCTTGTGACAGCTAATTGGCTTCTAATCTCTTTAATAACATTTTACGTATGAACATATTGGTGGCATAGTATGGTTTTATATATTTGTCACAATATGACACGAAAAACGGGTTTGGAATGTAATGATTTACTTTAGCTCGAATGCATACGCAGCTATCAAATGCTACAGAGTTTTTCTCCATTCATCGTCGATATGAAGTGCTCTACTGTATTCATCATTAAAGTTATACATCTAGCTGAATTATGTGAAGTTACATGTCTCACATTCTACGTTTCGATACTGAGTCTGCTGAGCTTTAAATCAATTTATATATAAAATTAGGAGAGTGAATGATGCTCTTTCTTATCTATTGGTCTAGTCTAGCTATACTGCTTGGAGAGAAGGTACTTTTATAATATATTGTAAAATTCACAATTATCAAACTAAAAGCTTATCGGAATTTGATAACGAATTATAATGTACGTCTTTTATACTTTAGAAAATATTGGCATGTAAGCAATGCATGTATAAGTTTTTCGTTTATTGGTTGCGTCCCTATTATAAAGAAACGTTTGATTTCAATCTGAGAAAAAATTATTCTGCATTAAAATTTAAAAATACCCTACAAATCAAAATAGAAATGATTAGAAAAAAAAGTTTCGATGGATTTACAATGTAGATGATAGATGCCCGAGATGATACAATTCATTACTAGGATAACCTTGATTGTCATGATTGTTTGACAGGCACTAAATGTTGTAGTTTATGGTTGCCGGTAACCACTGTCAATAGCAGAAGCATGATCTTAGATTTTAAAGCCATTGCCTAGGTGATGTTTTTGTTGTCACTGAATAACATTTTAACAACTAGAAAATATACATTTAGTCAGTTGGTATTTAAAAATGTCTCAATATATATGCATGGAAATGCCTTCAAACATTCATCAATTCCGAAATTCAGTTTAAACGTTTAAAATGTTATGTGATGTTCTACGTCTCTTGTAGAACATCATATAGCATTTTAAACGTTTAAACTGAATATCGGAATTGATGAATGTTTGAAGACATTTCCATATATATATCCGGGTAATTAAACTGAAGGGGATTACTCTTTTCGGGAATACATTTTTGTCGGAGCATTTGGTTCTTAATGGAAACATTGATGATATAGTTATTAGTGTTAACGCCCTTTAAACATACATAGTTCAATGTTAAAATGATAGTTTCTTTAGTCGTTCAGTGTATATATTTGTTGGTAAAATCTTTTTATAGAGGGTTATGTTGATTTCAATGTTAAATAACATAGAATGATATACAGCTATATTAGGAAAGGCAAAAAAAAAAGAGCTGTTGTTCTAGTTGTAATATATTTTCTCTAATAAAATATAGAATTTTTTATGTTGATTTTTATCTTCATTTGCAAACATGAAATTTCCCAAACACACATACATAAATGCTTCCATACCTATCTATCTCCCCCCCCCCCTCTCCTCGCAATTAATATATC
Organism: Eledone cirrhosa; assembly: GCA_964016885.1. NCBI lineage: Eukaryota > Metazoa > Mollusca > Cephalopoda > Octopoda > Eledonidae > Eledone > Eledone cirrhosa. Next base: position 97,863,617 of record OZ024741.1, read on the forward strand.
AAACTATCTATCTCTCTCTCTCTCTCTCTCTCTATATATATATATATATATATATATATATATATATATACGTGGTGCAGATGTGATATTCTAGTATACATAATTTCATGAACGTGACATAAACTAATTCAATCGTGCATTGATGTATTAAATATATCGGTGTTTTATATTTAGAGCTATGAAAATGAAATTGCTTTCATACCTGAAAATTCAAAATATTATACGAGACAACATTTTGTGAATATCATGTTTATGAATTGAAAAGTAAAAGAATAAAAATTGTTGACGTGCAGGTACATTATGTGAAATACGCTTTTCATAATACCTTAAGCCACTGATGAATATGTATATTAATGATTAGAGCTCATAATAAACTATCAATTATATCTGTTAGATCATAGCTCTATTGGAACGCATAGCTAGGAAACGTTATATCTTTTCTGTATTTGGGATATGATATTTGCCAGTACTATCTGGGAATATCTGCGTCCACAGATATTAGAGGATTCCGATTAGAGTGAATTCAATGATGCTGATATTTAATCTGTTTAGATAACAAATATATGCCCTACGGATTTATATATTATTGCACATAGAAAAGGTATCTTAATTCATCACCAGTTTTGTCAGTATTGGTAGAGCGTCCGATAATATTCTTTACGGCATAGATTTATGTCCATTTACGTAAGCTTTGCCGTTCATCCTTAAGGGGACGATAAAATAAAGTACTAGTAATGCACTTGGGTATATTTAATCAAACTTTCACCGCCTCCAAACTTGTTGGACTTGGGGCTAAATCAGAAAATATTGTTATTATTATTATGATTGTGGGGGGAGTGGATTGTCAGAATCGGTAGAGCATCGGAGAAAATGCTTGGCGGTATAGAGTTATGGCCCTTTACGTTCTGAGAACAAATCCGGCCGAGGTTAACTTTGCTTTTAATCCTTACGGGCTCGATAAAATAAAGTACCAGTAATACACTAGAATGATTGCTGGCCCTGTGCCAAAAGTAGAAACAATTATTAATATTATTGTATTGAGAGAAGTAATGCCTTCCAACATATATGTTGAAGCATACGTCTACCTGTATATTGTAGGAGAAGAATTGGGAGAGGGCACTTTGCCCTAGTAGACAGGGTGAGCGTGGCTTTCTACTATAGTGATCCTGTTTTTTAAATGTTCATTTTCTGTTATCAATTTAATTTTACCTCTGAAAAAACCCATACTGTATCGTCCTATTCCGTCTTTAATGTTTCCTTAATGTGAGCCCTCTGTGGCCAGTAAGGAAATTATTATTATTATTATTGTTATTGTTATTCCTTGAATCTCAGTCATTGATGTTGGTTAACTGGAAAGTCCGTTGGATTGAATATCAAGCCACTACCTGCAGCCTCAGATATTCAGGACGTATCGGAGGGTTCTTGCCGTTCCAAGCAAGCATGCCTTTTGAAGCGTTCCAAAAAGCGTGAAGGGGCCGATTTTCTTTAACCATCCCTGGAAACCTTTGGAGATAGTCCCCAGTGCGCCTATGACAATCGGGATCACTTTGACTTCATGGCAGTTCCAAATCCTTTTGACCTCCCACTTTAGGTCCTGGTATCGGTTAATTTTCTCCCTCTCCTTCTCTTGCACTCTCGTGTCGAACGGGCAGGCCACATCCACAATCAGGCACGATCTTTTTTCTTTGTCCACAACCACCAGGTCAGGTCTATTGTGTTCCAGTTTTTTGTCCGTCTGTATCCTAAAATCCCACAGCACCTTCACCTGACTGTTCTCCATCACCGCCTCTGGCCTATGCTCATACCATTTCTCAGAATGTGGTAGATTGTTTACTTTGCACAGGTGCCAGTGGATCACCCTGCCCATCACATCGTGTCTCCAGCCCTTATAGTGGGTCTGGGCTAGGTGTTTACACTCGGACACAATGTGAGCCACAGTCTCCTCTCTCTCTCCACAGATCCTGCACAGTGGGCTAGCCTCCTCCTTGTAGATATGGTGCTTCAACCACTTCGTTTTGAGGGCCTGCTCCTGCGCAGCCATTAGCATTCCTTCTGTAGCCTTTTTGAGGTCTCCTCTTCTCAACCAGTTCCATGTCTGTGGATCTCTAAATTCAGTTTTCTCAAAGAAGGTACTATGAAGGGATTTTCCCTTAAGGCTGCTCTTCCTCCTTGATGTTATTTCCTCCTTGGGTATCCCCTGGCCTACTGTCCCCTCCTTCAGTACAGCTCTGAGCATTGGCTCCTTACTATAGGTCACGTATTTGTATAGGTTGTTTTTCTCCATCTGAACACAGTCCTCTATGCTGATAAGACCTCTTCCACCCTCAGATCTCCTTAGGTAGAGTCTATCGACATCACTCCTCTTGTGGAACATGTTGTAGATAGTCAATAGCTTCCTAGTCTTCCTATCCATTTCTTTTTGTTCAGCAACATTCCATCTCAGAATTCCCGCACTGTACCTAATAATAGACACAGCTCGGGAATTTACTGCGCTTATGGCATTTCTGCTGTTCAGATGTGACTTCAATACGCTCCTTACTCTCCGAATGTATTCAGTTCTTAACAATTCCTTCATTTTTTTGTTCTTTATGCCATCAGCCTCCAGAACGCCCAAATACTTGTATCCTTCCTCAGAGTCAATTTCCTTTATCATCTCACCTGTTGGTATCTGGATCCCGTTACTTCTGCTCAACCTACCCCTCCTCATCACAATGACTCCACATTTACCAATACCAAACTGCATACATATATCACTGCTGAAAATACGGACAGTGTCAACAAGCACATCCAACTCCTTCTCACTTTTCCCGAAGAGCTTAAGATCGTCCATGAAGAGGAGGTGATTGATGGTAAGCTCTCCCCTTCCCAACTTGTATCCTGCTCTCACTTTTCGCAGCATAATGGTCAAGGGCATCAGGGCAAGGACAAACAACAGAGGGGACAGGCTATCTCCCTGGAAGATACCTCTCTTGATCTTCACGCTTCCCAAGGATACTCCAGTTGATGTCAACTCTGTCTCCCAGGACCCCATACTCCTGCCCAGCAACTGTCTGATGTTATCTGCCACCCTGAAGATCTCCAGGCTTTTGGTGATCCAGGAATGAGGCACCATGTCAAATGCCTTTCTGTAGTCTATCCATCCCATGGCAAGATCAGTGTGTCTCCTCCTGCAATTCCCCATTACCATCTTATCAATAAGCAACTGGTCCTTTGTACCACGTGACTTCTTTCGGCATCCTTTCTGTTCGTCCGGCAACAAGTTGTTTGTGTGGAGGTGATGGTAGATTTCCTCAGACACAATGCTCGTCAACAGTTTCCACATTACGGGCAGACATGTGATAGGTCTATAGTTGGTAACATCATTACCCTTGATTCGGTCTTTCATTATCAGAACTGTGGTACCTTTTGTCAACCACTCTGGCACCTCACCCGACACCAAGCAGTCATTGAACATGGCCGTCAGCTTCGGGTGGAGGGATGTTAAATGTTTAATCCAATACCCCTGCACACCATCTGGGCCTGGTGATTTCCAGTTGGTTAGTTTTTTGGCTTGCCCCTTAAGAGTTTCAACTGTGATACTCAAATCAGTCTGTTGCTGTGCCTGCTCACCGATCTCCCTCTGTACTGTCTCAATCCACCCTGCCTGGGCATTGTGTCTAACATCCTGCTCCCATATTCCTCTCCAGAATGTTTTAGCTTGTTCCGCCCCAGGGATCAAGTCGTTGCCTCTTTCTTTCCCCTCAAGCTGTCCAAACAGCATCTTCTGGTTGTTGTCGAACATGCGGTTCTGTTTATACTGACTGACTCTGTTCTCGTATCGCCTGATTTTGGCACTCTTTGCTACAATGCGTTGCTTCAATTCCTCTATGATAATATTTAGCTTTTTACTCCTAGTTTTGTATTTTATTTCCAGTCTATTTTTAGTGCCTATGTTTTTTAGTGTCCCATTCAGTAGTGACTCAAGCTTTCCTATGTCATTTCTCATTTCCCCGATTTGCCCACTCAGTCGCTTCTTCCACCACGGCTCTGCTCTTTCTTGTCTGTTGTTTCCTCTCGCTTTTATACCAAGTAGTTTCCTCACCGTATTTGCTGTTGCTTTGAGGATATTGTTGCACTGGTGAAGACTCCTCGCCTCAAGGTATGGGATGACTTTGTTTACCTTAGCTGTTGTTTCTTTTAACTTTTTCCTGTCTACAAATCTTAGGTTCATAGGTCTCCCACTATCATTGTTCAACTCATCTACCACTAAATTTAGGATGTCAACCGAATCTTGTCCTAGCCCGTCAGCATTCATCTCCTCAGTGGCCGTATCTCTGTTCCAGGTATTATTTATCTCAGTATTCAGATCATTGTCTGCTTCGGGTGGTTCCTCCGTTCTCAGGACCTCCTCACCTTCATTTCCCGCCGGCTCGCTTGTCTGGCATACTACACCCGCCATCTCCAAGCCATTCTCTCTGCTCAGTTCCTCCAGTTCCAGCTCGCTTATCCACCCATTAGTTCTTATTACCCGAGCCTGCCCGGCCAATTTTTGTTCATCTAATTTAAATAAACCAATCTCGTTCCAGATGTTATGCATCCGTCTCCTGTAGCCCCTCTCCTTGGGGTTACTTTTCAGGTAGCATTGCATAACAGTTCTATTCAATTCTTTCGTCCAGTTGGTTCTGGCCCCTTTCCTTCTTCTTCTTCCTCCAACATCAGCAGTATTTGGTTGACAGTCAGGTTCCTGCTGCTGAGCCAGGGGGCACCTGTTGGGTGAGAGTCTGTCACATGACGTTCTAGTCTCCATTTCACCGTTATTCGAACTGTTTATGTTCGATATTTAAACACTCTTATCGAGGATTGGCGAATGTATGTTTACATAGCCATCTGTGGATCCGCCATCCCACTTGGCCCTTGTGTGGCATTATCACCACGCTCTATACGGACACACATAAACAAACAAACACACGGGCAGAAAGGGCCCCAAAAATGAATAAGCATAAGTTTCATTGTAATGTAGTATTCGAATGTCTGACTTAGTTTTTGTTTTTTAAGTTTTACTTTTTCCCCCCTCTTCTCTGTCCGTCCGCCTGCTTCTCTCTTCATTCTTATTTTCTTTACGTTTTTGGGGTTTCTTTTTTTGTTTTTGTTTTTCTCTGTTTTTCTCGTTTTTTACTGTTGTTGCTGTGCTGCTTTTGTTGTTTGTTTTTTCTTTTTTCTTTTGAGTCTATCTATATATTTTGATGCCTTCCTCTTTGTTAGTAGTAGGAATTCTATAATGTGGAAGTGGTAGCCAGCAGAGACTGGCGGCGTTGGCGATACTGAGACAGTGGTGGTGGTGATGTCGATACCGAGGCAGTGGTGGCGGTGATGCGACCGTATTACTGTAGTGATGGTGCTGTAGCGGTGGCAGCAGCAGTGAAGGAGTCAGGGGGTGGTGGCGGCGGTGATGGGATAGTGGTGGCAATGATGGCCGTAGTGAGCGGTGGCGGTGGCGGTGAAAATGCTGTTGTGTTTAGTGTACACAGATGATGGGGTGGGTGGTGTATCTAGTTTCTGGTGTTGGTGAGTTTCGCTGTCCTATATAGTGTAGCCAGAGGAGAGGAGGGGGGGGGGGGGGTTCTTATTCTTCCATTTATAGCCATTTTATTATTTTTTGGATATACAGTGTACAATACAAAGTTGAATATTTGAATATTTGAGCCGTATTACTGTAGTGATGGTGCTGTAGCGGTGGCAGCAGCAGTGAAGGAGTCAAGGGGTGGTGGCGGCGGTGATGGGATAGTGGTGGTAATGATGGCCGTAGTGAGCGGTGGCGGTGAAGGTGAAAATGCTGTTGTGTTTAGTGTACACAGATGATGGGGTGGGTGGTGTATCTAGTTTCTGGTGTTGGTGAGTTTAGCTGTCCTATATAGTGTAGCCAGAGGAGAGGAGGGGGGGGGGGGGTTCTTCTTCTTCCATTTATAGCCATTTTTTTTTTGGATATACAGTGTACAATACAAAGTTGAATATTTGAATATTTGAGCCTTATAACAATATATTTTGGGTCCGAATTTTTTTGGGGCTCAAGCCGGGTGCTTTACGTAGCATTTGTACTAAGAGTTGTTATTTCACAAATGATTTAAATATGTTAAAAATTCAAAACTTACGGGAGCGATTTCATGACCTCCGTCACCTCGTGCGTCTTCTTCCCTCCATTATTATTATTATTATTATTATTATTATTATTATTATTATTATTATTAGGGCCGCATATGTGTGAAGACAGTACAAATCTACGGGGGAAAAGGTTCGTAACTTTAAGCTGTTTTAAAGTGTCATTTTTTGTATTTTCTTGTCGTTAACGAAACTTAAGGTACACATCTTTATTTAAAGAGAGGACTACCTCTCAATATTCGGGCTTTAAGCCTGAATATTCAGATTTATTTTTAAAAACTTCGAAAAATATCGCTTCGCCATCCCAAAAAAAAATTATGGAAATGTTTGACCTTGCAACGGTAAACAACGTTCAGGTCAAAAGTTTAAAGGCAGCCACTGTAGATTTCACCAAGACTACGACGGCTAGAGTCATGCCTGTCACCCACTCTACTGAATGTGAAGGCAAAACTAAAAAGCTACCATCACAACCCACTGTGATAGCAGCAGTATCATCTGAAAACGACATCACCACCACCACCACCACCACAACAACAACAACTCAGAGCAATAACGACAATAACACCTACAGCTTCAATGTAAACACGGATGGCGGTGGCAACAGCATCAACAAACAAAACAACAACAACAACACCAATAACAACAGCAAGAATGACAACACCAACAATAAGAGCATCAGAAACACCACATTTGCTGCAGCAACAGCAAAAACAAAGCGCTTATTGAATATTGATATTGATATTAGCGATAAAGACGAACATTTGGCCCAAGCGTGGAGGCTTATTAAACCGGAGAAGTCCCGGGCAAACATGACCATCCCGGACGAGGCAATAGCGACCATGCAAAGGAGGACGTGTTCTTTTGATGCATTTCGGTGCAGACACGAAAAGTGGAACTTGCCAGACAAGCAGAGGTCGAGGCTGCTTTGGAGTGCATCGGAAGTAACATAGAGTATAAAGCAAGAGGCAAACAGTTCGGTACCATCTCGGTACTGTTCAAAACCGAGGCCCTCGCTATTAAGCACTCGGTGACCCCCTGCAGAACGGAACGCATTATCATGCATCCGTCCTACATGGGTAAAAGAACAGTAAAGGTCCGCATTCCCAGCATCCCACCAGCAATGAACATATGGTGGCTGCTGGGATGCGTAATCGAGGAGTGGACAGACACTACCCTCCTGGATATCAAAAGGACAGAGAGAGAGGACTGGTCCGGAATGGATTTGGAGATTCGTCTCCAAATGAAACCGGAGGACATGAACAACATCCCGGATTTTTCCCGCCGGCAGGACGGGACAACAATCCAACTAACCATTGACGGAAGAAGGCCACAATGCTTCGTCTGCGAGGAAGCAACGCATCTGCAAGCCGTCTGCCCACAGCGCAAAAATGCAGGAGGTCGCAAACCTCCTTTGTTGCCAACGCCAGAGTCAGCACGGAAAGCTGCACCACCACCACCACCAAAAACAACACCAACAAAAACACGGACACCAACATCAAAAACAGCCGGATCACCACCAAAACCAAAACCAATCCAAGGGGAAAACCAGGAAAGCTCTCCACGCCCACTACCCCCTCAATTATACAGATAGACAAAACAATAAACGCACACACAGAGACAGAGACACTCACAGCCACAGACCCTTTGTCTTCTAGCAGCGAAGATGAAGGAAAACCCAAAAGTGCAAAAAAAAACAGAGAAAACTCACAAAAAAGCCCCAACAAAACACAAAAACATACACAACAAAAAATACAGACACCACTAACGCAAACACTTCCCCAATAACATCATCACCAACAGCAACATCGGCACCACCTCCACAATCCCCGAAACGCAAACAACCTAAACAAACACAAGTACAAATAAACACACAAATACCTGAAATTGCAAACACCACACCTACAACAAACACAGACATACCCGAAACAACACCACCAAAACCATCACTACGACAGTCACCAAAACGAAAACAAATAAAACCACACCAACAAAATGTTAAAAACTTCATGCTTGTCAAAAGGGCCAACGATAAACTGATGGCCCTCTTAGCATGAAGCGAGGACATTCAAACAGAGGGGGAGATTTTTGAACTGAACACATTTTACGTGCCAGAAGATTTGCTTCTGGTCCGAATGTCACTCAATTCCTTCAAAGAAATTGGAGAGAGCTTTCCTCAAGACGTGGGAAACCCGAATGTGAAACCCACATCAAGGCTTTTAAAAGGGTTCCGAAAGGAACCCCACCAACCATGGAGGTCGAACCACCCGACTTTCAGAAGACCCCGGGTGGTAAGTAAACCTTCCCTCTCTCTCTTAGCTTACCAATATGGCCATACTAAGAGTAGGAAGTTTAAATGTTCGCGGCCTGGGGTCACCCTGGAAGCAGGGTCCCCTGCTAAACGACCTCAGGTCGCTGGAAATGGATGTGATTGCCGTAAGCGAGACCATAATTTCCGACACGCGCGCACTAGCCCCCATTTTCGACGACTATCAGATCTTCGCATCTGTTAGCAGACCGGGAATGGGGGGTGGGGTGGCAGTGCTGTTTAGGAAAGGACTGGATCTCGAGGTAAGGTCGATCTTCCGGGACCCGGACGGTAAGTTGTTGGTCTTGGATGTGAGCAGTAGCAAAGGTGATGCCTTTAGACTGCTGGCCGTCTACGCCCCTACAGGGGCCGGACGACCGGACTTCTTTAGGCGCCTGGAGACCTTTCTGGGTACGTCTCGCCCTTTACTGTTAGCGGGGGAATGGAATGGCATCTTAGACGCACTCTGGGATTGTGTGGGAGTAGCCGATAGGAGCGGGGTGTGCAAAAGCCTCAAGCACCTACTCAGCCAGTTCCAACTGTCTGACAGTTATCGACTAGATTTCCCCAATGTGCCAGTATGGACATGGACCAACCGAATGGGGTCATCTAGATCATATATAGACAGGATCTTCATTAGGGAAATAGATAGAAATAGTGTGGGCTGCCCACTTTTTAAAACGGTCGCCTATTCATATCACAAATTTGTGATCTGTACGGTCGGCCTAGATAAAACGCGTAGGTTAGGACCGGGTTATTGGAAGCTGAACATGTCATTTCCGGCACGTAAGGCTTACAGGGACCGAGTCAACAATTTAGTTAAGCAAAAGTTGACAGGGGGATCATCAACAACAGATGGTGGGGGGCCCTCAAAAGAGAGATTAGAGTAACTTCGATAGAGTTCAGCAAAGAACTAGCGTTAGAGAAAAATAGAAAGGAGGGGGAGCTGGTAGATAAGTTAGACGAGGCTATTTGTAGTGGCATTGCAACTGACGTGCTAGCGGTGAGAATGGCATTAGACCATTTCTTCAATGCGAAACACGAAGGTTGCATTGTCAGAGTTAATGCGCGTGCGCTGAGAAACGTGGGAACCAAAGCTGTTCAATGGGCCCGCGTGGCGGAGGCGCAGCGTGGTAATAAAACCACAATTAGGTCTTTGGCGGACCGCACGGACACGAGATAAGCGATTCCAAGCGGATGTGTGAGGCCTTTCGCCAGCATTTTGCTCAGTTGTTCGGGGAGAGTGGTCAGTCAGAGATAGTAGCTGATTTCAGTCCCTACCTTGACGGGAAGTATTCCCAGAATGGGTGTATTCCCAGTTCTGTGAGCAGGGGAGTGGTGACGCTGATAAGGAAAGACGAGGACAAGAGGGAAACATTAGAGAACTTCAGGCCCATAACTCTGCTCAACACAGAGTTTAATATTTTGGCCAAGGTTTTAGCAAAGAGATTGGCGCTTGTCGTCGAAGATTTGGTTAGGGAGGCGCAAACTTGCGCAATCCCAGCCAGGTCCATACACGGCAATCTCCACCTCATGCGATACATCATAGAGAGGGTAGGGTGTAAACCTGGCTTCGGTGGGGGCACAGATCAATTTAGATCAATCAAAAGCATTCGATAGGCTCGACCATCGGTATCTGGATTTTGTCTTCAAAGCAGCAGGCTTCGGCCCTGTCTTCAGAAGCTGGATCGCTGCAGTGCACAGCGTCACACGCTCGGTGGTCAAGGTTAATGGTCACCTCTCGGAACCATTTCGGCACTCCCGATCGGTCCGTCAAGGGTGCCCTCTCTCTTCCCTTCTGTACGTATGGACTCTCGAGCCTTTACTGCGGAAGCTGGAGCTGTTGCAGGGCATCCCACTCGAACCGGGACGTGGAAAGGCGGTGTCAGCTTATGTGGACGACATCACCATGATGATGTCGAACACCTCAGAAATCATGGTGGTCGGCACCTTATTGAAGGAATATGAAAGGTTGACAGGAGCCAAACTTAACCCGGAAAAGTCGGTGGGCTTGTAGCTCGGAACCTGGAGAGGCAAGCCCATGCCGTCCAACAGCGTCGTGGGGCGCTAGACGAACGGACCGGTAAATTTCTCGGGGTTTGGTTTGGACCAGACCTCCAGGTGGAAAAGAATTGGAGCGAGGTAACGAGCAGAATAGCCAGTCTCACCCAAAGATGGGCTGGGAGGAAGCTATCACTGAAAGGTCGCGCGGAGGTAGCGAATGCGTACATCGCGTCCGTCATCTACTACCACCTGACCGTCGTGCCTTGCCCCCGTCCGCGCCTCGTCAAGTTGGAACGGCTCCTCTTCAAATTCTTGTGGAGAGGACAAGTTCCGTTGGTGAGGCGGTCCATCTGCTGCCAGCACCCTCTACGCGGAGGGCTGGGCATGCCGTGGCTAATGATGCGCAGACATGCGTTGAGGCTGCGACATCTCCAGATATTCTGCCTTAACGGTGAACAGGTGTGGTCGCTGTTTATCAGACGGGCCTTTCCGCAGCTCATCTCTTTGACTGAGCTGCAGTCCTGGGTCAAGAAGAGACCGACACTGGGTTACTGGCATCTGGAATGTTGCCAGTAACTCACTGCCCTCTACCAAGCGGGCAATGCGATCAGTAGAACTTCCACTCTCGAGTTCTATAGAGGATTAGTGGTGGGCAAGTGCGATGACGCACTTGGAGAAGATTTGGGCCTCGACGAAGTCGAACTGACCAGTCTGTACCGGAGGAATTTTGAGCCGGGGACGATGGACAATTTCCAAAAATCCCTCGTTTGGCAGTGCTACCGGGGGGCACTGCCGGTTCGGGATAAACTCTACAGGCACGGAAGTGCTGTCAGACAGACCTGCCCGTGATGCGCACAGAACGACGAAACCGTTCTGCACGCACTTGTCCAATGTCCGTGCATTACTGACGTGTGGAGATATGTCGAACAGCTACTGTCGTGTGTGGAACGAATCCGGCTATCGCCCGAGTTCATAGTGAAGATCGATCCACTGCCTTCCTTAGGTCAGGAAGAGCAGGAAATATTCCTCTGTCTGGTGGCAGTTGCGAAAGAGGTTATATGGTGGACCAGGTTAAAAGGACTGAAGACAGACACTTTTCTCTTCGGCCAATCCCTCATCAACTTCTTCAAGTTTCCCCTGGAAAGGAAGGTGAGGGTGGAGAGAGAAGTGCTTCCCCCCAGTACATTTGCTAAAAGGTGGGTGAATGTGGCGAGAATGGCTCGTGAGAATGGGACTACTCTGACCATGCGCCTATAGGCTAGCTAACTTGAGGAGAGGGTGATCTTCCTGGGTGCCCTAGAAGCGCAGGGTGGTTCAGGATTGGTGGGGTACCCGAGTCACCCCAAGGTCGTCCAGCCCCTATAGGGGAATTTATTTTGTTATATTTATGCATAGTTTATTTTATATTTTTATATTTTCATTGTTATTATTATTATTATTATTATTATTATTATTGGCGACCTACGTAGTAAATCGTATCATCGTGAGCTCCGCAAAGGTTTGTTATTTCCGTTTGTTAAAAATTGCCATTTATGGAAAATTTTTATTGTTAACTATATATAAGCGCACATACATTGTTTTCCGAAAAGGACACCCAAAAAGATTGGGGCCTTGTGCCCCAAAATTTAAACTTTTATGATTATCAAAAAATTTCTTTGAAAAAAAAATGGCTAATTCACCACTGCACCAAACAGCTGAAAGACTTTCTCACAAATTAACACCTCACACCGACACCGCCATTGTAAATGATTATACGTCTTCCAACACAAACAATTAAAGCACTAGCAATATTTTAAATTTGTCTCAGGCAGACATTCATTTCCCGCCATTACCAATGACTGCAGGTGTTAAAGCCGCCACCACCACCACCACCGCGACAACCCCCACCCCCACCAGCACGCGACAACAGAAACAAAAGGAAAAAATAAATCAACTCGTGATGTCGAAATATTTTCAACCAAAATGGACTCTCCCAAACCGACTTTCACTGACGTCACCACCACCACAACTGAAACTAAAATTAATAATAACAAAAATAACGATAGCAACAACAACAACAATGACATTAAAAAAACCACCCTGAGTTTTGCCAGAGGAGCAAAACAGTTCGAAACATTTACGGTAACTCAGCCTCAACCCCCCCCCCCCACACACACACACATACACACCTAATAAAATGGAGCATCGGCGCCTATGCACCGTGTCGTATCGAACAATAAATGTAAAATCGCGCCGAGTGGAACGGGTATCCGAGTCCCAAATCCAAAAAGCTTTGGGACATGTGTGGGAAAGAAAAACCCACATCAGACGTGGGCAGAAGTTTGGAACCGTGGACGTGTTCTTTGAAACACCAGAGGAGGCTAGAGAACACTCCATGACCCCATTAAGAAGTGACGACTTTACACTCGTCCCAAGCTATTGTGGCCAGAGACTCGTAAAGATCAGGGTGACCCACGTTCCACCGGCCATCGAAATTCCCTGGCTAATAGCGGCCGTCCTCGCCGGCATCGAAGCCAACACAAAGATAATAGCAATAGCAAAAGAAAAGCAGGAGAACTGGTCCGGATCTGGGATGGAGCTCCTGATCCAAGCGGACAAAAAAAGCATTGAGGAGATCCCAGAGGTAATAGACCTCATTGACGGCAGCCACCTCACCGTAATTGTCGAGGGCAGAAGGCCTAGGTGTGTCGTTTGTGGTGAAGGAACCCACCTAAGGGCTTTCTGCCCTCAGGCTAAAAGGTTGAGGCCACCTCTCCTACCCACTCCAGTGACACAACCATCAACACCACCAGTAGCAGAGATGGCAGCAACAACTGTAGCAGCAACAACAGAAGAAACTATAACAGCAACAACCCCAGCAACAGTAGCAAAACCAACCCCACCACCACCAGCAAAACCAACACCACCACCACCCAACGCTTCAGAACTAGCACCAGCGCCTACACCATCCACCACGCCACAACCAAAACTAACGCCTGTGGAGGATTTTCCACTCCACAGCCTATCACAACTGGAGACAGATTGTGACGACGAGGAGTGGGAAATGGTATCAGGAAAAAAAAAAAGAAACCAAAAAAGAAAAAAATTATCTCCCTTCCCCCTCCAAAAACAAAATACAGAGGGAAACAAATAAATTAACAAACAAAAAACTTAGGACACATATGCCACGATCCACACCAGCATCACCAACCCCATCAACCCAAACACCAACACCATCACCATCATTAACCCCAACACCACCATCACCTACACCACAAAAGTCACCAAAATGCGAAACAAACAAACCCACAACAAACGCAAACAAAACAAAACAACCAAAACGATACACACTACAGAGCATTAAATTTGAACTACAAGCAATTATTACACTACATCCAACACAACACCAGCATCACAGAAAAAGACTACACAACAACCCAAAAATGCACACAACCTCCACACATACAAATCACTCGCATCACACAGAAAACGTACATGACACTAAAACAAAAATTCCCCAAAGACATCGGAGACTTCCGACAAACACTCTCCAGGAGGATTTATAAGGACAACCTTCCCGAGGAAGCCACAAGCAGTGAAAAGGATGGAAAAACCGTCCTTCCCCTACGAGAAGTAAGGTAAGTGGTCTTTCCCATCTTTTCCACTCCTTTTCAACATGACCTCACTCAGAATAGGCAGCATAAATGTGCTGCTTGGGGTCGTCATGGAAGCAGGGCCACCTGCTCAACGACCTCAGGTCACTAAACATAGATATAGTGGCCATCAGCGAGACCAGAATCTCCGAAGCACGGGCCTTCGCACCGATCTTCGGCGGCTACGATGTGTACGGATCTCCCAGCCGTCCGGGATCGGGGGGAGGAGTTGCTGTGCTTTTTCGGAGAGGTTTGGATCTTGCCATACGGGCCATCTTCCTGGACCCAGAAGGTAAGTTGGTGGTGCTGGACGTGACCAGCGGAGAAGGGCAAGCTTTCAGTTTAGTGGCCGTCTATGCCTCGACAGGAGCAGGGCCGCCTGATTTCTTCCGGCGTCTGGAGACCTTTCTTGGAACGTCCCGCTCTTTCTTGTTAGTGGGCGACTGGAACGGGATCTTAGATGCACGCTGGGATTGTGTGGGATTAGTGGATAGAGAAGGATGGTGCAAGAGTCTCACCAACCTGCTCAGGCGTTTTGAACAGTATGACAGGTACCGAATGGATTTCCCGAATGTACCAATGTGGACTTGGACAAATCGGATAGGGTCATCCAGATCCTATCTAGATAGAGTATTTTGTAGGGAAATAGATAGGTCTAGCATAGGCTGTCCACAATTCAAGATAGTCAGCTACACGGACCACAAATTCGTGATCTGTGTGCTTGACTTAGATAGGCTTCATAGACGAGGACCCGGCTACTGGAAGCTGAACGCGTCCTTACCAGCGCGCAAGGCCTACAGAGACCGGATTAGCGAACTAGTTAAGCGGGCGTTGTCGGGGGCCATCGTCACAAACAAGTGGTGGTTTGCTCTGAAAAGAGCAATTAGAATAGAGTCCATTAGGTTTAGTAAGGCTTTAGCAATAGAGAAAAATAGAGCAGAGGGAGAATTAGTTAGAAAATTAGACGAGGCGCTTAGCAAAGGCATCGCGACCGACGTACTTGCGGCGAAATTGGCCCTTGACCAATTCTTCAATGGAAAGCACGAAGGCTGCGTTGTCAGAGCTAGTGTGCGTGCTCTCAGAAACGAGGGGACGAAAGCTGTTCAATGGGCCCGAGTGGCGGAGGCGCGTCGTGGCAATAAAGCCACGATCCGGTCTTTGGTGGACCACGACGGGCGCATGCTACTCGATCCCGAGCAAATGTGTGAAGCTTTTCAGCGACACTTTGCTCAACTGTTCCGGGGCAGTGGCGGGCCGGATCGAGGGATGGTCTTTAGTGTCTACCTCGACGGACTGCCGCGGCTTTCGGCAATTGAGGCGGAGTGTTGCGAAAAGCCGATAACAACCGCTGAAGTACGGGAGGCAATGACTGGCTGCACAAGGGGTAAATCGCCTGGTTCAGATGGTCTGCCCTATGAACTTTACGTACAAATGCCAGACATGTTCGAAGGCCTCTTGGCGGACGTCTACTGCAACTGGCAACAGAACGGGAGAATTTCCAGCTCTGTGAGCCAAGGAGCGGTGGCGCTGCTGAGAAAGGATCCGAACAAGGGGGATAACATAGATAATTTTAGGCCCATAACTCTGCTAAACACAGAGTTCAAGATTTTGGCCAAGGTGCTAGCAAAGAGGTTGGCGCTTGTCGTTGGTGGTCTGGTGGGAGAGGCACAGACATGCGCCATTCCCGACAGATCCATCCACGACAACCTCCACCTCATGCGATACATCGTAGAGAGGGTAGCTAGGGAACCTGGCACGGGCCGGTCTTTGATCAATTTAGATAAGTCGAAAGCCTTCGATAAGCTCGACCATCGTTACCTAGCGGCAGTCCTGAGGGCGGCTGGCTTTGGGCCCGTCTTCAGAGGCTGGATCGCTGCCATGCACAGCGACATCTGCTCTGAAGTGAGAGTGAACGGTCACCTTTCGGAACCGTTCAACATCATGCGCTCGGTCCGCCAAGGATGTCCCCTCTCGTCCCTATTGTACGTATTGACTCTCGATCCATTACTGCACAAACTAGAGACGTTGAGGGGGGTCCTGCGCGAACTAGGATGCGGAAGATCCGTGTCAGCATATGCGGTCGATGTCACCGTAGTGGTGTCGAACGCCAAACACATCGAGGCGATCGGCACTACACTAAGAGAATACGAAGCGGTGACAGGAGCAATGATCAACCAGGAAAAGTCAGTGGCCCTGCAGCTCGGCACCTGGAGAGGCAGGTCCATGACGTCCAACAGCGTCGTCGGGCGCAGGACGGACGGACCGGTTAAATTGCTAGGGGTCTGGTTTGGTCCGGACCTCCAGACGGACAAAAACTGGGACGAGGTGACGAGCAGGATGGCTTCTCTCACCCAGAAATGGGCCGAGAGGAACCTATCCCTGAAAGGTCGAGCGGAGGTGGCTAACGCGTACATCGCGTCCGTCATCTACTACCGCCTGACCGTCGTACTTTGTCCTAAGCTCCGCCTGACAGCGCTGGAGCGTTTGCTCTTTCGCTTCTTGTGGAAGGGACGCGCTCCGATGGTCAGGCGGTCCATCTGCTGTCAACACCCGCTACGTGGAGGGCTGGGCATGCCGTGGCTGATGATGCGCAGACACGCGCTCAGGCTACGACATCTCCACCTCTTCCTCGACGGTGATCAGGTGTGGTCGCCGTTTGCTACACACGTTTTTCCCCAGCTCGTCTCCTTGACGGAGCTGCAGTCCTGGGTCAAGCGAAGACCGAGAGGGAGCGCTTGGAGACTGGAATGTCTTCAGGCGCTCACAGCCCTCGACCAATCGGGCAATGTGGTCGGTGGAAACTCCACCTTGGCGTTCTATAGGGGATTAGTGGAGGGTAAGAGCGACGACATACTTGGAGAAACTCTAGGCGTCGACGAAAATCAACTAGCCAATCTCTTCGGAAGGACTTTCGAAGTGAGAAACGTACTATTGTGAGCTTGAGTTAATTTGCTGTCTTCCGTTTGCTTTAGCAGAATCAATAGGTATTTGGATCATGAAAGAGCATCGTGGGGAAACTATAGAACTTTCTACTTTAAATTATGTATTTTTTCCCGAACATTATTTGTAATATATGTGTGCAAAAAATGCTGTGTTTCTCACATAATGTATGACTCTTTCTCTCTCTAAATATACCTTTTAAAATCGAGAAAAAGCATATAACGATATGTGCTTTTACGATTCTCTAGAAAGGCCGGAAGATAGGTAAATATTGCTGATGAGATGTAACAACATCGAAACTAGTCCAATATTCCTGTCTGGCTTTCTGGAGAATAGAGGAATGGTGTTTCCTCGAAAACCAGTATGACTCTAAAAACCGGTTTGTCTGTGTGTTTACATACAGAATAGCTGGACACTCACAGTAAAGTGTCCAGTGAAAAACTCGGTACATCTACATATGTACACGTGTGTGTATTCATATGCATACTAGTATTTCAGTATACATATGTGGATGTACATTTTTAACTTAATTGTTTAAGCGTCAGTCATACAAAAGTGAGTTACAAACGAAACGAAATTTAATTTCGTTTCGTTATTTGTTTTTATATATATATATATATATTTATATATATATATATATATATATATATATATATATATATATATATATATATATATATATATATATATATATATATATATATATATATATATATATATATAATGGAAAATTTGAACAGGAACAAAACAGAGAGGCAGTACAACGAATGTTTATTAATTTCACGCTCTGGAGAGTGGGGTGGTGGCGGGGAACGACGTTTCGGGCATAAGCCCATCCTCAGGTGAAAAGTGTGTGGGAAGAGAGTTAAAAGGGTGTGTAGGGGAGTGGTGGGTAGACATATAGCGAAAAGGGGGTGGGAGGAAACGGTGCGAATGAAATTAAAAATAAAAATAAAAATAAAGCATGATCAAAATAAACTGAAATTAAAAAGGGGTAAAATAGGTGGTGGAAGGGTGTTAGGTGTGTAGGGGTGGTGGCGGGTGGAGTGGGGAGAGGGAGACGGGGTGTCCGAGCGGGGAGGGCTGAAGGTGGTGTGTGTGTGTAGGTGTACGTGTGGGTGTGTGTGTGTATGTGAAAGCAAGGGTTGGGGGAAGAACGGGGTTGCATGTTCAGGAAGAGGTGTGTGTGTGGGGTGGGGTGTAGTCGGAGTGTGTGTGCGTGTGTGGATAGAGGGGCGAGTGAGAGGAATCCGGAGGCTGAAGGTGTAAATATGTGGGGGAAAGCACGTGTGTGTGGGGTTTACGCGAGCTGTGTGTGTAGGTGGCGTGTGGGACAAAAAAATGTTTTTGTGTGTGTGTATGGGTGAGTTATATAGGTGATTTCGTAAGAGGATGTGGTTGAAATGTTGGTAAACTCCTATGATGGTAGTAGATTCCACGGTCAAGCTCCACATACGAGTATTCCATGAAGAGATGGTCGGAAGAGGAGAGATGTGGGGTGCGCGGGCAACAGGAAGTGGTCAAGGCGGTAGGAGTGCTGTGTGTCTGTGTGTGCTGGGAGGTGGTCAGAGGGCATAGCAGCAGTCGGGTGGAATGGTAAAGGGGCGAGGATGGGTAGGTGTGAAAGTTGGAGTGAGGAGGGTGTGTGTGTGTGTATTAGTAGAGGTGCTAGTGGGATGAGTGAGTGTGGAGAAAGGGTGTGGGTGGAGCGGGGAGAGAAGGATGTGGGGTTCGATGGAGGGAGTGTAGTGTACTGGTGTGTGTGTAGTTTGATGAAGGGGGTGTTAGTGGGTGTTAGTATACGGGATATGGAGAAAGGGTTGAATGCAGGTGTGAGTGGGGGTTAGTGGTGGTAGGGTGTGTAGAGTTGGTTGGTGGTGTACGAGGGTGTGTGGGTACGTGTGCGTGGGGTTGGGGGTGTTAGTGATGTTAGTTGCGTGTGGGGTGGGTGGTGTAAGTGGGTGCGTGTGTTCGTGTGCTTGGGGTCAGGGGGTGTTAATGATGTTAGTTGCGGGGTGGTGGGATGGAGGTGTGGGGGTGAGGGTTAGTGGTGGTAGTAGGGTGTGTGTTTAGTGTGAGCGCGTGTATATATGTGCCGGTGGGTGTGTGCGTGTGATAAGGAGGGGAGGAGGAGAAGAAGGGAGGGATGTTAGTATGTTAGTTGGGGAAGGGTGGTCGGATGAGGGGTGGAGTGGAGGTGTTAGTATTGTTAGTTGTGGGGTGGGCGGTGAAAAGGAGGGGTGTGTTAGTGGTGTTAGTGGGGGATATGTGTGGGGGGGGGGGTCGAAGGCTAAAAGAATAAGGGTGGGGAGTTCAGGCCGTGGGGATTGTGGGTCTGTAAGATGAAGATGGTTCTTTGTTCAGCTCTGAGGAGATTGGCGGGTGTTCCGTAGCATTGGAGTAAGCCACAGACTGTGAGATGGCGTGCGGAATGTCCAGGGGCACCAAAGTGGCGGGCGATGGGGGAACTACCACCTAGACGAATATCCCGGAGGTGCTCAGTGAATCGGTCCGCCAGGCGACGTCCCGTAGACTAGGTTGGAGGAGGTGCAGCGGAAGGCATGCCGGACAGAGAGAGAGTGGCCGTTGGGACCCTGGAAGGTGGTGGTGTTGGTAATGTGGGGACAGGTGTTGCAGCGGAGCCTAGAACAGGGAAAGGAACCGGGGGGGAAGAGCGTGGGTTGGGGGGTAGGGAGCTGTGGACGAGGAGGGTGAGGAGATTGCGTGCGCATTTGAAGGAGGGGAGTGGTGGGGTTGGGAAGATGTTGGAGGTGGAGGGGTCGGACTGGAGGCGGTGGAGGGGTAAGGTGGAGGGGTGTTAGGTGATGGGGAAGGGGAGACGGTGGGTGGGTGTGCGGTGGCGTGGGGTGAGGGTGGTGGAGCGGTGGACAGCACGGGCGCGGGTGAGAGCGGTGTGGACGAGAGAGGGGGGTAACCTCTGCGGATGAAATGGCTGACTAGGGAAAGGGCCTGGGACTCGAAGTCAGCATCTCGGCTACAGAGGCGGCGGATCCTGAGGAGTTGGGAGTAGGGAATAGAGTGTTTAGTGTGTGTGGGATGGGAAGAGGTGAAGTCGAGGTAAGAGTGGGAGTCGGTGGGTTTGAAGAAGACGGAGGTGACGAGGGATTGGTGGGAGGGGTCGAAGGCGACGGAGATGTCTAAGAAGTGGACGTGGTTGGTGGAGATAGAGGTGGTGAAGTTGAGGGAGGGGTGGAAGGAGCAGAAGAAGGAGAGAAAGGAGTCGAGCTGTTCTCGGGTGAGGGTCGTGGCTCAGATACAGTCGTCAATGTAACGACCGTACAGTTCGGGCGTGGGGCCGGTGTACTAGGCAAAGATTTGGGCCTCAACATGGCCAACAAAAAGGCTGGCATAGTTCGGGCCCATTATTTTACTCATGGCTACCCCCGTGACCTGTTGGTAAAACTCACCCGAGAAGGAGAAACAATATATGTGTGTGTGTGTGTGTGTGTGTGTGTGTGTGTGTGTGCGTGTGTGTGTGTGTGTGTGTGTGTGTGTGTGTGTGTGTGTATCCAACCGAGCTAATGGATGTTATCGAACGATCTTGCACGTAGGTCTAACCTTATGTCTCCTCAAATTTGGTTTTCCATAGAAAATTTTACATGCGCTTCTTTCCACATTCTAACCCCATGTCCGTAATATCGGAGCTGTAATCTCTCAATTCGCAAAAGCAGGAACTCTATTTAGAGCGACTCTCTGGATTTCGCATATTATCGAGTAACGTTACTCAAAGGTCCCTTCGTATCCTTTTGGTCATTATCCAAAATGTACTATAAGGGTTTGCATGAATACCGAATTGAAGATAGCATGCTTGACTTTTACACTGACAGCACCTGAAGTTCATTTATTACTACTTCAGCTCGTGGGTTTGTTGAACTTAATTCATCTTCGTACCTTCCATCACTCGTGAAAACAGCCCCGAGTGAACTTTTCCATAAGAGAGTCGGGATTGCGAATGCCATCGTCTCCAAATAAGGTGAATGGTTTGAATGCTGTTACTTAATCCGTATTGGGTTCTTGGTCAGTCAGGAATTCCCACTTCGGCTTGCTGTACATACACCAAATGTGATAACATTGAAGCAGCATTATCATAGTATCCTTATTCATAGTTTTTATGTTACCCATTTTACATGAACATTTTTTTGAAATTTCATTATATTATTTTCAATTCAGTATCACCTAAATCTTTTTTCACAAGTTAGATAAGAAAAATGCATTGTCTTGTCATTGTCAGATTTTAAAAAACATCCTTTTCTTTCCGCCAAAATACTTGCTGTCAATCTTCGCCCTAAAGATTTTGTAAACATTGCGAGTCTTTTCTTTTTTAATTCTTTGTTTCCTCCACGTAGAATGCAACAAGCTCTTCATCTCATTTCCTAATACATGACAAATACGTCACTCTAGTTCTAAAGCACCTTTTATTATCTTTCCAGTTGTGAGCTTATTTGATTGAAATAATCAAAACAAGTCAATCAACCATTTGCAATGAGTTACAGCTTTTTTCTTTATTCTCTGAAAGATCGTGTTGAAAGCATGAACCTAGAAAACAAAACTGATAATACACAAGCAAAAAAGGAGAGGAGAATAGCAGCTGCCAATGGAGTCCACAATGGATATATAATGTGACAAACATAATGCAAGTGCTTATACGTAATGATACGGAAAGAGATTGTTGTGAAGATAAGTGAAATGCACAAAATATTCAGCATGTTTCACGTAATGTTTTTTATCAACTTTTCCTGTCATCAGATGTACATGCCTTCTCGTAAATTTAATATTTTTATATATAGTCGATAGATAGATAGAAATATAAACAGACAGACAGATAGACAGGCAGGCAGACAGACAGTCATTTAGATAGATAGATAGAAATATAGATAGATAGATTGTCCCGGTTCAGCTTAGCCCCTGTGAACATTTCGTACTCCTCCAGTAAGGTGCCGACCGCCTCGATCTCGGAGGCCGTCGACACCATTACTGTCACGTCATCGGCGTAGGCCGACACCGCTTTCCGCAATCCCGGTTCCAAAGGGATGCCCTGCAACAACTCCAACTTCCGCAGTAGTGGCTCGAGAGTCAACACATACAGAAGGGAGGAGAGAGGGCACCCTTGTCGGATGGACCGCGCGATTTTGAACGGCTCCGAGAGGTAGCCGTTCACCTTGACCCTAGAGCAGATGCGGCTGCTGTGCATAGCAGTGATCCAGCCCCTGAAAACGGGTCCGAAGCCTGCCACCGCTAGCACCGCATCCAGGTAACCATGGTCGACCCTATCGAACGCCTTAGATTGATCCAAGTTGATCAGAGCCCCACCAAAGCCGGGTTCGTTCCCAACCCTCTCTATGATGTATCGCATGAGGTGGAGGTTGTCATGGATGGACCTGGACGGGATAGCGCATGTCTGCGCATCTCTCACCAGGTTGCCCACGACAAGCGCCAACCTCTTTGCTAGCACCTTGGCCAAAATCTGTAACTCTGTATTTAGCAGAGTTATGGGCCTGAAGTTACTTATTTCGTCCCCCTTGTTCTCGTCCTTCCTCACTAGCGTGACTACGCCCTTGGTCACAGTACAGGGAATTCTCCCGTTCTGTTGCCAGTTGCAGTAGTCCGCCTCGAGGAGATCGGGGAACAAGTCCGGCATAGCTAGATATAATTCGTAAGGAAGACCATCGAGACCCGGGGATTTGCGTTTGCCGCATTGGCTCAGATAGATAGATAGATAGATAGATAGATAGAGATTGAGAAAAAGAAAGCGATTAACGTTCAGAATGACGCGTTAGGCCAATCATTGAACGCAAAGCCGGAATTCGTTAGTGTTTGTTATTGGTTCTCTCTGTCTCTCCCTCCTTTCTTCACTCCACCCTCTCTCTATATATCTATCTACCTGTATATATACATTTTTAAGGCTAATTAGTGAGTCTCTCTACTTTGGAGTTCTCTCATGTGAGAAACATGCGCTACTCCACAGTAACGACTCACTATTTGGACTTTAAATTAATAATAGAACTCTATTTCGGTAGTGAGTACTTTTTTCTCTTAGAAGTCAATAACATACATATATATATATATATATGTGTGTGTGTGTATGTGTTGTGTGTGTGTGTATATATATATATGTGTGTGTGTGTGTGTGTGTGTGTGTGTGTGTGTGTGTGTATCATGTTGATCTGAATTCAATGAAGGTTATTTTTTTTTCACATTAAATTTATATCGCTATTCACAATTCATATAGTAATCAAAATAAAACATATTAATATATAAACAATTTTGCCAATAAGATGCGAGTTAGTTGTACTGGTATGTAGAAATCTAAAATTCTTGATTCGATGAAAACTTCGAATGCATTTTTGTGGCTGTTTGGTTGTTGAAGACGTGCATTTTCTAGCAGTTCTCAAAATATTTAAAATGTTGCAGTGCTGGATGCTGTAGACTTTCGAAGACATTTTCATTGAACTTCTGGAGCGTTGCTTTTGACATGAGAGATCGTGTGTTGTCGTGTAAGAAGTTAGATACACAAAAGTGGACTATATTGCTTCAGTAAATATAGAATATCGCAAGCGTATATTTCAAGAAGACATTCTCTCTATTGTGGTATTTATACTGTCAGTAAACCTCAGGCCTTTTTATGCTGATGAAATATGAATGATATATAATTGGCTCCCAGTAGACCAGAAATACTAAACTATCACGTAGCTTGTTTGTGGAAGACCTGAAAGTGTATGCCAAGAATATAAATGATATGAAGGAAAACTGATCTGTTTGTGTCAATCTCGATATATTTATGGATGGATTTTGGCTAGGATAAATATTCGAATATGATTCTATAGCGTGGACCATATACAAGCCCTTTTAGCAACATCTTTATAAATACTCTGCACCTGACGAGGACTGCTAGTGGTACTTAGGTATATGTGAAAATATATCCTATGATAGAATGTGTAACAAGTAACGTGTAACAAGGGAATAGAGCACCCGGAGAAGAAAAAAAATATGGTCATGGATATTTCTGCACACAATAAATCAGCAACGATATGTTTGCTGTTCCGGTGCTGATACCAACATTCCGACTACTTGACTGGGAGCTACATGAGATCCGAGACATTGATGTTAACACCTGAATGTTGCTAACCGGCACTGGAACATTTCACATAGACATTGACATAAACTATAAATAGGAAGGCGTGGGTCTAACATCAGATTGGACAGCATTTGAATGCATGCATGTAGCATCATATCACTCCGACTAAATCTACAGACCACCACATGTTGGGAGAAGCTCCTTAAGAAATACTCCCTCCGTGATAACCAGAAACTCACAACCAGGAAGATTGCACCGCAACCACGCAATTACTCCAAACACGAAAAGCTGCATACTTATTAGCAACAAAATCCTTCTTCTTCTTCTTCTTCTTCTTCTTCTTCTTCTTCTTCTTCTTCTTCTTCTTCTTCTTCTTCTTCTTCTTCTTCTTCTTCTTCTTCTTCTTCTTCTTCTTCTTCTTCTTCTTCTTCTTCTTCTTCTTCTTCTTCTTCTTCTTTCCTCGTTGTGACTGTATACCTTTTTTTATTTCTTCTACTGTATCTATCTAAATAACTATATATGTATCTATCTCTCCATGTATCTATATATGTGTATCTCTACTTCTCCGTAAGTCTATTTCTCTTTCTGTTTATCCCTCGGCTTACATATCGGCCTATTTGCCAGTTTTATCTACCTATCTTTCAATAATGAATAATTTGCAACGAAAGCATTTACTGAGAGGA
>OZ024741.1:97895911-97900911 GCA_964016885.1 Eledone cirrhosa
GGCTCCTAACCTTTTTTATCATCGTAGTGGACTATTGTATTTGCTGGAGAAACACCAGGACCCTGGCTTTCAGATGCTGAATTTGCTGACGATATAGTTCTGGTGACAAACACAGTGAAGGAGGCAGAGTAGATGATGCAGGAGTTGGAGATTTTGTCGATGAATGTGGAGCATAGAATGAATGACATTAATACGTAGTATCTGATAGAGAACATTAAGAAGCCAGAGGATATGATGAATGTAAGCGCGAAGCCAGTAGATTTGGTTGAGGACTAACAGTATATATATATATATGTTCAATAGATTTACAAAAGAAAACTAGTAGATTAGACATGACATCGCTTTTGGAAAGCTGTTTTAAGCGAAACCGGTCAAATACAAAGGTATATAATATAGTATATTTGATATAAAACGTTGCTGCGTATTTAATCAATTAAACATAATTATTATATATGGGTAAGTTCATTTCCAACAACATAGCATCGCCGAATTAATTGCCCTGAACTTTTTATTTCTTTTCCTCTACACTCTGAATTCCAATCACATCAAGATTACATTACACATATTTGACTTGATTCACTTTTTTCCAGTAAAATTATCATATATACTCGACGTCTCCTCGTCCTCTTCCTGGTCAGGCATTCTCGACTCATTCGTCTCTTCTTCTCACATCACTCCTATCGGTTACAAAGCTCGAGGTCCGCACTATACAGTCCTTCGTAACCGAATTTTGATCTCTGGAATATTTTCCCTGCTCATGCCTTTACAAGAGTTGAAGTGAAATAATTTAGTTGTAGCAATTATTGGCGAAAACCATGTACTATGCTCTCACTCCTGAACATACCAAAACGTACTTGCCCAGTTCTACCATATGACACGTGGAGTTTGGCTAAGGTAAAATAATAATCTTCAAGATTCCAGAATGCACTTAATTTTCAATTTTGATATATATTTATACTGCCTTTCAACAGATGAATATTTCATACGAAGGAATTCAAATCGTAAATATAGGAATTGGACCCAATCCATTCTCCAGTTTAAGGTTTGACAACGGACGATAGTAATGACGAAAGAGCGATCTATAAGAAATGTGTGGGAAAGTCTATTATTTAGCGAGCGTTATATATGTTTTCATTATTCTTTCGAATAGTACTCGCTTGTATTGCCTCAGCTGTTCGGAGGAAGCAAAATGAATTAAAACAAGTAATGAAAGTTTGTCATATTTCTTTTAGTACGGAAGGAAAAAGAACGGATATGTTAAACAATATAAGATAACAAATTATTTTAAATAATGATGGTATACTATTAAATAATTTGTGTTCCGACGTATTTACATACTATTACCTCACAGGTAGAATGTCATTAGAAGTACTGTACCAAAATCAACTTTGTTTTTAGACTTTGTTTCAAAAACCATTGAGAATTAAGCTAAAATTGCATTTGTTGTTGGAGATGGCGTTAACAAAATGAGTGTACAATCGGTTGCAGCACAGTAATATTAAACGTAGAAAGAGACCAGAGGTTCATTTCTTTAACTTTTTATTTTCCCTATCGGTTTCTACTCGTGGTTCTCAAATATTATAATTTGGACGTGTTATAAAACATCTGCTCGTCAATAGAAATTTATATACATGCATTCACCAATGACTCAATTAAAATAATTTTATTATTTAAAGAATCAAAAATTCATTTTTATGGGCCTACTCAAAACCCCGTATACCTTTAACCACTCCCCAAGTCTGAAAATACCTTTCACTCTACGCAGGTAGGTAAAACAACAAATCTGAAACGGTAGCATTTTTACTCCACAAAAAATAAAATTTACGCTCTGCATATGTGCTGTCACACACACACACACACACGTACGCACACACACAAATACACACACACACACAAACACACACATGCGCACATGTGTATGCATATATATATATATATATATATATATATATATATATATATATATATATAGGTCAAACAACGAATTTAACTATATTTATACTAATTTCATGCACGATTTCTAATCACCCACAACAGAAAGTGTGTTACAGCGCTGCTGACACCTTTATAACTCAATGTTACAGATTCTATTTCCCCTTGTATAATTATATATATAGTAGTCAGAGCAGAACAGAACGAAATCTAACAGAACCATATCAAAAAATCAAAACAAAACAAAATAGTAGTGTAACCTCCATATGTCAGAATAAAATCTAATTTGGTTTCCATGTATACCTGGTGGTTAACTTGTTATTGTTTGTAATCAAAACCAGTTCAGGCTTAGATTATAGCAATATATGTTTGGTACTTCGCTTCAGGAACAGTGTTTTGGGAACACCAGAAAAATATGTTGTTTTCTCTTACATGAAATATATTTGGTGTTAGTTTTTGTTAGTATATGTTTAGAAAATCTCTTATCTGTGTGTGCTCCATGTATTCCATACGGTGTAGTGAGACGAACACAATAAATTTTGGAAAGGCGCTGTGGGAGATACTGTCGGTTTTTCTTTTCTCGAATTTTCTGAGTCGTTTGTTTAAAGGCCTAATGTACATGTAATAAATGTACTCACTAAAACACTTGTACTATTTACTTGTAATCCATAGATCTTCAATATTATTTCGCCTTTCAAACAGTAACCCATCAATTTTCGTTAAAACATCGATACATACATGTGTATATTTGTGTTATATACGCATTCTTTCTCTCTCTCTCTCTCTCTCTCTCTCTCTCTCTATATATATATATATATATATATATATATATATATTTATATATATATATATATTGTCGTTATGACAATACTATACATCATTTCACCTCTTTTATTATTGATGTTATTGATGTTCTTTTGAGAGAATCGATTTTGCAAATGAGTGTAAATATGGAAGGATGTACGCCATTTTTACCAGTACCACAAAAATACTGGCCCAGTATTTGTCAGCATTTTCTTTCCCTTTTTACTAATCTATCTCTCTATATATATATATAAATAAATTAATAAAAACAATGAATAAAAACAAAGAAACAGTTCCTCATATAAAAAAATACATCATTTTACGATCGTTTCTAGGATATATATGTGTGTGTTGGTATGTATATCATATATATCTATGTACACACACACACACATATATATATATATATATATATATATATATATATATTCCTCTGTCTCTCTGTATATATATATAACAACTCTCGATACACATTCTGATGCATGCACGCGTATTGGCTCGCGTGTACACGTACGGATTTACACTCCATCACTCCATCGTCACACACATTCCTTGGCTATCACTTGGTAGTGTAAGTGTGCTTGTAACTCTTGTGCTTGTAATCTGTTATCACGTTGCACCCATTCCGGGATTGTGGCGCCGTTGGTATTGAATGTTTCCCAGCTTTTACACCATCTCCACAAACTTTCCGGCTCTATCTCCACCCACGTAGCGGAATAGTGGCCAAAACATTAAGACATGTTTCCTACTATATCAAACGTTAAATTATCTTTCCATTGTAATGTGTCATTACTAAACTCCATTGAAAATTTGTGATCTTTTTGCAAACAACAATTTCATGTAATGGACTAAATAAGAATGGTGAAGCTGATTGCAGACCTAATTCAAGTATATCATTTCATTCACCAGCATTGCTCTCTGCGGAGCACAGTCCATTGACGACCCTCCACCATCGTACACATCCTGGGCTGCTCTCGCCACTCACTCCACTCCAGATGGTTTCCAGTTTTCTTAATTCAGCCTCAGTGTCACGGCTGCAGCTTCCACAGGGACGGCCACTCTTCATCTTATCCTGCGGGCTCCAGGTCAGGTCTTGGCGTGTGGTGTTGGATACTGGTGTCCTAGGGGTATGTCCAATCCAGTTACACTTTCTTCGTAGAATCTGCTTTGGCACTGGTTCCTGTCTCGCTCACTAACACAGATGTTTGTTTCTGATTTCTCTATTCATTTGGTGTTATAGATGCGCCTGGGACAGAGGTTGACGAATGTCTGGATCTGTTGTGGCATCTTTTTTGTTGATCTGCAAGTTTCACATCTGTACCGCCTTCATGCTGGAGAAGAAGATGCGAAGTCTAGTTCTTGGGCAGATCTCTTTTAATGGCCAGACATACTTTAGCATAATGAAAGCTCCTCTTGCTTTGCCAATCCTGGCTGTAATATCTCGATCAGTTTCCCCACGGCGATCAACTATAATTCCGAGGTTGACAAATGACTACAAGTTTGTATGGGCTCTTCACCGACTGTGATTGGTGTGTTGGCAATGGTGTTGATCTTCATCGGTTCAGTTTTGTTTTGTTTTTTGTTTATCTTGAGTCCTGTTCCGGCTGACGTGGTCTCCAAGCGTAAAGTCTTGTCCTGGATCTGGTTGTAATTGTGTGACAACAAAGCCTGGTCATCAGAAAAATCGAGGTCATTCAATTGTGTACAGGATCTCCACTATATGCCAATATTCCTGTCTGTTGTAGTGTTTTTTTATTATCCACCCAATAACCAAGATTAACAGGAATAGTGACAGCAAACACCCCCTCACGAACTCCAGTCTTCACCTGAAGATTCTCTGACAGTTGACTGGCTTGGGCAATCTGACCCCTTATGTATTGGTAAGTGCACCGGATGAGGGAGATAATCTGTCCAGACACTCCGCAGCTTCCACCGTGCCTCTCTTTCTACATTGTCGAACTCTTTCTTGTAGTCTGTGAAGTTGATGTAGTGTGGAGAATTTCCACGCCACCGATTGCTCCACAATAAAGGATGAACTGTTAGTCTGATCAGTACAGGATCTCTTCCTGTGGAATCCATTCCTCTAATCTCGGAGCTTGAGGTTGAATGCTTCCCTTATGCTCTCCCGTATTACTCTGCTGGGAACCATGCCAATTACAACCAGGATCATGACCCTGCGGTAGTTGCTGAATTTTCTGATGTTACCCATCTTCAGAATTTTGATGATAATGCCTTCCTTCCACTGAGTTGGGACATCTCCCTTC
>OZ024741.1:97905911-97910911 GCA_964016885.1 Eledone cirrhosa
AAACATTTGGTTATTACTGCCAACACCGAATATAAAAGCCTTCACATTAAATGGTCTCATGTGGAATACGTGTTGAATGTTTAGCTATTTACATTATAAATTAATGAATGTACAGCTTAGACTATCAACTAACTGCATTACTCATCGTCAAAGCCGTGACAATAATAACTAAAGAAAAACATATAATACCGCTAGAAGTAATATTCATATTATTCCTGAAAATATATTTTCTGCCCATTGGTCCAAATATTGATGACATCAACCGACAGATCAGTCAATGAAATCAACGGATTTACACGTTGTCGACAAAGATAAATTTATACATCATTTTCGTCTAAGTGAAATTAGTGTTTACTACCGTTAAAGTAACATATATACAGATATACAAACATATACACATTCACATGTTGCGTGCATATGAGCGTGTATATGCTTGGTTATGTATCCATGTGTATGTATATGTATGTGAGTGTGTTTGTGTATGTGCACGTGTGTCACTTCCCTATAGCAAGATCACTTAAAATGTGTAATTATTGCAAAAATGTGCATATACATATATATATACCGGAGGTATATGGTCTTTAAAGCGACGAAATACCAATGATGGTTGGAAGATCACTGATGAAGGACTAACTTTATTCATATATATATATATATATATATATATATATATATATATATATATATATTTATGTATATATATATATATATATATATAAATATATATATATATATATATATATATATATATATATATATATATATATATATATATATATATATATATACATATATTATATATATATATATATACATATATTATATATATATATATATATATATATATATATATATATATATATATATATATATATATATATACATATATTATATATATATATATTTATGTATATATATATATATATATATATATATATATATATATATATATATATATATATATATATATATATATATAGGAACCTGACATGTGCTTTCATAACCTGTGATATTCTGGCGTACGAAGTGCAAAATGCCTGTATATATATATATATATATATATATATATATATATATATATATATATATATATATATATGTATATGCACATTTTTGCAATAATTACACATGCTGAATTCACTGGCCAAAATAGGGGTTTCCTCCCCTTAGAACCTCAAATGTGCTTTCATAACCTGTGAGATTCTGGCGCACGAAGTGCAAAATGCCTGTCGAGAAAGCAATGCCTTGTTCGATTATTATACCAAAAGCTTATTTTTTATAAGCAGACAGTATTATTGATTTAGGTGTTGCAGAAACACAAATATCGGAGTATTCCATCTTCCCCGAGGGTCGGTAACTATTTCAATCATATCTTATTTTGTTTGACCCGTTTAGCTTGTTCGCTTTTTTGGCTAAGATGGTTAATGGCTTCTTAACCATCGTCTCAGTTTGTATGACCATTTTAACTTATGTTTATAGGTCTGGTATCTTCATATCCATGTAGCGCTTGTCTGCAAAATACAGAAATTGCTTTGCGCCAATTTCTACCCGCCGAAATGCGATTCTCGCTAAAGTTATATTTATATGTATATATATTATTAGAAATGTAAGCTATCGCCGTATTTTGACTAAAGAAATTAAAGAAATTATTTAGCCTGATAGTGGGGTTAAGAACCCTCGGAGAAATGAAAAAAGATGAGTATTGACGTAAATAGGAGTCAAACCTACATCTTTGGTTATCCAGACCACTGTGCTACCATTTAGACCAACACATCACCCGTCGCTTTCCATTCAAATTAGAAACTATAAACTTAGCGAGTGTAATGTCAAGTAAGAATATTTTCGAAACAGCGAGTGGGTTTGAAATTATTAGAAATGTAAGCTATCGCCGTATTTTGACTAAAGAAATTAAAGAAATTATTTAGCCTGATAGTGGGGTTAAGAACCCCACTATCAGACTAAATAATTATCTTGGGACTGTGTTCACGAATAATTGATGCAGGAGGCTGAATTAATTGCAAGATGTGCAGGAACAGTTGCAGTATTGCACCAGCTTCTATATTTAGTAAAAAGTTAGGCATAAAACACAAACTCGCTACCTTCACTTCTGCATAAGTGCCAACTCTTGGGGAATGACTGAAAGAATACGATCCTGAATACAATCGGCCGAAATAGGTGTTGATTCCAAGGCTCTTTGGAGTAACATTGCTCGAAACAGTGCGTGGCTCTGAGATCACAGAGTCACTCCAGGTAGAACCGAGCTGTCTCCGAATTGAGGACTCTGCCCTCACGACGATCTCAGGAATAATTGGGCGAAGAAGAAGAAGAAGAAGAAGAAGAAGAAGAAGAAGAAGAAGAAGAAGAAGAAGAAGAAGAAGAAGAAACCTGTTCCTTTTATCTCCTTTTATGGTGTACAAGTAATCCGCTAAATGCTGGTGCTCCACTTAATCAAAGTCCCTTTCTACGTCTCTTCAGAAGGATTTCTTAGTGAAAAATAACTATCCCCAATTAATTTGTCTAATTAATTTATAAAAACAACTAGAGTATCATTGTAAGTATTGTCTTACTAAAATTGGTCGTTTCATTGAATGTCTATTCTGATCTTGTGATAGAGAATGAAATGTATGTTTAAATACTTAATCTGACATGATTAGTTTTGTATTCTCTCGTGTTATTTGCTAAATGTCTACTTGCATTAAACAGAATTATTTTTAAATTGGAGAGTAAAAGCTAACGATAAAAGTTACACAGAATGTTAAACTTAAATTGCTGAAGAACATACATTGAAGAAAATCAAATGTAATTACATATAATAAATGAATACAAGGTCACTTAGTGTTAAAATCTTAATGTTCTCTTCTGAAGACGAGAAAATGTACTGCTGGGTTTGTAATTGTAAAAAACAAAAATAAAAAATAAATTAACTTAACGTTAAAATTGTTTTGAATTCAACTCCCCATGTATTTTCTTTGCTAAATCGATAGTGATTTTAACAAGTACGTGACACAGAAAAATAAAAAATAAAAACATATAAATGAACTCTTTTCAATGATTAAATTATTCTTTTATTGTTACAATAAATTCATAAATTATATCGCAAATATCTATTTATCCATTTGAAAGTGTACAACTGATTCATTATACACATATACATACATACGTGCAAACACGCACACGCACTTCTATGTATGTATATATATATATATATATGTATGTGTGTGTGTGTATATATATATATATATATGTATATATATATATATATATATATATTAATATATATATATATATACATATGTATATATTTATATTTATATGTATTTTGTGTGTGTGTGCGCGCGCGCGTGCCTTATATATATATATATATATATATATATATATACATTACACATACATATATATAGAGAGAAAGACAGTGATAGATAAATAAATAAATCGATAGATAGATATGTGTGTATATCAAATATCAATTTTGCTTTTTAAAATTTTGTGAAATATGTGTTTATGTGTCATGTTATGTAACGCATCTTTCGGTTTTGCTTCTTTTGGAAAAAGAATCGATCCCATATCGCCACGTTATCTGCAGGTTGATTTCTATAATTAATACATTTTTATTATATGATTAAATACTTCATCTCTCTTTCTCTCTGTCTCTCTCTAGTTCTCTCTCGAGCTCTCTCTCTCCCTATATATAGATACATAACACACAACATGTACGCATACATGAATGTATGTAGGGGGTTGTGCGTGTGCGGGCAGTGTCTATATTCAGACGTATTTGTCGTCCCTATCTTTAGCGATCAACCTAGAAGGTATTTTATTATTAAATGCACAGCATGTTTCGTTCCCGTATCTTTTTAATTCTGTGTAGATATTTGAGAACTGAACTCGATTTGTATTTCATAAGTGATAATAGTGAATAAAAAATTAAATTCTTAGCATATTTTGACGTTCATGGAAAATGAAATGAAGTATTGAATATATCATTGCCGAAGAATATTAAATGTGGATGAATATTTTTTTTCCTGTATTCATTATTTCATAAACACGGCGGTGGATTGGCAGTATTGGTAGAGGGTCGGACGCCATGCTTTGACGTATAGATTTACGGCCCTTGCCATTCTGAGTTCAAATCCCGCCGAAGTTAACTTTGCCTTTCATCCTTACGGGATCGATAAAATAAAGTACCAGTAATGCACTGGGTAATTGCTGGCCTTGTGCCTAACGTAGAAACAATTATTTCATAAATACGTTGGTATATAACATTTTTGTTTAACTTTTCAGAAAACATCACATATAACTCCCCATATACATCCACAAAGAACGATGCACACACACACACACACATACACACATACGCACACACACACACTCACACAGACACGCACGCACGCCTACGCGCACACACACGCGCGCTCACAAACACAGACGCACTCACAGACACACACATATGCTCATGTATATGGATATCTTCCTTGGAGATAATGCGGTTATAATTATATATAAATCTACATGTTCAACATGATTTCCAAACCCTTTCGCACACACGCTCCCACCCCACATATTTATTATGTATATATATATATATATGCGTTTGTGGGTTTGTTTGTGTGTATATGTATATATATATATATATATAAAGGAAAAATACGCTACATTTATTCACATTTCTGCCCGGACAACGATCACACACACGCCTGCTCACTTTTCAACTTATTCACACACATATCATCACAGATTTGTACAGACAGACCACAAACACACACACGTAGACGCATGCCCATACACGCTCACACTCACCGACACACACACTCACACAAACTTGCAGATATTCATATTCACACGCAATAGAAAAGTATTTTTTTCTTTTAGCACGAGATAGGCTGCTTGGGATTACAACCTTTCAAAAGACGTCCAACTCAACTTTCTACGCCATAAATTCTCCTATCAAGAGTTACGAAAAGACCAGCTTTTACTCGAAGCCATTTTTTCGTTCGTGCTCC
>OZ024741.1:97913411-97918411 GCA_964016885.1 Eledone cirrhosa
ACATCTACCCACAAGCGAACATACCACACACATCCACATATATATATATATATATAAGAAGAATATATATATATCAAGAATAATATATTTGATCTATTTAAGCACCATAACCTAAAAATTTAATTTGAGAACTATGTTAAATTATCTAACTTCCTGGATATATTCCTTAATCGTAATACCGGCATATATTACCCTTACCATGAAGATAATGAGAACCTGAATTATGTTAATTATAAATCAAACCGCCCTATTCATGTTAAGAATGCTATAGTCAGAAATGTTGAAAAAAGAATCTCTAATCTATATTCTAATAAACTTATCTTTGACGCTAAAGCCAATTATTATAATAATGTGCTTTCCAGAGCTGGTTACCTAAACAGAATTAAATACAATAATGAAACCAATCATGGCAGAACCTATAGTAACATAGCTAGTTATAAACATTCCGATAGCATATAGAGAAGACCTAGATATAAAAATATCATTTGGTACAACGCTCCTTTTTCTCTTTCTATTATTAGTAATATTCCTAAACTATTTTTTTAGGGCGCTAGCCAATTGCTTCCCTCCTTCACATATTTATAGTAAGATCTTTAATAAGCATACAATTAAATTCTCTTATTCCACCACTTCCAACATCTCTAACATTATCTCTAAACATAATACTAAAATATTAAATAATAAATCATATCCATCCAACCCTGAGCGTCATAGTAATAACAACATTAGGCCCGACGTCAATGTAAACTCTAGGCAAGTCCCCTTAAATACAAATACGACGTCAAACGTAATTTCGTTGAATGCTGTTAATACGAATCTAAATCAGGAAACATTAGCACCTCTTGTAGGTAATTTCTCCAATTCAATTCCTTCTATAAATAACTCTGGGCCACTTGCAAAGAACTCTATTAATAACATTAATCGTAAATGCAATTGCCTTAATAGAACTAAATGTCCTCTTAATAATCAGTCTCGACAAGAATTTAGTATACAAATGTAAGGTGATAACTGGCACAAATTCTTACACCTACTTTGGAGCTACTTCTACTTCCTTTAAGGTGAGATTATATAACCATTCTTCATCTTTTAAATACCCACTTAAAAGAACAAACACTGCTCTCTCAGAACTCATCTGGTGCTTAAAAGACAAAAACATTAATTACAAAATTTATTGGAGAAAAATTTGCAACGCTTCTCCCTATTTTAATGCTTCCCTATCCAGAACTTGTAATTTATGCCTAGCGGAAAAAGTTACCATTATCTCTATCTAATTTTAATTCTATAATAAATAGACGCACATATTTATTTTCGCTTTGTATCCACAAATCGCTTAGGTCATTCCACAAAGTTTATAGCTAATTCTTTCTCTATAACTAGGATTAAAATCTGTTTCTCACACAAATATATTTCTTTTACACATATACCCCTTTTTCTACCATATCTCAGTGCACTCTACAAAAGTTCATTCATACTATAACATGTTTGTCCCCTAATTGTATAATTATTTTTATTTCTTTTAATGATTTTTTTGTAAATTTTAACCTTCATCCATAAACCTAATTAACTTTTAAATTTAAAATATTATTAATTCATTTATAAATTATACAACCGTTCTTTTCAGTCATCTCTCTGTGTGAGACAGCGTTTCTCAGGTTAAATGTTTATCTCTCTCTCTTGTCTCTCCTTTCTCTTTCTCTCTTCTTCCTCATCTAACCACATCTAACCACAAGCGAACACACCCCACACATCCATATATATATATAATATATATGAAGAAAATTAGTCCGTCATCAGTGATCTTCCAACCGTCATTGGCATTTCTTCGCATTAAAGATCATGTACCTCTGACTGGTACGAGCAATAGCTAAATAAAGTTATTGGGACACGTAAAATAGGGTGAAGCGAGTGAGACATCTAAAGAAACAGAGATGGTAATGCAATGGAAAGAGAGGAAGAGGAGAAACAAGTTCCTGATATCTGTGAACTTAAGTTCCATCAAATCATAGACGAAGAGAGATACAGACCGTTCGAGCCGAGTGAGATGTAAGACAGAAAAGGATTTCACACAGGTCAAGCGGGAGGAAGTGAGAGAGGGGGAGTAGCAGAGAGTGAGTGAGTGAAAGTGTGAGGAAGAGGCCAGCTGAGAGAGAGTGACTGGCAGAGGGGGTAAAATGAAGGTGAGAGATACAGAGAAAGGGGAAGCAGTAAGAAAGAAAAGACAGGTCACAGCGGAGGGAAAAATATAAATATATATATGAAAAATGGCGTGCTGCGTGTTGTAAATGGAATAGATATGTATAAAGTTAGTCCGTCATCAGTGATCTTCCAACCGTCATTGGTATTTGTTCGCATTAAAGATCATATACCTCTGGCTGGTGCGAGCAATGACTAAAAAAGTTATTGGGACACATGAAATAGGGTGAAGCGAGCAAGACATGTAAACAAACATAAATGGTATTGCAACGAAAAGAGAGGAAGAAGAGAAACAAGTCCGTGATATCTGTGAACTTAAGTTCGATCAAATCATAGATGAGTAGAGATACATACCGTCCGATCCGAGTGAGATGTAAGCGAGGAAAGGATTTCACACAGGTCAAGCGGGAGGAAGTGAGAGAGGGGAGTAGCAGAGAGTGAGTGAGTGAATGTGTGAGGAAGACGCCAGCTGAGAGAGAGTGACTGGCAGAGGGGTTAAAATGAAGGTGATAGATACAGAGAAAGGGGAAGCAGTAAGAAAGAAACAGACAGATCACAGCGGAGGGAAAAATATAAATATATATATGAAAAATGGCGTGCTGCGTGTTGCAAATGGGATACATATGTTTACAATTAGTCCGTCATCAGTGATCTTCCAACCGTCATTGGTATTTCTTCGCATTAAAGATCATATACCTCTGGCTGGTGCGAGCAATAACTAAAAAAGTTATTGGGACACATAAAATAGGGTGAAGCGAGCAAGACATGTAAACAAACAGAGATGGTAATGCAACGGAAAGAGAGGAAGGGGAGAAACAAGTCCGTGATATATGTGAACTTAAGTTCGATCAAATCATAGAAGAGGAGAGATACAGACCGTCCGATCCGAGTGAGATGTAATCGGGAAAAGGATTTAACACAGGTCAAGCGGGAGGAAGTGAGAGAGGGGTGTAGCAGCGAGTGAGTGAGTGAGAGTGTGAGGAAGAGGCCAGCTAGGAGAGTGCGACTGGCAGAGGGGCCAAAATGAAATATATATATATGTGGATGTGTGCGTGTGTATACTTCTGTTTAGATATGGTTCTATAGAGAAACGTCTAAACGACTGGAGCTATATCTATCTCTCTCTATATATATACAGAGGTATCCACTGTAAGTTGTGGGGTCTATTCTGTATGAAGAACTCAATGTAATCCATATGTTGAAAATGTTGTAGGTTAAGATAAATCTCAGAAAACAATAAAACATTAAAAGGAAAACAGAGTCATGATATAAGTTAAAACAATGAAATAACAAATCAAGTCATTAGAGATATATTTCACTGCTTTACGATCGTTTCTAGATAGTGATAATACATTGTATCTATACTCAGTTATTGATCTATGTAAGTTTATAAATCATCAGATAAAGAGAATATTTACTTACATTTATATAACCAGCTGTTTTCAAAAGCAGTGATGTATATCTCTAATGACTTGATTTTTTATTTCCTTGTTTTAACTTATATATATATATATATATATATATATATATATATATATATATATATATATACGATATTAAACAAATGGAAACTATATTTATAAAACCATATTTATTTCGTTATATATATTTCTGGGATATCATATTAAAAATATGGTATGCCTTCCTCAGACAAAATACAATGCATAAGCTGTTTTATAAATAATTTTTGACATACCTTATAATAATGCAACTTCCATTTAAAAAGTTGATTTGGTAGTGAAACTGTTATGACAGTTATATAGAAAGAAAAACGAAGATGAGAAGAAGAAGATGAAGAGATGTATGTAAATAAAAAAAGAAGAAGACGAAGAGATGTATGTAAAGAAAAACAACAGAGCGAGATAGAGAGACAAGGAGATATGGGAGAGAGAAATACATTGAGGAAGTGAAAAAATATAGTAGGCAGCTTTTGGACAGATGATCATCGTATATGTGAGAGGTTAAGGAGGGAAGGGATACAGTTAAACTAGCCGACACATAAATCACGTCCAGTGTATAGGAGAAAAAGAAAGAAAGATGATATATTTAAAATATATTAAAAATATATTATGTCTCATCCATTTGAATTATCAATTTTTATGAATTAGGTATTATAATGTAAATATCAGTATTCATGAATGAGACACATATCCATAATATGTGAAAAAATGACCACATGCTTAGTTTAAAAATTCTTAGGTCTATAAGCAAAATCTGAGATAAAACTTCAAACATAAGTATATATGCATTCTCATGAAAAAAGAAAAAAAAAAAAAAAAAAAAAAAAGAGAAAAGAGAAGGTTATCTCAAATTCAAGTTGATAAATATAGACACACATGTGAACCTACGTGATATGCTCCAACAGATTCTTATATTTCATGAAAAACTTCATTGCGTTTATTGTTTACCTGGCTTGGTTGATAAATATAGACACACATGTAAACCTACGTGATATGCTCCAACAGATTCTTATATTTCATGAAAAACTTCATTGCGTTGAATTGTTTACCTGGCTTGACCTTGTGGAAGGGAACTGGGGAGGTCATTGAGTGGTTTAATGAAATTAAATATAACAATAATAATAAATTTATTCAACTAGATATTGCTAATTACTATTCATCCATTACCCCTAATCTACTAAATAAGGCACTTAATTACGCATTCAAGCATACAGACCTAACTAGCAATGAAATGCACATTATATTATCGGCAAGGAAAACTTTGATAGAATTTAATAACCAACTATGGACTAGGGCAGATAGAGATAATAATTTTGACATTACTATGGGATCATCAGACTCAGCTCA